>CP115868.1:1037694-1637694 GCA_027920645.1 Caenorhabditis nigoni
AAACAAATCTGGGACATTTCCGGGGGTCCGGTCCATCGGAATCAAAACATTACATAATAAATCAGCAATGATAGAAACACTCTTTTTTTTCCTTCACTATCACTTATCACTTCCCGTCAGCTGTTTTCAAAACACATGCTCTTTTCTCTTTTTTCTATTCTGTTCTTCTTTTTTTTTCTATTTTTATGATGACTATTCCTCCCACTCGTCTATGACTAACTTTAACTTTGTTCCCCATTTTTTTAAAAGTGTCCCTTACTTTTTATGAGCTCCTATAGGTATTTTTACAATCTTAAAAAGATCAAAAGCTAAAAGAGAGGGGAGATTTACTATTAGAAAGTAAAACAAAGCGTAAGTAAGGGTGTGAAATGTTGGTGAAACAAAGGAAAAGAGAGAGAGAGAGAGAGAGAGAGAGAGAGAGAGAGAGAGAGAGAGAGAGAGAGAGAGAGAAAAGCGAATTACGGGGTGTTGGGTGAGATGGATGGGTGCATACGACAGATGCATACACAGAACAACACAAAAAAAACACCGACATTTTCTGCGAATGATGGGGTGTCAAAGGTGATGGATGATGGTATAATATTGGACAAAAATTGGGGGAATGGGAAATGCGGAATAAAAATTTATTGAGCTGCTATAAATGTCAGGTAGATAGAGAATTGGATAGTAAACAAAACAACAAAAAAGGAACGTTTTTGAATTTGAATAGGAAGAATTCTGAAAATATTCCAAAAATAGACTTATTTCGAAATTTAGAAGTGCTTCAAAAGTTTTCTAGATATTTTTCCTTAAAAACTCTTATAAGGATTGAACTCATGAGGAACATTTCAGGGGTACAGCGCCGCTACCTGCTGAGCTACGCGGGCGCGAAGGCGACTGTTCATTTTGAGCTCGTTTATCTAGATTCTTGTGAAATATATCAAAATTCTGTCAACTGATAAAATATTGCTGATATTATGATAAACAATTTATCAGTTGACATATTTTTGATATCTTTCACAGGAAATGAGATAAATGAACTCAAAGTTGACGGATTCCGAATTCGTTATTCTAGGTGTTATAACTCGTTCAAGCAGATATCAACACATTTTTTATTACTTTGAAAAAAAACTGTGTCAGAAAAAAAAAGAAGAAAATCAATCTACTTTTCTCATAGTTTATATGCCCAAAAAGTCGTAAATTTTTGGAAAAAAAAGAGCCCGAAATTCGAAACTAATAACTTTTATTTGAATAATTCATAGTGTGAAGCATCACAACAAGTAAACACGGGTGAAAATTTTGGGAAAAATATATCACAAAATACTTTCCAAAAAATGTTATATAAATTTCTGAAAATTCCGTAAAGCCTGTAACAGAAGGGCCCTCCAACGTTTAATTTTGAGCCAATCTTAACTTTGAGCCAATGTGCCCCTGTAAAAGGTATCAAAAAGATGTCAACTGATAAATTGTTTATCATAGTATCACAAACATTTCATTAATTGACACATTTTTGATATCTTGCATAGAAATTAAGGTAATTAAGCTCAAAATTGATATCGTGGACCTCAACATTGAAATCGCCCTTGGCTATTTTTGCAAACAACTATCACACAGAAACAGAAAACCAAAAGGCCGTGACCCAGACTACACCATTAGAACGTCTTCATTTCTTAACTAGTTGTCTTTTTTATATCTCTAACCTTGACTTTGCAATAAAATTGCAATTGAAGGAATGTGAAACCGACGGAATGACCAGAGACTAGCCAGCCAGCTATAACGAGTTGCGTTTCCTCTGATGAGCACAATTTGTGCTCCACATGCAACATTTATGAAATCAGAAGAAGGAGAAGAAGACATCGGAATTAGATTACCCTTTTCTATTCTGGGATTGCTTATAATGAGCAGAGAAGCTTTGATTCGCAAGTACAGAAAAAAAAAGAAAGAGGAGAAGTGTGAAAAGTACAAATGATATATGTGTTAGGTTTGAAGAAAATGAAATATCTCTCGAGGGAGGTATCACTCAAAGAATTTGTTGAAAGGACTCGAGTCAAGGAGGGTCCAACTTTTTATACTACAAAAAGAGCAAAGGTCCTATTTTATAAACTTTAGAGGTATATTCTAGGTAATAATTTATAAACAATGGAATCATTTGGTCCAAGTTTCGAGTATCAGATTTCACTCGGACTTTCACTTAAGCAAGTTCAAGTTTTGCACACCTTGTGATGCGAGAAGCAGACTTTGAGGGCTTTGTGGAACAAGAAAAAGAAAGTGAAAAAAAAAGAAGAAATAAGGAGGAATCACATGTGTTCAGGACCACAACAACATGTTTTCCACTGCTTTTCATGGCTGAAAATTCCACTATTTACTTTGACTCAAATTTCCCAGTCTGGGTGTGATAAGAAGAGAAAATTTGGGTGGTGGAGGGATACCCCCGCACTTTGAGCTTGTATATCTCGGTTCTTGTAACAGATATCGAGAAGTTGTCAACTGATAAATTATTGGTAATATTATGGCACATATTTTATCAGTTGACCAGTTTTTGATATCTTTTACGAGAAGCGAGATAATTAAGCTCAAAGTGCAAGGGAGCCTTATTACATTTGGAGGGTTTACGGGTATCCGTTTTTGAGGGAAAGAAAGTGGTAGAGATGATATCAAAGAGAAATTTGCAAATTTCCACTTTAAGTAACATCGAAAATGATTCAACCCTAAAAATAAATAAAAAAAAGTTTATCAACATATCATCTATATTTCATCAGTTGACAACTTTTTGATATCTTTGACAGGGACTGAGATAATTTAGCTCAAAGTGCAAGTATAGAGTGGCCTTAAATGAAAGACAACCTAAAACTTTAATTCTACTCTAAAAGTGCACTAATAAAGTTGGTCAATTTTTTGGTAACTCAAAATTTCAAATAGAAAAGTAAATAACCAAAAAAATCCGCCGCCCACAGAGACCGACTGAATCTGACACTTTCAAAAAAAAACCAGCCATCCTTGTCTACTACACCTTCCACGAATTCAAGAAAATACAACAATCTCATGAACGAAAATTGACCTTATTTGCATGTCTATGTATGTGCGGAAAACCTGAAAAGGATTGCGGTCGGCAAAATGGTGGCGAAAAGACAGAATAGTTGCGCAAGTTGTCCTTTTACGGAAAATGGGAAACGAGAGACAAGGGGGTGTAGTTGGAGACGCAGGACGTTTGACAAAACTGAGGAAAGGTATGGCAATTGTCATAAATATAGAGGATGAAGAGGAGAAAGGCTTGGATTCAAAAGTGCTATGAAAAAGACAAAAATGTGAGATTCTTGTTGGGAATTAGAAAAAAATTGGAAATTATAAAAAAATCTAGTTGGGAATAAGAGAAAAAATTGGAGAATTCTGAAAAAACCGTAAACTCTGATAGGATGTCCCCAGGACCGCCATCTTTGAGCTCATATATCTCGCTTCCTGCTAAGATATCAAAAAAAAAATCAACCGATAAAATGCTACTCATATTATGCTAAACATTTTACCAGTTGACTACTTTTTGATATATTCAACACAAATTGAGATATTGGTGCAGGTATAGAGTAGCGTTAACACTCTAATGAAATATCTTTAAACTTTGAGCTCATATATCTCATTTTCTGCAAAAGATATCAAAAAGTGATAAACTGATAAAATGTTAATCTTAATCTGGTGAACATTTTATCAGTTGACAACCTTTTGATATCTTTTACAGGAACCCAGATAAGTTGACTGAAAGAAAGGCTTTCTGGCTTTCTATCGGACCCTGATGTGCTCCAAACCAAAAAATGTGAACCTCAAAGTTTTTGCAAATTTCAAAAAAGTCTACTCTGCACAAAATCTGACAGACTCAAGGTCTGTCTCTTTATTTTTGACAAAAAAAGTGACGAGAAAACGAAATGACATAAATCTGCTAGCACGCGTCACCTCTGACGAGACGGATAAGTGAACGTTTTGGTTCTAAACTCCAAGGTTAAAAAGCAGTTTTAGAAAAATAGAAAATTTCAAAATTGATAATCTGTGGTATCTAGACTGTACAAGATTCAAGCTGGAGATTCTACATGTTTTCAAAACATGATCAGCTAAAGCAGACACAGTAAACAATGGCATGTACCCTTAATCAGGAGATTTCTTGGAGAGTACTGTGGTTTTTGGTGTCTAGATATTATAATAAGCATGATGCAAACAATAAATTGTGAAATCTAATCTAAGAAAACAAGAAAAAACTACCGTAATCCCTCTTATAGAAGGTCACACTATACTTGCTATTTGAGCTCAATTATCTTGGTTCCTTCATGAGATATAAAAAATTCGTCAGTTGAAAAATTCTTTATCATAATATCAGCAACATATTTTCAATTAACACATTTTTGACATCATTTACAGGAACTGAGACATAGTTGCTCAATGTTCATTGAAGCTTACGGTATGTTGATTCCTAGTGATCCAGTTAATTAGTCTTTCTGTACAAATATAAAGTTTTGTTTCTGAATACAAATCCTCCGAACACCAAAAAAAGCGGCTTCCGAAGTGGGTGCTCTTGACCCTAATCAACTAAAAAAAGAAAATGAAAAACAAGGAAAACGGAAAACAAAACAAAAATAGCTTCAGGGCGGAAAAGTGAATGTAGAGAGACTCCACCTAATTCCCACTATGTGCCTATTTGGCATAAAAGGGAGAGAGAGAGAGAGAGAGAGAGAGAGAGAGAGAGAGAGAGAGAGAGAGAGAGAGAGAGAGAGAACAGCAAAAAACGGGGAAGCGTTCGTTCTTCCTCACAATTTCAAATTTGGTTCGGGGGTCTTCCCAAAAGTCACTATCTTCTTTTTTCCAGAAATGAAACAACAACAGTCACAAAAAATAGAAAAAAAGAATGATGTTTTTTTGGAATTCCAATCGGATCAAAATCAACTTCCTCCGTGTGTTATATTTGTGCATTCATGTTGTTTTTACACTGTAGAAATGACGAGTGAAAAAAAGCAAACTACCTGGAAAGGATGTTGCGAAATGAATAATAGAAGAGGTGCAAAAAACATTGGTGTGACGTTGAAAAAGTTTGAAAGATTGGATGTGCAGAATGTGAGGTCCAAATGGTCTTTTCTGGAATTATACATGAGGGCTTTGGTGGTGCTAAAACACAAAAGATGGTTTTCAAAAAATCTTGTTGGAAACCTCGTTTTATTTCAATGCTTTTATTGCAGAATTTTATATGATCCCGAAGAAACATGAGTTTTATTTTTCTGTAAACTTTGAAATTTTATTCTTCGATTTCAATTCTTCAGTAATTTGACCTCAACAACAAATAACAAGAAATTCTCCATAAAAACAACTTAAAACCATCAACAAAGACATAAATATCATACACTTTGAGCTCAATTATCTCAATTCCAATGGAAGAAATTGAATATCAGAATTTCAGAATCTCAGAATCTTAGAATTTTAGAATTTCAGAATCTCAGAATTTCAGAATTTCAGAATTTCAGAATTTCAGAATTTCAGAATTTCAGAATTTCAGAATTTCAGAATTTCAGAATTTCAGAATTTCAGAATTTCAGAATTTCAGAATTTCAGAATTTCAGAATTTCAGAATTTCAGAATTTCAGAACTTCAAAATCTCAGAATCTTAGAATCGGAGAATCTCAGAATCTCAGAATCTCAGAATCTCAGAATCTCAGAATCTCAGAATCTCAGAATCTCAGAATCTCAGAATCTCAGAATCTCAGAATCTCAGAATCTCAGAATCTCAGAATCTCAGAATCTCAGAATCTCAGAATCTCAGAATCTCAGAATCTCAGAATCTCAGAATCTCAGAATCTCAGAATCTCAGAATCTCAGAACTGAGATAATTGAGCTTAAAGTGTACGTTTAGGGCGGGCTTCAATCAAAAAAAATACGATTATGGTATACTGACTACCCAAGTCTTTTGATTTGCTCATCATACTCCTGATGAGTCTCCAAATGAGTTCTCTGAATCACTTGGATTCCATTGCTCATTTCCTTTATGACCGCCATAGTTTTCTTCTTGATCTCGAACAATTCGGTTCTCTTCTCTCGATCCAAATGTTTCCTCTGGTTCTGGTTTTGAGCTCCGTTTAGCTTATTGGAATATTCCGTCTCGATTCGATGCCTTTCCAGTTCTTGCAATTTCGTTTGAAAGAAATCGAAATTCAGAGTAAGGTGGTAGACATGGGGCTGGATAGATTTCTGAAATAAAGTTTATATGGTTGGGCCAAATTGACCAGGAATAAAGTTTTCCTCTGAAAAACTTACCTTATACATTTCCTCCCTTGGAGGTACTGTACAGGTGCACGGCACATTTGTGTCCTTCAGTCTCGCACAGGTTTCGGAGCAAGTGAAGAGGTTATGTCCATTGTCGATTTCTTGATGAACTCTGAGGATGTTCCGGTAGTCCCTTTTCCAGTGTACCAGAAACTTCATTGCCTCTTTAATGATTTTTATCTGGAAGTTTTGGGTCAATCATAACATCGAAAAGATGCAAATTTCCAAAGTCTCTTAAATTCGTAGCAATATGTTTTTTCATACTTTTTATACTGCTACCTTTTCCTCAGCTCTCAAAAATTGATTAACCAAAACCTACCTCATGATCCGAACTGCCATCACGATTACAAGCTCGGATGTGAGCCAATAAATCATCAGCCTCAAACTCTTGCTGTCCGTTGCAAATCATGCAAGTCAAGTCTGAAAATTTAATGAAAGAATTATTTTGGTGCAATTTGCCTACGGTAAATGCTCTAATAGAAGTCGCCTAGACTTTCCCTTTGAATTCAATTATCTCAATTCCCTCAAAGGATATTAAAAAATTGTTAGCTGATAAAATATTGTTGAATTTCTGACAAATAATTTATCCGTTGACAGCATTCTGATATCTCTTGAAGAAATCGAGATAATTGAGCTCAAAATTGATGGGCTTCTATTATGGTATGGTATGATATGGTATTATGGTACGGTATGTAAAATGTGGTATGCGAAAATCACTATATTCTGGAACTCACTATATTCTGGTTTGTCGAAGAATTCCAGAGCACGGGTCATTTGCCTATTAGCCATGATTCTATGAATCTCGACTAACAAAATTGGGGAAAAACAAATTGCGGGAAGTAGGTGACAGATGGTTGGCTTGCACGAAATGCTGCTTCTACTTCTTCAAGGACAAAACGAAAGGGAATCTGGAAAGTAATATGAGATAAAGAGAGAGAGAGAGAGAGAGAGAGAGAGAGAGAGAGAGAGAGAGAGAGAGAGAGAAAAGAAAAATAACATTGAATGCATTAACTGTATCCCACATTTGATGGCTGGGAGCAGAATAGCAATAAAGTGATTTGAAAAGTGCGTTTCTTTGTTTGCACAAGAAGAAGAAGAAGAAGAATGAGAAGAAGGAGGTAGATGACAAGGAAAGGTTACTTTACATTTTTTTTGAAAAGTCTTCAGAGCAGAAGTAAGAACCTTGAACCCTTTGATAACTTTCCGACCTTGATAATTATTTATTTTTAAAACCAGCTTGTAAAAAATAACATTCATTATTCCAAAAGTAAATCAACAACAATAATAAATCAACGGTTCAAAATCGTGTGAAATGATGAACAAAAAACAATTAAAAAAAATTCTTGACGGACAAGAAAAGTTTAATCGATGATAATTTCCGATTTGATGTTGAGAATCTTCCGCTTCACTTTTTCTTCAACTTCCTTCGAAGAGCTGGAACGGTAACTTTTGGTTGGACGATGCTCATCCTGGCTGCTGCACGGTCTCGGTCTCTTGTTGGATTGAAGAGAGCCGCCGGAACCTGGAAAAATCCCTTTGTTATTTTTGAAATTTACAATATAAGAGCTTACCCGAAGAACTAGGTTTTCCGTGGATTTGAGATTTAGTGTCCGTCTTCGCCTTGACATTGGATCCTGTAATTTGGAATATAGAAGAGAAGGAAAGCTGATAATTTTTACCATTATTAGTAGTATAGGAAGAGAGTTTTTACACACAGACACCACCTGTCGCTTTGACACCCTCTTTTCCTCTTTATGACACCAACTGCTCGTATGACACCCCTCTTTTTGACACACATGTTGAACCTTCATTTTGACACCATTTTGACACCATTTTCAAATTTTAGTTTTTATTCAAAATATTTGAAAAAAAATATTTTGAAAAAAATCTTTGAATTTCTTCGAATTCGAAAATTTTCAAATCTCGCAAAGTCGAAAAAAAATCTAAATTTGAATTCCCTCTAAAAAAATTCTCTTTTGTCCAGTGGGGCGCGCTTGCCCACACCGCCGCCTAAAATATTTTTTTCGAAAATACCTATTTTTCCTCAATTTTACCCGATTTTCATGCATTTTTCGTAGTTTTTCTGCATTTTTTCAAGAAAAAGGGAAACTTTTTACGCCCTAGTAAAAAAGTTTCCCTTTATTTTGAAAAAAATACCCACTTTCTTTCGCAAAATTCGATTGAAACCACGTTTCGAAAATGTTAAAAATTAAAATTTGAATTCGCGCTAAAAAATTTCCCCTTTTGTCCGGTGGGGCGCGCTTGCCCCACACCGCCGCCTAAAATATTTTTTTCGAAAATACCTATTTTTCCTCAATTTTACCCGATTTTCTTGCTTTTTTCACCGTTTTTCTGCATTTTTTCATGAAAAAAGGAAACTTTTTACGTAAAGTTTCCCTTTTTCATGAAAAATACCCACTTTCCTTCATAAAAATTGACTAAAAACTATTTTTTTCAGGTCGATCCCTCGATTTTACGGATTTTTGAATTTCAAAAATTCATTAAGAGAATATGGAGGTAAATATAGCTAGCAGCCTTCACATAAACATATTTTTATTTTCCAGATCTATCAGGCGGCTGAGTGTGATCCCTGTGAGCACCAAAATGGTATCTGTGTGATGGATACAGACGGCAGCGCCGCATGTGTGATCGCCAAGAAGCTCGATGAGCTCAGCGAGGTATATAATTTTATTAAAAAGCATTTGAAAACTAGTTTTTTTCAGTCGGGCACCGTCCTTCTCCCAATCCTGCTCACATCACTCTTCTGGTTGAGCATCTTCGGCGGCTGCTACTGCGCCCGCCACGTCGACGTCATCGGAGCAGCTCGCGTCGTCGGGAATTGGATCTTCTCCAAGGTCCGAGTCTTCGCCCTCTGGATCGGAGCCACCACCACCTGGATTGCCGCCAAACTCATCCGTGGCGGCGCCTACGTCCGTGTCGGCGTCATCCACCTCCTCACCTATGTCCAGTCGAAATATCAGAAGAATCCGACCGATGGCGCACCACCGACGGCTCCCACCGCGCCGGAACTGGATGTGGAACTTGGCAATAGCTCGAATGGCTCCGATGGATCGATCGATTTCGAGACCAACGACAGCAAGGAGAAGGAATTCGATGAGAAGCATATGGAGGAGCAATTGGAGCCAATTGCTGTTTGATTGAATTTGTTTTTTATTGAAAAAAATCCAAAAAATCTTTTAAAATTTTCAAAAAATGACTCAAAAAATGACACTAAAAATGGATTTTTTTGGATTTTTTTGGATTTTCACTGTTTTGTAAATTTTGCTCGTTGCGCCCCCACTATTCACCTCATATTTTTAACATTTTTTGTAGGACCCCGTACCCATTTTTATGCTTTTTTTTTCTAGAATTTTTGTTGTTTTTTTCCCAATATCCACATCTTCTTGGTTTCTAAAACTCCCTTACCCATTTTATAGAATTGTTATTGCTTTTTTATTATTTTGTTATTGCTTTTTTTTTTGTAGGGTTTCCGAGGGGGGTTTTTTTACCCCTACCCTCGGCGATGATAGTTGAGAACATTTCATCACCGAGGGTAGGGTTTTTCCCTCCTCGATTTTAGTTAATATACAGTAATTCAGTTAAACAATAAAAGCATTTTAAAAATCAACAATTTTATTAAGAAATCATAGAATTTAGCAGTAACAAATGCGACATCGACCGCAGAATTGAGCCACCAATTTCCGATTGCCATCAATTGATACATTGTTACGGCATTTGTTACAGAAGATTATCGAGTTGACTGTCAAATTCGTTCCGACGTGTTTAGCTGAAAAAAACTTGAATAGCAAATAAACACAAGTATTTTTCTCACACTTTTTAGGGAATGGATTTTTCCGTTTGTTAGGCAAAGAGTAAGCCACTGGACAATCTGTCGGCTCAACATCCATTCGAATCATCTGCTTGCCGTTAGGACGTTTCATCGGGCGTTTTGGTGGTGCGATGTTTTCCTTGACGTCACTGGGAGCCACTGGTATCGACGGCATCGGTTTCGATTCTGAAAAATAAGACATTTTATAATATAATAAAAGTATTTTTACCTTCAGGTACGATCGGTGAATAATTTTTGAGCTCCATTACTTGCGGGAAAGCAGTGGCTGGTGCTGGGTCTGGCAGCATTTTCCAGAGTAAGAAAGCGTAGAAGCACGACGAATGAGAGCAAAATAACTGCTATTTTAAATAGAAAATGTAGAAGTTTTTGCAGGCAAGCTAGTAGAAAGAATAGCAGTGCGACAATTTTTCGTGCAATAATAAGAATCAGAAGGAATTCAACTAGTGAAAATAGTAGATTTCTTGTGAAGAAAAAAATTCTCAGAGCTTAGAAGTAGGTCACCTACTCTTGCGATTTTGAAAGTGAAGAATGAATACTCGACTTCGGTTTTGTTTAAAGTGGGCGGAGCCTATTTGTAATACAATTTTATTGAATAGAATATCGGAATAGAATACAATTAAATCAGAGAGAATATTGAAATCAGAAAGAATATTGTTTTTTAACAATTGGAACTTCGTGGCCGTGGAATAGGAGAGCTCGTGCACGATTCATATGAGTACGGCAAATGGTGCACATTCCTAGGGGCAAATCCACTTTTCCCGATCCAACGTTCTTGGTTTTTCTCATTGCATTGAACGCACGGCACTCGTAGCAAAGGTGGATAATCAATGGACCTTTATCGGCGTAGACCAGCACTGGATGAATAACATTATCTACCTTTATTGTGAGGGCCTTGGCTCTATCTGCGAGATAATCCTGAAAAATTTGAAAAGTATTTGAAACATGTAACAAAATTTACCAAACGTTTTGGGTCCCAAGCGGTACGTTGTCTAGCATCCGTCTCCCAATCATCCTTCTCCAAATTCTGTACCAAATTCTTATTGGGTTGCTCCGGCTCCTTTGGCTTCTCTGGCTCCTTTAGCTCCTTCGGCTCCTCCGGCTTCTTTGGCTCCTTTGTTTGCCTTGGGTTCATGGCTGAAATTAGAAAAAAGTGAAATTGGAAAATAGAAGAAATCATACCTGAACGTGGTCTCATCTCGGAGAGAAAAAAATAGGTCACCAATTCGTATGATGAAAAAAGGTGGAAATGATTGAAAAGTGATTGAAGACCTAGTCGAGATTTTGAAAAAGGGGCGGAGTCTCAGGGAGAGGTTAAGAAGAGAGGGGCTTCTCCCCGAGCCCATCAAATTTCCTCATCGATTTCATAACCAATATCCTCATCGATTTCATCACCAATTTTCTTCAAAAATGGCTCCAATATTTTCAAGACCTATTGTCTTGAATGCTGATCAAGAACGAGTATTTTCCCGTATCACTACCGATGTATACAAGGACAACAAGGTATGTATGTGGGTAGTCTGTAGTTATTTCATGAGTATATTTTAGACTAGGGCTCTCATATTATATGTGGGTGGTGCTGCTGGGACCGGAAAATCAGTTCTCATCAAACAATTGACGAATCATATTGGTATTCAACATGTCCTTCTTCTTGGGACTACATCTATGTGTGCTAAAAGTATTGGTGGTGGAACGGTCCATAGTGTTTTGAAGTTGAATATATTCACGGAAGAAAAAGATGATGAACCAATCCCGCCACATCCGTTCCTAAAATTGCTCATCATCGATGAGATTTCCATGTGCGATGCCAAGTTATTGAGAAGAATAGAAAAGCGAATGAGACAATTGATGCGCAACGATTTACCCTTTGGTGGCTGTACGACAGTCTTCTTCGGTGATATTCTACAAATTCCTCCAGTTCCTGAAAAAGGTCCAGATGGTCACCCCACTAAAATAGACTATGTATTCGAATGTAAGAAAACTATTTTTGTACAATATAATAATTCTTTCTCAGCACCACTATGGCAAAACTTGGTCCAATACGAAGAATTGGAAATTGTGATGCGTCAAGAAGAGGACCCTGAATTCGCTGAAAGACTGAAGAGATGGAGAGTTGGTGAATATAATGAAGACGATAACGTATTTTTGAATAGAAAAGCTATGGATTGGGTCTTCATAGACCAGGATACTATTACAACAAACTTGTGTGAACAATTCAAGTCGGAAGGTAACAAAATGGTTCTATCTTTCACAAATTCCGCCGTCTTCAATTATAACAAAAATGTAAGTTTGAAAATTTTTGCATTCATTTCTATTTTTCTTTTCAGATCACCGAGAAACTATTCCACCCCGACCATCTCTATCAAATCTCACATTCAACTTACACCATCCACAAGGGCGTCACCAGCTCAACACACGTCCCACGATTTACCGTCGGCGAAGGCAGCAGAGTCCTGATCAATAAGAATTCAAGAGGCTCTCGATTGGTTAATGGGGAGATCTGTACAGTCCGAAACATCAAGTCCATTGATAATCGTGTCGTTTCATTGGATGTAACGTAAGAATCTAAACATTTTTTTCAAGAAACATACATTTTTCTTTTTAGGTTGGACTCGACACAAGAGACTCAAGAATTGGAGCCCATAAAATCAGAACTTGTGCTCGGATCAGACACCCATTCGTGGAAAATCGAATACCAAATCCAACCTGCATACGCCCTCACATATCACAAATCCCAAGGACAAACTTTGGATGCAGTTTTTCTGGATGCCGGAAAAAATCTTCAACCAGCGATGTTTTATGTTGGGGCCAGCAGAGTCAGATGCAGTGACCACTTGTTTGTCCTCAATTACAACGCAACTGACTCAATTTCTGCAGACCCGTATGCATTGGAGGAATATAAGCGACTTCGTATGACAATTGGTCTCCCACCCCTACCTACATAATTCATAATCTCACATTCGTGGAATTCTTACAATAAATGAATTATCTACATTTTCTGAATTGCAAAAACCATAAATTAGAAAAAGGGGCGTGGCTTATTGGTTGGTGGGATAGACTTTCAAAATCATATTCACATTCAAAATTGCAAATCGCAAATTGTTAGCTGCTAAGAATGCTCTATTCTGACGCTGTTAAGAAACCTGTTCCGGAGGATTCATTTGATGAATTCCCGGAAGGCGCTACTCGCTACAACACCCGTGAGGAACTTTACGCTGCTCTGAGAGAAATCCATCTCGGCCAAAACGCTGCCCCACCTCCACCTCAACAACCATTCGATCAGGTTATGGCGGACTTCGAGTTCAACTTCCCTATTGCTACTAGTACACCAATTGCAAGTCCAATCAAGAAGGCCGAAAACACGGGTAAGTCGGGGACTATGTAGGAATTATAGATAGGGTGGACTATGTAGAAACTTTAGGAAGAATCTATATAGAAATTTTAGAAAACACATTTTCCATAATACAGGGGAACCTCTGTCCAAATTTCTCAAAATTTCAAAAATACAGGGGAACCTATGCCCAATTTTCCATTTACAGTCTCTCAAAAAACTGTCTTGCTCAAAGCAAAGAGAAGACGTATCACGAGACGCCAACAAGACCTTCAAAGAATTGAAAGAGAAGAGGAGAGGATCCGTGAGGCGAAGAAACGTCTTACCGAAGAGGAGGAGAAGCTGGCTGATGAGAAGCGAAGAATTGCTGGTGAAATGAAACGTGAGTTTATTTTTTATTGAATCTTGGAATAGGGTCAACAAGAATATTGAAATAGGATAACAACAATTTTGATAGAGGTGAACAGAGAGGGGGAGAAGGAGAAGGGGAGAGAGAAAGAGATAGATTAGAACATATATTTTTAGCACTTCCTCTCGAACTCGAGAAGTCGTCAAAGAAGAAGAAGAAGGTCCTCAAAAAGCTCACCAAGACAATCGCTCCAGAGAAGGTCCTGAAGGAGTTGGAGAAGACCACCGAGACTCTGCAAAAAGTGAAGGAAGTGAATGAAACCGGGAAAAACAACTCACTTGATGGAGAGAAGCAGAAGGTTGAGAAGGACATGAAGAAGAAGAACATGAAGAAGAACATGAAGAAGAACATGAAGAAGAAGAAGTCCGAGAAGACCGAGAAGACCGAGAAGAAGCCGATTCGTCGTAGAACTCTGAAAAAAGTGAAGGAGATTGAGCAAAACAAGAAGGAAAACTCACTGCTGATTGACGAGGAGAAGGACGATGAGCTGGCGGAGAAGAAGATGGAGGAGAAGGAGAACGACGAGATGATGGAGGAGTTGGATGGAACGGCGCCTTTCAATAAGCTGAAAAAAAGAAAGATATTGGACGGTGACAATGTGATCGTGAAGAAGCAGAGAACCGAGCAATGTGAGTCGTATGGGGGGACCAACTCATCAGAAGAAGAGGATTCAGAAGAGGATTCAGAAGACGACCCATTTGCTTTTCACGCTTTAGTTGCCTGTTACCAACCATATTTACTGAATAAAATGCTAGAATAAATTGCTAGAATAAATTGTTAGAATATATTGTTACATGTTTACAGATGGCGGTGGTAATGAGTTCCGGAAGAAGACCAAATTCCCCACCAAAAAAGAAATGCGCTTCTTCAAAAGATATGCTGAACTCTCAACAGATCCCCAAATGAAGAGACAAAATGCTGCTTACACTAGTCTGGAACCTATGCGCATCAAATTCCTCGAAGTGTCCAGCTTCAAAAACGCCTATCATCTACAGAATCACATTGCTAAACTGATTGACATATTCATCAGGAAGATGATCAAAAGAGCAGAAGGAAACCTGACAGAAACAAAATTTTGGCTCAAGTGTGTCTCATTTTCAAAAACTTTAAAATGAAAAGAAATTTCAGGTTGAGTCATTCTGGCTATCACGAGAAGGATGGATTCTATGTCAACCACAAGACATATGCCAATGTTGATGGTGGTGTAATCGTCAACATGATTGCTATGCAGATGCAGTCAAATAAGGAATTGCGTCTTGATGAAGGCTTCGTTGTGACAATGAACGTTTTCACAAATGCACCAAATCCACCTATGATTGGTCGGGGTCCGCGAAAAATGGAAAAGCTGAGAAACGATATTCTCGTAAGTTAGTGCTTGTATTTTCAAAAAACTTTGAAGTTGTTCAGAAAAAGAATTTCGGAATCCGCAACAACCGGGTGATTGGATCAAGCCACTGTCTTCCTAAAGCCCTAGCTCTAGCAATGATACATACCAAAATGGTAAATGGCGCAAGTGAAAAAGAAAAGAAAGACGCTGGTGCTCTCTTGCATAGCCTGACGCGTTCTCAGGTAAAATTAATTAAATTTTCTCAATTTCAAGATGATTTTTGTAGATCAGTTTTGCTACACGCGAAATAAAACAACTGGCTCTAGCTAAGGATCTTCTAAAGGAAGCAGGGATGGATGTTGACCAGCAAGAACACGGAAGGGATGATTTGCTCAAACTGGTCGCCCATTTGAACGATTATCAAATCATAGTTTGGGGAATTCACGAAAATGAGATTGTGGCAACCGAACTGGAGAGATTCAATGAAAATGGAAAGAATTTCATTGGCCTCTTTTATCAAAATGGTCACTACGAGTTCGTCACTCACACTTTGGATCCTAAACCGGCAAGGTGAGAAAGATTTTGAGATTTTCACATTTTATGAATTATTTTTCAGATTCTGCTACAAATGCTCAAAGTTTGCTGGGAATAATCACTTAAAGGAGTGTGCTGCTATTTGCAACCGTTGCGGAAAGTACGACTGCCACCCAGGAAAAGAGAGTATTAGATGCGACGACTGCAATATCCACTTCAGAAGTCAAGATTGTTTCGATGCTCACAAAAAACCAACCAAAGCTAACGCCCTATCTTTTTGTCAAAAATACTTTTAGTGAGTAAATGTTAATAAAAACTTACGCAAAGGGTGTTCATCTTGTTCCAAAATCCTTCCTCCATCGATCGCGTATAGAACCAACGCGTCCATAGCGGCGTACTCCTTCTGATCCTCTCGCAGCGTGTAAACTCCCCAATTGGAGAGTGTTTCCGATTTGGACAGGATCACACGATGGTTCTTGGCGACATCGAGCAACGCAGGCATCGGGTGGACATTCGGTTGGATATTACGAGTCAACCGTTCGTTGAAAAAATTTTCCTTTCCAAACACGACCAACTTTCCTCCTCGCCAGAGGGCCAAGTCTTCAATACTACGCTGAACTTCGGTCAATCCCTCCGGAGACATTTCGTGGACCCTCCACAATAGCACGCTTTTCACTTTAGGGCAGCAGATTGCGATGAGGGCTAGTTTGTTTGGCGTCATGATCGATTCTGTGTCCACGAATAGGTCGCCATTCATCTTGTAACCTCCATTCCATCTTCCATTGACTCTTCGATCGTCTCCTTCACGGGTTCTGAACTTTCTCAAATACCCAAACCCGTCGCAGCCCTTTAATACTACGATATCGTAGTATTCATCTACATTCTTTGGGTTGAACGATGGGAACTCGAGCTTCCTGATGGCATTTAGACGGAGCATCTCCAACTCCTCCACATCTTCCAGTCGGACTTGGTCACCTCGAAGGAGGATGGGCTCAAGAGCGGCCATCAGATACCCCTCCTCCCCTCCTTCTTCTTCTCTCTCCACGAAGATCAGCTCATCGAATCGATCAGCAATGGAGATGGCGATGTCGAGTCCTTTGCGGAGCTCGTAGGGTCCCACCCTGTATCCTTCAAGGACCTTCTCCGCAATCGCCGCAAACGACATCTTCTTCTTCTTGATTCTGTCGCTTCGTAGTAGCCCCGCGAACTCCATATGGACCCTTCGAGCAGTATCGTTGGTGCTGACCGCTGCCAGCTCGGGGCTCTTTTCGGTGATCTTCACTAGGAGCTTCTCCAAGCGCCCGGCACGACGCGTTTCTTCTTCCTTCTTCTCTTCTCTCTCTCGAACTCTTTCCATGGCGAGCTTCATCTCCTTCTTTTGTTGGTGGCGCTGAGCGTTGTACATTTCTGAAATAATAATTATTATTTTTGCAGTTGTCAAAAGTGTTTGAAATACGACCGAACCCCAAGATACCGAGGAGAACCCCATATATGTGGAGCTAGAGAATACTGTAGCATATGCAGGGGAATGAAGAAAACCGGACACGAATGTGCTCACACCGTACCGAGTAAAGAAAAAAAGGAGAAGAGGAAGGAAAAGCAACGTAATTGGAAGGTCATAGTATATGATGTCGAATGTATAGTAGCCAACAGTGGAGAATATGACGGTAAGAACATCCTAGTATTAAATAACAACAAACGATTACAGGTTACGTTGAAAGAGGTCCAAAACATGAGCCGAATTTGATTTGCGTCCGCATGTTTTGTAGCGAATGTCGAGGAAGAGATGGTTGTCAGCTATGTGGAGAGCCTTGGTATTATAGTTACAAAAATGGGTCACAAGTAGATGAAATGGACGATGAGATGGAAGAAAATTCAGTAGAAGAGGATTCAGAAGAGGATTCAGAAGAGGATTCAGAAGAGGATTCAGAAGAGGATTCAGACGCGGGCGTACCCCAGAAGGAGCAAATAATCAGAGTCGAGAAACGCTACACACCTTTAGCGCGTTTTGGGGAATTCCTTCTAAAGGATCCTCGTGCCAATGGGGCATATGTTATTGCTCATAATGGAGGACGGTGAGTAAATATTGAAGAATTTAAAAAGAAACGAGTTTTTACAGTTATGACCACGTCCTAACACTAGCTGAGCTCAACAGACAATCGGGGATACATGCTACAGACCCTAAAGTAATTCTCAAGGGTATGACCGTCATCACTGCAGAATTTAAATACAAGAAGCAGAAGCTTCACTTCCGAGATTCATTGCATTATTTGACTATGGCTCTGGCAAAGATGCCTGAGGCTTTCGAACTATCTGGAGAAGTCAAAGGATTCTTTCCGCACCTCTACAATCACCCCGACAACTACGATAAACATTTGGAGACACTTCCTCCTAAGGAATATTATAGTCCCGATTATATGCGAGTTGACGTGAGGGAGAAATTTGATGCATGGTACGAGGAATGTTATGAGGATGGATTTGATCTTCATGATGAGCTACTGAAGTATTGTCAATCAGATGTTCGCATATTAACGCTGACAATGATTGCATTTATCGAGGTAAGATTGAGAATTGTTTGAAAAGATTGAGAATGAATTGAGAGTATTGCGAATGAATTGAGAGTATTGTGAATTAATTGTGTTTTTCAGAAATGTGAATTGCTATTCAACGGTTGGAACCCAATAGTCCAAGGATTTACTCTGGCTTCGTACATATTTTTTGTAATGAAACATGAGTACATAAAGGATGGCGATATCGGCTACATTCCGGAAAATGGGTATGGACAGGACAATAACTCGATGCTGGCCTACAAATACCTACAGTGGCTCGAAAAGAAGAATCCCTCACTTAAGCTACAGTATGGACTCAGAGGAGGAGAATACAAAATCAATTCAAATGGGCACAACTATAGGGTGGATGGTTATAACAAGGATACGAACGAAGTATTCGAGGTAAAAATCCTAAATATCGAAAAAAATCCAATGTTTAAAAATCAGATTCATGGTTGCTTGTGGCACGGATGTCCGAAATGTCAACCGAATAGTGGGAAGAAGATACCACAACTGAGAGCCCTGACTGTGAAGGAGGCATACGATAGGTCTATGCGGAGAGAGCAAGACATAAAGGATGCCGGTTATATATTACGCGTGGTTTGGGAATGTGAAATAAGAGAAATGTTGGCGAAGGATGCCGACATGCGGAAATTCTTTGACTTGGTAAGATTCAAAATTATAAATCATGGCAACTGTTGAAATTTAGAACAAATACACGCGCCGCCTCCTACCAAGAGATGCACTGTATGGAGGAAGGACTCAGGTTTTCAGATCAATCACTGAGACAGAAAAGGATACACGGATCGACTACTATGATTTCGTCAGTATGTATCCTTATCTCAACGCAGGTGGAACAGAATACCCAAGAGGAAATCCCCAAGTTATAGTCGACAATTTGCCTGATCCCGCCCAACCTCTCACAAAAAGGGGGATTGCCTTCTGCGATGTTTTGCCCGCCCCATCCACGTCACTGGGTCTCCTACCTCAAAAAATTCGAAACAAAATGATGTTTGTGTTGTGCAGGAGTTGTGCTGAAAAACCAGATGGACCGTGCACTCATTATAAAGTATCGGAAAGGTTTATAACAGGCGCTTGGCCCACAGACGAGTTGAAGAAAGCGATATCTGCGGGATACAAAGTGCTCAAGTATCATGAAATTTGGCACTGGCCAGATAGCGCTTGGGTGAAAGGAGGGTTCTTCGCCGACTACATCAAACCTCTTCTTGCGTTGAAACATCAGAGTTCCGGATGGCCCAAGGAAAATATGACAGACACGGAGAAAAAGGAATATGTGGACAACATTCTGGAGAAGGATGGTGTTCAATTGGACCCGTCTAAGATTCAGAAAAACAAAGCAATGAGAAATTTAACAAAGATTTTCCTC
Organism: Caenorhabditis nigoni; assembly: GCA_027920645.1. Lineage (NCBI taxonomy): Eukaryota > Metazoa > Nematoda > Chromadorea > Rhabditida > Rhabditidae > Caenorhabditis > Caenorhabditis nigoni. The sequence goes on from CP115868.1 coordinate 1,057,349, forward strand.
AACTCGGCATGGGGAAAGTTTGCACAGAATCCCTTAAAGTCAGAGACGATCCTCATCCGAAAGTCTGATGCAACGACACTTACCAATTTCTTCAATGATCCGAAATTCGAGCCTACCGGTATGGTGCCATTTGGAGACAACAAACTGTGGATATCTAGAAAGCCAAAAACTGAAGTTCTTAGCACAACACCTTTCACTAATTTGGTTATCGCTGCCATCACCACATCTTCGGGACGTCTTCGTCTCACTGAGGCTATCGAAAGAGTCGGAGTTGATAATATGATTTATTGTGGTGAGTACCATCTTTTAAAAAATTTCTAACTATATTTTTCCAGATACCGACTCGTTGATCTTTAAGCGGCATAAAGATGAAGATCCTCTTGGAGACTTGAAGGGGCAGCAGTTGGGGTACTTGGTCAATGAGATTCCTGAAGGTTCGGAGCTTACTGAAGTGGTGACCATGGCTCCAAAGGCTTATGGTTTGAAAATCAAAAAATCAGATGGAACATTTACTGAATCCGTAAAAGCAAAGGGAATGACAATGACTTTCGGAAATTCAAGATTCATCACTTTTGATGCGATGAAAAAATCGGTAATTTTGAGATTCAAAGACTCTGTAAAGTGTTTTTTTTCAGATGAGAGACTTCATTGATGATGGGTTCGCCGAGCCGTTGGAAGGAGAGATGATACGATTCATGAGAGGACATCATGCTTTGGACGGACTATGGACTTGTACGATGAAAAAACAATTGAACCCCAGAATGGACAAGGGTCACTATGTGGACGGAGTCTCTATACCTTTTGGTCAAATGCTCAGAGGCACATTACTGGTTGATGATTATCCATTCTAATAATAAAGTATGATTTACCCTCAAGAAAGTCTACACAAAAGTATACAAGAAACATTGGGATACCACTAGAGTGGTGATGGGTATAGGAGTCATATAATGCTCAACCGGAAGGGTGAAGAAAGAGAACAATGGGGGTAAGACACATTTGAAACATTGAGGGGTAATATGGTAACATTAGGATGGTTATATAGCAATATTTTGGGGGATTATAGAAAAACAAGTGGTTATATAGAAATATTATATAGAGATCATTGAATCAGTATTTATCCAGCTAGCAAAAGATTCAGGATATCCTTCCCATTTGACGAGACTCTGCTTCTTGCCTTTCCAAACACGAGTATCCAACACTTTTTCAATTCGATAGACGGCATCTGGATCATATGTGCATTTGGTCAACTCACGTGTATAAAATATTCCATCAATTTCTTCTCCATTTGTATCAACCAAGTTATAGACGACAGGTTTCCTCGGAATGACTCGGCTAATCACATAGACTTCAGTTGTCCATCCTTGCTCATATCCTTTGTCAAAATTTCCCTTCTTTGCCGAGATTCTGACGTGATCACCCAATTGGTATTTGATTCGTGCACCAGAATGATCAGGAAAAGGCACTATGAAATCACCGTTCTCGACGTCTACAGGCTTTTTTCCAATTCCACGATTCACGCTATTGTTAATTCCCTTCACAACACTTTGAAGCACATTGATGTATCGATAGTTATACTTTTGGGTCATAAACTTGGCCAGCCGCGTCTTCAACGTGCGGTTGGCTCTCTCCACCACTGCGCATTTCAAATCACTTTTCGGGGAAATGTGTTTGACTCCTTCTTTCTTGAACAATCTGGACACTTCGGTATTGTAAAACTCTTTTCCCTCATCGGAATAGACGGTTATAGGTGTCGACCCCATCTCTTCGAATATTTGGGAAAGAGCCGAGGCGACCTCTTTTCCTCCTTTTGATTTTAGGGGTTTGACAAAAAGTCTTCGTGAAAAAATATCCATGATTGTTAGCAGAAAAGTAGTCCCATCATTATGCGTTTTGTATTTTGACATATCGGCGAGATCAATTTGCAATTGGGTGTAAACTCCAGCGGCCATCGTCTTCAATCTCGGAAATTTTTTACGAGTGGGCCGATGAAGAGTAAAGGATTCAACATCTTCGAGCACCTTCTCTACTTGATCATATTTCAAGTTTTTGAATCGAGGTTTCAGGAAATTGTGAACATTGGCAACAGAAGTAAAAGCACATGGGTGTTTTGGGTTGGACCAGGCATCTTTGATAGCTGCGACTGCTCTGGAAGAAAGCATTTTAATGAAGAAACAGGGTCTGGACTTACTTTTATACAAACTTCCACAGTCTACAATAAATACGAGAACCAGCAGGGGCCGGGGCTCCTCTACCCGTACGCCTTTTAGATGTTTTGGCTAGCTGTACATCACTCTTGCGTTTTCTATCAGAGGGCTCTTGTTTGATCGACTCCTGCTTGATTTCTCTTTTTACAGGTTTCACTTCTTGTTTGATTTCTCGTATGATCGGCTCCTTCTTGACTTCTCTCTTTACAGGTTCAGACTTGATTTCTCTCTTTACAGGTTCCTGTTTGATTTCTCTCTTTACAGGTTCCTGCTTGATTTCTCTCTTTACAGGTTCCTGCTTGATTTCTCTCTTTACAGATTCCTGCTTAATTTCTCTCTTGACTGGTACTTGGTTTTTCGTCTGCTTGATGGCCTTCTTTACTTGGCGTCGATACATTTCGAGACCTTTGGGTTTACGTTTCTGATACGGCTCATATCTAACGTATTTTGTCAGAGGCTTCCCAAGTACCGGTCCTGTAGAATGACTTCCTTGAAATTCACGATATGGAGGAACATAGTTTTTAGGAAGAGTGTGAAACTTTATGATTTTCTTCCTGTCAGACGACTTTTTCACAGGACGCCTTTTCTTCTCGATTTTTGGAGCGACCTTCTTCACACCCTCCTTCTTAACTTCCTTCTTGACATCGGGTTTGACTTCTACCTTAATTTCGGGTTTGACTTCAGGCATTGGTTCCTCTTTGACTTCTTTTTTGACTTCTTTTTTGACTTCTTTCTTGATTTCCTTCTTCATTTCTTTTTTCACTTCTTTCTTGTCGTTCTTCTTCTTTGCTCTTTCGCGACGATTCATTGTCGGGACCCGTTCACCTCTTGTCACAGGCTCTTCCTTTACTTCTTGTTTTACCTCTTCTTCTTTGACTTCAGGCATTGGCTCGTCCACACTCTTCTTTTCTTTCGTCTCTATTTCTCTCTTCTCTAACTTCTTCTTGTTCTTCTTGTCTTTTTTCTTCTTGTTTCTCCTCGATTTACCAACAGTGTCTACACTCTCTCCTTTCGGTCCCATGGGTGGAGGAGGTAGTTGAGAATTTTGTTGAGGAGGAAGCTGAGGAGGTGGTGGAAGCTGTGGAGGAGGATTTTGCTGAGGTGGAGGAAGTCTAGGTTCAGGAGAAGGCTGTCTTGGCGGTGGAGGAGAAGGCGGCGGTGGAGGAGGGGGTACGGTAGGAGGCGGCGGGGGCTCAGAGTGAATGTTCAAGTTTTCTCGAATCATTTCAAGTATGTCGTCGTTGACAATGGGGAGATCCATGTGTTGGCGAACTTTATATAGTAAATCTTGATAAAAACGAGCCTTGGCAACTTCATCGAGAGAGGGATCATTGAGGATTTTTTCCAAAAACCTTTTGGCAGATTCGATGGACCCACCTTCATCGTAGGGTATCATATGATACTTGCGCACGAGTTTGGCCATTACTTGAGTTTTGTAGCGACAAGTGCGGGAATAATGAGAGAAGAAAGTTGAGATTTCGTGAGTTTAAATAGCATTTTACGGGCTGTCTCCACATTGCTGACAGCCGAAAGAGCAGTGAGACGCGAATGAATGGGTCTCAATATTGAAACTTCGCGTCTACTCAGTGGAATATTCTTAGAGTTGAGAATATTGTAGATGATTTCAACAAGAATGTTCACTTGTTTACTAGTGGCATTTCGCAGAGCAATTTTATTCTTCTTCATGACGTCGTTTAAAAAATCATGATGAACAATTAAGTGGGCCGCCATGATTAGGGTGAGAAATGAGTCTTGTTCCCGTTTCTTTTATAGTGGATCGTATGCTATGGGATACTCTTCTGTGAAATGTGAAAGTATTCGCATCGATGGTGGAGAGTTTGGATCATTGTTTATGAGCATGGCTTGGAAGGGTTTTGACATAATCTCCTGATAGGCTTGATAGGCACCTCGCCACTTTGTTCCAAATTGTTGGACGAGTAGATTTTTGATTTGGGCGGCATCCGAAAGACTCCTCATCAGAATAATGTACGTACTATTGTTTCGAGTGACGGGTGGTAATGCAAAGGCGGATTGGACCAAATTGAAGACGGCACAATTGTAGTGATGGGCGTAGACGGTGAAAAGGGTATTTAAGAGATTGAGAGAGTCCTTGGATTTTGCAAAATCGGTCATCAGATCGTCACAAACCACTACATTATTTTGGTTTCTGTATTCCTTTAACAACTCTACATCAGGTAAGCCTTCGTAGACACGTAGATTGGGAAGGTGGTACGGTATTCCTGAAGTTTTCACTCCACAAAACCAAAATATGTTGGATATCGGTGCATCGAATGTCTTTGAAGCATTTTCAATTATTTTCCTCAATAGAGTAGTTTTACCGCTTTGTGTTGCTCCAATAATTGTAGTTTGAGAGGGGAATCTGAATTTAAACCCAGGGTTCAACGTTTTGCTCGTCGTATAAGACGGTCGAATAGCACTAAGCACGGACATATAGCTAGGATAATAGAAACAGTAGCAATGAAGTTTACAATGATAACAGGGGCAGAAACGGGTTCTGGCTGGGTAGTGTTTTGTAAAAACATTGTGTTGAAAATGATGATCTTTCCAGGCCTTTTATACTTTTTTCAGGTATGGATGACTTCTACGTCACCCTTCCTTCAAACGTCCCCAATGCTCCATACCCCAACACTTCAAGCAGATATGTTACTCGTCTACCCGAAGTTTTGCAACTGAGACGAGACAAGTGGATGGTAGCATTGACCGATTGTGTTTATCCACATAGTTTTGTGAATGTGGGTAAGCCCCTTCATTATTGGATTCATTTCAAATCTGAACGTCGCCCCGTCCGTGTCACTTTCCCATCATCTCATTACAAGACACTGGATCATATTGTCGAGACTTTGAATGAGAAAAAGAGAACGAAGAGAAGTGCTGAAGATGATGAGGAAGAAGAGGAGGACCATCCACGCGCCAAGCGTGCGTTGAATGAGAAGCAGCAGGCTATCCTGGACTTGATACAAGGCAAATCTGCTAAAAAATCTGAAGAAAAGCCTGTAGAAAAGCCTGTAGAAAAGTCTGTAGAAAAATCTGTTGAAAAACCTGAAGACAAATCTGTTGAAAAACCTGAAGACAAATCTGAAAAGCCAGTTGAAAAGCCGAAATTGACTGAGAGGCAGCAGCAAATACTTGATGTTATGAAGAAGGCCACTGAAAAGTCAAAGGAGAAACCTGTTGAGAAAGCTTCAGAGAAATCAGTAGACAAACCAGTAGACAAACCAGTAGACAAACCAGTAGACAAGCCAGTGGACAAGCCAGTGGACAAGCCAGTGGACAAGCCAGTGGACAAGCCAGTGGACAAGCCAGTGGACAAGCCAGTGGACAAGCCAGTGGACAAGCCAGTGGACAAGCCAGTGGACAAGCCAGTTGAGAAACCAAGTGAAAAATCTGAAGAAAAACCTAAAGAAAAGCCTAAGGAAAAGCCAGCAGAGAAACCAGCGGAGAAACCCGTGCCAAAATTGAGTGAGAAACAGCAACAAATATTTGATGTTTTGAAGAAGGCATCTGAAAAATCTGAAGAAAAGCCATCTGAAAAACCTGTAGAAAAACCTGCGGAAAAGACTCTAACGGAGAGACAAAAAGAGATGCTGGACATTGTGCGCAAGCAGAAAGAAGAGGAAGAGAAAAAGCGCAAAGAAGAGGAAGAGAAGAAACGTAAAGAAGGAGAAGAGCGTGCCAAAAATTTATTAAAGTTGGTTCAAGAGAGGAAACAAAAGGAAAAAGAGGAAGAAGACGCAAAGTTGAAACTGATTCAGGAGCAAATGGAAAAAGAGCGAGCCAGACAAGAAGAAAGAAGAACCAAGTTACTAGAGATTCTCGTACAAAATAGGGCTATGAAAGATACTCTTCCTGAATATTATGAAATTCTCGACAAAGTATTGAATAGACCATCAGATCCTACAACTTATAGCGAAATTTTGAAAGAATTTGAACGAGTCAGGGCTATAGTCAGTTTGAATGGCGGTATAAACGATACTTCCCCGTATTTCACATTCTTGGAAGACAATGGACGAGTCAGAGTCGAGTTCAAGGATCCCGATGTGCTTTTGTTGGAATTCGAGAAGGGATTTTCCTATTTTCTGGGTTTCGATGATGCAATTGTTCGAGGAACTATTACTGCCCCACATAAAGTCGACCTTTTTGGAGATGTCAGTGTTATTTATTTGTATTCAGATGTTGTTGATCCAATTATTGTAGGTAACAAAAAGACTAACCTTCTTTCTGTGATCCCCTGTACAGGTACTTATGGCTCTGTTGTATATTATACTGTCCCTAATCCTAGATATGTACCCATTATCAATAATACAATAGACAGTGTCCGTATTGAGTTGTTGACAGACGCTGGAGACCCAGTTCCTTTTAGTTGGGGAACTACTATTTCTGTATTGCATTTCAAGAAATTGAAATAACAATTTTATTGAAATAAATGGTTAAATGTTAACAATTTCAAGCTACAAAAAGGTTATTAAAGAATCGAATTTGCTTAGTAGGGGTAGTGGAACGTGGAGGGATAACAGGGTGTGAGAGACCTGTAATCTTACGAAACTGATGGGGGAGGACTATATCCACATACCGAGACCAAGCTCTGAAGACACGTGACTTGAGGTAGATGCTCTTATGTTGCTGCATGATGTGTTCAACGCACTCTTCGAATGTTGCAAAAGTGATGCTGCATCTTGGACAGCTTCTGTGGAAGCAATTCTCGAGGATCTGAAAGAAAAAAGTCAAAAAATGAAGGAAACAGGAATAAACTCACGAGGCTTCCGGCAGTTTGACCAAAATGACGATGGACGACGGCTCCCCATTCTTGAAGGACGTTGGGATCAGTGTGGGCTAGTGGGGTGATGAGAAGTCGTGGTGGGTGGCTCTCGAGGACGTGGGAAACGAGATTGGGCATGTATCGCCAATGGGTGAGACAGACTGGGCAAGTGTGGGCCTGTTTTCCCATAGACCAAGTTGGAATTTTTTCAAATTCGGCCTGAGTGAGATCCACCGGGGGTTGGCGATAGCCAGCGTGGCATGTAAGGAAATGGTGTTCCAATCCTTCTTTCTCGTTGAAAGTTAGACGACACTCGCGACAATAAAGGTCGACTTTAGGAGCAAACATCATAGTGAGAATGAATAGAAATGAAATGAAATGAACTAGCTAGGGGGCAGCTGATACTTATAGGAGTCGTATAGATACGTCCGTATAAAACTGTCATCATTTGATAAATTGTCGAAAAGTGTGCAGAGGGTTTCGAAGTTATATCCACGACTCATCATAGCGAGAATGAATATTACAAAGCCACCACATGTCACCTCACTAGAGTTTTGATTTTTATATGTATTTTTGAGGACTTTGGGAAATTTTTTCAGATATTGGGTAATGTGATAATTTGGTTTTTCAGCTAGAGAGCAGAAAAAATGACAAGTTTGCTCCGAGTCGACAAAAATGCCTTGCCAATGACGACCTGTTTGCGCCTGAGTGTCAGTGTTGACGACTAGACAGTAGCTCTTCTTTCTAGTAGTTGGGAGTTTCACGAGCTCGTCTGCAGAATAGACACCCAAGAAGCGATCTTTGGTGTAGGGATCAGAAGACAGAATAGTGTGGATCTCGTCGGAAAACATCTATAAATAGTGAGGGTGTTTCGAGGATTTTCACCCATTTTTATAATGACTCCTGTCCCTGTTGACCTAACAAAAATTGACTATAGAGCTCTGCTCAGGCATCATGTCCCTGGTTCGGGACCCTTCCTTGGTACTCGTTATCAGAGAGGGGGTAGCATGAGAGGTGCCGGCTTGGGTGGTATTCTCACAGCCGCTCTATCATTGTTGCCTCGATTCCTGAGCTCCCCCACTGGTCAGCACCTAGTCAGTGCTAGTAAATCATTAGCCTCAGAAATTGCCAGTGGAAAAGATTTGAAATCTAGTCTCAAGACTGTAGCCCGCCAGAAGCTCAAAGAGTTTGGTGGCTCGGGTAGGAAACGTAGGAAAACTATAAAAGGCCCAAGTGTTGCAGTGTTGAAACCCCATTTAGTAGAGGATACCTCTCGCAATAACTTTCTATAATGCTTAGTCGCATAGACCCCAAGAGTCAAGATTTCATCACTGAAGATCTTGACTTCTCCACTCTTCCCGCCACTCAGTGTGGTATTCTAAACTCTCGCTATACGTATGTGCCTTTGAAAAATCAACTGACTGAGAACGGTCCTTGGGAATTAGTCCTAACTAACAATAATCGTAGTTACATGAATCCCAAAAAGACGCGTATAGTTTTCACTTTCAAAATTACTGATCAAGACGGTAACCATGTAAAAATGGTTGCCGGTGAGAAGCCCCTAATGTATGCACCTATCAACAACATTGCCCATAGTATAATCAACAGTTATACTCTCCACATTAACGGTCAGATGGTTTTCCATAATTCGACCAACTATGCATATCAAAGTTATCTAGAGTCTGCGTTAATGTTCAGTGAAGACATCAAAAATTCTACCCTAACTGTTGCTGGTTACCACCACGATGAAAAAATAGGTGATATAGCTGGAAAAGGTTTTGAGGAGCGATGTAAGATGGTTATGAATGGTGATGAGGTTCAAGTAGCTTGTAACTTGTCTTGTGACTTGATGAATCAAAATAAAGTACTGCTGAATGGTCTGAACGTCAAATTGACTCTCTATCCCAACAAGAGTCCATTCCTAATCGAAGGATACAATCTAGGAGGAGCCCAGCTGAAATTCCATGTAACGGATGTGTTTGCAATGGTCAACGAATTTGATTTGGCCGATGGATTGTCCAATGAATTGGAAAGAGCCCTTGTTGAACATCAAAACATTCAATATCCCCTGATCTCTCCACAAGTGCGCAGTTTCTACATTGAAGCGAATCGTATGGATGCCCCAGCAAATACTGTTTTCACCTCTAAGATGCCTCGACGAATATTTGTTGGACTCGTCTCTGCTGACTCATATAATGGAACATATGATACTTCCCCCTTCAATTTCCAACCATTCGATCTGAGCCAAATCTCAATTGATTATTGCGGACAGTCGGTGCCTGGTCGTCCTTTTAATCTGGATTTCAAATCTGGAAAATTCATCGAGCCCTACGTCATGCTTCAGGAGGCATTGGGCCATGCCCGAACCAATTTCACAACTAATTCTATCAGTAAAGAAATGTTCAGAAGTTGTGGTTATACAATTTTCGGTTTCGAATTGAGTGTAATTGCCCAGGATCACAATCTTTTTGAATTGGTGAAGCAAACCAACGTCTCGATCCGTATGAATTTCAAAACCAAGACACCTGCTGGCGGTCTTTACGCAATAATTTACGGAGAATTCGACAATATTTTGAACATTAGCGATCTTCGTATCCCGACCATCAGCACAATTGTGTAATCTGTAAGTCTCTTCATAAAAACAATAAATCATTTATCAAATCTAAGCCACGCCTCCGATTGATTCAAATGATTCTATCCGATTTCATTATTGCTGTTATGAGCACTACTATTCGCATCGAAGAAGTTTGGGGAGATGAGCATCTCACCAGTTCTCGTGAATGGCCTCCAAAAACTCCGGCTTACGCTCAGCCACTCGAAGCAACCTGTATTCCGACGCATTGGATCCTTATGGTTAGTTCATTGGGGTTTTATGTTTCTCTTATTTTTATTTTGTAGCACATGGGGGTTGATGACAACGGGACGAGAGTCAATATCTACATGGATCGAGGCATCACTAGAATTATCTATACCTGCTGAAAGCGTCAGCTGTTATCTCGTCAGCTGTTATAATGTCAGCTGTTATCATGTCAGCTGTTTAGGCTCCGCCCCTTTTTTATTTTGGCCCTCACGATTCAAATCTCGTCATTCTTTACTTTTGTTCTCGTCAATGGCTGCGGTTATTTCCGAAGCTCTCCAACATGCCCCGAAAACCCGCGTCCCCAGAACCGTCTATCAAGCGGCCAAATCCGCTGCCCAACATGCCCTCAAAATCAGCCCAACTACCAAGCGATCCAACAATGAAGCTGGTCTGGATCTTAAGTCAAATTACCGACTTACAACAAATCCTACTCAACAACAACCAGAAGAACCACGAGTTGGTTCTCCTCAGGATGAGCAAATATACGATGCTAGCGAGAGCCGTAAGGTAATATTGATTGTTTTGAAATTTTGAAATAATTTTTACTCTTCAGAGATATCTTGGAGAAAAGGCAGCAACCATAGAAATGCCTACAGCGGAGATGGCCCAGTTGGTCCCAAGATTCTTGTTCGACGATGCTACTCTCATTATCAACATGTGTTTGCCTTGTAGAATTGCCAGCCGAAAGCACGAAATGCAAGATGTGGATGGGGATAATCAGAATTTGGGTAAGAAATACTTTTTTTATTTTCAAATTCGAAAATCAATATTTCCAGTTGTCAACTTGTGCAAAATTTGCCGATCAACGTTGAAGGCCCAACTGTCCGCCAAGTTCTTCAAACACCAGCTTCCATGTTTCAAGCGTCTCCAGTTGAAGGAATCTGCAAAAGAGGGGTTTCGTATGACGAAGAAGGACCAGAAGAAGTTTGTCTTGTAAAATTGCCCATATTATTTACTTTTCTCTTTCTTTTCTTCTTCTTCTTCTCCCCACTACCTTTCCATTATTTTTTCGTTCATCTTTTCTTTATAGTAATTTTTCTGCTTGCTGAATGATTCCCCATTTACCCTCTGCCATTTTTTCCATAATATTCTAGAATCTTTTTGATATTGTTCAATAAACTTATTTATATATTTTTTTTTCTCTATGTGTCTATATTTTTTCTCTATGTGTCTTGGGTTATTTTGCCCTCAAAATATTTTCACAATTTCCTTCTTACTCAACACTAATCTATTCTTTAGCTATGGAATCGTGGCAAGAGAGAGAAGCCGCTCAACGCGAAAAGCTCAACTCCTGGATCGATAGACGAAGATTCGAAGATGCCCTAGCACCACGTCGAGAGAGAGAAGCAAAGCGTCGTGAAGAAGAAGATGCTCGGAGAGCTATGGCTGACCACCGGAGAAGAATGGACTTGGAGAGAAGAAAACAAGAAGACGCCGTGTGGGAAGAAGAGAAGAGTAGACGCGAGATCGAAGATGTACGAAGACGTGAAGAGAAGGATAGAATAGATGCTGAGAATAATTCGTTCAAATAATAAACATTTATATTTCATTATTTTTTGTTCATTCACTTTTCTTTCTATAGGTTCAATCCTATTAAATCTCTTTTCTTTTTTCTAATCATTTTTTCTAATTTCTATTCAGATGGATGTCCATTCTTTTCTCAACATGATTGTGCCGGATTGGAGAAATCAACGAATCTCGGTCACAAATGAACACCTTCTAGCCTACGGTCCAGTGCTGTTTTATAGTGGACCTCAAAAGATACTTCGCCAGGCAGTTATCCAACTCTCACCACATAGGTAAGATTCATTTTCCAAATAGATGTGAATGTTTCTTTTTTTTCCAGCTCTCATTTCGTATTCGGCCCAAATCGCAAAAGTGTTTGGGAACATTATCAGTGGAGATGGGGAGTAAATGTGCACGCGAAGGATGAGAAGTTGGTGTACATGCTGGACAGACCCAACGAATTGTTTGTGCCAGAATATGCTGCTGTTTTTCAATGTGAGTTTCGATTCTATATTTTGAAATATAAATTTTCTTTCAGGACTCTTCTCCGCAAAGACGTTGACCCTTCTCTCATGTGTTGCGTTTCTTTGTTTCTTTGACAATAAATGATTTATGTTGGTTCCGCCTGTTAACACCGCCTACAAAATAGATATACCAATGGCACACTCTACTGGAGATATTATGCTTCTCTGACTTTTTTTTTTTTTTTTTTTTTCAATTTTATGAAATCTTCATTTTCAAAGTCTACATGATTTTTTCAAATTTTCAGTATGCCTGTTAAAACTGGGTTCTCGAATACAGGATCACATCATGATCCAGCTAGAAGTCTTGTGGCCTGTATCGATAGAATTTATTTCAAAGTGGGTGTCCCAATGCCATCTCCACCAGGGTCGCCGCCAGGATCGCCGCCAGGATCGCCACCAGAGACTCCACCACCAGAGGATCCACCACAGTCTCCTCCAATCCCAGCAGCACCGCCACCATCTCCAGCACCACCACCACCACAGATAATTTCGGAAGACGTAAGAATTTTTTAAAAATTGACAAAACTTTAATCATACATATTCAGAGAATCATCTGCAGACAATGTCATCTCCCTGCTGGAATCAACAAGATCATTGATGACAAATCAGTGTGCTTCTGGTGTGCTCTACAGGATCCACCAGAGCCTCCACCACCGCCACCGACACCACCACTCCCACCATCTCCACATAGACTTTCGGAAGACGTAAGAATTTTTTAAAAATTGACAAGACTTTAATCATTCATATTCAGAGAATCATTTGCCGTAAATGCCATCTCCCTGCTGGAATCAACAAGATCATTGACGACAAATCGGTATGCTTCTGGTGTGCTCTTCTCTGATAAAAAAAAACTTGTCTCTGAATAAAAAGTTATCTCTTGTACAAACTGTGTTTTTCTTTTTCTTATTTTTCAGGAAACTTTCGAAAAAAGAAAGGACGCCCCACTAGACACTTTTTTCGAAGAAATTCAAATATAGGTTTTCGAGGAAATTCAAATTCAAAGATTTTTTCAAAATATTTTTTTTTCAAATATTTTGAATAAAAACTAAAATTTGAAAATGGTGTCAAAATGGTGTCAAAATGAAGGTTCAACATGTGTGTCAAAAAGAGGGGTGTCATACGAGCAGTTGGTGTCATAAAGAGGAAAAGAGGGTGTCAAAGTGACAGGTGGTGTCTGTGTGTAAAAACTCTCTTCCTATACTACTATTATTGGACTTCATTGGAGATCCAGATCGCATTCTTTCAAGATCCGATGGACATCTTGGAGGTTTTTCGGAATCTGTAAACTGGCGATAGAATCTCGGGCGCAGGAAAAGAAGGCCTTACCTTTTGGAGTCTGCTGTTTCGGTTCCAATGAAACCGCTTTGACGACTGGACCTTCAGCAGTCTTCTTATCTGGAATAATGCTCTAATCATTTTCTCATCACTAAGATTCGATGTTACCTTTAGACTTCTTGGACTTCTTCTTCTCTCCCAAAACATCGACTCGAAACCATTTTCTCAACTTCTTGGCGACCTTGCTCACTTTTGAGTGTTTTGAAATTTTCTCAAGAATGATGACCTCATGTTTGGTGAGCTGAAAATTTAAATTCATTTCTATGAAGCTCGTCAAGTCCTTACCTCGTCATCCAAAACGTACGGATTTTGATCTAGCTTCTTCTTCAACTCGTCAACCATTGTGATCAATTGAGGAATCTTCTGGAATATCAAATAACGTAAACAAATTACATGAAGTTCTAACCTTCTCCTCCGACTCTCGGACTAACTCTCCAGACACGTTCAGAAGGAGAGTAGATCGATTGTTCACCGCCTCCAGAATTCTACACTGCCACTCCAGGTCCCGAAGTTCCGACTCCTTTTCCTTCAGCTCTTTGCCTTTTCTCTCACGAACAACTTCTCGTTCCTTCTTCATTTTTTTCCGTTCCTCCAACTCTTTCTCCACTTGAATTTGATTTTCGATCGCAATTTGTCCCTCCGAGTACAAATTACGTAGCTTCTGGATTGTAGTTCTATTGAATGATAATCCACAAATCTTCTCGTGGATTCTTTTGCTCTTCTCCATAGCCGCAATTGCTTGGTCGGCTTTTTCAAGTGAGATGTTCTCGTCAAGATTCTCGTCCAACTGTTGCATTTCAGTTTTCATCTTGACGACATCGGTTCTAGCTGTTGCAAGAGCTTGGAGAGTTTTCTCGTATTTATTCTTCACATCTGAATTCATTGTGGTATCTGAAAAACTGATTAGAAGAATCTGGAAACGGCTCAAGAGGCTTACCGTTCAATCCACTTTGTGAATTTTGTGATGGTTCTCTTATTCCAGGCATTACGATGCCTGGAGGAGGTTCGGCTGGGTTGATGCCTGAAAAATTAATTTTTCAAAGGAATTTAAAAAAAAAAAACTGACCGAGTTGTTGGCTGAAGGCAGACATAACGTTCTTGTGAGACGAATTCGAAGTGCAGATTTCTGTAAATTTTGAATATTTTGATCTATCGAAGTGGGAAATCAAAAAATCCGTTTCGATCTACGAATCATCACAGAAAGAGTCTGAAATTCTGTTTTTTTTAAATCTGAAATAAGAAAGAACATTTTCACAGCTTTAAAGGTAGTCAGCGTCGTATGATAACGACGTAAAAGCGATCGGTATAAAAATAATGCTAAAAGATTTTTTTTAAAGCAAAGAGAAGCTAGAAAAAAGAACTACAGAGTTGTAAAGTAGACAATCAGTATAAAGATTAAATCGCTCAAAATATTTTCAGTTAGAAATTATTCAGATTTTTTTTATTTCGGTTTTGATGTAGATGACGTCATCATCGTCATCTTCGACATGTTGTCTTGTTGGACTTCTGGATCGGGATCGACGAGTCTTGCTATGGTCATCGTCGTGCTTTCTTCGTAGACCTCTCGAACGACCGAACTGTTTTCGGAGTGTATGAAACGCATCCCTTCTTGGTTTCTTATTTGATTGAGGATAAGTATCAAAGCCTGGAATAGACATAGTCATTGATTTTAGGTACAGTAAACACTTGACCGCTTTTTACTTGCACTTTGAGCTCGATTATCTCGGTTCATACAGGATATATCAAGAATGTCTTAACTGATAAAATGTTAGTGATGTTATGATAAGCAATTTATCAATTGACAGATTTGTGATATCTATCATAGGAAGCGAGATAACTGATCTCAAATTCAAAGTATTCGAAATCTTACCTGAATGGATGGGTGGAACATAAAGTCGGCTCTTGTTTCTTTCATTTTGTTTCTCATCAAAGCTGGACTCTGTAAATCATCTGAAGATAAAACAAACAACTATTTGAAAATGCTTACCATCGTCAAAAGCTTGAACACTTCCTCTTCCACGACTCTTTATCGGAGTGCCTGCTCGTTTTCTATCTAGTTTGTCTCCTTTTTCATGAAGTTCTGGTGACTCGCTTGTCAGTTTTGGGACATCAAACGTGGCTTCGCCTCCGATGAGATCTTCAAACCACAGATTTCAATTAAAAAAAATAACAGAAAATATGGTACCTTTTTCTGTCACTTTTCCCGTTTTCCCAATCGATGGCAGCGAAATTTCCACTAACTTTTGCACTTCTGAATATTGTTCTCCAGAATTCTCTATAGATTGAAAACCCAAACCTTTGATCTTCTTTTTCTTATTCGAAATTTCTTTCAATATATCAACTCGCCACCATTTCTTCAGTTTCTTAATGACTCGCCCCATCTTTTTGCTTTTGTAAACTATTTCCAGAATTGCGAGTTCCGGAGGACTCAGCTGAAAATAAAGCATTAAATGCACACCGTTTAGTTTCACCAACCTCCTCATCCAGGATGTATGGATTGCTATCCAGCTTCTCCTTGAGCTCGTCAACCATATGAATCAAACCAGGAATTTTCTGAAAAATTAAACGCTGAAGAAGTTCACTAACATCTTCAGATGTTAGAATTCTCACCTTTTCCTCTGGTGCCTGCACCAATGCTTCAGACACCTTGAGTAGAACTGAAGACCTATTGAACACTGTATCCATAACTTTAACCTGCCACTCCAAATCCCGAACTTCATCCTCTTTTGCCTGTATCTCATTATTTTTCAAATTTCGAGCAGCTAGATTTTCAGCTCTCAATCTCTCCATCTCTGCTAACTCTTGTTCCACATTAATCTGTTGAGACAATGCATTTTGAGCTTCCGTGTACAGGTTTCGTAACTCTGTAGGTGTCATATGACTTGGAGAAACTCCACGAATTTTCTGATGGACTTTTCTGGTTTTCTCCTTGGTCACAATTTGGAGGGTTTTCGTTAAAAACATCTTATCGTCCAGTTTCTTGTCAATCTGTTGCATCTCAGTTTTCAAAGTGGCCAGGTCGGTTCTGGCAGTGGCAAGAATTTGAATGCATTCCTCATATTGATCGTTAATGCTCAAAATCTCTATGGGAGCTGTGGCGCCTGAAAATTTCACAGTATGTTTTTGGTTCTAGTCGGTTAGCCATACCAATCGCTGTGTTCGGCTGGCTTCTGGGATCATTTGAAGGCAGAGTGCGTAGCTCCTGTTCAGAGTATTCTGTAGGTTTGTTAGTATTTTTTCGTACGACTAATGAACGTTTGTGAAGCTACCTGAACTAGAAGATTGTCGCATATCGGCGGTTGCTGATGATTGAATCAGTCCAACTGGTGGTATAGCGGGACCAATCGTTTGTCGGACAGGAGGTTTAAACGATGGCTCAACTGGCGGTCCAACGAGTAGTCCAGCGCGTGGTCCGAAATTTGCCCCTTCAGAAGGCTCAGAAGAAGTTGGACCTGTGATTAATGGCTTCATATTTCACAATGAAGTTTTCAACTAACCAAACTGACCGTTTCCAGCAGAGCCGATGATACCGGGTGGAGGACCAGATGGATTGAATCCTGGAATATTTCACAGATTCAACAACGTGCGGTATAGGCTCATGGATGTTTAGATTTTTCGAGAACTAAAAAATGACCTCACAAGTCTTCGTTCTTTTGGTATGCAGTCAAAAAGCGAGCCTAATTAAACCGAGATTAATCAGCCATGATGAAAATTAAGTCATATGACATTTTTTCATCAAAATCATAATTAATAACGTTTTTTAGCTTCAGTAAGTGTTAACTTACCTTGCGAAAAGTCGAGGAGATGAGCTTCCGGTGAGCCACAGTCATTGTAGACTTGATGAGTGTTGCCTGTAAAAATTTCAATTAACTCAAGCGGTTGCAGTTAGACTTACTAGTTTGATCCATCAATCTAGAGACACAGTGGTCGGGAGAAGTGAGTGAATTGGCAGGGAATTGATGTTCTGAAATTTGCAGTTGTCCTTTTTCGGGCTTCAACAAAAACATACTGAAACTATGGCGGGTGAGGTTCGTCGAATAGTGGTTTGGAGGTGGAATGGAGGGGTCGAACAGTGGGACGATGACTGAAAAATCCCTCGGAAATACAAAATACTATATTTTTGTCTTCCAGGTTTTCATGCTATAAGACATCGTTTAGACTCAATTTCAGGCTTCACACAAATCGAGCAAAAGTCCCGAACTAACCCAATACGCACCCAACTCTTTTCTAAATGTTCCCTGCATGAGCTATCAAACATACGTTGGCTATTTCTGTTTCCATTTGGATGAGGTATGACTCCCCATTTGTGTAGCATTTGGGGAGCCTGGCAGTCACAAGAATGATTTTATCTGGGCAGTGCAAGATTACGAAATCAGTAGTACATAACAAAAACAAAAGAAGAGAAAAAGTATATCGATTGAGATTTGAGACTGAAAATTTTAAGGTTTACTGAGCAAAAATAGATCAATATTGTAGTTGACAACATTTTTGTGAAAATTCATCCAAATGGGATATCCCTCCTGTAACCAACCAAGTACCAATACTTCCAGTCATCATAATGAGTGTGACACTTCAAAGCAGTTAATCTCATTTGATTGAATTTGTACAAAAAAGTAGTAAATTACGAAATTGAAGCTCTGGTTGTTGAGACCTGAGAATTTTGAGTTTCACCCAACACATCCTAGTATATTTCATCTCATTCAAATTTCAGAAAATATTGTACCACGAGGGTTACTCTAGAATATCCCAGACAGACAAACACACAGACGGACAATAACGTATACTGGTTAAGCTTTATAATGGTAGCTTTCAACATTTCCAACGTCGAACTGGCTGAAGGAAGTAAGCATCTAATCGAATTTCCCGAAGTTACAGATTTTTGATGACAAGACTCAGAAATCAATATTCAAACATTCAAAACTTTCTAGCTATTGGATAACAAAGCATCAATACTACATTCTGGCAAAGACAACAACAATCAACTCTGAAAGAGATGCGAAACGAGATAAAAGATAACATCTGTTAGACAGGAACAGGTGTGCATGTATGTTCGAACCCGCGAAAGAACATTTGAATTCCAAATGAAGTGCGCCCTATCGAACGCCATTCTCGCGCGTCAAAACACATATGCTGCCCTAGTGAGCGGAAGGAGAGTTTAGAGAAAAGGACAGACGGGAGACAAAAGCAAAGCAAGATGCTATGCAAAGCAAGGCACCTTGATAGATGGGTGGGTAGAATTGACTCGACAAGTGAGAGTGATGATTCCTTATATGGCTGGGCTCAAAA
The DNA here is from genome assembly GCA_027920645.1 of Caenorhabditis nigoni. NCBI lineage: Eukaryota > Metazoa > Nematoda > Chromadorea > Rhabditida > Rhabditidae > Caenorhabditis > Caenorhabditis nigoni. The sequence continues at coordinate 1,075,841 of CP115868.1, forward strand.
ATGAAAAATGGGTAAAAATTCACACGCCGCAAAAGATACCGAATGCCGGAAATATGAAGAAAAAAAGGTTTGGATATTAATCATCGCATATTTTGGTGCTTTTGACTCGATGACTAAAATAACACCAGAAATAGAAAAGATTCAAAATAAAAGTAGTTTCAGGGCAATCTAAAAACGGATACAAAGTTACCGATTGAGGCTCAAACGGACCAAGATTCTCATACAATGGATCCGAAGCAGCCTGATCCCCAAACTTTTTATTGACTCAATCTTGGATTTCAGATAGGCAAAATTCCATACAATTCTGTTTAAAAATCACTGTATCTAGCGTGTATAGGAACCGAGATAGAGTCGCTTCAAGTTTAGGAGGCAAGAGACGCAGACGACGAGACACGCTGCGTCTCTAACCTCGAGAACTTCTAATGATCATACCTGGATTTCTAGGTAAGCTAGGAAGTCAGTTTTTGTACAGAATTGCACGGTTTGAAATTGACTTTGAAATTATTTGTTAAGAAATTAAGCTCCGGCGGATCTATCAACTTTGAATTCAATTATCTCGGTTCCTATGAGAGATATCAAAAAGCTGTCAAGTTGACTGTCAAGTTGTGTCAACTACTAAAATGTTATTCGTAAAATTACCTACATTTTATTAGTTGACGAATTTTAGATATTTTTTGAATAATGAATAGAGATAATTGAGCTCGAAGTATCAGCCGCCCCATGTCCGTCAGGGGACCGCCCAGTTATCATCGCTCCAAAACCTTACCACAAACTTCTAGTGATTACTCTCAGACCCAATAGCAAAAGAAGAATTCGGAGCAGAAAACTACCTAGTGGCTCAGAAAACACTACTTATAGTAGAATCAGATGACATTTCAAGGCAATCATGAGGGTAGTAAGACCTTTGTTACGCGCAAAGACCTTTTTTGAAAACATAATTGTTGTTTTTGAGTTAGGTCGTTTGGTTTCTTGAAAAATCTAAAACAACCTACTTTCCTTATTATTAATCTAGAGACTAGACTACGGAAAGAGTGATAAATTTTGTTTTGATGACAGTAGCACTCTGCGTCATTCCATATTTAATTTCTAGAATTTGAAAAACTGAATTAGCTCTCCAGAGATCTTTATTGAGAAACAATTTTATGAAAAAATTAATTAGTGAGCAAGTTCATCAATCCATCATCAGCGAAATCCATGAATGCTGGAGATGGAATTCGAGTCTTCCGCCACATTCTCTGGCGCCAAGCTGGTCCGGAATTTGCTGAAATTAACAGATTTAGAAATTTAAAAAAAAATTATATTCTGTCTAAGAAGTAGCTTAATTTTAAAAACCAACCCATCATTCTATATTGTGCGTCGACCAAAACCAAAACGAGCAGAAAAACGCAAAGGAGTCGAATAGTGGAATGCATTTTTTGGATAATTGAGATCTGGAAGAAGAAAAAAGTATATATAGAGTTATAAAATGAAACAGGAGGAAGTGGGCGAGACTTGAAAAAAAAGAGTTCACCTATAATTCGTTTTGGATATAAACCAATAATCCGACTAGGAAGTACGTAACTTCCTAGTCAAAACTATTTTAATACTCCAAGGATTGGGAAATCGAAGAAACACAAAATTGGAACCTTTTTATACCATTTCTTGACTTCCAAAATTTCCAAAATTCCAAACTTGCTCCGCCCCGAGCAGCTGAGATCTTCCAACACTGGAATTCAGATCAGAACCTAATTAGAAACGAATTCTGAAAATTTTCACCTGTCTCATTTGCTAGTTCACCGATCTTGGAATGATATCAATCTGGAATATTCTAATTGGAGTGACAATTTCACCTGCTTCCTTCCGAAATCAAAGAATTAGGTAGAGGTGTCAGAATCGTTGTCTATTAGATACAAACTGATGTCAACTGGAAAATAAGAATGGATTCTGTTTGATTTTCTCGGTCACACACATCGAGAAGGCACTCTTCTAATGGAATATGAATAATAGGGGGAAGAGGGAGGAACCGGTTAATGGAATAAGTATAAAACCGAAAAATGGGAAAATTGGTTTTTGTATTTATTATGAAAGTTTCGGTATTTTTCTTACTAACTTCTTTTCTATGGAAACTGGCCGAATGCCGAGGCAGATATGAGTACATTGAAGAGGCGGATTTACCAGCGTTTTATTCGTAAGTCTAAAAAAATTATGGGATTTTGGAAATTTGGAATTTTTTAAAAATTTATCTAACGAGATTTAGAAAAGCTGTTCCTACACTATCGAATATGACCAAACTTTCTCAACACGATTATTCTTAGCCACCGTAGCTGGTGGTCCATAATTGATCTAACATGCGTCTGATGGGTTTTCTAAGTTATTCAACATTGTGGCCTAACTCTTGCAAATTAAGTTTTCTAGGTCACCAACGTTTACTGCCTAGAAACAGACAAAGTCAGTATCAGGATATTTCTAAGCCTTAAAAGTTGGTGGCCTATTTCGCGGGTTCATGAAAACAAAAGGTCCTGAAATAGGGGATCTCAAAAAGTACTATTATCCAGGTTGGGATTTAAAAATGTGTATTTCTACTAACTGGGATACCACTAACAATTAGCTATTTTCCTCAGAATGCGAAGCGCTCAAATGGCTCAAAAAGCGCAGTTAGCACCGCAACTAGCTGCTGCTGCACCAGTTCCTATGGACCCGTATCAGCAATACCTTCAATATCAAATGTACCAACAAATGGAGATGCCTCAAGCAGCAGCACCCTACTCTCCATTCGCCGTATATGGTCCGATATATAGAGGTGGGAAAAATGGAACCTTAAAGAAAGCACTTGAGAATCAAGTGAGAATTCAAAGATCCTCCTCCAGAATCTTAAATTATTTAAAAGAAAGTTATTCATTAGGAATTGAATGGAGTCTTGTCTTTTTGGGATTCTGGATATTCCTTTTATTCAAATTGTTTTTATACCAAAATTTTGTGTTTTGAAAAAAAATCCCTATTTCCGGTGAAAACCAGAAATGTGATATTTTAATTCGTGTTATTCTTACGAATTGAAATTCCAAAATTCAATTTTAAATAAAAAACAAGTCAAAGAGAAAAAGGATAGGATATCTTTTCAAATAGATCCTCGAATGACACAAGTGAATTTCAAACTTTGAAATCCTTCCCTCTTTTTCAACACGTGACCAAAAGCCACCTACTTTTTGGAAGTGACGAATTAGGGTGACATTTGCAATTGGCTATGAAAAAGAAGGCAGAAGTTGCAGAACAATTTTTGGTGATTTGTGGTTTCAGGAAGTCAGAAAATGCATAATATTTTAACCGATTCTCATAGGTTTTTGATCAATTTGCACTATTTAGAGGGCTCATCGAAAATAAGATACCATCTAACCTGTAATAGAAAGGCCCGTACATTTGAATCAATTTTTCTCGGTCCCTGTTGAAGATACAAGAAAGTTGTCAATTAATGAAATATTTGTCATAATCTCAGTAGGCTTTTGTCAGTTAACCATTTCTCGATATCTTTCACAGAAATCGAGATGAATTGGTTCAAAGTTAGCGGTTTAGGCGGGCTCTCATTTCATGTTTGGACCCACTTAAACCACCAACTTTGAGCTCAATTATCTTGATTTCCATGAAAGATATCAAAAATATGTTAACTGACGTAATTTTTGTGATATTATGATAAGCAATTTATTAGTTGACTACTTTTTGATTTCTTTCATATGATCCGAGATAATCGATCTCAAAGTTGATGGTTCAAATGTTTCTGCCTTATGAATTGACATGCTGGTTTCAATAAATTTATTCGCTGAAAACTATAACAATTTAAGCTCTAAAATTCCTCTACTATTCTATAATTCCAGGTCAAGGTCCTGTCGCAGCTCCACCTTTCCAAGCAGTCCGTCCTGCACCAATACAGTACCACCCAATGGCCTACTACCATCATCCTCAAGCTGGTCAACCGACAATTCGTAAAAAATCGGCAATGACTTAAAGTTACAGTAGTCCCTTATACGAGTAATCGAACCTTTAAGACTTTAAAAACCTATTTTTGTAAATAAAGAAAATTGAAAAACTTCAAATCAAGTTGAGTTTCATTTTGAAGTAAAGGACACACATACACATAAAAAGGATGTACATAAAAATGGGAAAAAACAGCGGGGACCGGGATGAAAGAAGATAGAAGGGCTCCGTCTGGAATCAACAATCCATTCGGTTGTGGTAAATGATGTCATCATTAAAGGAGCCACCGTCGGTAAGCCGCTTTGTGGCAAGTGCGCAAAGCTCGCGGGAACTGAAACAAGGATAGAGACAATTGGATAGATAGGAAGTGTGAAGTCATTTAGAAATGAGGTCATTTAGAGAAAGGTCGCTTTTAGAGACGCTCATTAATTTAGTGGTGTGGGGGATACGCTTCAATTCACATTCTCTATAGTCTGAAAAGATGAAAATAGATAATGAAGTAGACATGAACGCCGGAAGAGACACGGCTCGAAGATCTTTTGCAAAAGCTCCCAATTCCAATTTTTTAAATTTTACATTCTGTCGTATTTTAAATTTCCCAGGGGCCAATAAGACATACAAAAACGTATTTTTCAGTTGATTTTCGGTTATTTTCAAAAGTCTGAATCTCGGCTGTCAGGTTTCCCATTTTTTTGAAAGTTTTGAAGGATGTGAAACAGCCCTAGATTGAAAACTTTGCATGCACAGAATTTTTGAAAATTCCTATTTTTCCAGCTAATTTCCGATTTCTGGGGACACCTATTGTTTACGTTTTCAGTCCAAAAACGGGCCAAAAAGATGGCACATAATTCGGAGGGTACAACAATTCGGGGGTACAAAGGGGTACAAAGTGATTTAGGGGTACAAAATCCACAATTCGGGGGTACAAACTAAGCCTTTTTTCAGGTATTTTGTACCCCCGAATTGATGATTTTGTACCCCTAAATCACTTTGTACCCCCTTGTACCCCAGAATTGTTGTACCCTCCGAATTATTTGCCCAAAAAGATGTATTTCAAAATTCAGCAAAATGCTGAAAACTAGGAGTTTTCAAAAGATTCTGGAAAATGTGGAGTTTCAAAAAACTTAAAATTTGGCTTTAAATATGCCTAAAATCATCTTAAATCGCTCAAATTGACACTAAAGATCCGAAATCGAAATTCGGTTTGAAATAAGCTAATTTGACTGTAAAAAATTGAAATACTCCAAATTCGGTCTAAAATAGAACTAGAATAGTCTAAAATAGTTCAAATTTGATCTAAAAATGCCGGGAGTTCTCCAAAAGTTCTATGAATATAAAGTTTTCAATCTAGGTCTGTTTTAGACCCTCCAAAATTTTTACAGTAATGGGAAACTTGACAGCCGAGCTACAAACTCTTGAAAATGATCAAAATAACTCAAATCCGACTGAGAAATGCGTTACTGTCCAAGGATGCGCCAACTTCCACGAAACTCACATATCAAAAGCCACAGCCTGACACTTCTTCTGTTTCACCAAACACTTTGTACACAACCGACACATATCGGTACACTGTTCCAACGAGTACGCCTTCACAACTCTCAACGCCTCCATTTTTCCCATCGGTCTCACTTCCCTGAAAAACAGCAACAATCATCACCACTTTCTACCTAAAAACCCACTTGAAACACGATTTCACTCTTGTATCTCTCAACCGTCTACCATATTCTGTTTTCGGCGTATTCACCACATTATAGTTGTCTATCACTTTAGGAGCTATGGGTTTTGGAGTGGTAGTGGTGGTTGTTGTGGTGGTGGTTGTGGTCGCCTTTGTGGTCAAAAGATCTTCCCGATTCTGATTGCTCACTGAATCCGATGGACCCTCGTATCCCGATAATTGGATATCTGTGTGGGTGGGAGTGGGTGAGAGAATTGAAGTTAGAGTTGTCTTCTCGGCTTTTATGGGTTCCAATTCCTCATCGGTTTTTGAAGCGGACTCGTTTTCCGAGAATTTAGAGGACCCTTTGAATACATCTGAAGTTTTCACAACCACAGATTTGTCTGATTTGTTTTCCAAGCATCCATTCTCCAGGTACAACGATTTGTCATCATCAATAAACAAGTCAGGAATATCCGCCTTCGATTGAGAAGCCAGAATACATTCCTTGTCTTTTTCATAGTACATTGCACTTTTACAGGTAACATCGTATTTCGTTTGAGCATTTGTGCATTGCGCCTGACAGTCCGCAACAGTTGTCACGTCACGAACCAATTGATCCACAATTCCAATCAGTACCTTACCAGGGGTAGATGTGTAACATCCCGATTCGGTGGCTACAGTATCCCTTCGAATTGCAACACTTGGCTTGTCAAAACAGTTGCGATGATAGAAATCTGACATGGGATTCTTCACTATTTTCACATCTTGCTTCGATTTTCCATTCAGTTGACAATTGGAAGTTTTCTTGGTATACGTGATTGACCTGAAAACATGATCTGATTTTTGAAGAATTTGTCATTCTAAATTTGAACTGGAAAGCTGGAAAACACCTGCTACCAGGAATTCCAGAACTCACTTGCAAGTCTCTCTTGGCATTTCCAGACAAGCGCTGAAACACTTGTCAATGCTCAAATTCCTGAGGGAGAGCAGTGGTCGAGCGAATAGGGATCTGTTCGGCGTCTTATCAAAACACATTCGCATAGATGACGTGGCATTTGGAAGGAGTAGAAGAAGTGGAAGAATGAAACGCATATTCTGAAGAAGTGAGGAAGAAGTGAGGATGGAAAGGATTTTCAGGAAAAAGGAGATTCACCTACTAAACAAATAAAGGGGAAAACAAGAAACTTTCAAATATGACCGTGAGGAGATCGGTTCACTGGAACTTTTGGATTCTAGGGGAAACAACCGTAAAACCTCTAATAGAAGGGCACCCACATTGCCAAGTTTGAGCCTAATTATCTCGGTTCCAATGAGAGATATCAAAAAATTGTCAACAGATAAAACATTTTTTGACATTTTGATAAACAATTTATCAGTTTACAATTTTTTAATAGCTTTAACAGGAATCGAGATAATTGAGATCAAAGTTGATGGTTTGATAGGGCTTCAATTAGAGGAAATATATCGAAACCTCTAATAGAAGGGCACTCACACTGTCACGTTTGAGCTCTATTATCTTGGTTCCTATGAGAGATATCGAAAAATTGTCAACTGATATAATATCCGAAATTTCAGAATAACCATGATGGATACAATTTTATTATTTTCTGGTATTCATGGTTTTGCAGTTTTCATGCCAACTTGAATATAAAAAAACAGGTTTCCTTATTTTTTAGTGTCTTTATTCGTCTACCAATTTTAGCACCAGACCCCAATTATCGGACTTTTGATACTTTAGAAACAAAACTTGCATATCTAGATTAACTTTTTTTGTCACCCAACTCCAAATTTTTGCAATTTTCGAACATTGACCATAACTTAGAAACAAAAAAGTGTATCAAAAAGAGTGAGAGCACAAAATGGGTTATGAGAAAATTTGATTATAAATGACGGAGTTTTTTTTCGAATATTTCATTTTGGAATAAAATGAATTCCAAACGTATTTTTAGGTGTCAGAGATTTGAGTTTTGTGCTAAATTATCTTCAGTCCGAGTTAGCAAAGATTGTTGGATTTTGTTTCGAATTTCTTCAAAGATGTAGTTCAAAGAAATTCCGCATTTGCTCTAATATAAACCCACCCCATACGTATTCTTTGAGCTCAATTATCTCGTTTTCTATAAGAGACAAAATTTTGTCAACTGATAAATTGTTTATTGTAGTATCACCAATATTTTATCAGTTGACAGATTTTTGATATCTCTTATAGCAACCGAAATAATTGAGCTCAAAGTGAATGTATAGGTTGGGCTTCTTTTAGAGCAAATACGGTAGGTCAGCATATAGCTTAAAACGAAACTGAACTTATATAAAACTTTACGAAGCTTTTTATGAACAAAAACCAAAATTTTAAAGGCCACAAAAATGAGAAACAACCATACCGAAGGTCACTCTCTAATTTTAACACACTCAACCTAAAGAAAATAAACCAAACATAGAAAAGATGTATGGTCATTTCCTTCATTCTCCTCCTCATTATATACCGCTTTTGGCACTGACTAATTTCCGATAGAAAATAGTGTGTTTCCCCAATAAGTGGTGTTTCGAGAGCCTTTTCTTATTCCGTTGGAGGTTATAGACAGTTCTTTAACAAGTAAAACCCTCCTTTGGCATTTCGTTGGAGGATATTGACCTTGGTTGAGAATGGAGTAGTGACGAATCCCCCGGAAACTTTCCCCTTTTTCTCGAAACTTTTGTGGTTTGTTCATTTTTTCAAGGTGAATAATTATTAATGCGGAACTTAGGTCACAGATTTTGCAACGGTAATTTTTGGGCTAAAAGAGGGGGGCATGCCCAAGATCCTAAATCCATGAGATTCTGACTTTCAATTTTCCGGAAATATGGCCTCAATATTTTCAAAATTCCATATTTTTTGCTTTTTTTAGTTTTCAAGATTTTCGAGAACTTTTTTGATTCTGAGATTCTGAGATTCTGAGATTCTGAGATTCTGAGATTCTGAGATTCTGAGATTCTGAGATTCTGAGATTCTGAGATTCTGAGATTCTGAGATTCTGAGATTCTGAGATTCTGAGATTCTGAGATTCTGAGATTCTGAGATTCTGAGATTCTGAGATTCTGAGATTCTGAGATTCTGAGATTCTGAGATTCTGAGATTCTGAGATTCTGAGATTCTGAGATTCTGAGATTCTGAGATTCTGAGATTCTGAGATTCTGAGATTCTGAGATTCTGAGATTCTGAGATTCTGAGATTCTGAGATTCTGAGATTCTGAGATTCTGAGATTCTGAGATTCTGAGATTCTGAGATTCTGAGATTCTGAGATTCTGAGATTCTGAGATTCTGAGATTCTGAGATTCTGAGATTCTGAGATTCTGAGATTCTGAGATTCTGAGATTATGAAATTCTGAGATTCTGAGATTCTATGATTTGCAGATTCTGAGATTATGAAATTCTGAGATTCTGAGATTCTATGATTTGCAGATTCTGAGGTTCGCAGATTCTGAGGTTCCATAGAGAGCCTAAAAGATATGTTCCTGGTGGTGTCAATCATTTTGGAAATCGATTCCGGAAAACGGAAAACAGTTCCGGGACATTTTGTAGCCTATAGAATAGCAAAGTTATGATCTACTACAAAAATTCTATGGTTTTTAGTAAATTACCTGAAGACGTGACTTATAAAAGCAAATCTACTGAAGCAAATCGTTTTTTGGTTTCTTGTCAGATGTGCCTTGGCTCTTTTTTTTTGGTATCACACGATTTTGGCTCTACACATTCGTTTTTTTCAGATCTCAATGAACAAGATCATCGAGTATGGTGGTGTGGAGAATATTCCTTTATATAATTGCAGGTACGTGTAAATACCGTAAAAACTGTAATAGAAGGGCACCCAAACTTTCTACTTCAAGCTTAGATATCTCGGTTTCAGTAAAAGATAGCAAAACTTTGTCAATTGATAAAATGTTCGCCATAGTATCACAAAAATTTTACCAGTTGATCAAGTTCCAATATCTATCACAGGAAATGAGATAAATAAGCTCAAAGTTACTGCATTAGAAATGGTTCCATGCATACCGTTAAACCTGTAATAGAAGGGCACTGTCAAGTTTGAACTAGTGTTTCTTGACTCCTATGCACGATATCAGAAATGTGTCAATTGATATAATGTTTGTGATAAAACACTTTATCAGTTGACAACTTCTTCATACCTTTGACAGGCACCGAGATAGGAGCCCTTCTATTACAGGTTATAAATACAGTCTAGGAGCTTCATACTCCCATTTTCTAGTGCAATGTCTCCGGATGCCTGGACCTCCCAATTCGGAATGCAACGTCCTATCCTTGGCATCCTAAGCATTTCTTACGGATCAATAATGGAAATATTATTTATCCCTTGCCTTCTCGCAATGCTTGACAAAGATCTCTGGCGTCTTTCCTGCTACAAAATCATGTTTTCCGTCGGTATTGTAGACATGCTAGCTCTCGCAATGAATTCCATTTCCACTGGTGTTCTAGCTTATGAGGGAGCAGTTTTCTGTACGCATCCAGTATTCATTTACCTAGCCGGAATGTGTGGGTTAGGATTATGGTGTTGCTCATGTCTCATGAATATTATGCTACTGGTGAATCGGACGTTGAACGTGGCGAATTCCAGTTTTTCTGAACGCCTTTTTGAAGGATTTCGAACCTATTTATGGCTTTTACTTCCTATAATTTATGGTTGCTATTTTATATTTTTTACACCAACATGTGTGTTTTCTTCAAAGTACTATGCTTGGTTCTATGACCCCTTCATTTTTCCTAATAGGACATCAGAGGTATTATATCCTTTATGATGTTGTTTGGATTTAAGCTTCCATTTCGGTCGGCCGAAAATCGACGACCGTCGACCGATCGAGCAGCTCGGTCGGCTGGATTGGCGGTTGGCCGGTCGGTCGAACATCCCGACCGAATGGAAACCTTATATTGACCAGCTGAAAATAATATTTTCAGTACACAAATGTGGCTCATGGAGTCAATAACCTAATGATAATGTGTGGCACATTTGTCTTCTACGGCTACATCTGCTACGTTCTTTGCAATGCTAACAAAACTGGAAAATCATCAAGGATCCATATTCAATCCTATCAAATTTTGTACCAATCTGTTGCTATTTGTTTCATTAATCAAGTATCATCCAGTGTTTACGTTGTCATGAACTTTGTAACCGTTCCGGAATGGCTTATTGTTGTTGCTCAGCTGATGTGGCAACTGGATCATGGTACCCGAACTTTTTGAAATTTTTCAAAGTTGTAATTTTCAGGATGCCCGGTGATCATCTACATGACAATGAACCCAACTATTCGCTCAGGATGTTGGCGTAAAGTCACATTCAGAAAGGTGATCTGCGTAAAACCTGTAATAGAAGGGCCCCCCATTGTCAAGTTTGATCGTAATTATCTCAATTTCTATGAAAGATATCGGAATTGTGTCGTCTGATAAAATTTTTGTGATATTATGGTGAACAATTTATCAATTGACCAGTTTTCGATATCTTTCAAAGAAACCGAGATATCTAGGCTCAACGTTGAAAGTCAGGTGCCCTTCTATTAGAGGTTTTTCGGTAGCTTCACAAATAAGGCTTCCATTTGGTCGGGAAATTTAGCCGACCGACCGAGCCGACCGACAGCCGACCGAGCTGACCGATCGGACGACGCCTGGCCCATCGGTCGGCGTGCGGTCAGCTCGGTCAGCGCGCGGTCAGCTTGGACGGCTGTTGGTGGGCTGGGTTGACGGTCGGCGGTCGGCGAATTTCGATCCTACCAAAAATAAGGGTTTTTTACAAAAATCTGATTTTTAAAAAAATTTTTATTTAGAGGCGAGTCTCATCTGTGCAGACAACCACAATACGACCTTTCCAGTACGGTGACGTTTGCTGAACACGAATCGGACTTTGATCTCATTTTACATGCTAGAATGGATTTCTTAAAATTAGAATATTTTTCAAAAAATTATGTCACAGGATTTCCAAGAAATCTCCTTAAATGTTGATGTATATTCAAGACCAAAAAACAGAAAACAAGCAAAACACAAAAAACATTTATTTCACTGTTCAAATATCATCCACCAGTAGTATTGTTGTGGTACCGTATTTGTGAGCTATGAACCGGATGTGGCAGATTGATGACCTTCTTGTTCCATTCCTTCAATTGTTGCGGGTTACTGTTCTTCAACTCGATCGCCGTCTCATTTACTTTTTTCTAAAAAATAAAAATTAATTTTATGTGTCTTTTTGGCAATTACCAGCAATCTCCTCTTTAGATCATCCGTCGAAAAGTTGAAGGCGTTCACGACGGTGTCCACTTTGACCATCTGAAACTTTTTCGTGGAATTTGAATCTCCCGCCCGAACTCACAGCATGCGGATCCATAAAATGTATATCCGTCAAGTTGAGACGTCTCATCTGCTTGTCCATCATCATAAGTCTACCGGAAAAATCGTTATCTTGAGCATAGAATGGCTCTAAAATAACCACAAAAAGAACCAGCAAGATATTCTTCATTTTTGAACAATATTGGAAATTCGTAGAAATTTTTATTCTAATTTCGAAAAACATAACAAGAACACGCTAGAAAAGTCAATAGGCTATGTCCCCAATTTCAAAGAAGCCTTCGGTGCTGGTTGCAAAGACGGCGCAAATCCCATTCGAAGATTTCCCAAGTCATAGATATTGCAGTACTGCCGGATGAAAGGGTCACCAAGGATCCAAGTGGGTCCGAATCCTCCGAAATCCATTGGGAAAAGCGTCAAAACACATGTGCCATCTCCAACGTCGGCGATATAATTGTAGTGTTGAATTTGGTAGTCATGGCCTCCGATGGTGACTCCGAGGGGTCCAGGAGTGGCATCGCAGTCGATGATGTAAGCTTCTCCAAGAATATCGTACTAGAAAATTTTAATTTTGATTACTTAACAGTAAAAGAACTTACTGTGGCTCCTGCCTGCTTTGCCATTTCATCAATAACTACACTAGGTCCTCCCAAAAACGATGTTCCAGTATCCGAAATCACATCAACCACCTTCGCATTCAAATACTTCCCTAACCTGAATCGGTTAGCCTTGAATTGAAAATACGTAGCCGATGACAATGGCTGATATCCGATCACTGGACCACAATTTGTCGTATCCACTGCTCCATAAGTGAATACTCCACCTCCAACATTTGTCAGAGTACCACGATGTTCTAGGAAGACACTGAAGAGGGGTTGATCTAGAATTCCTTGTTTGATCGCGTTGATTAGTGGAGGGACCACTCCATCAACTGCCAGCGTGGTGAATGCTAATCCGAATATTCCATCGGTAGCGTCGCTCTTGAAGTCTGGAGATATCTCATTGGCAATCCCAAATGTAGTCTTTGGAATCGCCAGCTGACTTGTTCCAGTTGCTCCGATCTGAAAAATATGTTGTAAATTAACAATGATTTCTGATTGACTTACTTTTACAGTATCTTGCCCAAGAACACCTGCTGCTGCTCCCGAGCCGTATTGAATGGTCCAAGACTGACCATTTTTAACAAATGTAGATGATTTTGAAAAATCGAATTTGTGCTTGGAGTCACAGTTGGCTCTGAAAAAGAGTCCCGTGAGATAAAAATTTAAGAATAACTAACTTGCACGAAGGGCCTGGAATCCAAAGATTTGCTGATCCAGTGTCCAGGACTACAATAAAACTTTGGTCCGGGGTACCTATTGTGATATTTCCAAGGTATTCGAAATCGGCAAAGTCGTTGACCTAAAAATAAATGTTTCAAAATCTTCAACAAGATTACAGCCAGTGTCTTGTCGAAACATTTTCTTGAAAAAATGCCTTTTTAGAGGAATGTACCTGACATTTTCCGGTTTGTTGGACATTTTGAATTGATGGCCTAACTTTTGCAGGTTGGGTTTTCTAGGCCACCATGCTATAATGATCTAGACTTAGTCTGATATTCACATGGTGTGTTTTCTAGGTCAACCTGAAGTGGTGGCCTAATTTTCACAAATTGAGTTGCTAGGCCACCATGGTGAAATGGTCTAGAAATAGCCTAACATGCTCCTGCTGTACTTTTTAGGGGGTTTTAAAGTGATGGTCTAATTTTTTCAAATCGGGTTTTCTTTTACAATGTCCTAGAAAACACACTAGGGGCATGTCAAGCCATTTCCGGGCCATTTTACCGCGGTGGCCTAGAAAACTCAGTTTGAAAAAGTTAGGCCACAGTTATCGGTACTGTGTTGAAAGGATAAACTGAATGATAAATTACAACTCACATTTTGCGGCAAACTCTGAAGTTGCCAAGGACTCATCTTTCTGTGTCTATCCAGATACTTTTTGTAAGTCGCCCACTCCCCGGATCTTAGCATTTCCATTCGTTTTGATGGTCTCCATAGTATCCGACTCTCGTGCACTATGGCAGAGGCTAACACAATAAGGGAAAATAAAATTAAAAGCCTCATAGCTTACGAAATACAGTGAAAAATGTAATTTCCCTTCCCTCGATGTTTCATTATATTCATTTATTTGATTTTTGCATCATCAAACGTTTCGGTGAGCACATGAGCTCTTTTGGCACTGATAAGAAATATCACCTCTGATAAAACATCGAGATGAAAGAGAAAAAATTGAAATAGGTGTTTCAGTGTTTTATTAATGACATATAAGTACATATTATAAATACTCAATACATATTTACTTTTGGAGCGATGGAGCGAATCCCATTCTCTTGTTTCCGATATCATAGATGTTACAGAATTGGCGGATGAATGGATCTCCAAGAATCCAGGATGGTCCGAAGCCTCCGAAGTCGAATGGGAAGGCGGCGAAGAGGCATTGTCCGTTTCCAGCGTCAACGATGTAGTTGACTGGTTGGATGGAGTAGGTGTTGGATCCGATGGTGATGTCGAGGGTTCCTGGTTGAGCGTTGCAGTCAATGAAGTAAACCTCATTGAAGTCATCATAGGTGGCTCCGGCAGCCTTAGCAAGTCCATCGACAACAGTTTGTGGTCCTCCGAGGAAGGAGGTTCCGGTGTCGGAGATAACATCAACAGTCTTGGTGTTAGAATAAGATCCGAGCTTGAATCCAGCAGCCTTGAATTGGTAGTAGGTGGCAGAGGAGAGTGGTTGGTAGGCGACGAGTGGTCCGCAGTTGGTGGTGTCAATGGCTCCGTAGGTGAAGACTCCTCCTCCGACGTTGTTGGCGGCTCCTCTGTGCTCAAGCCAGACGGTGAAGAGTGGCTGATCGAGGATTCCTTGGTTGATGGCATTGATGAGTGGTGGGACAACTCCGTCGACGGCGAGGGAGGTGAAGGCAAGTCCGAGGATTCCGTCGGTGGCGTCATTCTTGAAGTCAGCGGAGATCTTGCTGGCGATTCCGAAGGTGGTGGATGGGACGGTGAGTTGAGACTCTCCCTTGGCTCCGAACTGGAAAATGTTGGTTGTTGTAATTTGTTGCCGATCTTTCGAATTTTAGATAACTTAAATGTCGACTAAACATGGAAACTGATAAGAAACGTCTTATATTTTCGATTCTAGAACTTTCTTTATTGATCAAACTAGAATCAGAAAAACTCACTCTGACGGTATCAGTTCCAAGGATTCCAGCGGCATCTCCAGATCCGTATTGGATGGTCCATGATTGTCCGTTCTTTACGAATGTGCTGGAGGCAGTGGAATCGAACTTGCTCTTGGTCTTGCAGTTGGTCCTAAAAGACAGAATTAAGACTGTTCACTTTTCAGTTTCCGTGAAATTTCTCGAAAACTCACTTGCAGGTTGGTCCTGGAACCCAGAGGTTGGAAGATCCGGTGTCCAAAACAACAATGAAGCTCTGATCTGGAGTTCCGATGGTGATGTTTCCAAGATACTCGAAGTCTCCGAAGTCGTTGACGTTCTGTGGAAGGTTGGCAAGGACTTCTGGGGAGGTGGCACGGAGATTTCTCTGGTACTCGAGATACGCGGCGTACTCTCCGTTACGGATCATCTGAATCTTCTTCGAAGGCCTCCATGAGAGCTTGTGTTGGTGGACTGCTGCCGATGCAAGGCCAAGTACGGCCAAAAGGATGAGGGTCTTCATACCTGGAAAGAGTATAGTATAGAAAGTGAAGCCGGCTGCTAATCAGAACAAAAATCATGGTCAAAATGGAAGTGTCTTGCAAAAAATTAAGATAGTGGCCAATGTTTTATACCTGTTGGACAAACTGACACGGGCGCGCTGACGTATGCCTAATTTGGCTTGATAACAACTCCGCCTCCTTATTTGGTTTGTACCCGATCGGTGCTTATCAGTACAGAGGAGAGAAGAGAGGAGAAAAAACTGATTCCGGCTTCTGGGGAAAGTGTGGAGCAACAGATTTTACGAGCTAATAAAGTGCGAATAGTAAAAACGAATTGACTCGAAAATGTACCGGCAAGTTCCGTGAACCTTCAGACCCGGAGATGGATGACAATTCGGGTCGAAAAGTGACATAGCAGGTCAATATCCTGGGAAGAGTGACTTTTTGATTTTTTCTACGTGATACAAGTTCCTTGCCAAACTACACACAGAGAATGAATCCAGATGTATATAAGACAACTGGAGAATCAGACAAAGTATTCAGCTCTTAAACTTCTCATAAGATTGATCAGCACTGATTCTAAAGATGAGAAGAAGCTTCATTACCTTATTAACCCTTCTGGGTCTATCCTCTGCTCTGGTGGTCCAACATCAGATGGTCTATCGTGAATCCAGAAGATCTCAGATGATGAGACGTGGAGAATGGGGAGCCTACCTTCAGCACAAGGCCGCTCTTCGTGATTCCAATCCATCAGTCTATGCAAGTCTTCCACAAAATGTAAACGACTATGGAGATGTTGAATATCTTGGAAACATCACCATCGGAACGCCACCACAACCATTCCTGGTCGTTTTGGATACCGGATCTTCTAACCTTTGGGTGCCAGGAACTACTTGCGAGTGAGAACCCATTTTTTTGTATCAGTCTTCGAAATAAAAAATTTCAGCGGAACTTGCAAAGGAAAGAAGACATTCGACTTCTCGAAATCCACGACGTTCGTTTCTAACAATCAAACATGGCAAATTCAATACGAAGGTGGAAATGCCAAGGGGTACTTGGGACAAGATACTGTATCGTTTGGAGCGGCCACTGAGCAACAACTTCCAGTTCCAAAGACTACTTTTGGAATTGCGACTCAAATTTCTGCAGAATTTAAAAATGTGAGGGGGTGACCTAATTAGGAACCTCACTAATCTGAATTCTAATTTCAGGACGCCGCTGATGGAATCCTCGGACTTGCCTTCACCGCTCTCTCTGTCGGTCATGTCACTCCAGTTCTCATCAACGCAATCAACCAAGGAATCCTGGATCAACCACTCTTCACAGTCTGGCTAGAACACGTCGGGACTGCCACGAATGTCAAAGGAGGAGTCATGACATACGGAGCCATTGATACAACCAACTGCGGACCAGTTATTGCTTACCAACCACTCTCCTCGGCCACCTACTATCAATTCGTTGCCACTTCTTTTAAACTTGGAAACTATGTGCAATCTAAGACCTACCAAGTGATCTCCGACACCGGAACTTCTTTCATCGGAGGACCACAAGCTGTCGTTGATGGTATGGCTAAAGCTTTAGGAGCTACGGTAAGCCTAATAGTTTTTTTTCATTTCACAATACTCTGATTTCAGTTCAACCAAGATTTCGGATCCTACTTCGTCCCATGCGCCAATATCAAGACATCTCCAACCATCGACATCACCATTGGATCCAACGTCTACTCCATTGACGCTGTGAATTACGTAATTGATATCGGAATGGGGGATGGCAACTGCTTCTTCGCTGCATTTGCTTTCAACAACTTCGGGTTCGGACCAGCGTGGATTCTTGGAGATCCATTCATCCGTCAGTATTGTAATATCTATGATATTGGACAGCAGCGTATGGGATTCGCTAAATCTCTTCAGCCTTGAATTTTATGTAGTTTTTGTTGTTTTTAATAAAGGATTTTTTTCAAGGTTAAGGATTTCTAACAATCCCTCGATATACAGTGCCGGTCCGATTCTTGGTCATTAGTAACGTTTTCAGGAGTCAGTTTCAGAAATCGTCAAATAGCTGAAAAATTCGGAATTTTCAAGAAAATCTGTGATGGCAAAATTTTCAAAGGATCAGAAACTCGACAGCCGAGCTCCAGATCCCTTAAAATGGTCAATATCCCCTAAAATTTACTGAAAAATATGTTACAGTATATTTTTCAATTTCCGAGAATTGAAGACTCATGTTCACAAAAAAATTACAGAGTTCCAGCTGTTCAGGATCCACAGCTAATGGCGTAGTTGGACAAGGTGACTCATTTTCAGTACTACTTTTTCTATTTGCCAATAATTTAACTTAAACCAAGTTTTGTTTATAATACAGTAACTGACATCACTCATTGTTTTTTTTCTTCATATCAGCTTGTTTAACTTCTTCACACCTATCACTCTTGCCCATTTCCGCCTGCTCCTGTTCCTGTCCATTCCAAGTACAAACATCCTGACCATCACGTGCTCTATCTCGGGTCCTGATGACAATGAGCCGGAACTTTCTTAGCTGATAAGCTTCTTATAGAACTGAGCTACGTATTCTGATTTCATATCAACAGTTTCGCTCATCAGATCAGCCTCAGAAAAGAAGTGAGATTGACGTCAACCAAACGAACTTTGACCAAAATATTCTATTCAGAAGTACTTTTTCAGATTCTTGATCTTTCAACTACCCAATTTCAACCGCCTAATTAAGATCATAAGACCTATTTATCAGTTCGAAAGTCCAATTGATGTCCTAGTATTGAGTTTGAGTTTGAAACTTTGATAGTCTAAAATAGTTTTACACACATTCTCTGCATGAAAACCCACGTCACAGACTGTTATCTGGATGAATTTAGTGATAAGGAGAATCGGGACGCAAACTCAAATAAAACAGGAATCTGTTACCTTGTCGGCATTTTTTTTTCTTTCTTATCTTGTTCCTAACACCTATGCCATACCCGATCTTCATTTTAGCTCTTTCTTCTTAAAAGTTTTTACCATTTTTTTCAGTTAAATCTAAAGTTCCAGGTATGAGGACCACATTCATCGCACTGGTTGCCCTTCTGGGCCTGTGCTCGGCAGCCGTCCTTCAGCACCAATTGATCTACCGTGAATCCCAAAAGATTCAGATGATGAGACGTGGAGAGTGGGGAGCCTATGTGCAACACAAGGCTGCTCTTCGTGATGCCGATCCAGCTGTCTACGCCAATGTCCCACAAAACGTTAACGATTTTGGAGACTTTGAATACCTTGGAAACATCACCATCGGAACCCCATCCCAACCCTTCCTCGTCGTTTTGGACACCGGATCTGCTAACCTCTGGGTTCCAGGACCAACTTGCGAGTGAGTAGAAAGTTTTCGATTTTGCTTGGAATCATTACAGAAGATTTAAGATGACAAATTTTCCTACTATTCTGTCTAAAAATCACAATTCTAGCGCTTCTATGAACCGAAATAGAGCAGCTTCAAGTTTAGGAGGCTAGAGACGCAGACGACGAGACACGCTGCGTCTCTAACCTCGGAAACTTCAAATGGCCGTATCTCGATTTCTAGATGAGCTAGAAAGTCGATTTTTGGACATAATTGCACGGTTTGAAATAGATTTTCATACTATTTATAAAGAAGATCTTTGTATAATTCTAACCTTGCACCATTTCAGCGGATCGTGCTCCGGAAAGAGAGTCTTCGACTCCTCCAAGTCCACCACCTTCCAAGCTAATGGAAAGCCATGGACCATCCAATACGGATCTGGAAACGCCAAGGGATTCCTCGGAGAGGATACCGTTGCCTTCGGAGCCGCCACCGAGAAACAACTTCCAGTTCCATCCACCACTTTTGGAATTGCCACACACATTTCATCCGACTTCAAGAATGTGAGTTTGAGGTCTGAAAACGAAAACGCCGGATACTGTAGATTCCATTTTCCTAGATTAAAAGTTACAGGGTCCAAGGGAACATCGAGTTCTTAAAGTAACTTGGTTCAGAGTGTACATGGGATTTTGGTCTGCTACAAAATACCAAAGATCCTTAAAACCAATGTACCCTTGGATACTGGGACATTCAAAAACTAGTTGTTTAAAACGGAAAATCGGGTTTAAAGGTCTATTCTGAAAATGTCTGAAAATCATTTTTCATCAGACAACGAAACACGAAACCTCAACACCTTGTGCAAATAGAAAGTGCTTTGAAATTTTACTACTTGTTTCTGTTAGAGAACTTTTGATAAGAAATCGAATAAAAAATTAAATGGCTATAGAGAAATGCAATTAAAATATTTTTGGTATGAAAACCGGAATTCGAATTCTTGTTATTGACTTTTATCAGTTCTAGGAAGCAATAAAAAAGGCAGAACGCAACATATTTTCCTATCCAATGAATTTACAAAACAAACATTTTTCAGGACGCCGCTGAAGGAATCCTCGGACTCGCTTTCACCTCCCTCGCTGTGGACCATGTTGTCCCACCACTCATCAACGCCATCAACCAAGGACTTCTCGATCAGCCAATCTTCACTGTCTGGCTTGAGCACAAGGGAGCCGCCAACAACGTCGGAGGAGGAGTCTTCACCTACGGAGCTCTTGATACCACCAACTGCGGACCAGTGATTGCTTATCAACCACTCTCCTCTGCCACCTACTACCAATTTGTTGCTTCCAAGTTCACTCTTGGAACTTACACCATTGCCAAGAACTACCAAGTTATCTCCGACACCGGAACCTCTTTCCTCGGAGGACCAAAGGCTGTTATTGCTAACATGGCTCAAGCTCTTGGAGCCACTGTAGGTTTTTTTTAACTATTATTTCTTTCATGGCTTGAAGGAGGCAAGACATCAAAAAGGTGTATCCTCCCAAACTGTCCCCAAAACTTTTTGCAGTATTCACTCTTTTGAACCCTGGACTGCAGATAGACAAAATTTCCCACAATTCTGTCTCAAAATCACTTTCGTATCATTTCTAGAAACCGAGAAAGAGAGTGAGAGAGAGAGAGAGAGAGAGAGAGAGAGAGAGAGAGAGAGCCGCTTCAAGTTTAGGAGGCTAGAGACGCAGACGACGAGACACGCTGCGTCTCTAACCTCGGGAACTTCAAGTGCATGTATCTCGATTTCTAGATGAGCTAGGAAGTCGGTTTTTTGACAGAATTACACGGTTTGAAATGAATTTTCAGATTATTTATAAAAATCCCTCAAACTGTCCTTCAATTTTTTGCAATCCCACCTCTTTTGAACAGCTAAACCTTGGATTTCAGATAGACAAAATTTCCTACAATTCCATCTAAAAACCACATTTCTAGCACTTCTAGAAACCGAGATAGAGCCGCTTCAAGTTTGGGAGGCTAGAGACGCAGACGACGAGACACGCTGCGTCTCTAACCTCGGGGAATTCATATGGCCGTATCTCGATTTCTAGATAAGCTAGGAAGTCGGTTTTTGCACAGAATTGCACAGTTTGAAATGGATTTTCAGATTATTCATGAAGAAATCCTCAAACTGTCCTTCAAACTTTTAGCTTTTTCTTCTTTAACTGTTTTTTTTTTCAATTAACTCATACAAAACCATTTTCAGTACCATAGCGACGATGACTCCTACTATCTTCCATGCTCCACAAACATCGGAACCCTCGACATCCTCATCGGATCCAACACTTACTCCATCCAACCAATCAACTACATCATCGACGTAGGAATGGGAGATGGAACTTGCGTCTTCGCTGCCTTCGCCTTTAACAACTTTGGATTCGGACCAGCCTGGATTCTCGGAGATCCATTCATCCGTCAATACTGCAACGTCCATGACCTTGGACAACAGCGTATGGGATTCGCCCCGTCTCTCCAAGCCAAATAAGATCTTTATCCATAATTTTATGAACCTTGTGCCCTTAGAATGAAATGAAGTTGTTTGGTGCTTTATTGATAAGCAATGTATTCTAGTTTTTTTGAGAAGGCTTTATAAGAAAGTTCAATGAGAACATTTCCTGTCAGTTCTTATCGCAGATCGAGTACCATGGTACAATTTTCATTGATTTTTCTAATAATCTTCTTCTTTATTCTCAATATTCAAGCTGCAATTTTCAAGCAAGATTTGATATTTCGGTCGAGAGCCCAAAATCTTAAAAACCATGCTCTTCTACCTCAAAGTGTTCAGGAGATCCATGATTCTGAATACATTGGAATCATCACTATAGGAAAACCCTACCAAACTTTTAAGGTGGCTCTGCAAACAGGAACTTCTAGCTTATGGATCCCCGCTCCAGAAGCCGAGTGAGTGCCTTACCCTAAAACCTGTAATAGAAGGGCCCCTAGATTGATAAGCTTGAGAGAGCTGGGCCCTTGTATTACAGGTTTTACGGTATTCAATTTGAACCCTATTCCATTTTCCAGCTCTTCATGCAACGGAAAATCTCATTTCTATCCTAAAACATCGGACACCTTCCGAACAACTGGAAGAGACTTTGACTTGACTTATGGAATGGGAACACTGTTTCAAGATAGAGTTTTCGGGTACATGGGACAGGACCTGGTGACGTTTGGAGCTTACGAAGGAGCACAGTTAAAGATTCCAAATAGTCTTTTTGGCTTAGCTCTGAGTGTTACAAGTCGGTTTAGTAATGTAAGGAGTTATTTTTTTGTGAAAATAATTGCACGACTTCCAGGACACCAACATTGACGGAGTCCTTGGTCTTGCTCCAGCTATGAACTATGACCGAATCTACCTGTCCCCTCTTCTGAATGCCATCCAGCAGGGACTTCTATATTACGATCTTTTTACAGTATACCTGGAAGGTCATGGATCTCAGAAAAATGCACCAGGTGGCAGGTTCACATTCGGAGGAATTGATACGGACAATTGTGGGGCGGTTATTGACTGGCTCCCATTTGTATCGTCTGTTGATTATGGTTTTATGGTAGTTAACAGAGGATGCCTCAAATATGATTTTTAAAGTTCAGATTGAAGGAGTGTCAATTGGGAACTATTCATTGAATCGTACCATGCAAGTTATGACCGACACTGGAACTCCGTTTATTGCTGCCCCATTTTACGTACTCAATGGAATCGTGGCTACTCTGGGAGCACGGGTGAGTATTCATTTTACAGTAAGGCTTCCATTTCGGTCGGACAAAAATCGCCGGCCGCCGACCGACAGTCAACCGAGTTTGCATCTGCTGTCGGTCGGCTGGGTCGGCGGTCGGCGGTCGGTTGGTCGGCTGAATTTCCCGACCTAATGGAAGCCTTATTTCTTATCCATAAACACTGATATTCCAGTACGACAACATCACCAAAAGCTATTATGTCCCATGTGATGGGGAAAAAGAAAACTTGAATTTTGTGATTGGAGGCAAAACATACTTTGTGAAACCAAAGAATTATATTCTTGAAGTGAGATTTCAAATTCATTCTCAATTTTCAGTAAACCAAATTTTTCAGACCAACCAAACCAACACCTGCCTTTTGGCTATCAGTGGCCTCAGTGGTTACGGTATGGGACCCACGTGGATTCTGGGAACACCGTTTATGCGACAATACTGTCATATTCATGATATTGGAAATCAGAGAATGGGTCTGGCGAAAAGTCTTCAGAAGTTCTGAAGCAGAATAAAAGTTTTTTCATAAAATTTTATTTGGAATGATCAATGTTGTGCAGAATATCTTGACGTAGAGCTGGGGAAAATGTGAATGTTGGATGTTGTAGGACAGTGAATGGTTCCTAAAATTTATTTGAAATTTTTACTTCCCTAGTTTCAAATTTACCTATCACAGCTTTTCGGAAGCTTGCAACACAGGTTATTGCGATAATCGGTTCCAGTAATGGGTAGACTGCTAGGCTGCTGCTAGTCAGATTACCGAGGTACGGTATGTCTTTGCCAAACAATGGTAGGGCTACGAATAGAGCAACCGGAGTGTACATTGTGATCATTGGAATCACAGTCTGAATTTTTTATAAACATCTGAAAACCTGTAATAGAAGGGCCCCTGACTTTTAACTCTGAGCCAATTTATCTCGGTTCCTATGAGAGATATCTAAAATTTGCTAGCTGATATTACCAGCATGTTTGCCGCGCCGCCGGCGCTTCAAACAGCTGGCTGGTGCGCCTTCGGCGCGAAACCAAGGAACGTCTCCAGAAGGCTTCAAAATCAAAATTTCAAAAACCAAAATTCGGGCATCAAATAAGACACAATTCTGATCTATCTGTCTAGGTTTCAGCTTGATCGGTTAACTTTGAATGGGTGATAAAGTACGCTACATACATACGCACGTACAGAATCTGGTGAATGTTATTAGTAATGATAATGATGAATAACATAATATTAAAAAAGTAGGGGTGCCCTTCTATTACAGGTCTTAATAAAAACCAATACCTGAATGCATAACATTCGGAACAGTTGTTTATTGACATCTAGGGTCTTCGCACTAAAATGATGTTTGGAGTTTCTCATTTTCGCGTAAATTCGAGATGCACAAAATATTATAGTGAAGAAGCAGCACATCTGAAAAATTCAAAATTCTAGTACTTGGAAATTTGAAAGTCATGTATAATTTGGAAGTCAGCTTACCAATGTAGTGCAACAACTGAATGAGGCCATGACTTCCCAGGGTTTCCAATGCATTTCACCATCTGGATCACGAGACCAATACATGGGTCCGACAAATGGAATCATTGTTGAATCCACGTGGAAACAGGACATCAGCTCTTCTTGGAGATAGATTTGCTTCTCGAAAGTTCTCGGCATCCCGTGGAAAAATCCAATGTGCCAAACTGCGAATACAAAAACGGCTGGGATAAAAATGAGCCAAAGTTTGAGCCCTTGAAGGTGTGCAAGGAGATGGGTCCTAGAAATTTTGTATATTTCATTTTTCTAAAAAAAACAATCTTGCCTGCATAATGCTAAATACCGGTAAATGAATTGACAAGCTAGAAGAGAGGCCACAAATCCAGACAGCACACAGTGCAGACCTGAACGCTTACATTAGAATCAAGTTTAGATTCCGGATTCCAGACTTACAGGTCAAAAATTGGCCGAGTGGGTTAGATAAGCTTAAAATACTGCTATCCATAAAAACTACGAACATTGATCCTTTGATATGAGCGACCTGGAAATGATGGTGTATTGAAACTTTCGAAATATATTTTTCAAAAGAAAATTTTTTAAGTTTTTAATGTCATGCCTCCTTTACGACCTTCGTTTTAGATTATCTGAAAATACACCTCAAACCGTGCAAACCTGTTCAAAAACCAACTTCCTAGCTCCTCTAGAAACCGAGATACGGTCATTTGAAGTTCCCGAGGTTAGAGACGCAGTGTGTCTCGTCGTCTGCGTCTCTAGCCGCCTAAACTTGAAACGGCTCTATCTCAGTTCCTAGAAGTGCTAGAAATGTGATTTTTAGACAGAATTGAAGGAAATTTTGTCTATTTGAACTCCAAGGTTTTTCTGTTTAAAGAGGTTAGGGGACTTTTTTGGGGAACCAAATCAAGCCGACCCGAAAAAAAACCTACTGGTTGCACTAAAATTTCCACCCAAGAATACAACATGGAGCATAATGTAAAAACAAGCATTGCATGTCTATAATTCCCCAGAACATTTTCAGATCTTGTTAGAATCAAAAACACCAGAATTGAATTTAGGAATTGTGAACCGACGAATCCGACATAGTGGATCAGGTGGAGATAACGGACCAGTTCGCTTGTACACACCATTTTTATGCTATAGTGATAAAGAATGAATCGGATGTTGGATGAGCCTGAAAATCCATTACTATTAGACCCGAGTCGTCAAATTCAAGCTCAATTATCTCGGTTACCTTGAAAGATATCAAAATATGTCAACTGATAAAATCTTTACCATAATATCACTAATATTTTATCAGTTGACAAATTTTTGATATCTTTCGCAGGATTCGAGATAATCGAGCTCGAAGTTAACGACGGGCTTCTATTAAAGGAAATACGGTATAAAGTAAGCTAACTATAAGAAAAAAAAAAAGTTAAGAAATTATATAGGTACAGCTAGTCACAAAAAAAAAAGAACTGACAAGAAAGAAAAAATATAGTTTGCGAAGGTGTTATCGAGTTTACGAAGGTGTTTAGATCAAATTAGAAACTATTAGGCCAAAGTTTTCGAATCATGCAAAAATATACTAGACAAAAATACACAAGATTTGTCATTTCTAGTAGGAGTACAAGTGTTTGAAAATATTATAGGTGAATTTGTTATTGTGTGACCCACTCGTCAGAATCTAGGGGTAGAAATCAGATCAAATTGGATTATCTCCAGAGAGTTTGAATTTATGAATTCCAAGAAATAGGAATTCAGACAGACCAGTGATTAAAAAAGAAATTGAAAGAAAGTCTGATTTGGTGGTCGACAATAATGGAAAAGGGGGAAATTGAAAATCAAGAAAATCAGTCATCTTGCACGCTAGTCAACCAAATTTCCAAATACTCAAAGACCGGAAAGTTCAGTTTTTGAATCGAACCCAATTAGGCTTTTTATAAAAATCGTAGTTTGGATGACATGAGGATATACTCCATATTTACCGGAGATATAGTCTGGTACGGAAGATCAAAAGATTTCTTAATGCTCATTGGACTGGAACTTGAGATCAGGAAACTATGATTTTTTGTGCAGAAAATAGTTCCTCTTTGAAATTATTAGTTTTGAAAAAAATTCGGAAAGATCAAAAAGTTTTATTTTGGGAGACAGCACAGGGGTCCTAACTGTAGGCAAGACACTAGAAAAAAGCTGTCACGATATTTATGTCTAGAGAACCCCAACGAGGACTTAACATGTGGAAATGACCTACAATTCTGTAGAAAAAATCACATTTCTAGCACTTCTAGAAGCCGAGATAGAGCCACTTCAAGTTTAGAAGGCTAGAGACGCAGACGACGAGACACGTTGCGTCTCTAACCTCGGGAACTTCAAATGACCGTATTTCGATTTCTAGATGAGCTAAAAAGTCGCTTTTTTTAGACAGAATTGCACGGTTCGAAATGGTTTTTAGATAATCTATAAAAAAGTCCCCTAAATTGTCTTTAAAACTTTTCGCTGTTTCAACTCTTCAAACAGCAAAACCTTGGATTCCAGATATACAAAATTTCTTACAATTTCATCCAAGAATCACCTTTCTAGCACTTCTACGAACCGAGATAGAGCCGGTACAAGTTTAGGAGGCTAGAGACGCAGACGACGAGACACGCTGCGTCTCTAACCTTGGGAACTTCGAATGACCGTATCTCGATTTCTAGATGAGCTAGGAGGTCGATTTTTAGACAGAATTGCACAGTTTGAAATGAATTTTCAGATTATTTATAAAATCAAGACATCGAAAACTTGTTTATTGGATATTTTGTCTAGAAAACCTTCATGAGGAGTTGAACTTGTGAGGAACAGATCAGGAGCAACGCCGCTACCGGTTGAGGGCGCGGAGATGACAGTTGCCTGGCTCCCTCAAACCATTTTTTAGTAATACAAAAAATATATGAAATCACTTTTTATTAAAACATCACAAAAATAGTTATTTGATTTTTTCTGACCACATTAAAGCTTTCCAAAAGACCCGAGCGTCTGAAACATGAATAAAAAGAGGAGAAGTGAGACATGAGGATCTAAAATCACAACTGACAATCAAACGCAATTCACAAAAAAGTTGCAGATAGAATAAATAGAGGAAATTTGGATAAGGAGGAAAAAAGATAAGGTAGAGAGAAAGAGGAAAAATTAAAAGTCATCGAGATTTTTCTCTGATTCCGGAGCCACCAACGCATTCGGTCGAGATGATTTGTGTCGTTTCGAATAGTCCCATTCTTGAACTTCCGCAGAGGCAAAGATCACAAAAATGATGGCGCCGAATGCGGTGGCAAAGGAGTAGGCCAAAAGGATAATAGGCCAATTTGTTACTTTTGCTCCGTTGGTTTCAGTTTGGAAGATTGACATCATCAGTGGAGAAATGGATCGACCAAGGAATCCTGGAAAATCGAACTTATTTGTTTTCCAAGAGAAAGTTCAAGAACTAACCGATAACAGTTCCAAAACCAGTCAACGTTCCAATATGTGATGGAGCAATTGAAAGAAGCGCTGTGTAGAAACCGGAAATGGATAGACTGAAGAACACGGAGATACCTGAAAATCCTTTTTGTGAACAATGTATCTTTTCGAAAAAACATTTTTTTGAAATTTTTCTCGATTAGTGGAACTTTCTCAATATTATTTTTCTAGGCCACGGTAGTTGATGTTCCAGAAATAGTCTCACCTGCACCAGGTGTGTTTTCTAGGTTATTAAGCATGGTGGCCTAACTTTTGCAATATGGGTTTTCTAGATCACGACCCTTTTAGGCCTAAAACTGGTCTGATACTTACATAGTGTGTTTTCTAGGTTATTTTAACGTAGTGGCCTAAGTTTTGCACAGTGGGTTTTCTAGGCCATCACTTCAAAATTACATGAGACTGGTCTGATATTCAACTAGTGTGTTTTCTAGGTAATTTTTACGTGGTGGCCTAACTTTTGCAGTTTGGGTTTTTCTAGGCCACCACGTTAAAATCACCTAAAATCACACACTAGGGGCATGTTAGGCCATTTCCGGGTCATTTTACCGTGGTGGCCTAGAACACTCCACTTGCAAAAGTTAGGCCACCATGCTAAAATGACCTAGAAAAAACGCGAGGTCATTTCTAAGCCATTTTGCCAGGTGGCCTAGAAATCTCTACTTGCAAAAGTTAGGCCGCCAAGATAAAATCCCTAGAAAACACACTTAGGCCACCGCCTTTTTTGGCCTAACATCGGGCCGATACTTACCGAGTGCAATGTGGTGACCTAGAAAACTCTACTTGCAAAAGTTAGGCCGCTGTGTTGAAATTATTTTATAAATTTAAAAAATTTTTCTAAACTTACAAGAAAGCAACACAAGAGCTGTAGTTTGCTGGTTACAATTCACAAATGTCAGCAAGAAGCAGGAAACGGAAATCCCCATCATCGAAGTGAATTGAGAAAGTTTGCAAGTGGCCGTTGGAGACATGATCTTCTTTTTTCGCAACATATCCATAATATATCCCCAAATCAATTTGGCGATTAGGTTGGACAGATGAGGAATGGCAGAGTAGAAACCGTTCTGAATTAATGAAGTTTTTTAAAATAATATTTTTGAATTAAAAACACTAACCGATTTGACATCCAACTTGAGCACATCCTTGAAATACACCGGCATATAAATGAAGATCAATGCAATCATCATATTTCCAACTACACTATTGCACATGAGAGCCCAGAATACTCTAGATGTAAGCATTCCTTTCCATGGGACCTGCAGCTTTTTGGACACAGAATTATGCTTTGGCGGGATCTGATTGGCTAGATAATCCAACTCTCTTTCGTGAATCCATTTGGTATTATGTGGAGAGTTTCTAACTGTTAGATGCCAAAGAATCAACCAGGAGATTCCAAAAAGACTGGCACTGTAGAAAATGGAGCTCCATCCAAAGACTGGGCTGGCACATAACTCTGCGATGAGAATATTTCCGAATATTCCGGAAAGTTGATTTCCAGCAGTGAAAATTGCAGCTGCCAGACTCTTCTCATTGACTGGGATCCACTTGGTGACGACTGAATTCAGAGAAGGGATCAGAAGAGTTTCACTGACTCCCATGAAGAATCGACTGACGATTGCTCCTGGTGCTTGGAAGGTTGTAGCCAGGAATGGCATCAGGATTGCAGCTGCAGTTAGAATGAAAATAGCGGCTGAGAGATTGTGTCGAGCTGAGAATCTATCGACGAGGAATCCAGCAGGGTAGGAAAAAATGAAACCACCGAAGAACGTCGCGGAGACAACTGCACTTTGCCATTCGGTATCCCAGACGAGGTCGCCCTAAAATCAGACAATTTAGTTGGTCAATCAAAAGAGGCAAGCCGTAAAAATTTCTAGATGTTTTGCCTTTTTGCTGCTTTACTTCTTTAACAGAAAAACATTGTATTTCAGATAGACAAAATTTCCTACAATTCTATCCAAAAATCATCTTTCTAACACTTTTAGGAACCGAGATAGAGCCGATTCAAGTTTGAATGGCTAGAGGCGCAGACGACGAGACACGCTGCGTCTCTAACCTCGGGAACTTCAAATGGCTGTATCTCGATTTCTAGATGAGCTAGAAAGTCGATTTTTGGACATAATTGCACAGTTTGAAATGGATTTCCAGATTATTTATGGAGAAGGTCTTAAAATAGGCACTCACCCCATAATCCACTGGCTTTTTATCAAACTCTGCGCAATTTTGCTCTTCGAAATCGCTGATCAACTTTGGTGTCGTTGAAGAAAGGAGTTCCAAAGGAAGTGCCGGCGTCGTTGTTGAGTTTTCCAGTGTTTTGCTAAAAATAGAGAACTTTTGAAGAACTAGGTTCATTAATTCTATCTCACTTTTGGTTTAGCAGAGCGATTGCTGTGGAGTTGCACATGCAGGATAGTGTGAATCCAATCGGTCCGGATATTTGAGCCATACAGAAGTAGGCGTACATGAGCATAAGAACTACATGGAGGCGTCTGGATCGGAGATGGAGGAATGCTGAAAAAATTTGTTAGGCAATATTTTCACTGATTGTGTGAAATTTTTACACGAAAAGGGTACAATTGAAAAGGTTCCAAAAGTCCGCCAACAGGATATTTTATTGACTAACTCATTTTTCAGATATCAGAAAAAAGACAAAAAAATGCAGATGTAAACTTTGAGCTCAATTATCTCGGTTCCTGTAAAAGATATCAAAAATGTGTCAACTGATGAAATGTTTGTGATATTATGATCAAAAATTTATCAGTTGACAACTTTTTCATATCATCAACAGAAACCGAGAAAAATTGGCTCAAAGTTAAGGACCCTTCTGTTACAGGTTTCATGCGAAATTGAAGGGATCACCCCCATAAGGGCCCCAATCCTTTTTATCATCTAACTCCTTTTTTCAGATTTCCTTGTCTAAAAAAAACGCTTACGATGACTCTGTTTCTCCGTCGCAAATTCATCCTCCGCAAACTTCTCGATCATCTGATCCTGCAACAAGAACGAAAATTGTTTTTGGGAAAAATCACGTTGGAGCAATAAGAAGAAGAAGAAGATACTTGAGTAGAACGGAGCTCAACAAACGATCAAGAGAAAGAAAAAAAAAAAGGAAATTTTGTAAACATAAAATTTTCATAAAATTTTAAATTAGAAGTATAGTGACGGTGTAGCTAGAAGGACTACCGTAAACACTCTAATAAAAGGGCACCTTATGCATTCACTTTGAGTTTATATATCTCGGTTACTGTAACAGATATCAAAAAGTAATCAATTGGCAAAATGTTTGTGATATTATGATGAACATTTTATCAGTTGACTAATTTTTGATATCTTTTACAGGAACCGGGATAAATTGGCTCAAATTGCAAGTACAGGGTGACCTTCTATTAGAGGAAATATGGTAATCTTTGTTTCGGAAAGTACAATTTTTTGAAAGAATTTTTTGTAAAATACATTTTATTGAAATTCACCAATGCGTATTTGAAAATTCCAAAAGAATGCAAAGCTACAAAACTACAAAATTAGAGAATTGAATTCAGAAAAAAATAGAAAAATTCAATAAATTTAATACGATTCTTTAACAGAGTAATGAAATTTTAACATTTTTGACAGTATTACGACAGCACCTAATTTCCAGCTGGCACATGAAACTCACTTCAATCAACTAACCAAAAACCTTTGGAAATCTAATCAATAAGAAAAACAAATCTTATAGAAACAAAAACAAGTAGTGTGTGTCACCTGTCTAGCTAGTTCCAGAAGATCTAACATCAGTTGGGAGCCTGAACAAAAAACGCGTATAATGGAGTGTCGCCTACTGGTGATAAAAAATTAACTATTCGAAAAACTCGTCAAGAATTGATAAGAGAGAAGTGATGGCGGAGCACTTGGAGCACTACAATCTGGCTCGCGTTTTCACTAAAATGAAATTGAAAGTCAGTGAAAAAGGAATGAGGAACAAAAGCTCTAGCTACGATTTACGAAATCTTGTGGCAATGATGACAAAAGTCTTGAGATGATGACAAAAAGGTGGTTGTATCACCAAGGACACAAAATTTTGAGCTCGTTCTCTCTGAGCAAATTTTTTCAATTATGACGGGTATGGGGATACAAAATACAAACAAAGCACATATTCGTTTGCTTTGTGATGGAAATTTAATAGAAATTTGGGGAGAAATGATGATGGGGAGTAGGAAGGTATGATGTGTAAACGAACGGGACGGGGAGAGAGATAGAGAGAGAGCAGTGAAACAAGCAATGAGTGCGTTTTTTGGTGCACTTGATCTTTGGGATTTTAGAGAAGGATACGGGATAGAAGGGTCAAAGAGAGCAATAAAATAGGAAATTGAAATTGAAAAAAGAGATTGAATTGGTTTTTATGGAGAAATATAAGTTGGTTTTGTTTCATGTGGAATACTTGGAAAATAGCTGAAAAACTAAAAAACAGAAGTTCACGGGAAAAAAACTTTTTTGCAAAAATTGTGTCATAGACCGGTGAATCTTGATACTGTGAAACCAGGGAGCCCCTCAACTTTGAACTTCGAGCTAATTTATCTCGGTTTCTGTCAAAGATATAAAAAAGTTGTCAGCTGATAAAACGTTTATCATAACATTACAAATATTTTATCAGTTGACAAATTTTTGATATCTTTTACAGGAGTGTAGATAATTGAGCTCAAAGTTGACAGTGTAGGGAAATGTCCCAAAATCAGAACATTTTTCGAGTTTTTCAGTGAAAAATACACAACTCTGGAGTCTTGAAAACAGTATTCCAGAGTTTTGAAATTGCCCTGAAAAGCGCAGATTACACTGACAATAAATATAGAAATGAGTTAATTCTTGTAAATGAAACTTTTCGAGAATTCGATTCTGATAAGATATTTCCTCTAATAGAAGCTTATCCGAGCCGTCAACTTTGAGCTCAATTATCTCGATTGTTATAAGAGATATCAAAATTTTTTCAACTGATAAATTATTTATCATAATATCACAAATATTTCATTAGTTGACAACTTTTTCATACCTTTTACAGAAAACTAGGTAATTGAGCTCAAAGTTGACGGTTTTTCAGAAAAATCAAAAAATCCTAGACCACATGGTCAGCGCTTCAAATTTGATTATTTTATACTGATAAAAATGAAAAATTGATATATTTTTATTTCTATGTACATAACGCTATTAGATTTAACAAGTTTTGCAGGGGTCCTAAGAATTTGATTTTTCGGAAAAAAATTGTCTTATTTTCAAAACTCGAACTACGTCAAAATCTCAAATTTTGACTCCTTTTTTCTATTGTTCCAAATAGACGAAAATTCTATAGCTACAAACTAAAATATCAAATTTCACACATCAAAATCACACTTCTGGGCCCTCCCACGAATATAAAGTGCTCTGCTTTTTTTTCCAATTTCTCATGTAGACATCATATGTTACCATATAAGCTGTACGGTTTAAAAATGAGCCGCTTATTGCGGTTTTTTCTAAAATTTCGATGACAGAGAAGATCGAAATATTAGTTTTACTACACTCTGAATTTCCAAAAGAAATACGAATACAAACCAGGAGACGCCTAGTTTTTCCTATTTTTAGATTTTCTCCTCTCCTGTCTCGAGGTCCCTATCTTCACTAATTCAATATGGAATTCAGATGACGTGGCAAGCAAAATGGCGTTGTTTGTTTCGGAAGTGGATGATGCAAACTTCCACAAGAAGACAAAATTCTACTTCTATATCAAAAAATTAAAGTCCAAAGCTACAATAATTTTTAAGAGTTTAATCTGTTTAAATTGATAAGGCTATTAAATCAAATCATTATAAAAATTATAGAAAACGAGCTACAAAAATCGCTAAGTACTTTGAGCTAGAAAAAAAAGAGAGATTAACGCGTTTTGTTGATTTTTCGACTTTGCCAAGTACACCTTTTTCGGGCGCATGTGTCAGCAACTTTTTCTTAATTCGCTTCGGTTTTTGAAGGAGAAATGTTGATAAAAGTTGATAAGATTATGGTTTTTGTCACGATCACAAGCGAGGATTAGTTAGGGCTACAGGTGGAAGATGATAAAGCGAGTTTTTGGGGAAAATATGGGAAATTTTGGGAACGGATGTGGAAAGTTTATGAGTAGTTTATAGGTTTAGGGGAAAGAGAAGTAGAGGAATAGAAAAGAAAAACTACAAAATTTAAGTTAAATTTTTAGAATGTATTTTTTTTTTGAAAATTAGAAAAATGAGTTTCAACTTGCCAATGTGGGGGCCCTTTTATTACAGGTTTATTGTAAAACATGTAGATTTGAAAAACTTTTGCAAATAGAAATAAGGTGTCATCCTAAGAAAATCAGGTCTTTACTAAAAAAGTCATTTCCTTACTAATGAAGTCAGATTCTTACTAACAATAAGAAAGTCATTTCCTTACTAAGAAGGCCAAGTCCTTACTAAGAAAGTCAGATTCTTACTAAGAAAACCAGATCCTCACTAAGAAAGTCAGATCCTTACTAAGAAAGTCAGATTCTTACTAAGAAAGTCAGATCCTCACTAAGAAAATCAGATCCTTACTAAGAAGGTCAGGTCCTCGCTAAGAAAGTCTGATCCTTACTAAGAAAGTCAGATTCTTACTAAGAAAATCAGATCCTTACTGAGAAAGTCAGATCTCTACTAAGGAAGTCAGATCTCTACTAAGGAAGTCAGATCCTTACTAAGAAGCTCACATCCTTACTAAGAAAGTCAGGTCCTTACTAAGAAGGTCACATCCTTACTAAAAAAGTCAGATCCTTACTAAGAAAGTCAGATCCTCACTAAGAAAGTCAGATCCTTACTAAGAAAGTCAGATCCTTACTAAGGAAGGTAACAAAATCAGGTCGATGAAAATAAATAAAGCACGTTTCTCAAAACTATATTTTGAAAAGCAATAGGAACTCATATTTCATGAGAAAGGAAATTTTTTCTTCAACTTTTAAATTGCATTTTGAAAAAAAAACTGATAAACTATCAACTGCAAAAAACTCCGGGAAAAAAAGCGGACTAAAAATTTGTCTAGACTTTTTTCTCCTCGTTCTCTTTTTTTTCGAATTTCGAAATGTTTCACTAGAGGGGGGAGTAGAAAAACGAGAAGGAAGTGATGTGCTCCTTTTCTCTTCCCAGAGCAAAGCTTCTCCGAGTGCTCGTGCACTCAGAAAATGAAAAAAGAACGTGATGGCTACTCTGGTGACACTACTGACTAGTAGTCGTCCTGCTCCAGAGAGCAAAGTATGAACATAGGGTTTTGGTGTTTGAGAGACTAAATAGGGGGTGAGCTAAGAATTTTTGATTGCAATGAATCCTTTTATTTTTAAAGGGGTTTCTTTCAAAAATGAAATCGAGAGAAAATTTGTAGTATCCGAAATAGGGAGTCGAAGAGAAAAGATTGGTTTCTTTTATAGAAATTTGTGATTAAATGCGAGGGAGGAAAGCATGGACGTAAACTGGCGAATTGCTTTTTTCATGATTGATTGAATAGTGACATGGCTCCGAGAAAATTGAAAGAGGTTAATCTGAATTACAGCAAAAAATGTTAGAAGGTAGTATACAATAAAGACCAATAAAACGAGAAGATTCAAAATAATTGACAGGTATTTTTCGAAATAGGTCCAAATGCGGGAAAAGGGTGAGCGGACCACTTTGAACTAATATATCTCATTTTTTGGGAAAGATATCAAAAAGTGGTCAACTGATAAAATGTTTATCATAATATCATAATTATTTAGTCATTTGACTTCTTTTCCGGTTAAAGGAACCGAGATAAATTGGCTCAAAGTTAAAAGTTAAGAGAGGTCGTGTTTACAGAATGTGGATAGGAATGGTGGCCGAAACAGGTTGTTTAAATAGAAATATCTGAGAACTAAGTAAGAATGTTTTTTGGACAATGAGAAATTTCAAACCGAAATTTCAGAATTTTTCAAATTTCAGATTGGTGCAATCGTTACGATCCGAACTTAATTACGAGAATTCGTAGATTTTTCGAATTTTCAGATATTCGGAAATCTTACACCTTTAGTAAGTATTTCAGAACGTTCAATTTTCAAAAATGGTATTGAGAGGCAAAACGGCATGAATGAACCACATTCAAAGATCATAAAAACCATAAAACTGATCGTTCCCGACGAAGAAAGATAGTTTCCTTTTATATGTATAGAAAATCGGAACGTTCTAGAAGATTCTATCACGAACATACCACAATATGATTGTAGAACATTCTAAAGCTGATCTGAGTAAACAGTGTAGGGAATAAGATATACTGTAGGTTGTAAACATGTCAAAGGGTTTATTATTCGATAATTAGGTGCAAGACGTTCAGATGTATTTTTCGGAGCCCTTTTCATATTTCGATTTGGTCCAACTGGTTATTGACATTGACCAGCCGATTTTTGACGCCCGTAAAATGCCCGATCCAGGCCACCCCGATCCAGGTCACCCGAGTCTAGGTCACCTGGATCCAGGTCACTTGGATTCAGGCCCCCCGGATCCAGGTCACCCGAATCCAGGTCACCCGGATCTAGGTCACCCGGATCCAGGACACGCGAATCCAGGTCACCCGGATCCAGGTCACCCAAATCCATGTCACCCGGATCTAGGTCACCCGGATCTAGGTCACCCGGATCCAGGTCACCCGGATCCAGGTCACCCGATCCAGGTCACCCGGTCAGGGTCACCCGGATCCAGGACCCAGGATCCCCGGGTCACCTTCTCTGGAGCCCAGAGAAGGTGAGAACTGATTCTTCCTTTAATTTCCCTTCTCTTTTATATTACTTTCCTAGAGGTCAATGGTTTCTAAACCAATTCACGTAGTCGTTTTTTGTTTTTATCACGTCTAAATAAACTTGAATTTTCACTTTTGAAATCTGTGAAACTCCTTAAAAAGATCGTTCCTTTGAACCTAATTATCTTGTTTCTTGTTTGAGATATGAAAACGTTGTCAACTGGTGAAATGTTTCTGATATCAAGGCAAACATTTTTGTTTTTAAAGTTTCTGAATATCCTTTACAGGAACCGAGATATATTTGGCCAAAGTTGCGAAATTATGGTTGTCATTTTTTGTCGGTTTGAACACATCCTGGTTTGAACCTTCTGGGCTTTAGTTTTCTCGGCTTTAGCCTCCGGCGCTTCATGCATGCTTAGGCTTGGTCTGCAAAATGCCTACTGATTTTCAGTTTTGATATTGCGATTTTCAGATCCGGACCTTCGTACTTGTTGTTGATTGCGGTACACTGATTCCATTTTTATAACACTTCCGGGTTCAGAAATTCGAAGACAAAGGCTTATTTACATTCATTGAAATTGTTAATGTTGTCCATAATTGACAGAATAACAATACACCTGTAATGACAAATGCATAAATAAGGGGTTTTATTTTTCAGGTGTCACTCATTTGTCTGCAGATTTCATTAACACCAGGTAATCTTCGGCCAACCACGGAACATATATTTCGATATCAGATTGAATCCCTTATTGGCTCATAAATTTTCGAGCTTGTTGACTCTAAAGTTCTGGCACACCTCGATCACCATTTGTTCCTGATACTGAAATTCAAAAACAAGTCTATCATTAAGCTTAAAATTTGACTCATTTTTCTAAATCTTCTGAACTTGTTTTCTTCTGATTCTGTCCATTCTAAATGTCATCTTGTCTACTTACTTCTATTTAAGAGAAATTGCTATTTTCCTCGAAAACGATTCTTTGTTCTTCCATCTAGACCTTTTAATCACAGATTTTTGAGGGGGTAGTCATTGGTCGACTCCTCAAGAGATTTCTTTCCAATTTTGAATTTTTGGCCTTTTTTCCAACAAAAAAAAATGTTTCAGACGTATGATTTGAGCTGATTGGACTTGAAAAGAAACTGTGACATTTGAAACATTCGTCTTGAAATAGTAGTGCAAATCTGTAATCAGGCACACATAAAACACGATCCCCGCCCACTTTACGAATTTTCGTGATTCGTGTCATTCGAGATTACCATTGCATACAATAATTTCGATAGAACATCTCGACAAAGTTCATTGTCTGAAGCATGCTTCAGTTTTTTTTTCTTCAATTTTTTACCTGATTCTCATAATTTGGGTATACTCTTTTCTAGATGTCCGGTCATTTTGACTATCATCAGGAGTCTAGATATTGATTGTCAAGTTTCCGATCACTTTGAAAATTTCGGACGATCTAAAACAGACCTAGATTGGAAATAAAAAAAATTGTAAATGCAAAGTTTTCAATCCAGGTTTATTTTAGACCCTCCGAAATTTTCAAAGTGATCGGAAACTTGACAGTCGGGATTCAGATTCCTCAAAATGGTCAAAATGGCAAAAATCAAAGGATTCTTATGACTAATCTGGTTGGGGCTATAACCGAATTTCCTTATAACTTTTGTTGTGTGCTTTGGGGGCTAGCCCGATTTTTTGAACACCTGAGTTTGAAGTGTTCCGATTGAAAGTCTGTCACTAGGCTCCAAAATTGTTCAGGACTTCGAACGTCCGACTTCCTTGTTTCCCCCTCAGATTTCCACCTAAACTTGTAGCCTCTATGAGTTGAAAAACCAGTAATTGTTCTCCGATTACCACTGCTCCGACTTCCGGGAAAAAAGCTCACTTCCGATTCCAGAGCTCAAGAAGTCTGTCAACTCTGGGAAGCGCATCAGAGCTTCTAGTTGATCCGTTTGCCTCTATACCCAAATCCAATCCTTCCCTCCACAAATTCTGCAAGCTTTTTCAAAAGAAATTTCCAGCCGGAAGCTTACTGAAAGGTCGCTCTAAAAAAGTGATCGGTCATAAGTCATGCTGTTCTGGAAAACATAAAACCGCAAAAGCAGGTGATGCTGTAAATGTTGAGAACTAATTTGAAAACATTGAAATTGGATTTTGGAAAGATTTACAACAGAGAACAAGTGTGTGTCTAGATTTTGGCACCTGGCTACAGTATGCCTTTCTGAACTAGTTTTGAGAACTTCGGGGGATTAATAATTTTTTTTCTTACTTCTGATATCTTCAAAACAACCTCTCCCTAGTGAATATTTTTACGTAATTTCAGTCTAGACACAATCATTTTCAGACACTATCACTATCAAAATGCTCACTATCAAATTTGGCACGACTCTTTTCTACAGTATACCCTCGATGGTCCTCTACTTTATGACGTTTTTAATGGTCCGAAAGTATTCCAAAGATTTCTCGAGCACCTTTCTCAAACTCTACAAGATGTTCTTTGTATTTGTAAGTTTTTTAATAATTTTATTCCTAAAACAAATAAGATTTTTAAGAACAATATAACATTCTTCAACTCCTTTATCACTGTTCGAATACCCCAGAACACTTGCAAAGACTGCTTGATGTCATTTTTGTTCAAACGGCATACAGTTGAAAATCCATCGTGGTTCCCGTTAAACTTCTTCTATTTCATTCATTTTTCTATGGCCTATGTGCAATTTTTCTTGATATTTTTGACATCTCTAAACAGGTTCACCATGATATTTTGGAGCTCCACTTATGAGAAGGTAAGGGTACTGTATTTTTGGGTTACTGTACTTTAATAATTCAGGCTTGGAACAAAATATTTATATTCGTGATTGTCTTGGTGTCCCTATTACCCATCCCATTCACTTATACAATCCTAATTAGTTCCACTTATTACACCTACACAGAAACCTTGGATTGCTACACGGTTTCTAGTACAGCGAGTCGAGAACACCTTTACAACTTTTTGCTTCCATATTTTGCAATTGTCACTATTACAACAGCTATTATAAATGTTGCATCTTTCTATAAATTATCCTGTATGACCTATAAAATATCTTTGGCCGAGAGAAATTTGCTTTTTGTCAGTGGAGCGTTGTTTATTGTCCAGTTGATAGCAGATGCGAATACGGTAAGACACGTTTCAAGTACCGTAAAACCTGTAATAGACGGGTTTTCAAGTTTGGGTTAATTTTTCTTGGCTCGTAGGCAAGATATCAAGAAGTGGTCAACTGATGAAATGTTTATGACACTATGATAAACAACTTATCAGTTGGAAGCTTTTGGATATCTTTGACAGGAAGACAGAAAAATTGGCTCAAAATCGTAGCCTTTTTTTCGGTGTTTATGGTATTTTGATTTTTTTCACAAGTGATTTTGTACCGAAAAAAAAATTTCAGACTTTCAATCGCTTGGCGGTCAATGACAATAACAAGAGTACTATTTGGTCTCAAATCGCGGTGACCTTACTTCCATACACCAGCGATGGTCTTACGCTAATCCATCCCTGGTTGTTTTTAGCATTTAGTACCAAAGTAAGACTTCCTTTTTGGTCGGTCGAAAATTGGCGACCGCGGACTAAAATCCTTACATTTGCGCGTCGACATGTCAGAAAGTGTTTGCGGACGCATTCACAAAATCAAGCAATTCGTCGTGTGTCGTAAAATGAAATGCTGCGTACGCAAACACTCTCTGGCATGCTGACGCGCAAATGCACGAATTCGGTCATCTCGGTCGGCGGTCGGTCGGTCGGCTAAACTTCCCTCGTTCATTCAGAAAACATCAGTAAACTTTTCAGGCCCGCCGATGTTTCCTATTAATGTACTTTCCGAAACATGTCAAGGTTTCGAGTACAACCGCCCCGAACTCTACACATTTGACGAGAAGAAGTCAAGGACCCGGATACGATATTAGTAAATTTTGAACAAATTTATTTTTGTGAAGATAAAATACAAGACTCGCTTTCTACCCCAACCGTATTTACACATAATGAAACAAGCTTCAAAATTTCGCACTTCGATCAAGAATTACAAGTCTTGGAACCATATAGAATACGATTAGAAAAATGAGAGGAGCCGCGACGAAGACGCACAAGAAGCATCCGGCGTAGAAGTTCTTTCGGGATACTGTAGGCTTTGTGGGAAGATTGGTGGAGGAGGTCGTTGATGATAAACTTCCTTGTTCTGAAATTTTTCAGATCCCAGAAATACTTTTAAACCGGGCCTTCTGTCATAACCAACTATAAAAAATATGATAGAACTTGACAAGTACTACAAGATAATATTTTTCGGATTACTGTATCTTATCCATGAACAAAGTTACGAGGTCAAAAAGTTGTGACCACGTAGCTCAGCAGGTTCTTGGCTTGTAACTTTGTTCATAGAAAAGATACAGTAATCCAAATAATATCATTTTGTAGTACTCGTTGAGTTCTATCATATTTCATTTTTATTAATTCAGAAATATAGATTCTAAGTGAAACTATGACAGGACTTGCAAAGGGCCGGTTTACAAGTACGGCTCCAGACAGATTAGCATGTGTCATCTAATTCTAGGCTCTCTGAAATCGTTAGTTCATTCTGATATGTCATGAATCACATTTTTTCTTGAAGGCTAATGTCTATTTCAATAAAAAACTCACTGGATCTGGACGAGTAGCTTGGTGGAGGACTGTGTCTTTTTGCGTAGTTTGTGTGGAATGGAGGAGCGTTCCGATTGAAAAACATGGTCATGTCCGGGTCGTGAATAGCGGGGTTCAGGGAAGTGCTGAAAAAATTGGAATGAATTTTTAGGCATTTCAAGGATACTGTACTCAGGGAATTTTGGGCAAATTGCCGTGAAAGTGTGCTGCCTTGCCCCCACCGTGGGGGCAAGGGCGCCCATTTGATGGGCAAAATGCCCAAAAGCTGGGCAGTTTGCTCACACCATGCCGTAGTCTTGCCCAAGTCTAGCCCAAAGCAAGCCCAACTCATGCCGCAAGCTTGCCGCGAAAAAACGAGGGCACGCGCTCGTTTAATTTTAAAATTCTTTTCTCAACACCTTGCCCAAACCTTGCCAGAGTCTCGCCCACCAAGAAATTCGCCCAAATCAGTGGGCGTGGGCGCCCAACCCTTGCCCAAAATTCCCTGAGTAATTTCTGTGCTTCTATGGTTTGAAGGCCTTCGGGGAGCCATTTTATTAGAGGGTCCCTACTATTTTTTCTTGTGTTTTTTTTTTTTGAGAAATTTCATAGGAAAGTTTGGGAAGTGAAAGTTTATAAAAATCTATCTATTTCATAAGAATAGGGTACTCTTTCTAATACATTGGCCCCCCACTTCCATTTTACTGGATTGCGCATAATTACCCGGACTAAAGTTTGAACTATCATAAAACCTCAATAATAGATTGTACTCGGGTCAAATTCAAAGCGTAACAAGTTAAAAGATTCATCAGTAAAATGGCCAAGTTTCAGATTATTTGATCAACTTTGAGCTGAGTTATCGCTTATCAAAGTTGCTTCATCATATAAAAATCGCTTAACCTTTTATCTTCAAACAATCATAACGATACCTAGAATTGAGGAATCGCTTTGAAAATTTAAGAAGCTTTGAATCAAGCTTGAAATTTGATTCCTACAGATTTTTGTGCTTCCAA
Organism: Caenorhabditis nigoni; assembly: GCA_027920645.1. Classification (NCBI taxonomy): domain Eukaryota; kingdom Metazoa; phylum Nematoda; class Chromadorea; order Rhabditida; family Rhabditidae; genus Caenorhabditis; species Caenorhabditis nigoni. The sequence goes on from CP115868.1 coordinate 1,117,891, forward strand.
GATAATTATGTCTAGAGATATATCCATTTTTATCAGTCTGGATAATTTGTGGCTAACTTTTGACTAACACTTGGGCTAATTTTGGGCTTTTCTGACCACAAACTCACTTATACATTTCCGGCAGTTCATTTTCTAGATCAATCGACGTATATCTTGGCAATGGCGCTTTGGAAGTTGACCTGACCGATTGTGGTGGCTGTGGTGGTCCCGACGATCCATTGGTCGACGATTCCTGACTCATCGGATCGGGGGGTCGAGGTGGAAACTTAATGTTTACGAACGTTGGGCGAACCATTCGAATTATGGTTGGGAAAACGAATAGGGAATAGGAATTGGAGAGAAAAATAGAGAAGAAAATAGCGGAAAAAAGACGGGGCAGTTGGGGTGTGATAACAATGAAAAACGGCGGCGGTGGTGTGCCGGTGTCCCGTGGATGTGTTTATAGTGTCCATTTTTTTATTCCTCGATGTGTTTTTTTTCCAGAAGTGAAAAATAGAGAAAAAAATGGTAGCTATTGGAAAAGTGCATTTTTGGAGGGAGCTGTGGAAGAGAAACGCTGGTGACCTTGGCCGTGGCCGAAATTCTCACCACAGCAACCACCGCAACCTAAAAAAATTTGGATTTTCAGGAACTAGTCTAACGTCTTGTTTTCTCAATTTTTTTTGTTATTTTCGTCCAAACAAGTCGGAAAATTGAGACTTTTGAAAGTGAAATAATTTTGAACAAATTGAGCTAGAAACGAGACAATAATTCTAAAAATTAAAATTTTATTAGGTTACTGTAGTTGTCAATTTTTTACTAACAGTAAGCTTGGCAAAAAGCTGTGAAAACAAGAAAAGAAGTCTGGAAAATGAAAATATTCTGAGGTTACGGTAGTTGGGACATTCGGCCGCGGCCACTGGAGTTTTTCTTCCACAGCTCCAACTATTTGTACCAGAATAATAGAACGAAATTCGAAGAAAAGCAAAGTTGGAATTTTCCCAAATAGTGAGAAATATCCAAAATTCAAAGTTACTTCAAAAATTGTATTTCAGGATTACTTTAGAAAAAACTTTATAACTGGAAAACTGTAAAAGCCTGTAATAGACAGGCAGCCAGGCCGTTAACTTTGAGCTTTTATATCTCGGCCCCCGTCAAAGATATCAAAAATGTGTCAACTGATAAAATATTGTTGATGTTATGATAAACATTTTATCAGTTGACAATTTTCTGATATCTTTCACAGGAACTCAGATAATTGAGCTCAAAGTTGAAAGCAGGGTGGCGTTAGAGTGTGAACAGTATTTTGCAGGATTACTGTAGAGAAAGTTATTACCGTAAAACCTGTATTAGAAGGGCCCCGTTAATGAAAGGGCCCCTTTAATAGAAGAGCCCCCGAGAGAGGTTCGGAAAAATAAAAGGCCCCTCTAATTGAATGGCCCACCAGAGGTACCTTGGAATAATAGAAGGTCGGCCCTTGTAATACATGTTTTATGGTGAAATAGAAATTTTCCAGAAAATTGGAATCTTTAATTTTAAGGAAAAAACTAAGATTATTGCGGAAATCCTGGAATTAAAGCTTTAAAAAATGAGGAAAATTCAATTTAAAGTTTGAAAAAATTCGAAAGCCCAGCCAATTCAAACCAAAACTGGTCTAATCCCAGCATTTCAAATGTATTTTTTTTTCCAATTTCACAAAACTCACTTTGACAAAACCGCTGTGTGTCCTTCCTCCTCACCAACTAACTCCAAAATCCGACAGTAAATAGTGTGGATCTGGAGGAGACGCAGAGAAAAGAAGGAGGCGGCTGATCAAACCAAAATCTCTCTGTGAATATTGTTCATCCAACTGTCTCTATTGTTGACGTTTTTGTGAATGTGTGTGTTTGAAAATGTGATGATGATGATGACACTGTGTGTGTGCAACACAAAAGAAATATGAAAAGCGAAAACTTTTGGTTAGATCATTGAAAATTTATTTAGGGGAAAAAGGAAAAAAGTACACAAGGAAATCCAGATCTTGACCTATTTTGGGAAATGTAAACATGTAAAATCTTGATGACGTGGGGATATTCTGGTACAAGGTGGATGCGGCCGAAGGTCCGACAATTACCGTAACCGAAAAAATTTCCTAGGTTACGGTAGTTGAGACTTCCTGTCACGACCACCTGTGTTTCTCTTCCATAGCTCTATTCTGGCAAGTTTTCATAGTCATGTATTGGTTTGAAGTTCAAACGAAGCACCGTCGTTCCGTCATCCAAATCTAGGACTTTCCGTCCTTTAGAATCCACGATGACGTCATAGGGCATCTCTTTGAGACACTGAAAATTGATTTACAGTACCCGTCAATGAGATTTTGGACCATTTTGAATTTTTTGAAAGTTCCTTTTTTCCGATTTCTGAAAGACACCACACCGACCAAAAGTCCATTTTTGTACTGAAAACGTCAAAAAGTGGGTTTTTCAGAAATCGGCAAATAGCTGAAAAACTAGAAACTTTCGAAAAATTCAATGAATGCAAAGTGTTCAATCTAGGTCTGTTTTAAATTTCTCAAAATTTTCAGAATGGTCCGACACTTAACAGCCGAGCTCGAGACTCTTAAAAATGACCGAAAATCAACTGAAAAATATTTTTTTTGTATATCTTCCTGACCGGTACTGTATCTCAATTCCTGTGAAAGATATCAAAAAGTGGTCAAGTAACAAAATGCTGCTGATATTTTGATAAACATTTTATCAGTTGACCGCTTTTTGATATCTGTTACAGAAACCGAGATAAATTAACTCAAAAATCATCACACCTTAAATCCGGCTTTCTCGAGAACCATCTGATTGGCATATGACGTGGTTTCGGAGAGAACACCTCCTATGTTGTATTTCTTCAAAAATATAACTGAAACTTAAACCGCTGGACCAAAACTACCTTCAAATTAGTTTTAGTCAGGTTTGTATAAGTCATCTTGGTAGCGATCCCGCCACGAGTGAATTTCGGAGCCACACTTCCAAGTTCCCTGTGAATGACAGCATTGACTCCAGGTGGAGCAATTTTCCAGAAGTTAGAGTGAGCGGTATTCAAGAACTCAACTGAAGTATGAAAGTTTGCTCTACTGAACAGTAATTGCGAAATACTCACGAAACAATCTCAAATTCTCTGGAACTCCCTCGTCATCAAAATCCGCATTCTCGATGGGATCCGTGCGATTCCAAACAGAAGCTAGTAGACATGCGGCAAGGTCTCCGTTCTCTTGAAGGACTACTGTAGAGAACGGGTATTTTAGGCAGCGGGTTACTGTAGTTGAGAATGTGTTATGGGTGATTTCGGGGGAGAGTTTCAGAGCCTGAAAATAGGAAAAAAATGAAGATTGAGGAAGCTTTGCCTACCCTTGCACATGGCTCTTCCTTGGCAAAATGATTATCCAGAAACTTGATAATATTATCCTTATCTTTAGGTTGTGCGGCTCGGAATAAGAGTTGTTGTCTTCGCGAAACTCTTGATAAGAACATTGTAGAATCTGAAATGGTTTAAAAGTTGAACTGTAAACGTTAGATTATCGAAAACACTCTAATAGAAGAGCACCCTGTACTTGCACTTAAGGCCATATATCTAGGTTCCTGTACCAGGTAACAAAAAGTGGTCAACTGATAAAATTTTTATGATATCATGATAAACATTTTGTTAGTTGACAACTTTATGATATCTCTTACCGTAACCGAGATACAGTATCGTTCAATTAGATATACAACAACTTATTTTCAGTTAATTTTCGGTCATTTTCAGAACCCTGGAGCTCCGCTGTCAAGTTTCCGATCACTTTGAAAAATGAAGAGTTTATGAAACAGACACAGATGGAAAACTTCGCATTCACAGAACTTTTCAGAAATTTCTAGTTTTTCAGCTATTTATTGATTTCTGAAAGATACCTGATTTTTACGTTTTCAGTACAAAAAGGGGCGTCTTTTAGAAATCGGCCAAAAACTTAAAAAACTGGGGATGTGAATGCAAAGTTTCCAATCTACAGTGGCGAACGTTAGTGAGTGTCCCTCTGTACTTTTGTTCATAACTTTGCTCAAACTTGTTCTATCATTGAAAACTTTTTTGTTAAATGTAGCTGTGTTTCCCATAAAAAATTGTATACGTTTTTTGAAACTCAGTCATTTTTTGTGTCTTCTGAATCTTCGGAGACGTGACGATGACTCCAGAAGAAAAAAAATAATTTCCACCAGAATTTTTTTAAAGATTGGCTTTATGATGAAAAATATTTGGTGTAGGCCAAATATATCCAGAAAAAAGTTTGAAGCGGTTTGGAACACTTGCTCTCGAGATGTGCTCACTGGAGCATAAAAGGTATAGTTCAGGAGTTTGGCTATAACTCAGTTCAAAATGATCCAAAATTGTTCAAATTTTGAGAGAATGTGTGTCTTTAATTGTTCTACAATATACATACAAAAAGTTGTATTTTGGGAGCAAAAAATTTTTCATAATACATAGCTTGTCTTCGGTACATAAAAATGAAAAAATTATGAAAAATTTCTGTTTCCAAAATACAAAGTTTTGTATGCATATTATAGAGCAATTTAAAACACACATTTTCTTAAAATTTCAGCAAATTTGGATTATTTTGAGCCGAGTTACAGCCAAACTCCAGAACCATACCTTTTATGCTCCAGTGAGCACATCTCAAGAGCAAGTGTTCCAAACCGCTCCAAATTTTTTTCTGTATATATTTGATCTACACCAAACATTTTTCATCACAAAGCCAATCTTTTAAAAAATTCTGACGGAAATTATTTTTTTTCTTCTGGAGTCATCGTCACGTCAGCTACATTTAACAAAAAAGTTTTCAATGATTGGACAAGTTTGAGCAAAGTTATGAACAGAAGTACAGAGGGACACTCACTAACGTTCGCCACTGTAGGTCAGTTTTACACTCTCTAAAATATTCTAAATGATCGGAAACCTGGCAGCTGAGCTCCAGACTCGTAAAAATGACAAAAATCAACGGAAAAATGTGTTATGGGCCAAAGGAAAAGTACAAGGTGGCCTTCTATTAGAGGTATGCCAAATTGGAAATGTTGAAAAACTTCCTTGGGTAGAGGTCTGTTATCAATCAATGATAAGAACAGATAACAACAAAAGTTTGACCTGTGGTGAACGGAGGGGAAAATAAGAGTCAGCAGATTGTTTTGTTGATTTCCTTCCAAAAGTTCGTTGATCAAAATATATTGCGTTCTGTTACTTTGATATTTTTCAAACTCCATGAAAAAGTGATGCTAAAACCAAAGCTGTGCTTATCGCGGACGCGGTCGGCCGCGGCCGGCCATAGGCCGTGGGTAGCTTGTCAGCGGCCTAGAAACCTATATAGGGCCGCTAGGTCCGCCAAAAATAACCTGTAAAAAAAGCGGGCCTTGCTAAAAACATTCTATGTACTAAAAACGTCGACTCTCAAAATAGAAATCAAACAACTAAAATTTCTAATTGACAGGTCAAATTGTACTTTGATTGATTGCATTGAACCGAAATATCAAGTGATTCTATCCGTTTTTTTTTCATCGTGAAGTTCTTCTGATACAGAAAATTTTTATAATTCACAGAAAAATCAATATTTTATTATTCCGGAAGATCTCCATAATCCTCTATCGCTTTGTAGTTCAGTCGTAGAGCGGTTGTTCCATCATCCAACTTCAGAATTTCATTTCCCTTTGAATCCTTGATATCGGAGTACGGTAGCTCTTTGAGATGCTGAAAATTTAATAATATATTATTTGAAATTTCCAAAATCAACTTGCCTTGAATCCTTGCTTCTCCAGAAGCAACTGGTTTGCTAGCGACGACGTTTCGGATATCACACCACCGATGTTGTACTTCTGAATTGAAACTTTTCAAATTTTTGAAAAAACGGATTCTGCATACCTGAATATTCCTCTTTGTCATATTGGTGTACACCATTTTCGTTGCAATTCCTAGACGAGTGAATTCTGGAGCAACACTTCCCATTTCTCTGGAATTGTATTAGCGGAAGTTGTGTGCCGTAAACACGCTCCCTAGCAACTTTGAGCCTATACATCTCATTTTCTGTAAAAGATATCAAAAAGTAGCCAACTGATAAAATGTGTATCATAATATCAGTAACATTTTGTTAGTTGATTATTTTTTGATATCTTTTACAGGAACCGAGATAAACGGACTCAAAGGAAACGGATCAATCGACTAGACGGTTTACGGTACACCTTCTTTTACCTGTGAATAACAGAGTTGACATGGGATGGCGCGATTTTCCAGAAGTTTGCATGAGCATTATTGATGAATTGGACTAAATTCGTAATCTACAGTACCAGTCAAGGAAATATACAAAAACGTATTTTTCAGTTGACTTTTTGGCCATTTCGACCATTTTCCGGAGTCTCGAGCTCGGTTGTCAAGCTTCCGATCATTTCGAAAATTTTGGAGGGTTTAAAACAAACCTAGATTGACAACTTTGCATTGACAGAAGTTTTTGAAAATTCCTAGTTTTTTTCCAAAGCAATCGGAAACTTAACAGCCGAGCCTCAGACTTCTAAAATTGGTCAAAATGGCCGAAAATGAGCCGAAAATAGGTTCTTGAAAAGTACTGTACTCACCAAACAATTTCAAATTTTCCGGAACACCCGAATCGTCAAAATCCGCATTACCAATCGGATCAGTGCGATTCCAAACCGACGCTACTAGACACCCAGCCAAATCCCCATTCTCTTGAAGGACTACTGTAGAGAAGGGGTATTTCAGGCAACGGGTTACTGTGGTGTTGAAAATCGCTTCAGTGGTTTCTGGCGCTAATTTTAGGGCCTATAAAGATTCGATTTTTTTTCAGAATACTTTGTCAAAGATTACCCTTAAACATGGCTCCTCTTTGGCGAAATGAGCTGTTAGAAAATTGGTAATTTTGTCTTTGTCGTTTGGTTTTGCAGTTCGGAATAGTAACTGAGGTGTTCGTAGGGTTTTGGATAGGATCATAATCGTCTAAAAAATAATTTTTCAAAAACATTTTAATGAAAAAAAAAACTAATTCGTTAGAGGCTCAAATAACCAAACGAGCGCTCTTATCAGAATTTTCAAAAGACATGTGTCAATTTTTCTTTTTTTTTCTCCTGTCACCAGTCTGTTTATCAAAAAACCCGAACATTCCAGTTCCTTGTTTTGTTTACTATACTGCTGTCTACCAAGACCTTTATTATTGTGAGAAAAACAAAAAATACACATCATTTATTTATTTATTCAGACAACTTCTTGAAGTCCCCAATTCACACCTTCAACTTTAAGCCCATTTATCTCGATTCCTGTGAAAGATACCGAAAAGTGGTCAACTGGTAAATTATTCATCATAATATCACTAATATTTTATCAGTGGACCACTTTTCGATATCTTTTACAGGAACTGAGATATATGGGCTCAAAGTTGACGGGCTGGGCTGCCTTTTATCAGAATTGTGTTTACGGCATCTGTATTCCTCTGAAGACCGTTTGAACCCAAATTTTCTTTCCAGATTAGCCAATAATGCTATTTATCATCGTTAGACATCCCCTTATCATGTTAAACTTCTTCAAAAAAGAAAACAAAAAGCGATAGGTCCCACCGAGATTTGAACTCGGGTCGCAGGATTCAGAGTCCTGAGTGCTAACCACTACACCATGGAACCGACAGCGCACCACTGTTGCAAGTGTGTAGATAAACAGTCAAGTTCGGCGGCAAAATGAGAGAGAAATGGCTGGTAGGGTGTCTTGACACGAAATTTAGCAATTACGAAGAAAGCATTGGAGTTGAGAAAAGAAGAAAATCGATGAAGAACAGCGCCTCCAGTGTAAAAATCCAGAAGTTCAAGTCAAAACTTTTCAGTAAATTTCCTGAGAATCTCGTTTTTCTATTGCGGATTTTTCGGTGAAATCCGAAACGAATTATCGGCATTTTTTTCGTTTCTATTCCATGGAGTCTTCTTTTTTCAGAATTTGTGACGGCTGGTGAGAATTCCGCTGAACTGTTTTCCTGGACAGCGTTACGATAAACTATATTCTTGTGAGCTGAAAAGGCTAGAGGAGAAAATTTCAAATTCAATTTTCGTATATTATCTGCGCTCAAAGACATACAATAAATTACATCATACTAACATCACTCATTTGGGGAAAAATAACCCATAAAACCAGCAATTAACAGAAGGAAACAAATAAATATTGGGGGGGGGGGCAAAAAAAAGTTGAGGAACAAGAGAAACACGCTTTAAAACTAGGTTTACACCATCGTTCGCACTTCAAAGAATCGCTTCAAGTAGAACACTTGTCCAATGGTCATTCCGACGAGCACGAATGCCTCGAACGCCGCCCACATCACGACACGAGAGTTGGTGTTTTCGTTGACTGAAAAATTTAAGTTTTTTTAGGAAATGGGATGAAAAATCTCACTGTTTCTGTGAACTCGTTCTCTCACTTCCATGTACTCTTGCTCGTGCTTCACAGACATCAAGGCGGAGGAGAGTTCGCGGACCATTTCTTCCAATTTCGCGTTGTCAGCTGGAAGGAAGACATGTATAGAAAATTCTAGTTTTCAAAGCTGCACGCATCGTTATGAAGCCAGATTTAGGCTTCTAATGATGCCTTCTGAGCCTCCTAAGTTCCAGAACTATATATTCCTACATAGAATTTCGTTGATTATCACAATCTTTTTGAACTTTTAACGTTAATAAACCCTTACCAGCATCTTGACTAGCAGCGGCTCCTGGTGCTTGTTGATGTGGCTCGGTGATCTCCACGGTGAACATCACAGCCTTCGGCGTCATCGTACTCATCTTGTTTCCGAAACAATACGTGTAAATACCATCCATATGAGCGGCAAATGTGAATTTTCCTGAAGATTCGCGTTCTCCTTTGTAGATTTCCTTGTTATCCGGCCCGGTGATCTAAATTACAGAATTTTACTCAGATTTTGAGGAAAAAATCGATACCTTGACATCAATATCAAGGAATCCGCCTTCGGCAACCTCGAACATCAATCCCATCTTTGTTCCGGAGGTTAGTCGATCGAAGAAGCACTGTTCCTCATTGGCGTCGACGTGAATGAAGTAGGAGGCGGCTGGGGTGACGAGCAGCACTGCCAGAACCCATGTTAACGAGCTCATTTTTGTCAGTTTTTACCTAAATTTTTGAAAATTAATTATTTTTAAAATTTTTAATCAATAAACGGAAAATAGCGAAGATTTTAAACGGAAAAACGGGAGAATATTCACTGCGACACGTCACAAAATTGGCGCTAAACAACGCGCGCAGCGGGATAGCGGAGTGTCGTTTGTGAGTTATTTTTCATAGTTTTTTGGTTTTCAAGACTTTATTAAGGTTTCAAAGGTTATTTACAGTCAAAATCAATAAAATAATATTATTTAAATACAATATTTACAGTAAAATCAGTGAAAAATCATAAAATTAATGTTTCGTTAGCCGAGTCACTGAAAGCACGGCGAAAACGAATCCGACAAGGAGAACGGTTAAAATGAGCAGAACGAAAATGATTTTTACAGATTTATGAATTCCACTTGGTTCTTGTGGGCACTCGGGATTGTAGCCCGTTTCAATGCTGTAAACCGCCGGAATTATGCCGTGAGGAGGCACGGTGATGCTGGAAAAAATATTGGAAAATCCTAAAAATTAAAGAAAAAAATACCTAGAAGTCCTTCTAGAATTCGAGTAGAATCGGTCAAGATCTTCTTTGGAGTTGTGCATTTTTTCTGGAATAGAAATTTTAAAAAAAATCAAATATCTCAAAAACCGAAAAACAAAAAAAAGAAAAAACATTCACAATTAAGCTTTGCTATTGACACTTTTATATCAATGGTCGCTTAGATAAAACTGTACCAAAGCGACCTCGTGAATCTGAAAGAGCCTGAAAATTTGTATGTTTACACGTGTCACATGGCCTGGAAATAACATAGAAATAACATATTTTTATCATAAAAAGTCTATTTACACACCTTGAGAGCTATTTTGAATAAAAAAGACCAAACATTTTATTAAATAGCTTGAAACACAAAAAAAAATAAATAATAAGAAAAAAAAATTAAACAAGGGAGACAGTCATTAGAACAGCTAACACCAGAATAACAATAGCCAACATTATGATAAAAGCGAGTCCGAAGAGTTTGTTGAGCTGACGACGGAGGTGTTGATTGCGTGGCGGTGCTGTTCGATAAGCTGGAAATTTTTAATTTAAAAAATCGGAGCCGAAGGTCCCACAACGACAACTACAATAACCTAAAATAACCTAAAATGTTGTTTTGGCTCATTTTCTCGATTTTCTTGCGTTTTCAGTCAAATTTTCCACTAGTATTCTTATCCGGCGCTTGTGACCCTTTTGACCGAAAATTGAGCTAAAGGCGCATCGTCGGTGAAAGCAGCTGCGGTTTTTACAAATAACTTCATGCGCCTTTGATACAGTACAGCTGAATTTCCTTTTTAAGCAGAAAAGAAGCCAAAAATGGGTCGAAATGAAAGAATTTCGAAGTACTGTATTAAAGACGCATGACGTTATTTGCAAAAACCGTAGCTGTGTCCTCTTCAGTAGCGCTATGTGCCTTTAAATACATTTTCGGCCTGAAGTTTCATCGCTGTTGTACAAGAACAATAGCGACATCCTTAAAGGCGCATTTAAAGGAACATGTATTTTCGTAATTATTTTCTGGCCTATTGTTTTCGATTTTTAATGAATTTCATCGATTTTAAACAATTTTTATTATAAGAAAACCGACAAATCGCAAAAATAACACTGAAAATTATCGAAATATCGAAAATAGGCTATAAATGCTTACGAAAACACATTCTCCTTTAAATGCGCCTTTAAGAATGTTGCTACTGGACCTAAGCACCGCTTACCGAAGGTCCCACAACGATAACTACAGTAACCTAATAATACTTTTCTTTTCCATATTTCTTTTCTTGTTTTTCGTCGACTTTTTTTGTTATTTTTTTCCGGAAAATGGGAAGTTTCGAGAAAAAATCCGGAAAATGCAAAACTTTTCAGGTTACGGTAGTTGTCGTTGTGGGACCTCTACAAATTTTTTGCACTATCATGTCAAATTATGTTTCCGGAAGTCAATTTTTTTACGACTTCGCAACTCTCAAAAATCAATTAAACTATAATCAGCCACCTGATACTGTCTGCAGAAGCGCACCCTTATGTTTGAGAATGACCTACTGATAACGAAATCGAAAAGAAAAAAAAATCAAAATTCAAACTCACTTCTATGCATTCGAATCGCATACGATTGTCGTGGAAGTACAGTATACACTCGTTGAGGTGGTGGGGGACGTTGAGGCTCCGGAGCACAAGGAGGTCTCGAGGGAAATTCTCTGGGACAGTAGGCTGGAAGTTCATCAGTGTAGATATCGCCGTTCGTTGTGTAACTGGGAGGGAAGTCGTAGTAACTGGGTGGGGCTTCTGGAAGGGTTCTTCGCGGGGAAGAAATTGGTTTTGGGACTTCGGCGTCGTTTGATGTAGATGGATTCATCTGGAATTATGTTCTAGAAAGTTAGGATTAAAAATAAAAAATTCAAAAATCCATGTGCATGAATTGAAGTGAATAAGTTGGGGCTCGGGATTTCATATGACCTGCAATAGAAGGGCCCCCAACTTTTCACTTTGAGCCAATTTATCTAGCTTTCCGTAAAAGATATCGAAAAGTGGTCAACTGATAAAATATTGGTGATATTACGGTAAATAATTTATCAGTGGACTACTTTTGATATCTGTCACAGTAACCGAGATAAATTGGCTCAAAGTGAACGTATAGGCTGGAAGATGGTGAATTGAAGAAGGTAAAGAATTCTATATCCAAAATTTTCACTGTTTGTGGAGCCTTGTAGCTCCAAGAAGCAAAATTATTTTTCTAGGGAAAAAAATGATGACAAACTATTTATTAGGGTGAATCAGTTTCGCCTACGCCTGCACACATAAAGCAGTCATTTGCTAGAATTCAAAACTATGGAAGAGATACCTTGTAGGCGAAGGTCCCACAACGATAACTACCGTAACCTAGAAATACAAATTGACTAAAACACGAAAATCGAAATTACTATTCCGGAAAATAAAACATTTTTAGGTTACGGTAGTTTTCGTGGTGCGACCTTCAGCCACCGGCGTTTCTATCCCACCGCCCACTTGTAATCGAACCAAGATTTCAGAAGGTGAAAATAAAATAATGAAGGTTCCAAAAAAATCTTGAATAAAAAATTTCAGATCACTAAATTAAAATTGAAAAAAAAATCTTCAGAACGTGTCAAGACTGAAAAAAAAATTAGCCTAGAACAATGGTCTCAACTGGAAACACACTTTCTCGCTCCCTTGATTCCCCATCTGATAACAAAATCTTGCACTCTTTTTCTCTAAATTTCGCCATTAAGTGACCTCTTTCTTGATAATAATTTGGTGGAAAAAAAGTGTCACATGCACGTTCGAACCGTCTTATTGGAAAGTTGTGTGTTATCAGCAACAAATGATTATCTACAGAAAAATTGAAACATGTGGCGAGTGCGGAGATGTGAAGAATTAGTTTTCCATGGAGGATGTGGAGTCTCGAAGCTTTTCGGTATTTCTGGAAAAATTTTTAGTCTCCAAGAATTTTCAAAAAATACGCGAGAACATCTAGAAGTGTTCCCAACCATTTTTTTTTCGGTTTTCTGTAAAAAATACAGTAATTGGGAGGTGTCTGTTCTTAAACAGGATAACTGGATCTAAAAAAAAGGTCCAACAATAGCAGCTACCATAACCTGATTTCCGTTGTTACGGGACCTTCGCCCACGGCTCATCAAGAATTATTTGAAAACAAACAATTGTATTTCGGTAAAGTTTTGGTCCCTGAAAAAATATTTGGTTCAATTTTAGATTCAGTTCCTTTTTCGACAAGAAAAACCACCATAACTTGTGGAAAAAACAAGGATCATATTTCCTGAGAAAATCAAAACTTTCATGATCCTATTCCCATATTCCCCGAAGATTTTTGAACCAAGAACTTCAAAGGTACAGTACTTTTGAATTTCACGTTTTTTTGATTCTCAAATTTTAGATGGAGTCAACCAGGTGACAGTACCGGTCAATAAGCTATACAGAAACATATTTTTCACTAGATTCTCCGCCATTTAGACCAATTTCAAGATCCTGGCACTCAGCTTGCATGTTTCCGATCACTTTGAAAATTTTGGAGAGTTTAAAACAGACCTAGATGGAGAATTTTGCATTCACAGAATTTTTGGAAAATTCCTAGTTTTTCAGCTATTCGACTATTCTGAAAGAACCCCTTTCTGACCTATGTCTGTCCAAAAAATTGTGAAAAAAGCAGGTGTATTTAGGAAATCGGCAAATACCGTAAAACCTGTATTAGAAGGGCCCCTGTAATAGAAGGGCCCTCTGGAGGTATCATGGAAAAATAGAAGGGCCGGCTCTTCTAGGAATTTTTAAAAGTTTCAGTTGTCAATCTAGGTCTGTTTTAGACTCTCCAAAATTTAAAAAGTTCTTGGAAACTTGTCAGCAAAACTCCAACTATCTGAAAAATGTCTAAATTACCGAGAATAACTAAAAATAACATTTTGGTATATCTTATTGACCGGTACTGTATGTGTCTTTCTCAAGTTCCCAAAGTCCAACCAGGAACTGTTTTTTTTTTCAAAAAAAAAAAAACTGTTTGAGGAACATTAAAAAATGCAAGAATTCAATTTGAACTTTGTTGACAAATTTTTCTGAACATGAAGCTCATCCTTCTTTCCTTATTGTCCCTGTAGCCTCTTTTCAGAAAACCCTTTTCTTCCATCCTGTTTCCTTTTATTCAATAGTTCAAAAAACTGTGTGTTCAATCGACCAAATCTCATTTTGCACGAAATGAATACAAATGACATTTATTAACATAACCCAAGTCACCAAATTAGCATATGTGCTGGTGAAAAGTGAATAAAAGGAGGACGCCATCCCCCTCATTCCATCAGAAAACACAATGAATTTGATCTTCAACACTCTTCTCATCACCGGACTCATCGCATGCTGCCAAGCCGCTTGTAACAGTTAGTTCCAGAAATTTCTGGTGTGATTTAGCTGAATGTAATTTTTCAGCTTGCGCTTGCACCGGCCACCCGGATCTCTTCACGGAGGAAATGGTTGCCGGATTCGATCAGACTGTATTGAACTTTACGTTCATTGAGGTGAAGAATGTCAACATCGTCGATTGCCAACTGGTACTGGAATGCGATTTTCAAGGAAAAGAGTGGGACGGCGGAGCAAAAATTGATTATTTCCCTGATTACGAGGGTGTGGTGAGTTTTTTTGTTGCTATATCTCTAAATGGTTTTGGTTATTTTCAGAACCACCAAGCTACGGGTCTTAGTGATTTGGTATGCGTTGGAGGTAGCACATGGCAAGCAAAAGAAACTGTGAATGAGACACCACGTTTCACCGAAGTTAAATATATTGGATGTTACGGAGCTACAATCAGTCTAGAATGGTGATATAAATCTACCATGGTAATACCAATAAACTGTTTTGGATCATTTTTCTTGCCTTCATTTTTATGATTCTGAAATCTCATTCATGATAGATATTTCATCAGTATTCGTTAACTAGCTCCATCTGAAAATATCTCGTTGATTACTTCCAAAAGGATTATATAAGGGAGAATTCTGAAAATCTGAAAAATTGGCTTACAAGGGAACCTCTCCATATGTTACGCGGGGATTCGGATGAAACCTATGCTAAATAGTAGTACACCGGCTATCTAGAAAAATCCCAAAATAATAGCGGCCCTCGTGAAGGTCTATTCAAATGGCGAGGCATTTTATGATTTTTCGTGAGTTCGGAGTCGGGACCTTTCGAGCGAACATAACTTTGTTCATTTTTGTGGTAGACCTTCAAACTTTTTTTTATTCAAAAGACGATGAGTTAACAAACATTATTGCTAATTGCACCTATGCTCCATCTTCAATAGGAAATTCAGGAAAATGGAAAGTATGAAAATTTCGAGTACCAACGAATTCAAAAAATGCCGATTTTTGAAAAAAAGTGCTCGGCGGACCATGTCTGCCAAATTTCTCAGGACGAGTAACATACATATACGTGTTCAAATATAGGTCGAGCCCTTGAGTTACGAGACTTATTTCAATTTTTTCCTTAAAAAATGTTCAATTCATGTACCTCTATACATGCATTTTTGGTGAAATTTTTTTTCATTTTTCGAAAGTTTTCTTTTTTGTTTCTGCACAGTATTCTGTTGCTTCTTTTTATTTTCACTTGATTCGTATAATTTTTCAAAACTTTTTTTTTAACAAAAAAGCATGTATAGGAGTACATGAATTTACCATTTTTTTGGAGAAAAATTGAAATAAGAATCATATTTTGAGGCATCCTCTTTATTATCTCTAGGCATAGGCCCCTAGGCCCAGGTCCCCAGGCCCAGGTCCCCAGGCCCAGGCCCCTAGGTCCAGGCCCCTAGGCCCAGGCCCCTAGGCCCAGGCCCCTAGGCCCAGGCCCCTAGGCCCAGGCCCCTAGGCCCAGGCCCCTAGGCCCAGGCCCCTAGGCCCAGGCCCCTAGGCCCAGGCCCCTAGGCCCAGGCCCCTAGGCCCAGGCCCCTAGGCCCAGGCCCCTAGGCCCAGGCCCCTAGGCCCAGGCCCCTAGGCCCAGGCCCCTAGGCCCAGGCCCCTAGGCCCAGGCCCCTAGGCCCAGGCCCCTAGGCCCAGGCCCCTAGGCCCAGGCCCCTAGGCCCAGGCCCCTAGGCCCAGGCCCCTAGGCCCAGGCCCCTAGGCCCAGGCCCCTAGGCCCAGGCCCCTAGGCCCAGGCCCCTAGGCCCAGGCCCCTAGGCCCAGGCCCCTAGGCCCAGGCCCCTAGGCCCAGGCCCCTAGGCCCAGGCCCCTAGGCCCAGGCCCCTAGGCCCAGGCCCCTAGGCCCAGGCCCCTAGGCCCAGGCCCCTAGGCCCAGGCCCCACGGCCCTTGGTCCTGGCTCCAGCCGGAGCTTCTTCTCGGGTCCCCTATCTGGAGCCCCGAGAAAGCGAGAACTGATTCTTTCCTCCATTTCCCTATTTCTTTATAGTAATCTTCATGAGGTCAATGGGTCAAGGGGGGGGGGGGGTGTCATAGACTTCAAAATAAATGCACGTAGTTTTTTTTTCTATAATTTTTTTTTCACAGAGTATTTTTCATCACGTTTAAATAACACTCGAATTTTCAATTTTAAAATCTGTGAAACTCTTTAAAAAGAGCATTTATTTGAACCTACTTATCTCGTTTCCTGTTTGAGATATCAAAAATGTGTCTACTAATAAAATGTTCCTCGTAATATCAGTAACATTTTGTCAGCTGGTCATTTTTTGATATCTCACACAGAAAGCGAGATAAATAGGCCCAAAGTTAAAAGTCAGAGTCTGTTGGAAGTCTGCCAAGGAACGAACAGGAATTTCGAGCTTGAAAGCGCTTGAATAATGAAGTTTCAATCTTCTAATATACAGTGGCCGGGAAACTCCCATTTTCTCTTCCACATTTTTCCCATTTCCAGGCACACATGGAGAGATGTGGGAAATTTAAGTCGCGAAAAATGGTCTGAAAAATGAGGGCGCGAAAAAAAAATTTTCCCGAAGGGAAAATTTTTTTTCGCCAAATTTGAAAAACTTGGTTTAAATGGGAAAGGGAAAGACCGGAAATGAACACGAAGGAAACCATGAAATGAAGATCAACCAATGTTAAATTACCTACTGTAATCTGTTCGAAAATTAGTCTGAAACTTGTATAAGGAGGCGAAAAAAGTAGGTCGCGACTGTTATATTCGTGTTTCTCGTGAAAAAACACTCAGAATGAAAAAAAATCGCGACCTAAAAGAGCAAATTTTTCCACTGAAACGACATTTGGGAAAAAGAGCCATTTCCCAACTGAAAAGCGCAAAAAAAGCACTGTGGCCGGCGAGCGTCTCCCAAACGTACTTTTGTGTAAATTTAGGTCGCGATTTTGTTTTAAATGGTGTCCCGCCTGTTGTTTATCACGAGACCGTTTTAAACAGATTTCGAAAGTTGCGGGACATGTGTGTAATAGCAACGTGAAGCATGGTGCGCGCTCCCTCAAGGTGGTGCGGGCGACCGTTTCTCTGCGTCTCTTCTGAGCGCTGTTGTGTATAACGCGTGCCGCTGGTTATGGGAGGTCGCCGGTTCGAGGAAAAGGGTAGAAATTGTGAATAATTCATATGATTTAATGATAATTAATAGATTAAAATTGATGTATCAGTTTATTGATTAAGCTGAACTAAAAATATAGTTAAGCGAATTGTTTGTTTATGAAAAAAATTAGACAAATGAGAGAATTTTATTGAGGTTAGAAAAGAATGTAAGAATTATATGGTGAAGTAAAAAATAGGACAAATAAAGAGTCAGATTTTGACGACCTTTTTTTTTTTTTGGTCGTCAGGTCGTGGAACCAAGGAAAAAGTTAAAAATTTGACGACCTTTTTTTTTTTTTTGGTCGTCAGGTCGCGAAAATCCGCAAAAATTTTTGGTCGCGAAAATTGGCTTTTTCCCGATTTCCCAAACTGTCTTCATGTGTGTTTCCAGGTAAACGAGGTTATCTCAAACAACGATGGACCTTTTTTGGCCAAAAAAATCAAAAAATGTTCAAAATTAGTGCTAATATCATGAATTATGCTCCGAAATAACAGTAGGCTATAAAAAAGGAAATTTTGAAATTGTACTTCCGACTTCCGATTTCCGACTTCCTAGTTCAAAATTTTGCTCCCGACTTCCGACTTCCGGATATAAAATTTAACTTCCTGACAAATCTGATCGTTACGTCTGGATGCATACCCTGAAAAACTTCGAGAAATCTCTTACATATTTTTTTTGGAATGGTCCAAGTGCTCATGAGCTACACGCTATGAGCTATGAGCTAATCTACATCTCTTAAACATTATTAATATTTTCAAATCCAAAAAAAACATAACCAGTTTAAAACAATCAATCTTTTTCTCTTCATATGTGTCTAATTTTGCATATTCATGAATCCCAAAAGCGAATAAAAAGCGCAAAAAATGCGGTTGAAGCGGAAAATCACGAATGATTCCAACCACCTTCCTCCTACTTGTGTTTTTAGCACAAGTCGATGCTGCATGTGGGCCTGCACCCACTGCTCCACCAGAGGTCAGTTGACCACTTTTCTCTGAAAATAAGCCTTTTTTCAGCCAACTTCTTCTACTTTGAAGTTCAGCACTTTGGAGTCTTTGATTACTTCAACGACAAAACAATTGACGAACTCTGTGGATCCTTCCACCACCACTGTGGAAGTTTCCGTGACTACGAAGGAGCCCAATACAGGTGTGTTAGGGGAATGATTGGGAATTCTTAGCATATCTTTTGAGGAACTACTGAGCTTTGTTTTCTAGTTCAAATACTTTATCCTTGACTTCAAAAACTGAGTTTATTATATGAATAAAAAAAAAGTCCGGAAATTCAGGACCATATATGAGACAATAGATTATCTTACAACACCTAACATCAGCTGAACTATGCAATACAGAGCCTTCGACAATCACTATGGAGCCTAATCACACCACTACCGAGCCGTTCACCAATACCACACAGCCATACAACAACACATCAGAACCTCAAACTTCTACTGTTGAACCTTCTCCTACTTCTACAATGCCTTCGAACTCTACTATCGAATCGAACACAACCGTTATTGAATCAACTGTCACATCTTCGCAATCAACTACTAGTCCATCGAAAACTACCATAAATGGATCATCTACTGCACCTTCGGAACGATCCACCAGACCGTCTGAGGGTACCACTGGTAGTACTGAATCTTCAACAAGTCCTGGATCATCTACTACGCCTTCAAAACAATCTACTAGATCTTCTGATTCTACCACAAGTGGTATTGAATCTCCTACAAGTCCTGGATCATCAAGTACATCTTCTGAAGTTACCACTGGTAGTACAGAATCTTCCACAAGTCCTGTATCGTCTACTACACCTTTGGAACAATCCATCACATCTTCTGATTCAACCACGAGTGGTAATGATTCTTCTTCAGGTCCTGGATCGTCAACAACGCCTTCAGAACCATCCACATCATCTTCCGTAGTCACCACTGGTAGCACTGAATCTTCCACAATCCCTGGATCGTCTACTACACCTTCGGAACGATCTACTAGATCTTCTGATTCTACCACAAGTGGTACTAGATATCATACAAGTCCTGGATCATCAAGTACATCTTCTGAAGTTACCACGGGCAGTACCGAGTCTTCAACAAGTCCTGAATCATCTACTACGCCTTCAGAACAATCTACTAGATCTTCTGATTCAACCACAAGTGGTGCTGGATCTCCTACAAATCCTGGATCGTCTACGACACCTTCGGGAGTTACCACTGGCAGTACCGAATTTTCCACCAGTCCTGGATCGTCTACTACGCCTTCAAAACAATCTATCAGATCTTCTGATTCTACCACAAGTGGTACTAGATATCATACAAGTCCTGGATCATCAAGTACATCTTCTGAAGTTACAACTGGCAGTACTGAATCTTCCACAAGTCCTGGATCATCTACTACATCTTTAGAATCATCCCCTACATCTTTTGATTCTACCATAAGGGGTACTGCATCTTCAACAAGTCCTGAATCATCTACTACACCTTCGGAACAATCCAACACAACGTCAGAAGTTACCACTGGTAGTACTAAATCTTCCACAAGTCCTGGATCATCTACAACACATTCTGAAGTAACAACTGGCAGTACCAAATCTTCCCCAAGTCTTGCATCGTCTACTATATCTTCGGAACAATCCACTACATCTCCTGAATTTGCCACTGGCAGCACTGAATCGTCCACAGGTTCTCAATCGTCTACTACAGCTTCAGAACAATCTACTAGATCATCTGATTCCACCACAAGTGGTACTGGATCTCCTACAAGTTCTGGATCATTGAGTACATCTTCTGAAGTTACCACAAGTGGTACTGGATCTTCCACAAGTCTTGGATTATCCACAACACCTTCAGAACCACTCACCACATCTTCTGGTTTTACCTCAAGTAGTAATGCATCTTCCACAAACCCTGGACCATCTACATCTCCTTCAGAATATCCTACTACATCTTCTGATTCTACCACAATCGGTGCTGAATCTTCCACAAGTCCTGAATCGTCTACAACACCTTTGGAAGTTACCACTGGTAGTACTGAATCGTCTACAAGTCCTGGATCGTCTACTACGCATTCAGAACAATCTACTAGATCTTCTGATTCTACCACAAGTGGTACTGAATCGTCTACAAGTCCTGGATCGTCTACTACGCCTTCAAAACAATCTACTAGATCTTCTGATTCTACCACAAGTGGTACTGCATCTTCCACAAGTCCTGGATCATCTACAACACCTTCGGAACCATCCACATCATCTTCCGTAGTCCCCACTGGTATCACTGAAACTTCAACAATCCCTGGATCGTCTACTACACCTTCGGAACGATCTACTAGATATTCTGATTCTACCACAAGTGGTACTGAATCTTCAACAAGTCCTAGACCATCCAATACAATTTCTGACTCATTCACTACATCTTCTGATGCTACCACGGAACCTTCCATTCCAACTACTGAAGCTTCTACCACGAGCACTATGGAACCTTCCACCCCAACTGCTGAAGCTTCTACCACGACCACCATGGAACCTTCCACCCCAACTACTGAAGCTTCTACCACGACCACCATGGAACCTTCCACCCCAACTACTGAAGCTCCCACCACCACCACCATGGAACCTTCCACCCCAACTACTGAAGCTTCTACGAGCACTATGAAACCTTCCACCCCAACTACTGAAGCTTCTACCACGAGCACTATGGAGCCTTCCACCCCAACTACTGAAGCTTCTACCACGAGCACTATGGAGCCTTCCAGCCCAACTACTGAAGCTTCTACCACGACCACCATGGAACCTTCCACCTCAACTACTGAAGCTTCTACCACGAGCACTATGGAGCCTTCCACCCCAACTACTGAAGCTCCCACCACCACCACCATGGAACCTTCCACACCAACTACTGAAGCTTCTACCACGAGCACTATGGAGCCTTCCACCCCAACTACTGAAGCTCCCACCACCACCACCATGGAACCTTCCACCCCAACTACTGAAGCTCCCACCACCACCACCACCATGGAACCTTCCACCCCAACTACTGAAGCTCCCACCACCACCACCACCATGGAACCTTCCACCCCAACTACTGAAGCTTCTACCACGACCACCATGGAACCTTCCACCCCAACTACTGAAGCTCCCACCACCACCACCACCATGGAACCTTCCACCCCAACTACTGAAGCTCCCACCACCACCACCATGGAACCTTCCACCCCAACTATTGAAGCTCCCACCACCACCACCATGGAACCTTCCACACCAACTACTGAAGCTTCTACCACGAGCACTATGGAGCCTTCCACCCCAACTACTGAAGCTCCCACCACCACCACCATGGAACCTTCCACCCCAACTACTGAAGCTCCCACCACCACCACCACCATGGAACCTTCCACCCCAACTACTGAAGCTCCCACCACCACCACCATGGAACCTTCCACACCAACTACTGAAGCTTCTACCACGAGCACTATGGAGCCTTCCACCCCAACTACTGAAGCTCCCACCACCACCACCATGGAACCTTCCACCCCAACTACTGAAGCTCCCACCACCACCACCACCATGGAACCTTCCACCCCAACTACTGAAGCTCCCACCACCACCACCACCATGGAACCTTCCACCCCAACTACTGAAGCTCCCACCACCACCACCATGGAACCTTCCACCCCAACTACTGAAGCTCCCACCACCACCACCATGGAACCTTCCACACCAACTACTGAAGCTTCTACCACGAGCACTATGGAGCCTTCCACCCCAACTACTGAAGCTCCCACCACCACCACCACCATGGAACCTTCCACCCCAACTACTGAAGCTCCCACCACCACCACCACCATGGAACCTTCCACCCCAACTACTGAAGCTCCCACCACCACCACCACCATGGAACCTTCCACCCCAACTACTGAAGCTTCTACCACGACCACCATGGAACCTTCCACCCCAACTACTGAAGCTCCCACCACCACCACCACCATGGAACCTTCCACCCCAACTACTGAAGCTCCCACCACCACCACCATGGAACCTTCCACCCCAACTACTGAAGCTTCTACCACGAGCACTATGGAGCCTCCCACCCCAACTACTGAAGCTCCCACCACCACCACCACCATGGAACCTTCCACGCCAACTACTGAGGCTTCTACCACGACCACCATGGAACCTTCCACCCCAACTACTGAAGCTCCCACCACCACCACCATGGAACCTTCCACCCCAACTACTGAAGCTTCTACCACGAGCACTATGGAGCCTCCCACCCCAACTACTGAAGCTCCCACCACCACCACCACCATGGAACCTTCCACCCCAACTACTGAAGCTTCTACCACGAGCACTATGGAGCCTCCCACCCCAACTACTGAAGCTCCCACCACCACCACCACCATGGAACCTTCCACGCCAACTACTGAGGCTTCTACCACGAGCACTATGGAACCTTCCACCCCAACTACTGAAGCTTCTACCACGAGCACTATGGAGCCTTCCACCCCAACTACTGAAGCTCCCACCACCACCACCACCATGGAACCTTCCACGCCAACTACTGAGGCTTCTACCACGAGCACTATGGAACCTTCCACCCCAACTACTGAAGCTTCTACCACGAGCACTATGGAGCCTTCCACCCCAACTACTGAAGCTCCCACCACCACCACCACCATGGAACCTTCCACGCCAACTACTGAGGCTTCTACCACGAGCACTATGGAACCTTCCACCCCAACTACTGAAGCTTCTACCACGAGCACTATGGAGCCTTCCACCCCAACTACTGAAGCTCCCACCACCACCACCACCATGGAACCTTCCACGCCAACTACTGAGGCTTCTACCACGAGCACTATGGAACCTTCCACCCCAACTACTGAAGCTTCTACCACGAGCACTATGGAGCCTCCCACCCCAACTAGTGAAGCTCCCACCACCACCACCATGGAACCTTCCACGCCAACTACTGAGGCTTCTACCACGAGCACTATGGAACCTTCCACCCCAACTACTGAAGCTTCTACCACGAGCACTATGGAGCCTTCCACCCCAACTACTGAAGCTCTCACCACCACCACCACCATGGAACCTTCCACCCCAACTACTGAAGCTTCTACCACGAGCACTATGGAGCCTCCCACCCCAACTACTGAAGCTCCCACCACCACCACCACCATGGAACCTTCCACCCCAACTACTGAAGCTTCTACCACGAGCACTATGGAGCCTCCCACCCCAACTACTGAAGCTCCCACCACCACCACCACCATGGAACCTTCCACCCCAACTACTGAAGCTTCTACCACGAGCACTATGGAGCCTTCCACCCCAACTACTGAAGCTCCCACCACCACGACCACCATGGAACCTTCCACCCCAACTACTGAAGCTTCTACCACGAGCACTATGGAGCCTCCCACCCCAACTACTGAAGCTCCCACCACCACCACCACCACCATGGAACCTTCCACGCCAACTACTGAGGCTTCTACCACGACCACCATGGAACCTTCCACCCCAACTACTGAAGCTCCCACCACCACCACCATGGAACCTTCCACGCCAACTACTGAGGCTTCTACCACGACCACCATGGAACCTTCCACCCCAACTACTGAAGCTCCCACCACCACCACCATGGAACCTTCCACCCCAACTACTGAAGCTTCTACCACGAGCACTATGGAGCCTCCCACTCCAACTACTGAAGCTCCCACCACCACCACCACCATGGAACCTTCCACGCCAACTACTGAGGCTTCTACCACGAGCAGTATGGAACCTTCCACCCCAACTACTGAAGCTTCTACCACGAGCACTATGGAGCCTTCCACCCCAACTACTGAAGCTCCCACCACCACCACGACCACCATGGAACCTTCCACCCCAACTACTGAGGCTTCTACCACGAGCACTATGGAACCTTCCACCACAACTACTGAAGCTTCTACCACCAGCACTGTGGAACCTTCCACCACAACTACTGAAGCTCCCACCACCACCACCACCATGGAACCTTCCACCACAACTACTGAAGCTTCTACCACGAGCACTATGGAACCTTCCACCACAACTACTGAAGCTCCTACCACGACCACCATGGAATCTTCTACCACAACTACTGAAGCTCCTACCACGACTACCATGAAACCTTCTACCCCAACTACTGAAGCTCCTACCACGACCACCATGGAACCTTCCACCACAACTACTGAAGCTCCTTTCACGACCACCATGGAACCTTCCACCACAACTACTGAAGCTCCTACCACGACCACCATGGAACCTTCTACCACAACTACTGAAGCTCCTACCACGACCACCATGGAGCCTTCTACCACAACTACTGAAGCTCCTACCACGACCACCATGGAACCTTCTATCACGACAATAATACCATCGACCTCTAGCACAGAACTTTCTACCACAACAATGGGTATGTCAAAATTGTAAAACTGAAAAGCTTTCATGCTTATGTTTATGATGCCGTTGTTGTTTTTTGAATCGTAAAAAGGCACAAACGATCTTTCATGTTGCTGCAAGAAATGTGTGAAATAAGTTCTGGGGAATTTTGCAAGATTTAGGAATATTTGTCGAAAATTGTAGTTACTTCGTAAGTATAATAGTTTTCAATTGTTTTGTTTGGTTTTATTGACTGGTGATTGGTGGAACAAAATTTAGTACAAATTATGAACTTAGATAAAAAAAATAGAAAAATAATTCAACATGTGGATCATTATAGGATCCACAACGACCACAAAAGAACCATCTACTACAACAATGGTACCATCGACCACCACCACGGAACTTTCCACCACAACGATGGAAGCGACAACCACAGGTATGTGGGGTAGTACACAATTCGTAGTTATGAAAATTTTTGAAACGAAATTCTAACACAAGGATCCAGCAAAAAAAAACGATAGAGGTGTCTGTTGGTCCTCATGTCACGCTGTCCGGTTTTGAAAAGTGCGACGAACCAGTTAAAAACTAGATCACGTTGCGCCGAAGGCACACCAGCCAGCTGATTGAAACGCCAAAGGCGGGCGGCCAGCAGATGGCTGGTCAATAAAAATATGAAATGTCTTCACTGTTACAGCTTGTGCCTGCTCCATACCACCCGATCGTCTCCCATTCAAAAACGATCAATATACGGATGAATGGTGGTCCAACATAAAAAATGAAACGCAATCGCCTTACAGTAGCAATTTCTTTGTGGAAGCATCGGGGATGAGAACGAATATCCTAGAAAATGGTTGTTCAATTGGAATCGATTGTTTAATCTATGCCAATGTAGGTAGAACCCGAATCCAAACTACCATTGTTGTAGTCACTCCGGACGACCAAGTAGGACAGGTTTCAATATTTAATGAAAGTCAAGTTCAATTTTTTAGATACGCAATACTACTTTCAGTCAAAACTCAGAAGTCCTGCTTTATTTGGACTGCACCCGTGACGGTCAATACACACACGAAGGAGTGCTTTTCGAATGGCAAATTATGGGTTGCGTGGGCGTTTTTGAACGAACTAATAACTCTCCATAACTTTTATAAGTCTGTTTTGCTATTTTTATAAACGATTTTGATATAAAAAGTGCTTACATGTTATTCAATTGAAATTGTAAAGTTTGGTAGTTCCATAGTTGCAAACGGGCCGGCCCGGGCGGATGGCGGGCCGACAGATAACTCGACTCCAGAACAAGATATTTTGATGGATTTGATTTCAAATGATAGAGCTCGACCAGATCCATCTTAGCTTTACCATGTCCGGCTTCAGGTCTATTAACATGTCGCGGGCCAGGCTATAATGGCGAAAACCCCGATTTTGGCCAAATTTGCCATTCTAGCCCGGCCCGCGACATGTTAACGGACCTGCCATCTGCCCGGGCCGGCCCGTTCGCAACTATGGTGAGTTCAAAATAATTTTGATACATTTCTGGCTATACATAACTCTGCGTATGAAAATATTTCTGCCCAATTGCAAGATATATTTGCATTTGCTAAACTTAAGATTAGGGTCATTTGCAGTGGGCATTATTCACCAAATTTCACTAATTTTCAATAGTTTTTATATCAAGTGTACTCTAGATAACAAAAATAGGAAACAACAATTTTCATTCAGCAATCATTAACAGAATCACTAGGAAAACTGCAAGCCTGGTACACCGCATAAAACCGCACTAATAGTGACAGAACCCCGACCACTTTGGGGCACAACTGCAAGTACGGCGGGATCGGGATCTGAGCCGACGAGCACTGCGATTCGTCCGTTCGGATCATTCACTATTGGCTGTGGATCAATGTTCGGATCTGCTTGACCGTCGCTCCAGTACCATCTTTCGCTTGTTGCATTGTAGTCGGATGCAGTCCAAAAACCAGCGATAGGATATTTGAAGTTCCGTGCAGCTAGAAAAAAAATGAAAAAATGAGTTTTGGTGATACATGAGGGATTTTTAACCTTACCGTGTGTAAAGTATTCAAGTTCTGCTTCAGTTTCCAAACTGGCCACTTGAGCCTTCGTGTCTGCGCACCAATCTGGCGTGGTTCTATAATTCATTGGCGAAACGAGAGAAGACGAAGGCTCAGTAAGCTGAAAATACAGAAATAATTATGACGAATTTTTCAGTCCCAACCAGAGATGTAAAATTAAAAACATTTCGAATCCGGAAAACGGATTCCGGAACAAAAGTCAATTTCTCGGAACCCAAAACTTGCTTTACGAAACGGGAAAATGCGCAGAATCCGAGACCCGAAATCCGGAAAGTAGTGGACGAGTTGAAGTTTTTTGAGATCTTTTTTATATCTTTTTTGAGATCAGGAAAGATAAAAATCACAATTTGTTATTCAAATACTTATAAAATTTTAAGTTCAGGTAAGATCCGAAAACCCTCGAAGCCCTTTCTCTGATAATACCAAGTCCACCCTAAGAATGAGATTGGAAAATAGAAGCTCATTGGCATCTATTAGAGAAAGTACACTACTTTTGTTCTACTGTAATTTTGCACTTCACCTGGTGGCGCACGTATTCACTAAGTCTGCTAAAAACGGGTACATCTTCAGACACATGTACAGTGCCGACCATAAATATATGGAAAAACGTTTTCAGGAGTCTGGAGCTCGGAGGTTAAAGATAAAACAGAACTAGATATAACCTTCAAATTTTTCAAAGTTATGCGACATTTAATAGCCGAGCTCAAGACTCCTGAAAATGGTCAAAATCAACTGAAAAACGCGTTTTTCTTCATATGAGAAAAAAACAAACTACTTACAAAGCCGCACCACCATCCATTTTTCCTTTTGAACGGTGTTTGGCGATCCGAGTCAGGACAAAGTGCCGGCGTGGTTGTAGATTCAGGAGTAGTCTGTGTAGTCGTACTGGTTATTGTGGTTGATTGTGTTGTAGTCGTCTGAGAAGGTGTCGTTGGTACGGGTTTAGGAGGAGTTGATGGTTCTTCTTCTTCGTCACACGGATCAGTCTCATGATGTTCTGAAAATCTTCATGTTGGTTTAGATTCTAATAAACCCGGGACTTTAATTTGATTTTTCCAATATGCCTAAATAAACCCATCCAATGATCCACCCCATGCTGGTATCTGAACAACCAGTTACAGTACTCCGGGATTTTTTAGGATCAAAATAACGGACAAGAAAAATAACCAAATCATTTCCTATTGAATGCCAAAAAGTGTTGAATTCAAGGTTCAGCCAAAAGTGGTTAAAATTTTTCTCACCACAAGAACAGGCATCGTAATTTCGAATTCTAATTGGGCGCATCATAGCATTTGCCACGACAACTGCAGCAACTAAAATCACTGCAGTTTTAATCATGACTTCAGGCTGAATAGAAGAACTGAGGTCTTTCCCGTTATGTGGAGAGCGAAGCGATTAAAAGATCCCCGAAGCAAGGTACTCAAAAATGTTGGTGTCAAGACCCCCCGATTTTATTGCAAAAATGGGAGAGCGCATGTTTAGTTTCTTCTTTTTCATGGAAGTCGATAGGAAGAACCTTTGAACTGTTTTGGGAGGCTCGCAACCAGAAAATCCCTTGACCAACTCAATTTTTGGAATTAGAAGCTCTTGAAATGTGAAGAAAGTTATCAATAACAAGAGCCAATTTTGTGATTTACCTAATCATGTCCTTACCATCACCATTTATAACCAAAATTATGACAGCGAGTAATATCCAATGCCAAGTGCTCATGTTGATCAAGGATTTCTGAAGATTGAATCGACATGTTTTTATAACATTTAGTGAGGTTCTCAAAGAATAAAATATGAGTACTTTACATAAAAAAAGAATTTGTAGGTTTAATGACATTAAACATGAGATTATGGTGACGTTTTTTAGCTTCGATTTATCCTGGTTGGAAAATGATCAAAGACTACATCACGAGTTTCGAAAAATATTCTGAAATTTACAATGGAGGTATTACAATCGAGATATCCACACTATCCATTTTTCAATGACTTTTTCGTCTTCTTCCATGGACCACAAAATGGAATGTACCTTTGGAACCAATTAAAATCATTTGAGAGCCTTCTGCGATGTCTGTTTCAGAACATGTTTCAAAACTAGTGATGTGAGCTTTGATCTTGTTCAAACCCAAATCAAGAAGAGTCTTCATAATCTCATGTTTCATGAAATCAAGACTATAAATCTTCGGGAAAAAACTCAAATTTTATTGTTTGAGAACCTTAATAAATGTTATAAAAACCAGTCGATTCAATTGTTAGTATTGCTGGATCGATCGAAATGATCACTTGGCATTGGATATTCTTCGCTTCCATCATTTTGGCTGTAAATGGTTCTGGTAAGATTAGCCGAGTTGATTCTAAGGCTGTCTTATCATTGATAACTTTTTTGAGATTATTTAAATTAGTTCTGAGCATTGATTTGACCAAAGTTCTGTAAATAAATGAAACCTTAGTAAGAAAAAAAAATACTTCTGGCATATCAGTAAATTCAGTAGAACATGTCGATCATTGTTTTTTAGAGTAATTATACCAAAGGAATTTTCAGAAAACCAAGAAAATGATATGTGTGGTAAAGAAGTAAAATCATCCACTCCTTCCACAACCATACCAACAACGCCTTCGACCACAACGATGGAAGCGACAACTACAGGTATGTATGTTGCGCAGAAGTGATCCTTGAAGGAGAGGGGGAAAGTTATTTTTTAAGTTAAAATATATCTTCTGACGTGATGGTGGATAGAGGATAGGTGGGGGAGGATAATTTTTAAAGTAAAGATATATTTTTAAAAAACTGTTTCAAGTTGTACATTTAAAACAAATTAAAAACAACATTGACCGTATGGATCATTACAGGATGTGCTTGCCCTTCCCCCTTCGCTCTGAATTTCACAAATGACAACTACTCGCAACAGTGGTGGAATAATATAACTGATGAAGTAAAACAAGGATACGATCAGAATCATGTTGTTGCAGGACGGCCATTCCGTCCAGCTTTTCAACAGCTCGATTGTTCTGTCTTGCTAACGTGCAGCATTCAAATAGCACCGGGATTCAAAAAAGAGGCTGTTGGCTTATATATCGTCACCACAGAAAACAAAGTAAAACGCAGATTCAAATTGAGTATCTCATTTTAAAATGTTCAGGTTCACAATATTACCCGTATTGCTGGTAAAGACGAAATGTTACGTCTCGAATGCGGAATGGATGGGAACTATCATTACAATGATTCTCCTGTGCAAGTTGGTGCCTGCATTTTGGTTAGCTCTACAAATAATCCATAAATGGGCCGAAAAAGTTTATATTCTCTTTGCTGATAAAATGTTATTTTTCGATGTCTATAATTAGATGTGTGAAATGGACTCGGAGGGCGTAATCACGGAAGAATGATATCTGAAATTTCAGGACCTCTCTAGAAAATAATCTCAAGATTTTTAGGTTAAACAATTGACATTTTCTGAAATGTTTTTTTTTCCTGAGTTAAAATTCGCCTTTTTTTCATTGATTCAACAAGCGGAAAATGGTACTGGACCTCATGGGCTCTGATGCAAGCATTCCTGCCAATGTGGAAATTGTACCTCAAAGTGGCAATTAATTATTTTGTGGATAATCGTTAAAGGAAAATTGTTGTGTTCTATCTTTTGTGTTCAAACCCGGATGAGCGTGAACCGACAATAAATGACGACCAGAATTTCGCAAATTTGGCCAAATATATCTTGACTCCTGTAGAATATATTCAAAAATTTTGAAAGCGAAAATGTTTCTTTTGTTATCAGAAAAATTTCATCAGTTGGCACTGTTTCACCATCTCAAACAGGAAACAAAATAATTAGGTTCGAAGGAACGATCTTTTTAAGGAGTTTCACAGATTTCAACTGCAAAAAGTCAAGTTTATTTAAACGTGATGAAAATTTTTTTTTTAATACTCCGTAACAGAAAATTATTCGAAAGAAATTCAAATTTCTAAAAAAAACGACGACGTGAATTGGTTTAGAAACCATTGTCCTCTGGAAAAGTAATATAAAAGAAGAGGGAAATAAAAGGAAGAATCAGTTCTCACCTTCTCTGGGCTCCAGAGAAGGTGACCCGGGGATTCCTGGGTCCTAGGTCTTGGGTCCTGGGTCCTGGATCCGGATGACCTAGATCCGGGTGACCTAGACCTGGGTGACCTAGATCCGGGCGACCTAGATCCGGATGACCTGAATCCGGGTGACCTAGATCCGGATGACCTGGGTCCAGGTGACCTAGATCTGGATGACCTAGATCCGGGTGGCCTAGATCCGGATGACCTAGATCCGGGTGGCCTAGATCCGGATGACCTGGGTCCAGGTGGCCTAGATTCGGGTGACCTAGATCCGGGTGACCTAGATCCGGGTGGCCTAGATCCGGGTGGCCTAGATCCGGATGGCCTGGTCCAGGTGACCTAGATTCGGGTGACCTAGATCCGGGTGACCTAGATCCGGATGACCTAGATCCGGGTGGCCTAGATCCGGATGACCTGGGTCCAGGTGACCTAGATTCGGGTGACCTAGATCCGGGTGACCTAGATCCGGGTGGCCTAGATCCGGATGGCCTGGTCCAGGTGACCTAGATTCGGGTGACCTAGATCCGGGTGACCTAGATCTGGATGACCTAGATCCGGGTGGCCTAGATCCGGATGACCTGGGTCCAGATGACCTAGATTCGGGTGACCTAGATCCGGGTGACCTGGTCCTGAGTCCTGGATCCGGGTGACCTGGACCCGGATGACCTGGGTCCAGGTGACTTAGATCCTGGTGACCTAGATCCGGGTGACCTGAATCCGGGTGACTTGGATCCGGGTGAACTGAAAATAATAAAACAATATGTGGAAAAACTGAGAAATATCGAAAGTTTTAAGACAAGTCAAAAGATTGCAGATGCCGAAAGGCGACAAAAATCAACTGGTCCAAAATAATTTTTGAAGTACAATTCTCCATCACGATAAGTTTTAGCATCAAAATTGTCTGAAATTACATATTCAGATTTAATACAAAAACTGAAAATCACTTGAAAAAGCGAAAATTCTCAGTTCTTGTCGTTTCCTGGAACCTTAAAAAATACTATCGACTTTTAAAAAATACTACCAGCAAGAATTGATAAATTTTTTTCTTTAATTTTCAACAGCTTTCTAGGGGTGGCCTCAAAGTTCGGCTTCGATAAAATTCAGAAAATAATTGAATTTTTCGAGGATTTGCTTTTATTTTCAGATTTTTCTATGTTTCGATGTGAACCTGAATGTTTTTCAGCAAGTTTCAACCACATCTCGTGTTGTTTGTACCTTTCTCTTCCCCCAGAAGGTGAAAATCGGAAAAATGCGATAGCTGAAAATGTTTAGTGATCGCCATCAGTTGTCCAAGAAGGCGTTTCACATGGTATCTGTCCTATTTCAGAATATATTTCAAAACTCGTGATGCATTCTTTGATCATTTTCCAACCCGGAATATTCGAACCTAAAACGTCATCATAATCTCATGTTTGATGGCCTAGAAACTATAAATTTTTGAGAAAAACTTCAATTTTAATGTTTGAGAACCTAAAAAAAATCTGGCACTCTTCTAGAATCACGGAACGAGAAAAAAAATCACGGAACGAAAAATCACGGAACAAAAAAATCACGGAACGAAAAAAATCCCGGAACGAAAAATAAAATCACGGAACGAAAATGTTCTGTAATCCAAAAACTGCTAGGACTTTCATTCAAGTACTATCCTGAGATCTAACCTTGACATTACATTTTCTTTGCTCAGTATCCAAAATGACACTAGAAATGTGGTATATTGAGTCCTTAAGATACACTAGTTGATAGTGTACATGGTTAATAGGTTCCATAGGACTTTTACTCATACTTGCAACGGGCCGGGCCGGGCCGGGCTTTTTTCAGGATTTTCAGGGCCCGGCCCGGCCCGGCCAGGGCCCGGGCCCGGCCCGGCCAGGCCCGGCCCGGCCCGTCTCGGCCCGGATTTTCGGAAAAATATTTTTCTGTCTTAAAAAATTTTTTTTTGGGGGTCAACAGAAAAAATGGATGATTTCTTGACAAGAAAAAAAATTTTTCAAGATAAGAGTGTCCATAAAAAATAGTTTTTTTCACAAAAAAATTTGAAAAATTTCTGAAATTTCAAAAAAATTTTCCAAATTTGGAGAACGCGGGCCCGCCGGGCCGGGCCGGGCCCTGGAAATCTTCGGCCCGGCCCGGCCCGGCCAGGCCCGGGCCCGGCCACGGGCCGGGCCCTGATTTTGCAAGTATGCTTTTACTAGGTGTTCTGAGGTTCATGGGACATATGAGAGTTAGATTAGAGACTGCAACAAGCAGAGTTATTAAACTTGCCCTCGTTTTTTGGGTGTCCCACATGAAGGAAACACGATGATTCAGCCTAAGCCTATAATTGAAGAAATCTTTTCTAATTCAAAATTATTCTTCATGGAACCAAATCTCGGTCCGGAATAAGAATAGTCTTGGGCCTAATTGAGGAGAAATCTTGGCATGAAATTTCTTGCCTCGCACTTTTCATTTTTCAAAAATTGGGTTATATTTTTGGATTGAGGAAGCTTTTTTCAATCACAGGCTTAGGCTGAAACGCCATGATTATTTTATCTGGAACACCCTAAAATGTCAGCAAGCTCAATAACTGCTCGATGTAGCTCTAAACTGAATTTTCAGATGTTCTACAGGCCCTATGTAACCTGTTAACTAGCGTATCTCAAGAAATTGATATACCCTTTTTTTGTATACTTTTGGGTATTGTGCAAAGTAAAATTGATGTCAAAGTTAGCATTACGGATACTACTTGTCAAAGTAAAGAAGATAACAATTTTTTGGATGACCCAAAATTTTCGTTCCGTGATTTTATTTTTCGTTCCGGGATTTTTTTTCGTTTCGTGATTTTTTCGTTCCGTGATTTTTCGTTCCGTGATTATTTTTTCGTTCCGTGATTCTAGAAGAGTGCCAAAAATCTTATAAAAACAAGTCGATTCAATTCTCAGTATCACTCGATCAGCATGATTACTTGGCACTGGATATTCTTCGCTGCCATCATTTCGGTTGGAAATGGTTCAGGTAAGATTAGCGGGGTTGATTCGGAGGCTGTTTCATCATTAATAACTTTTTTCAGATTTTTGAAATTAGTTCTGAACATTGCTTTGACCAATTTTGTGTACAATAAATGAAACCTTAGCAAGAAAAAAAAATTCTGTCATAGCTAAAATTTCAGTAGATTATGTCGATGATTGCTTTTGAGAATAATTCTACCAAAGTCATTTCCAGAAAACCAGGTTACTGATCAGTGTGCTAAAGAATCGACTCCTCCTACAACCACAGGTATGTATACTTTACAGAAGTAAACGGTTAAAAAAAGAGGTGGACGTGCAATTCCTTGAAGGGCGTATATGAACGAAATCTCGTGAAAATTGATTTTTCGAGTCCTCCTATCTCAAAAGTCAGAATGTCAGTGTTCTGAAATGCATGCTAAAGGTGGATGTTGATTGTTTCAACTGCCCCTCAAATTTCTTAAGATTCCTGAACCGGAATATAGGCGAAAATTCTTCCGGTGCTAGGATTATTTAAATTTTTTATGATTGAAAAAACCTTCAATATTATAGATTGTCCATGCTCCAAACCACCGAATCAGTTCCCCCCATACACCAACGACAAATATACCGCAAAATGGTGGTCCGAAATAAAAAAAGAAGCACAATCTTCTTACAATAGCAGTTTGACAGTGGAGACAGCGAGAATGACGGCAGCTGTCTCGGAAAATGGTTGTTCAATTTTCATTTCTTGCATTCTCTTGGAAAATGATACTATTACCGTACTGAAAATTAACATTATTTTAGTCACTTCGGACGATCAGGTAAGACCAATTTAAGAAGTTCGTCTGGACAAGTTTAATACTTTCAGAGACGCAATATTTCTTTCAATGGTAACGATGACGTCGCGCTTCATCTTGAGTGCAACAATGACGGTCAATACACATACAAAGGAGTGCCGTTTGATGCGCAAATTGGTGGTTGCATGAGCATCAATTATCCGCATCCATAAAATATTTTATGATTGATTCATGTTTAATAAAAACAAGTATTTGGTATTTATTGTGCAATTGTAAAATGTGAAAGTTTGCAGTGGTTTTCATAGCTGACATGTTCACAGATTGTCAGATTTTTTGTTTATAAAATCTGTCGGTTTGTATTTTGAATACTCAAGAAGTACTCCTTGAAAGTTGCACTTTGAGAATCGAACTATCCGGGGTCTTGTTAAAGGTGGGGGGACATGAAAATATTATTATCTCAAAATTCCGTTTAATATGCCCCTCGAGGAGTTGAACTTGTCGGGCCGAGTATTGAAAACTTTGAAAACATCAAACTTATCCAGACCTTGTCCACATTTAAGCACATAAATAGTATTCAATTACTCAATTACCGATTTATTCTTATACCTGTTCTTATACATGTATTATTCAATTACATGTTCAGTAACGGAAAAATCGATAGTGTGAATTATAGAAATATTGTAAATTTCAGAATATTCTTCGAAACTCGTGATGTAGTCTTTGATCATTTTCCAACCCGGAAAAATCTAACATAAAAAACGTCACCATAATCTCATGTTTAATGACATCGAGACTAAAAGTTTTCTGAAAAAAAACTCCAACTTTATTGTTTGAGAACCTCAAAAAGGTTATAAAAACAAGACGATTCAATTCTCAGTATAACTCGATCAAAATGATGACTTGGCAATGGATATTCTTTGCTGCCATCATTATGGTTGCAAATGGTTCAGGTAAGATTAGCCGGTTTGATTCGGGGCTGTATTATCATGAATAACTTTTTTCAGAATTTTGAAATTAGTTCTGAACATTGACTTGATCAAGGTTGTGTACAATAAATGAAATCTTAAAAAATAAAGATTTCTGGTACAGCAGTAATTTTTAGTAGAACATGTCCATGATTGTTTGTGAGAAAAATTCTACCAAAGTCATTTCCAGGTAACCAGGTTACTGATCAGTGT
Source organism: Caenorhabditis nigoni (assembly GCA_027920645.1). NCBI lineage: Eukaryota > Metazoa > Nematoda > Chromadorea > Rhabditida > Rhabditidae > Caenorhabditis > Caenorhabditis nigoni. Next base: position 1,153,552 of record CP115868.1, read on the forward strand.
GGTAAAGAATCGACTCCTCCCACAAACACAGGTATGTATACTGGACAACGTATTGTTCCATCTCATCGCAGGTTTTCAAAAGTGTATTTTTTGATTTTTTTGAATGTGGAACTTTCCGATTCCAATATTAATTATCATTAAGAAAATTACCGTATTTGGGCCCATGGGCTTCTATTAGAAACAATACGAATAATTCAAAATTCAAAAATTTTAGAGCTCAACGGTTTCTCAATTTCTGAATTTCGGAATTTCAGATTTTCAGAACTTTAGAATTTTTTGTCGGAATTTCAGAATTTCAGAGTTTTGGAATTTGAAATTGTATAATTGCGAATTTTTCAAAGCATTCCATGCCAGAATTCTTAACTTCCGAATAGTCCAATTTCTGAAATTTTGAATGAAACATTTTTTGAAAGTAAATCATTGAAAAATAGAAGCCCGCCCTCTAACTGAAGCCCATCCTAACAAGGAGGTTGAACAACAGAAGCCCATGGCTTCTATTAGAGGAAATACCGTAAAATGGTTTTATAACGAATAAATAAAAAAAGATAATTCATTCAATGTTACAGCTTGTCATTGCTCCATACCACCCGTTCTTTTCCCATTCACCAACGATAAATATACGGATAAATGGTGGTCCAACATAAAAAATGAAACGCAAGCATCTTACAATAGCAGTTTCTTTGTGGACATAGGGCCGACGGCCAATAATATTCTCGAAAATGGTTGTTCAGTTTCAATGAGCTGCATTTTGTTTTACAATCGAAATATCACCCTAGTCCAAACTACCATTATTGTGGTCACTTCGGACAACCAGGTAAGACTGGTTTCAAAATGTATCTGGGCCAGTTTCGTTTTTTAGAGACACGACTTTCCTTTCACCGGTGCCGCAGAGCTCAAATTGAATTGCAACCACGACGGTCAATACACACACAAGGGCGTGCCCTTCGACATACAAGTTGCTGGTTGCATGGGAATTCAGCAGATGAATAAAAAGCTTCGGATGAATCTGTTTTATATCTTCTATAAAAATTTAATAAATACATACATCATTTGTGAAGGTTTTCAGTTTATAAGTTGACATTATAATTGTCTAAAATCAATTTTATATTCTTTGCAAATAAACATTATGGAAACTCCGAAGTAATCGGCAATCCCAAAAACTCGGAATAGTTTGAAAAAATATCGAAAAAATATCGGCAAATATCGAAAAAAGTTTTTTTGGAAGTCGGCAAATTCGGGACATCAAATTACATACTCGAAAAATTATTCACAAGGATACCAACAAAACTGACAGAATTAGGTCGCCCTGATTAAAATATGGCTCTCTGCAAAAAAATACGAAAAGCCAATTTAATGTTTGGTGGCAGCATCATTCGAAGTGATAACATCAAGAATACGATTAGACATAGATTGAAGAAAATTTGGAATGTACTGGTGGTCCTTAAATGGAACTTCTGATTCGAATCGGTCCATTCAGCTGGAATCTACGACTGAAATGAAGGACATGATCCGTAAACACGTTCTAATAATCTGCGAAGTTTATACGACCAGGGAAAATCTTCATCTTGAGATATCTTATCAAATCGTCGTCCTATCGTCGTCGTCCCGTCCAAGGCTTTCCCGGAGGGCCCTTCAATCTCACCATCGAATGAAACTTCGAAACTATCAAATTTATCCAGAACTTGTCCACATTTGAATATTAAAAACAGTTTTACCTGAACGTCTGCTGTAACTGAAAATCGATAGTATGGATTTAGGTAATAACTTCATTTTAAAATTCTGGATATTTTGAGAGTCGTATCGTAGTCTTTGATCATTTTCTAACCCGGAAAAATCGAAGCTTAAAAAACCATAATCTCATGTTTAATGACATCGAAGCTATAAATCTTCTGAAAAAACTCCACTTTTAATGTTTGAGAACCTCGAAAAAGGGTATAAAAGCAAGTCGTTTCAATTCTCATTATTGCTGGATCGATCAAAATGATCACTTGGCATTGGATATTCTTCACTGCCATCATTTTGGCTGCCAATGGTTCAGGTAAGATTAGCCGGGTTAATTCGGAGGCTGTTTTATTATTAACAATTTTTCTTTTTTTTTTGAAATTAGTTCTGAAAGTTGACTTGACCAAGGTTGTGTGCAATAAATAAAACCTTACAATTAGTAGGAACATGAAGATTACTGGCATAGCAGTAATTTTAGTCGAACATGTCGATGATTGTTTTCTTGAATATATATATACCTAAGCCATTTCCAGAAAACCAAGAAACTGATCAGTGTGGTAAAGAAGAAAAATCGTCGACTCCTCCCCCAACAACCACAGGTATGATTGCACAGAAGTAATCCTTTAAAGAATGGAGACAGGATATTTTAAAATTAAATCCAGAAGTTCAACTCCTCAGGGGCTTATATGGTAGTATACCGTAAAAAACTCTATTAGATAGCCACCCCTAATTGAATGCCAGCCTCTAATATAGTGCCATCCTAGAGCACCTCCGAACAATGGGGTACCAGCCCTTAATATAATGCCACTGCGGATTCGATTTCACTGTGGTAAAAGTTGAAGAATAATACACCAAATAATTTTTTGGTTTCCTAGCTTTATTCAAACTCAAAAGAGGTTCTGCATTTTTCAGAAATGTTTCAGGATAATATCAGACTCCGGAAGTCTCTAAAAAGAATTAGATAAATCAAGATAACCTTGAAAGTCATATTATGAAAAAGTTTAAAACCGAGTCGTTTTGTGATGAGTTTCAGTAGAAATTATCCCCGAACAATACATGAATGGCACCCCCTAATACAGTGTCACCCCAGACCACCCCGAACAATAGAGTGCCTATCTAATAGAGTTCTTACGGTATATCATTTTTTCGGTTTCGGATGGTAGTACTCCTTTCGTAATTATGGACGAATTGGGAACAAAAACTGAAAACCAGCTGAATAGAATTCCTTGTCATTATCAATTTTTTTTTCTCAATTTTTTGGAATCAGTTCTGAAAATTGATTTGACCAAGGTTACAATAAATGAGACCTTAGCAGAAAACAAAGACTTCTGGCATGACAGTAGTTTAAGTAGAACATGTCGATGATTGTTTTTGAAAACAATTCTACCGAATGCATTTCCAGAAAAACCAGAAAACGATCATTGCGGAAAGGAAGAAAAATCGTCGACTCCTCCCACAACCACAACGATGGAAGCGACAACCACAGGTATGTACATTACGCAGAGGGGATCCCTAGTTTAGCTCCTCGGCGGGCTTTTATATTGGTATATTAATTTTTTTTTGTTTCTTGTGGTATTACTCAATTCATAATTTTGGAAGAGTTAGTAACAAAAACTCAAAACCAGCTCAGCATTGCTAATTTTTTTGAGAAATATAAGGTGTTGAAAAATGAATTTCTAGTCCACCGACCGACGTGCAAAATTTGGGTGTCTGTTTTTTGGAATCCCAGCAGATTTTTTTTATATTGAAAAAGAAAATTCAGAATTTGACTCTCGAACATGACCATTTATTGTTCCACCACATCCCTGTTTTGCAAAAATACTATTTTTTCGATGTTTTTTGGATGTGGAACTTTTCGATTTTAATCTTAATTATCATCAAGAAATCATTAAAAATTTAATATAGTCTCATAACGAAAACATCAATACAATGCCTGCAATTTTTCAGCTTGTCCCTGCTCCATACCGAATCTACCATTCAAAAACGATAAATATACGAATGAATGGTGGTCCAACATCAAAAATGAAACGCAATCGTCTTACAATAGCAGTTTCTTTGTGGAAGCATCGGGGATGAGAACGAATATCCTTGAAAATGGTTGTTCAATTGGAATCGATTGTTTAATCTATGCCAATGTAGGTAGAACCCGAATCCAAACTACCATTGTTGTAGTCACTGCGGACGGCCAAGTAGGACTGGTTTCAATATTTGAATAAAGTCAATTTCAATTTTTCAGATACGCAATACTACCTTCAGTAAAGACTCAGAAGTCCTGCTTTATCTGGACTGCAACCGTGACGGTCGATACACACACAAAGGAGTGCCATTTGATTGGCAAATTATGGGTTGTGTCGGAGTTTTTCAAGTAATTAATTCTCCATAACTTTTACAAGTCAATTTTGTTACCTTTATGAACATTTTCAATTCAGTGAGAGCTAACATTGAATACTTGTTTGAAATTGGAAAATTCAATTTTTAATCCTTTTTACTATTTTATATAGTTTCGAAATATGAGAAATTCTCGGATTCTCTTAAATATTCTGGAAATCCTTAGAAGTTTTTAAAAGAACTGAAGTTTTTGAATTCAGATCTCTGACATTATAAATCTCTTTTACCTTGGATTCTAAATTCGTCAACTTCTCGGAATTCTGAAAGCTAGGAAACTCAAACACCCAGAATTTCGGAAAATAGAAACTTTGAAGAAACTGCGCAACTAAAAACTCAGAAAATTATGAAACTGAAATTCTGAGTTCCACAGTTTTTATTACTAGAAATTTACATGAAAATTGTGAAAGTAGAAAAACAAATTACAGAAAAAGAGAGAAAAAAAAATAGATTTTCAAATGTTCAAAGATGCCGCTGCGAACAGTGACAAATACCAGAGAAATGGCAGTGACTAAAACCAGAACAAAACGAAATATTACTTAAATTAGGTGTTTGAAAAAAAAAAGAAAATAGGAAAAAAGGTGTTTATCTTATTTACGTTCCAGTTTTTCATCTAGTTTTTCTGAATACCCCCGCTGTCTATTATTATTTGATTCTTGGAAGCAACACTTTTAAAAATTCTTCCCTGTCCTTCGCGATGTCCTCCCAGAATTTGAAATTGTAAAAAATACATTATTTAAATTTTCTCTAAAGTTCATTTTCTATGAGAAGAATCAGTAGAAAAATTACCTGATACTTCTAGAAAAGTTCATTAAAAAACATCATCTCCTTTTGTCTCCGACGTATTTGTCTGAAAAAAAACTATTTCCAAAAGGAGAGTTTTTAGGGAAAATGACAAAAAAGTAGCAAAATCTGGCCCAAGTCCGACCATTTACTTGGTCATCTTCTGGTCGGAAGTCAAACATCGCCATTTTATCAAATCAATTTTTCACTTCCGATCATAATCTGACTATTGTCCGCACCACAGCTACTAGTGGGTAACTTCTGACCAAAAGCTGTCCAAGATCTTCCTTATGGCTCTCTATTAGAGGTGTGATTCAATTTAAGGATGGGCTTTTAATTTTAAACGATTCATTTTTGAAAGAATTTAATTTTTTTTCAAAACTTTTTAAAACCTTTTATTTTTTTTTTTGGAATTGAATTTTTTTGGAACAAATTTCTCAAGATATGATATTTTTGTACACGAATTCAGATACTTTCTTTCGTTCTGTTCTATCGGACAATGAAGCTCTTTTGTGTGTGTTCCTTTTTTTTCAGTTTCAGACTCTAAAAATTGTTTTTACAATTATTAATACTCCTGAGACAACCTGTATTTATTATGATATAAGCTTTCTTCTCCGTATTTATTGTGTTCATAAAGGATTGAGAACACTTTTTCTGTTAAAAACACTCTGAGAATGTCATCTGTTGAAATCACTTCAAACTCGAAATTTTTAGTCTCAAAAATGATGAATAGTTATATTTATTAAACTTGAATCATTCATAGAATATGAAAATAAAAAATCTTATCAAAGTGATTTCTTAAGAACAATAGACATGCAACCAGCAACTTGCAAGTCAAATGGCACTCCATTATATGTGTATTGACCGTCATGGTTGCAATCCAAAAAGAGCCTTCCGTCTTTGCCCGCTTCAAAAGTAGAATTGTATATCTTTAAAAATATATAATTTGTCCACATTCGGGTATTCAAATCAGTTCTACCTGGTCGTCCGCCATGACAAGAATATTAGTAGCTCGCACGAAGGTTGTGAATTCACTTACATAGATGATACAAGCAACAGAAACTGAGCAACCATTTTCTGAAACTTCGCTTGACATCTCCGTTGCATCCACAAAGTAACTGCTATTGTAGGACAATAGTGTTTTATCTTTCAAGTTGGACCACCAATTTTTCGTATATTTATCGTTGGTGAAAGGTAGAACATAAGGTGGTACGGAGCAGGGACAATCTGAAAAGTTGAACGCGTTTTTTTTCAAAAATTGAAAGCATTTTTTTGTTGTCATTCCAAAATGTGTTCTCACAAGATAAAAAGCTGCTGGGATTCCGAAAAACAGACACTTAACTTTTGTACGTTGGTCGGTGGACTAGAAATTCATATTTCTCTTACTCGTCAAAATATTTGTTCGCAAACCACTATAAAAGCCCGTAGAGGACTTGAACTAGAGATCACCTCTGCGCAATGTACAGGGTGCGGCAAAAGTTTGAAAACAAAAAGAAGACGTCATATCTTTTCGGAAAATAGTCGAATCCGTTTCAAACTTTGACAGGACTTCATGAAAGAGATTTGTAACCAAATTAAATTAATGTTGTTTGTTTCCGGCAGCTCTGTTTCTAATGGCGAGGGTCAACTTCTACGGGCACCGTTTGTCCTGGCACGGGGGTGGTCTGCCGGCAAATGGCCCCATTCCGCGGTAGGAATATCTCTGAGAGCACCCAAAATCATGTGAAAATAAACTTGAACATATGCTTTCAATGTTCCACGCACGGAAATCCCCATCGGATTGTGACCCGAATCGAGACAGACCATCCTTTTTTGGGAATCAAGTTGGAACATTTCGTTTTGGCACTTTCTGATGAACATGTTTTTCCGTGTGAGCAGGTTCCACATCTTTTTGGGTAGTCTAATTTTGCGAGCTTTATAGCACGATGACTTAGGCACCATGATTTTGACTAAAAGTAGTATTTTTGGTACACTTGCTTGCTTTCAAGAATCCGCCTAACATAGGAAAAAATCAAGTAAGGTGTACAGAAAGTAGTGCCATTTTCGTAAAAATTGAGATATGAACACGAAACTTTGCAATTCTACTAATGAGGAGCCGAGGAAGAGTATAAACATAAAATCAACCCATGACAACCGCGTCAGCGCGCTCCAGCTTGCGTCAAACGTTTGTTTCCAAACTTTTGCCGCACCCTGTACATACCTGTGGTTGTTGGTTTCATCGTTGTGGTTGTGGGAGGAGTCGACGATTTTTCTTCTTTGCCACAATGATCATTTTCATTGTTTTCTGGAAATGCATTCGGTAGAATTATTCTAAAAAAACAATCATCGGCATGTTCTACTAAAATTACTGATATGCCAGAAATCTTAATTTTTTACTGTTTCATTTATTTTATACAAACTTGGTCAAATAAATGTTCAGAACTAATTTCAGAAATCTGAAAAAGTTATTAATAATGGAACAGCCTCCGAGTCAACCCGGTTCATCTTACCTAAACCATTGGCAACCAGAATGATGGCAGCGAAGAATACCCATTGCCGAGTCATCATTTTGATCGATCCAGCAATACTGAGAACTGAATCGACTTGTTTTTACACCCTTTTTTGAGTTTCCTGAACATTAAAATTGGAGTTTTTTTCAGAAAACTTATTGCCTGGATGTTATCAAACATGAGATTATGGTAATTTTTTTCTATGCCTCGATTGTTCCTGGTTGGGCAATGTTCAAAGATTACACCACGATATTCTCAAATTTACAGTGATGTTATTACCGTAATCCACACTATCGGTTTTTTTCAGTCACGGCGGACGTTCGGGTAAAACTGTGTTTAGTATTCAAATGTTGACAAGTTCTGAATAAGTTTGATAGTTTCGAAGTTTCTTTCGATTGCGAGATTTGAGGGGCCTCCGGGAGGGCCTTGGACAGGTCGACGGCGATAGGACGAAGATTCGACAAGATATCTCAAAATGAAGAGTTTCCCTGGTCAGGGATCGTGTAAAATTCATTTTAAGGATCATGTCCTCTGTTTTCATCTCTCTAAATTGGAATTTATTGAGAATGTGCAGGTATTCATCATCATGGCAAACAGTACAGGACCGTCGAGGTGCTCAGGAAGTTCATTGTTGCAGAATGAACCGATTCGGATCAGAAGTTGATTTTCAGGACCACCACAGCATTTGCGCAACAGTTCCAGTGTCGACGGGAGCCTGTTGGGAAAGTGATGCACAACTGTTGCGGTTTTTGCTGATAGTGAGTGTTAAGATGGGAGAACGCGAAAAAAAGTAATTTTCACGAGATTTCGTTCATATACGCCGAGGAATCGAACTTGTGTATCCATAGCTGTAGTTGAACCGAAACGGTATCTCGGCTATTTTCAAACTTTTTGTAAATGTTTTCAAGAAAGACACAGAAGGGCTGCAGAAAGTTGCCGAGAAACTCCGAGAGATTTTTTTCGTTTTAATTTATCTGTAACTGAAAATTGGAGGATGAGAACTAAATCCGACCAAAATCCGGCCAGTGTATGCCCCACAGCTACCAGTGGGTAACTTAAAATCAATCCAAGCTTAAACATCTTCCGAGTCCCAAAGTTTTGATAAACAGTTTCTCTTATTAATCTTGAATCATTCATAGAATACGAAAACAAACACTTATCAAGGCGATTGATTAGAAACAACGGACATGCAACCAGCAACTTGTATGTCAACAGTCACTCCTTTATATGTGTATTGACCGTCACGGTTGCAATCCAAAAAGATTCTCAAGTCGTCGCCTTCATAAAATGTAGAATTGTATATCTGTAAAACGTAACTTGTCCACATTCGGATATTGGAATCAGTTCTACCTGGTCGTCCGCATTGGCTAGAAAAGCGGTAGCTTTAATGAAGGTAGTTTCTACATTGTCATAAACGAGACAAGCAATATATACTGAACAACCATCTGGTTGGATATATCTTCTCATCTTTACTGCATCCACAAAGAAGCTGCTATTGTAAGATACTTGTGTTTCCGCTTTTAAACTGGACCACCAATTGGCCGTATATTTATCGTTAGTGAATGGGAGATAGAAGGGTGGTATGGAGCAGGGACAAGCTGAAAAGTTGAAGGCATTATCTTTTTTCATCGATTTGTCCGTTTTAAATCCGTGGTTATTTTCTTGTTGATTTCTTAATAATGATTAAGATTAGAATTTGGAAACTTCCATATGTAGAAAAAAATCACCAGAAAACCCTTTTGCAAAACTAAGATGTGATGGAACAATAAGTTTTCTCTTTCGACAGCCGACGTGCTTAATGTCTAGAATATATTCTGTGCAGTATACATACCTGTGGTTGTCGCTTCCATCGTTGTGGTTGTGCGAGGAGTCGACGATTTTTCTTCTTTACCACAATGATCATTTTCATTGTTTTCTGGAAATGCATTCGGTAGAATTATTTTCAAAAACAATCATCTACTAAAATTACTGTCATGCCAGAAATCTATGTCTTCTGCTAAGGTTTCATTTATTGTAACCTTGGTCAAATCAATATTCAAAACTAATTTTAAAATTTAGAAGAAGTTATTAATGATAAAACAACCTCCGAATCAACTCGGTTAATCTTACCAGAACCATTTGCAGCCAAAATGATGGCAGCGAAGCATATCCATTGCCAAGTAATCATTTTGATCGAGTGATACTGAGAATTGAATCGACTTGTTTTATAACGTTCTTTGAAGTTCTCAAACAATAAAAAATGAGATTTTTTCAGAAAATTTATAGTCTAGATGTCATTGAACATGAGAATATGACGACGTTTCTTAGGTTAGATTTTTCCGGGTTGGAAAATGATCAAAGACTACATCCCGATTTTGTGAAATTCACAGTGATGTTATTACCGTAATCCATACTCTCGATTATTCAGTTACTGCGGACGACTAGGTTAAACTGTTTTCAGTATTTAAATGTGGACAAGTTCTGGATAACTGTATTATTTTCGGGACTTCTTTTGACACAGGGTAAGTTATTCGGACGCTTCGGAATGAGAATGTTACGAGGAACTGGTCAATGATTGTTTCATCCTTTTTTAGTCGATTAAATATCCGAAAAGCTATCCGAAAAACGGTGCCAAATTCAAACATGTGATCAATGTATCTTTTTTGATGTATTTTTTAATACCGTGAAAGTATGCTCGGTAGGGGGCAAAGTTTTAATTGCTGAGCTCAACCAACAATTGCGGAACACATAAAATCCTGTCACGATTTCAACTTGTGTGGTCACTTTCAAAATGTCGATTCGAAAATCCCATTTAATCATCACCAATACCCATCTTTCAGTAGTGCGGATTTCCTTTAGACCCATCAATGGTTTTCGGACTGCATCTGATTACAATGCAACAAGCCATAAATGGTACTGTAGCGACAGTCACGCAGATCCAAGTATTGGATCACAAACAACAGTGAGAGATCCAAACGGACGAGTTGCAGTGCTCCTCGGCTCAGATCCAAACATTTCTCCAAAAATTCAAGTGGTATCGTAGTTAATGTGATCGTAGGTGGGATACCTGAATTGCAATTTTCCTAGTTTTATGTTGATGATTTCTGAATAAAATTGTTATATTCTTTATTATGTACAAAACATATGCATAAAACTTTTTACTTTTCCGATATATCAAACAAATGAAATTTTCTGACAAATGAACAGATGATAATTTCTTTCTGGAGACAGGAGAAAAATTTGTATTCCAATAGAGCATTTTGACGCTCTGACTCTATTCTAAAAGTTGTTCAGGAATCAAATTTCAATTTTTCTATAGTTTTCTTTCATAGTGCAATTTATTATTTTTCTGTGATTTTTTTATCATGTCATCTTTGATCATGTTCCAACCCGAATATGTAGAGCAAGGTTTGAAAAAAAATCGTCCTCATAATCTCATGTTCAATGACATCCAGGCAAGAAATTTTCGGAAAAGTACTCCTATTATATTCTTTTAGAACCTCACTGAAAGTTATAAAAACATGTCTATTCAATCCTCAGCTTTTCTTGATCAAAATGATCTTTTGGCAATGGATATTTTTTGTTGCTATAATTTTGGTCATAAAAGGTGAAGGTAAGGTCTGCATTAGCTAAAGTACTGAATTGCCTCTTGAATTATTGATAACTTGTGTCACATTCTATGAGATTTATTCCGAAAATTGAGTTGGTCAAGAAATCTTTTTGTTGGAAAACTGTTCAAATGTTCTTCCGATAGATTTCCATGAAAGATGAAACGAAACATGCGCTCTTCCATTTTTGCAATAAAATCGGGGGTCTTTACAGGAACATCTTTGATTACCTTGCTTCGGGGATCTTTTAATCGTTTCGGTTTCTATAAAACGGGAAAAACTCCGTTCTGCTGTCACAATTCAGCCTGAAACCATGATTAAAACTGCAGTAATTTTGTTTTCTGCAGTTGTTGTGGCAAATGCTATGATGCGTCCAATAAGAATCCAAAATTACGAAGATTGTTCTTGTGGTAAGAAAAATATTCAGATGGCTTTTGGCTGAACCTTGAATACTTTTTTCCAACTCTTTTTGGCAGTCAAGAGGATATCGATCCTTAAAAATCCCGGCATACTGTGGTCGATAGTTCAGATACAAGCATGGGGTGGATTCTTGAATGGGTTCATCTACGTAGTAGAATGACTACATGAAACTGAAACGGATGATCCAACATGAGGATTTTCAGAACATCATGAAACTGAACCGTGTGACGAAGAAGAAGAACCATCAACTCCTCCAAAAACCGTACCAACAACACCTTCTACGACTCAGAAGACTACAACAAAGTCAAGTACTTCAACCACAGTGACTAGTACGACTACGCAAACTACATCACCTCCAACTACAACCTCGCCGACAGGTTGTCCTACCACACAACGTTATACACCGTTCAAAAGGAAAAATGGGTGGTGGTGCGGCTCTGTAAGTGTTTTTCTCGGACACCGGGTTCTAGGTTCCGGGAGTCCTGGATCCGGGTGACCGGGATCCGGGTGACCTGGGTCCGGGTGACCTGGATCCGGGTGACCTAGATCCGGGTGGCCTTGACCCGGGTGACCTGGATCCGGGTGACCTAGATCCGGGTGACCTGGATCCGGGTGACCTAGATCCGGGTGACCTGGGTCCGGGTGACCTGGATCCGGGTGACCTGGAATAATTGAGAGTTCTAGAATTTACGAGATACTTGTCAATCTCTCGAAGTTGGCAATCAATTGCAATCAAAAGCTTAAATTGGCACCATGTCCATCAAAAAAAAATTCTACAGTTCTAATATCATACATCAAACATACATGTGGATGGCCGGGTCGAAAAAAAAACCCTCGGCCCGGCCCGGCCCGCTTAGCTCGCCCAGAAGAACTTTTCAAAAATTGTTCTTTTCAAAAAAAATATTCGTATTAGAAGGAAAAACCTTTAAAATACATGCAACCATCAGAAAAATCCAATTTGATTCAACTTTTAGAGATAAATGATTTCAATTGTTTTATTTTTTCGCTAACTGCGACCTCAATACAGTTTTTTGGACAGAATCAGCCACTGTGGATATTTTTTATTGAGAAGAAACATTTATGGTTTTCCCCACTATCCTACTCCAGAAACCAACATGAATTTTTATGCATTTGATTTGTCTACCATTTTTAGAATTTCAAGTAATTGTTCAGTATCTCTTTCGAATTGAAAGTTCGTCATGAAAATTTCTGTATTTTCAGATGATTCAGGTTTCGTCTTCTATCAATGTGCCTATGCCATATAGAGACGCGGAAGAATTGTGCCTTCCCGCTAAGTTTGCCAGCTTGGAAACTGAAGAAGAACTTGAATTTTTTACACGTGGTAAGTTTTTTTGGATGCAAATAAAACGAAATAGCTAGGTAGAAAATCTTTCTAATGTAAGGACCAGGGGTGGGCGAGAATGGGCGAAAAACCTTCACGTTTTGCAAATTTTTCTCTCTCAAAATGCGAAGTGTTGAGTGAAGGCGCACACGTTATTTTGTCGATTGGTCTCGACACGAAAACACGAAAAGCATTTAATTCGAATTTTGAAGATTTTAAAATTTAAATTGCTCGTTTTCGTCCTTTTTCATGTGTTTTGCATCATTTTTTAAACATGAAAATCGTCGAATTTCGCTAGAAACTATCGTTTTTTGAAGGTTTTTTGAAGAAACTATCGTTTTTTGAAAGAACCTTTTTTCAGGTAATCGAGCCCAAAATTCAAGTAATTTTGATTTTGTTTAAACATTTTATTAATTAGTATTTTTTGATTTTTAGTTTTGATTAATAACCTCGAAAAACGCTATAATCTAGCGAAATTCGGCAAATTTTATATGAACATAATGATGCAAAACACATAAAAAAGTAAGTAGCCGAACAATTTTATTAAAAATATAAAAATTAAAATTTTCCGGCCGTTTTTCGTTTTTCGTGTCGAGACCCATCGAAAAAATTTCCTGTGCACCTTCACTCAACACTTTACGTGTGTTTTGCAAAATGTGTGTTTTTGAAAACCCGTGAAAACCCATTGCTCGCCCAGCCCTGGTAAGGACCAATCTTTTCAAAAATGCATATAACAACTGATAATAACGTTTCAAACAAATGAAGCCATAAACCAAGACTATTCTGGCACGCAACTTCTTCAAATTTATTCTCCAACATGTTACCTATGTTCGAAGAATAACAAGAAGAGTGTTCAAATTATGTTAAAATAATGGAAATAATTCTTGGAATCTTATCATTGCCTACAGTCATGGGGTTCTGCTGTCCGTTTCAAAAATTGCAAGTTCTGAATTCAGACTTCCCGAAGTTTTTTTTTTTCAAAATTCTGAATTTGAAATCCTTTCGAGACGTTCCAAGTTTGAAAAACAACTATTCATGAAGACTGAAACTATAATAATTTTTGTGCAAGTTTTTGAAAAAATGCATCGACTTAATATTTTCTCACGGAACCATCCGCTCCGAATATCAACCCGAGATTTCCCAGGATTTCTGTTTTAAATTTTCACAATTTTCGGAGTTCTGAACCTTGTTCCCTCTGGTTAACAGTGTCGCTTCAAAGGTGGCCAAAAAAATGTTTGAGTTTATTTGGGCGAATGCGAGGGAGCTAAGCAATCACATACAGGGTGCGGCAAAAGTTCTGTTACAAATGTTTAACTCAAGCTGGCGCGCTCTAACCCTTTTGTCGTTTGTTGATTTTATGTTCATATTCTTTCCAGTCTCTTAATTAGTAAATGTGCAAAGTTTCACGTCCTTAGATCAATTTTTACGAAAATGGTAGTACTTTCTGTACGCATCCTTTTGTGTTTTTCCTAAGCTTCTGGCACGCTCTTGACCACCGCGTTAATTGATGAGACACTGTTCAGCTTAGAGACAAAACTCAATTCTGAAAATTGTCAGGTATAAACACAACGTCCTTGGCTATCTAACAGTAATAGTCTGATGATTCTCTGGGCATTCAATCCTTAGCAAACCATGACTTTTGGAGGAATCACTGAAAATGGAGAAAAATCACTGTTTTTGGTCGAGCCCGGTGCGCAAGTGTACTAAGAATACTACTTATAGTGAAAATCATACTGGCTAACTCATGTTCTGACTTTGGATAGCAAAATGAGACTCTTCAAAAAGATTTAGCGCCTACTGTGACGGCAAAACAAGACCAGCAGAAGTACAAAGTAATTTTCTCCAATTCGGTACCCAAGAAAGGATGGCCTGTCTCTAGTCAGGTCACAAATCAATATGGGTTTTCATGCGGAGAACTTATTGAACCTGTATTCAAGTTTGTTTTCACACAATTTTGGATGCGCTCAAAAAAGTTCCTCCCGCGGAATGAGACCATTTGCCGGCAGACCACCCCCGTGCCAGCAAAAACGTTACTCGAAGAAGTTGAGCCCCACCATCAGAAACAAAGCTGCCTGAAGCATCCAACTACAATTAAATTCCGTCACAAATCTCTTTAATAAAGTCCCGTTGAAATTTGACCCGGATTCGACTATTTTCCGAGAAGTTATGACGTCTTCTTTTTGTAACAGAACTTTTGCCGCACCCTGTAAATCGTGAGCTACCTGTCCGCAGGCAGTAGCTGCGCGACATATAAAATTCTGCCACCAACAATTTTGTCTTTACCAAAACTCTTTTTTACTCTTTTTTAGTAGCACGGAACAGCAGATTCCCCATCACTGGTTTCTGGGCTGCATCCGCATACAATGCAACAAGCGAAAGATGGTACTGGAGCGACGGTCAAGCAGATCCGAACATTGAAAAACAGCCAACAGTGAGAGATACAAACGGACGAATCGCAGTGCTCGTCGGCTCAGATCCCGATCCTGCCATACTTGAAGTTGTTCCCCAAAGTGGTCGGGGTTCTGTCACTATTAGTACGGCTGTATGTGGTGTACCAGGCTTGCAGTTTTCCTAGTAATTCTGTTACTGATTGCTGAATAAAAATTGTTGTTTGCTATTTTTGTTACCTTGGATACACTTGATATAAAAACTATTCAAAATGAGCGAAATTTTGGTAATTTTGGTGAATGTGAAAACCCTCCATTCGCATGTATAATCTTTCTTGATAACTTTTACAGAATTTTAGGAAAAATTTCAGTGGAAGTGATTTGGTAATTCGAAAAGAAGGCATTCATACAACTTTTCCTCACGAGTTTTCTATGCAATTTGAACTGCAGTCCAAATAATCATTAAAAAATTCTGGTGCATGTTGAATGTATGGTTGAGTATAGGGCCATGAACCATAACTCGCCTGAAAACAATCCAAACTGCCTAAAAATGATGTTTGTGTCTTCGAATGCAATGCACACATATTTTTTACCGCCGCACACATTGTATCAAAAACTGATCTTACGGAAAAGTTATAGAAATGTTTTTTGACCCCGGTTTTACAGTGGAAAAATTTCCAATGAAAAATTGGGTCATTTTTTTCAATTAAAGAAGAAAAAATTTGCATTTTTGCACAACACTAACAGAGTGGAACGTATTCAAAAAATAGATAGCATTTGTTCAAATTTTTGAAAAAATTTCAAAAATTTCGAAAAAAACTCAAAAAAAATCAGCGTTTCCACGGCCCGCCAAAATTCGCGACGGGCCGGCCCGTGATTTGGCAACTGTGCAAAAAATAAAAGTCTAGCTACAAGCGCACGGTGAATAATTCGCCAAATTTGGTCTTTTTTCTGATTCCTTGGCGCTTTTCTCGATACAGTGGAAAAATCAGCTTTTTCGGCATAAACAACTCTGGGTCGAAAATTTTGGTTTTAAGATTGATACTATGTATGAAGGAGGCAAAAACACACAAAATGAGTCTAAAAACAAAGTTTTTTAATTAGGTCACTTTTGCGGAGAATCTCCTGGTAAACATTTTGATATAATTTTTTTTTCGGAAAAACTCAAAAATGAGAGAGGAGATAGGTCAGATGCCGTTCAGATTACTGTAGATTTGAGTGAAATTCACTTTTTTTCCAGAATAGTTTGCTTGTTTGGTCGGCGTGTTATTCATAAAATCGGGTACATCGAGATTTCGCGCTTTGTTTCAATCGCCACGTGGCGCGTGTTGTGATGGCAGCTTTCAATATCATCCTCACAGTTCAATTAACGTTAGATGAGTCGGTACTCAGCGAATTTCAACCACGACGCGACTGAAAAAAAAAACGCGAAATCTCGATTCTTTTCAAAAAAAACAAGTATCTCTTCTTATTGAATTCAAATCATTTATAGAAGTAGCAGAATTGAGTTATAGAAGTTATGGAAAACCAATAGCTTCAAAAACGCCAACGCAACCCGAAATTTGCCAATCAAAGAGGACTCCTTCGTGTGTGTATTGACCGTCAGGGTTGCAGTCCAAATAAATCAGAATTTCTGAGTCCGTCCCCGGATAAGGTGTAATATGTATCTGAAAATTGAAATTGACTTTCTTTAAGTATTGAAACCAGTCCTACCTGGTCGTCCGGAGTGACTACAATAACAGTAGAATCGACTCGGGGTCTATTTTCATTGAGAAAGAAATAGCAATCTATCGCAATTGAACAACCATTTTCAAGGATATTTCTTCTCATCATCGCTGCTTCCACAAAGTAACTGCTATTCCAATTTGCTTGCTTTTCATCTTCTATATTGGACCACCATTCATCCGTATATTTATCGTTGGTGAATGGTAGACGTAAAGGTGGCATGGAGCATGGACAAGCTGTAACAGTGAATGAATGTTATCTTTCTTGTTGATTCATTCGTTATAAAACCATGTTGATTTTCTTTATGATGATTAGAATTTAAATCGTAAAATTCCACATCCAAAAAAATCATCGAAAAAAAAAACATTTTGCAAAACAGGGATGTGATGGTGCACTAAATTGTCCAGTTCGAGAGCCGACGTGCTCGAATTCCAGAATTTCTTTTTACAAAATGAAAAGCTGCCGAAATTAGAAGAAATTTCTTGTAAAACTTGCGCGTCGACTGGTGAACAATAATCTCATTTTTCATCATATCCCGCTAGCTAAAGGATTTTTTTTCGATTCTGAAATCTGGTTCCAGGTTTTCGTCTCAAGTTTTATCGTCATTATGGATTAATATATTATATACTCCCATATACGCCCTGGAGTGCGGTCGAACTATTGGGTGTGAAACCTAGACGATTTGCTCAAACCATGCCGTAGTCTCGGTCAAGTCATGCTCGAAGTATGTCTAACTCGTGCCACAAACTTCTCGCGAGACAACGAAAGCACGCAATGTTTAGTTTTGCTATTCTTTTTTCAAAACCTTGCCCAAACCTTACCAGAGTCTCGCCCACCTGGAGATTCGCTCAATTCTCATGTCCCCCCTTCTTTAAGGATTTCTGTTCTTGAAATATACCTGTGGTTGTCGATTCCATCGTTGTGGTGGATGGTTCCATGGTGGTCGTGGTAGGAGCTTCAGTAGTTGTGGTGGAAGGTTCCATGGTGGTAGTGGTAGGAGCTTCAGTAGTTGTGGTGGAAGGTTCCATGGTGGTAGTGGTAGGAGCTTCAGTAGTTGTGGTGGAAGGTTCCATGGTGGTGGTGGTAGGAGCTTCTGTAGTTGTGGTGGAAGGTTCCATGGTGGTGGTGGTAGGAGCTTCAGTAGTTGAGGTGGAAGGTTTTATGGTTGTGGTGGTAGGAGCTTCAGTAGTTGTGGTGGAAGGTTCCATGGTGGTAGTGGTAGGAGCTTCAGTAGTTGTGGTGGAAGGTTCCATGGTGGTAGTGGTAGGAGCTTCAGTAGTTGTGGTGGAAGGTTCCATGGTGGTGGTGGTAGGAGCTTCAGTAGTTGAGGTGGAAGGTTCCATGGTTGTGGTGGTAGGAGCTTCTGTAGTTGTGGTGGAAGGTTCCATGGTGGTGGTGGTAGGAGCTTCAGTAGTTGTGGTGGAAGGTTCCATGGTGGTGGTGGTAGGAGCTTCAGTAGTTGAGGTGGAAGGTTCCATGGTTGTGGTGGTAGGAGCTTCAGTAGTTGTGGTGGAAGGTTCCATGGTGGTAGTGGTAGGAGCTTCAGTAGTTGTGGTGGAAGGTTCCATGGTGGTGGTGGTAGGAGCTTCAGTAGTTGAGGTGGAAGGTTCCATGGTGGTGGTGGTAGGAGCTTCAGTAGTTGAGGTGGAAGGTTCCATGGTTGTGGTGGTAGGAGCTTCAGTAGTTGTGGTGGAAGGTTCCATGGTGGTAGTGGTAGGAGCTTCAGTAGTTGTGGTGGAAGGTTCCATGGTGGTAGTGGTAGGAGCTTCAGTAGTTGTGGTGGAAGGTCTCATGGTGGTGGTGGTAGGAGCTTCAGTAGTTGAGGTGGAAGGTTCCATGGTTGTGGTGGTAGGAGCTTCAGTAGTTGTGGTGGAAGGTTCCATGGTGGAAGTGGTAGGAGCTTCTGTAGTTGTGGTGGAAGGTTCCATGGTGGTAGTGGTAGGAGCTTCAGTAGTTGTGGTGGAAGGTCCCATGGTGGTAGTGGTAGGAGCTTCAGTAGTTGTGGTGGAAGGTTCCATGGTGGTGGTGGTAGGAGCTTCAGTAGTTGTGGTGGAAGGTTCCATGGTGGTGGTGGAAGGAGCTTCAGTAGTTGTGGTGGATGGTTCCATGGTGGTGGTGGTAGGAGCTTCAGTAGTTGTGGTCGAAGGTTCTGTGGTTGTGGTGGTAGGAGCTTCTGTAGTTGTGGTGGAAGGTTCCATGGTGGTGGTGGTAGGAGCTTCAGTAGTTGTAGTGGAAGGTTCCATGGTGGTGATGGAAGGAGCTTCGGTAGTTGTAGTGGAACGTTCCGAGGTGGTTGTAGAAGGTGCCATCGTTGTTGTCGAAGGTTCAGTAGTCGTCGTGGAAATGGGCATAGTGGTGGTGGATTCGATCGAAGTCGTAGTCATCGGCTGAAATAATCTTAATCTTAGTTTAAGACGGCGAAGCTTAACTCACTGTTGGTGGTGCGGTGGGTGCAGGCCCACAAGCAGCGTCAACTTGCGCCAAAAGCGCAAAGAGAAGGAACACTTTCAAACCCATTGTTGAAGTGCTTTTCCACTGGATTCCACCCCTTAAATTCACTTTTCCGGCTTCCATAATATGATAATTAAGCCACATGAATAATGAGAATCCTCCTCTTTTTGCAAAACTAAAATATCTCTCTGCGCCTCTCATCTCTCTTTATCGAAGCTGATGTGGTTATTTCGATATCAGTAAAACAAGAGAGAACAGAAAATGAGTTCCACTTTGATCCTGATCTTGATGCTCACTGCCAACGTGTTGGCTGAAAGTGGATCGGATTCTCGGATGTGTAAATGTCCAATGTTGAAACAAGTCGATGCAGAAGTATATGGGCAGATGAGAGGATCGTCTAAGGACATCCCCATGTTTGCTCCGCTGGATATTGACTATGGAGATAACTGCACTTCGGTCACCATCACTTGCAAATACCATCACTTGCAAAGGTCACCATCACTTGCAAATGTCACGAACTGATCGTGATCTTTAACTTTATGATTTTATTTCTATTGTATATTGTTATTTTATTTCTTTTCTTTATATTTTTTATGCCTTTTTTCTCCTATCTTTTGTGTATTTTATATTCCTTTTATATTTTTATATATTTTATTGACATGTTAGCTATTGATATGGTAATCTTGGTTTGTATATAAACCCGCGAAGGGTGTGTTGAAAATCATTCTATTATATGAAAAATTCTACTTCTATTATTGTTTTCTGAAGATCTTCAAATTCTGTTTATTTCTAAAGGAGATTTAAACAATTGGTGACCCAGGAGCAGTTCATCTGCAATGAGTGGACTAATCAGGACCCAGATCGGATTAGCTAAGCGGAGGATTAAGGATGCACTGGAGCGGATTGAAGAATTATCGACAGAAGCAGAGCTGATAGCTGATGAAACTACCGAAATATATAATGATTTGGTATCAATCTGCGATATCGCTGACATCCTTCGAGTCGAGAGAGATCGCATCTTGCAACTGGATGCACAATGGAGCCAACTGTGTGACACAGATCCAAAGGAAAGGACAATCATGCAGGACTACAAGAAACGGCTTGGGGATTATTTAGAGGAAATCAGACCAGTGGCGGAAAAACTCGTTCTATTGGAGAAGTTGTACACTTCAGCTCGTACCATTCATCAAAACAAATCAAAGGAGCCTGAAGAGTATCCTGTTTTTCATCTGCCAACATCTACATCTATGAAAAAGGAACGATTATTGGAATCTTCCGACAACGTCTCAACGAATACAAGTGCATTGGGCCAAGATTCGAAAACTGAAAATTCAACGCTCGTCAGCAACGCAATGGGCACTGCTACGAATACTGCAATGGGCACAAACAGCGTCACTCCAGCCACGGATCTGGACCTTTCTCAACATTCGTTGAACCCTACTACTCCTCTACAACCACAGCTCCTGAACAACACTCCAATCGTGCACAACGTCACAACTACCATTCCCGCTTACAATCTGAATCCATTTCAAGTTACTTTGCCGAGTATCAAGCTGCCAATGTTCAACGGAGACCATCTACAATTCCACTCTTTCATGGATATCTTCAACACTCTCATCGGACAACAACCTATGGATGATATGGCGAAATTCCACTATCTCGTCTCATCTTTGGAAGGAGAAGCTCGTACATTGATTCAGTTTCTACCGATGACTGCAGCGAACTATCCACATGCTCTCAGCATTTTGAAGGATAACTACGGCAACACCTTCCGTACCAGACACCATCTCATCCGTCAACTTCAAGACTTGCATTCAGTAACACATTCGAAGAATACCAATGAGATTCTTGGATTTTGGACGAAGGCAACTGTCACTCTTAACCAACTGAAGAATATTGCTGCTGAATCTGACAATACGACAACTGCTGATATTATTCTCCGCAAACTGCCTCGATTCTATATTTCAAAACTGTTTGGAAGTGGACAACAGCCGCTGTATACTGCTTCACAATTATTGGATCAAATCCATCGTCTCATTCAAACTGATCAACTGATTTCTACTGTCTTCGATCATTCTACTCGAGAAGAAAGAACCACTACTATGGCTATACAATCAAAACATCCGTCTTCTCGACATCAACATCATCAAAACAAAGCTGGTGGCTTCAGAGGAGACGGAGTTCAATCAAACATTCCACCAAAGACTCCATGTGTTTTCTGTGCTTCACCAGAACATTATCATCGCCACCACGACTGCCCGACATATCGAACTGTAAATGAACGTCAGCAACGAGCACGACAACTTCGACTTTGCTTCAAGTGCTTGAAACAACATGATGACTATCGCTCATGTCCACGAGTTCCGAGATGCCGCAAATGCGATGGAAATCATCAAACCAGTTTTTGCAAACCACGAGAGAATGTACCTCATCATGGACCACCTCAAGCTGGGAATCAACGCAACCAAGAAGCACCTCGATTCCAACCACATCAAAACCGACCACAACATCTGACTGATCAATCAAGAAATGCAGGACAACCGTTCAATCAACAACAGAAATTCCAGCCAAAGCCAACAATGAATCAGACTGTCCCTAACAACTTTGCTAATCGACAACAACCCAATGGAACTTCATTCAATCCACGTGGCAGAGGAACAACTAATGCAATTCTCACTGATGCAACAACAGACTACACCTCAGAATCATTCACAGCTATGGTTACTGACTCTGTTCAGCTTTACGTGAACAACGAAGCATCCGAGGAAAGGCCGGATACTCCCAATGACGAAGTGATAAAGATCGATGAAGTTCAAGAGGAGAAAGTTGTTAAACCAGTTGCTATGATGACTGCACAAGTTCACATCGATGACAAGGAAGGAAATCCTGTACTTGCTACCGTTTTCTTCGACAGTGGATCAGATCGTAGTTTCATGTCTACAGAGATGGCGAAGAAATTGGATCTTCAAGCTGATTCGGATCAGCATTTGAACTTGAACACTTTTGCTAACGCCAGCAGTACTTCGATTGACACGCGAAACTTCATGGTCAACTTCAATTCCAATAACGAGAAGCTTTGTGTGCAGCTCACGGAGATTCCATTTATCACCACAAAGATCAACTTCGTAAATTTGACCGATTCCGTTGTACCACTACTTCTGGAATCCGAACAACTTCAGTTACCTCGACTGCAGAGTAAACCGGATATACTGATTGGAATGGATAATATGACTCGACTACTGGGAGAAACAACATCTCGACTTCTACCGAATGGAATGACAATGCACCACACCAATTTCGGAATTATTGTCACTGGCAGAGAAACCGAACCAAAGCTTTGGGGACCAGACATCGATCCTTTCCGAAGCACAGCTGAAATCTTCACGACTCAACAGAATGATTCTCCACTTGGCATTCTACAAATTTCACCGACGGAGGAACATCATGCTCTACGAGAACTTCTGGAGAAGTTTTGGACTCTCGACACTACTGGATTGGCCGAATCAACAATGAACAAAGATGAAGAGGAAGCTTACAAGTTTTTCGCCGATACTACAACCCGAGGACCAGATGGAAGATACATCGTGCGATGGCCATACAGAGATACGACTAATCATCTGGCAGACAATCGTTTTCTGGCCTCATTTCGTTTACAATCAACCATGAAGAGACTATCAAAAGATGAAAACTTGGGAAAGCAGTACAATGATATAATTTTGGATCAGCTTTCTCGAGATTTTGTGGAATTTGTGGAGGACGAAAAGGTTGCAGATGGAGACGTTGTTCATTACTTATCCCACCACCCCGTGATAAAAATGACGTCCAAGTCCACCAAAGTACGAATCGTGTTTGATGCGTCTGCTCATAGCAAGGATTCGAAAAGCTTGAACGATGTTTTACACACTGGCCAGTCTTTACTTCCGATGATACCAGGAGTACTGCTCAGAATTCGCTGTCCGCCAATTTTGATTTCCGGAGATATCGAAAAGGCCTTCTTGCAGCTTGGATTGAATCTACAGGATAGAGATGCCTGTCGGTTCCTTTGGCAATTCCCCGAGGAAAGTCAACCTCGCTGTCTACGTTTTAAGAGAGTTCCATTTGGTGTCAAAACCAGTCCCTATCTTTTGAATGAGACCATCAAGCATCATCTGCAGCAAGACGGCACCGAGATTTCCAAGCGGATGCTCCGCAATGTGTACGTTGATAATATTTTTATCGGCGTTTCAACACAAGAAGAAGGCCAACGTTCTTACAAGGAATCGAAAGATGTTTTTCAAGAGGCTCAAATGCGACTCACTCAATACTTTTCGAATTCTCCCGAGTTGAACGACTACATGAACAAAGAAGAAGGAGTGAAAGCAGAAGAGGATGAACAGAAGATTCTTGGAGTCGAGTGGAATATCCAATCTGACCGCCTGCGGCTGAAACTTCCACAACCAATCAAGGAGCAGCTGACCAAAAGACGGATTCTCAAATCAATTGCCACCGCTTATGATCCAATTGGGTTATTGACTCCAGTAATCCTTCTCGGAAAACTGTTCTTTCAAAAGCTTTGGCTTCGGACAATGGATTGGGATTCGACGTTATCAGGTGCTGAGATGACCGAGTGGCTTTCTATCGAAAAGAAATGGTTTGGAAATCCTGTTTCGATTGCAAGAACGTATTTCGCAACACCCATCATGCCAACAGATGTCTTCGAACTTCATATCTTCTCGGATGCCAGTGCTGCCGCTTATGGAGCAGTTGCTTATTTGCGACGACTCTCGAACAAAGGAAATGAGGCTGTTGTCATACTGTCAAAATCTCGTGTTGCACCGGTCAAGAAGAACTACTCGATACCTCAACTAGAGCTGCTGGGATTGGAGAAGGCTGCAAGTTTGGGAAAGTTTCTTCTTTCGGAGATGGATTTGAATATCACCAAAGTGTTTGTTTGGTCCGATTCATTGTGCTCGGTAGATCAATTATCAACCAACAAAGCAAATTCGACATTCAGCAGAAACCGTCTGCGGAAGATTAAAGAAGCTCTACCAGAAGGAACTTTTTCACATGTCCCTGGAAAGATTAATCCTGCCGATCTTGTAAGTCGAGGATGCAGTTTGGAAGAACTTCGATCGAGTGAAATTTGGTGGAAAGGACCGTCTTATCTTCAACAACAAGAGAAACTACCAATTCGTGAATCCAGTCTTCAACAAGCCATGTGTCATGTTGCAATAACACAACCAGATGTCATGGAACCAATCATAGATGTCAGCCGATTCAATTCATTCCACAAACTTTTGAATGTCATCATGACCATCCTTTTGTTCATCACAAGAATCCGAAAGACAACTTCAACTTTGGCAGAAGTTCGTGAGAAAGCAAAACTGGTTATCATTCGATTGGCCCAAAGCTTTTCACCACCATCAGATGAAATAATCCAAGGACTTCATCTCCAGCTTGATAACAACATTTGGTATTACGATGGACGTCAACCCAATCAACGAGTGCTATATCTCCCTCATGGAGAAATAGCCAAAATGTTCATTATGCACGTTCATATGAAATTCCATCACAGCAGCACTCTCTACACGCTGGCGAAATTGAGAGAAGAAGTTTGGATCACAAAAGGAGTTTCGACCATCAAGAAAACAATCAGAGAATGTCTACACTGCAAAAGAAATGCTGCTCGTCCGTTTTATCAACCAGATTTTCCACCTCTACCAGACATCCGACTAAATTGGTATAAACCTTTCACGAATGTGGGAATGGACTATTGTGGACCTTTCAAAGCTCGATGCTTCTCGGAAACTCGAAAATATTATATGCTGATATTTACCTGTTTGACAAGCCGATTCACAGCAGTTGAACTTGTTACTGACATGGAATGCCGATCACTTCTCAATGCTGTTCGACGAATTGCTGCTCAATTTGGATGCCCACAGTTAATCTACACCGACAATGCTCAACAGATCAAGTTACTTGAGAAGGTCGTTCAAGAAGCACGTAACCAACAACAACGACTACTTCTTCCTAGCAGTGATCTACCATCATTCAAATTCATCCCAGCTCTTTCTCCGTGGAGTGGAGGAATCTACGAAAGAGTAGTAGGAATCTTGAAACGTTGTTTAGTCCAAGCTGGAACAACCCGCCGATTGTTGGAAGAAGATGATCTTCGAACACTACTCACCGAAGCTGTCAGCATCATCAATGATAGGCCATTAACAACCACTACTTCGGATATGGATGATTTGACTCCCTTGAAACCATCAGATTTGGTGTTCCCCAACAAGCAACGACGTTCAATTCTCAATGTTGAAGAAACTATGGATACACTCCCATTGCCGTCAACCCAAGCGTCAATTTTGGAAGATTGGATGAGACTGTCTTCACTATCTCAAGGTTTCATTGCTCGATGGAATACAGAATATCTTCAAATGTTGCGAGGACGTCCTCAGGTGGAACATAATCAAAACCATCTCAATCAACGGAACGTGCCTCAAGTTGGAGATATTGTTCTCATCGATGAATCCGGAAAATTTGGATTGAAACGAGTTCATTGGCCTCTGGCAAAAGTCGTTGAAGTCGATTCAAGGTCTGCGAAACTTTTCAATAGTCGAACGAAGAAAGTGGTGGAACGACCATTCCGATACATTGTTCCGTTGGAAATTTCGTCAAAAACTTCAATAACCAGTGCAGATGCTTCTAAGATGACTCCACAAGTGTCTCACATGAACAAATTGACACCGACAACCACTACCGCTGATATTGATGTTGTGGCCAATAGAACGAGAAGCAAAACAAGTGCACCTGGACTTTCATCAACTACAATCATCGCCATCTCATTACTTTGCATCATTTCCACTGTATCTTCTCTACCCATTCAAAATAGTACTCTGCCACCACCAAATCAATCTCCAGGACCAACTGGTACTACTATTGAAGATGTTTTGGATAGCATCAACTCTTTTCTCAATGAAGTAGCTACAAGACTAGGATATACCATCATTCTACTTGGAATTGCCATCACACTCTACTGTGTCTCTATTTTACTGCACATTTCAAGCATGCTGTCTACAATATTCGGAATTCTTGGACGTCTCTTCAGACTCTTTCAAAAATGTGTTCAACGAGTGATCTACCAACCATTCTCCAGAACTAACCTTGCATCAAAGAAAACACTCTTCATGGTAGTGCTTGTACTATATCCTCACTTGATGTCTTGTTGTAATGAAGTCGCTCATATCAACAGCAAGGAAATCGTTTGCTACGACAAGGATGATTCCCACGAATGTGTGCTCAACACCGTCTCAATTGTCAACCTCCGGACAATGGGATCAACATCTTGCTTACAGTTTCAAATGCCACAAGACCAGAAAGAAGCTAACAACGAAGTTATTTTTTCTTTGAAAATTGAAGCAGAAGCAATCATCATGTCATGCAACAAACATGTGATATTTTATGCTCGAGATCACAAGTTGGAATTCGAATTTTCGAGAAGATGTGATTCTGCCGGATCATGTTCAATCGACAAATGCACTCAAATTCAACCCGACGAAAACATTCCTGAACTTTCCAATCATGCAAAAGATAGTCCTGGGTACACTTCATGTACAGCAGGCTGTGGATGTATCAACTGTGGATGTTTCTATTGTGATCCATCTTGTCTATTTTACCGCTATTACGCCAAACCCACATCAACAGATCTTTATGAGATTAGTCGGTGTGCAACGTGGACACCGAGTCTACGAGTGAAGATTACTTTGAATGAGAATTCAACGATTGTGCAAGATCTACTTCCTGGAATCAAATTTCAATTGCCAGGAGCGAACATTTCAATAACCGCTATCAACTTGGATAATCCACCAATGCCAGTACATCATGCTACGTTTATTTCAGCGTATGATGGTGAATCATTGAAATGGCAATCGTTCACACAAATTCATCCTTCTGCCCCGGGAGTGCCGACTCGAGGACTTGTCGGTGAACTTCACTGCAATACAAAGTCAAATGCTGAATCGTTTGCCTGCAAATTCGATCCTGCTTTATGTCGATGTGTCGGATTCGGAACAAAAGTTTCTTGCAACTGTCAAGAAAGCACCATCTCTGATTTCAAGAAGAGTAATCTTCTTCCATTCAAAGGACAACATCATCGCATCGATTTCGATCAAAAAACGAAAAAGATTGCGATCGAGACCACACAAGATTCTCTGGTAGCTTTGCAAGTTGAAGCCATCAATGCTACGGTCAACCGACGAACTACATTCACCAAATGCATTGCAACTCAAGTGGAACCTTTGCAAGGATGTCATTCTTGTCAGAAAGCAGCAACGACGATCATTTCCTGTCAATCAAAGATGCCAATGCAAGCTCAACTCATGTGCCCAGATTTCACAACTTCATTGGATTGTCAACCAACTGCACGAAGCAACGAAATTCGAGTGGCCATTTCATCTGCACCAAAGGAAGTCATGGAAGTTAACATGAGCTGCAACGTTTCTTGTGGAATCATCACTATAGTATCAATCAAAGGCAAGTTGCAATACGAGGAAAGTTTCAGTAATGGTGGAAATTCAATGGCACAAGTCTATGAGAAAATTGCTGATATTCCTTCAATCCTTGGTTCAATTTCACGATGGTTCTACGAAGCTGTATTCGAAAAAATATTGGTGGTGGGAGTGTTAGTAGCTGTCGTCTTTGGTATATTCTTCTGTGCACGGATCTACAGGTCAATGCTGATTCCAAGAGTCCGAGTGTTTCGCCACATCCAGAAGAAGTTCATTTGAAACAGCTTTCCTCCCCCCGGAGTGTCACGAACTGATCGTGATCTTTAACTTTATGATTTTATTTCTATTGTATATTGTTATTTTATTTCTTTTCTTTATATTTTTTATGCCTTTTTTCTCCTATCTTTTGTGTATTTTATATTCCTTTTATATTTTTATATATTTTATTGACATGTTAGCTATTGATATGGTAATCTTGGTTTGTATATAAACCCGCGAAGGGTGTGTTGAAAATCATTCTATTATATGAAAAATTCTACTTCTATTATTGTTTTCTGAAGATCTTCAAATTCTGTTTATTTCTAAAGGAGATTTAAACAAAGATTCACAAGACACCGTTCATCCGTCTATTACACAAACGGAGCCGTAAGTTTTATAGAAATCATTTCCCAAAAAAAAATTAATATTTTCAGAACTTCTCAACCGTCCGCCGCTATGATCTTGCTGACAAGTACAGTATCCGTTGCAATCAGCTCACTGGAGTATGGCTATCGGAAGAAAACTCGGAGATCACCTATATCCAATGCGCCTATCGTCCTATGCTTGTCAACAAAGTCGTCTCGGGAGTATGGGAGGAATGGGTCCGTCTATACAAGATGATTTTGAATGTGATCAAAGTTAACTTTGGATTCGCCAAGTTTATTGTTGGTTATGATTGATTTTTTGGAATAAAGATATTTATGAGCATTAATAAAAGTGTGTTGTATTGTATTTGTTGACCGGTCTTTTTTTCTCAAATCGGCCCATAAGAATAGGGAAGTCGTGGGAAGCCGCTGAGACAAGAGCGACGTTATGATTACGGTATCTCCTCCCAATCCAAACCATCAACGTTGAGTTCAAGGGCTTATTTTTTTCCTCTGGAGGTACCTTGGAAGAATATAAAGGCTCCACGAATTTCGATATCTTTCATAGAAATAGTTCAACTCAAAGTACTGTAAAACCTCTAATAGAACGACACCCGGATCGTCCACTTTGAGCCTTTATATCTCATTTTCTGTGAAAGATATCAAAAAGTGGCTGACTAGTAAAATGTTGCTGATATCCTGATAAACATTTTACTAGTTAACCACTTTTTGATATCTTTCAAAAGAAGTGAGATATATAAGCTCAAAGTGGACGATCCGATTGTCGTTCTATTAGAGGTTTTACGGTAATTGGTTTGGAGAAGGCTGCTACTAAAGGAAATACGGTAGATTGGAAAATATGCCAATGTAAAGAGGTATGTAAGGCTGCACACATCATCGCCAAGGTGGGTGTGCCCAGTATCCAAGGGTACATCGAAAAAGGGTACATCGAGTTATTAGGGTACATTGGTACCTTGTATTTTGTGACACATGTGGAATGACGAACACAGAACAAAAGACACGTTCACAGGCTATTTTGGTCCCTGTTCAAAATCATATGCTTAGGCTTGAACGACCTGTACCCCAAGACCCCATGTACCCTAAGATCTCTACATACCCTCGATGTACCCTTTTTCAATGTATCCGTGAATCCTGTGTCAGGAGATTGAGTTCTAACTATTCACTGGACCCCCAGCCCTTCATCGGAAACGGAATTTTTTGCATCGATGGGGCACCCCCAGTCTCAACACCAATCCATTTCCAGATCATTCGAATAATTTCCGAACATCTTTCAGAATCTTATTTTTCATTCTCTGGCTAGCTTCCTCTCTCTGAACAGGACAACCACTCCCATTGTCACAATCTGCACCATGTCTTTCATAATTTGTCTTTCATAATTTTCTTTCCTTGATCTTTGAAGTATTGATCTACCTTCGAAACAATCAAAACCAACACCTACATAAAATTTAAAACAGCAAATGAATATTTATGATTTTTTGGCTTCCTCTGCAAATATATTCAAATTTTCATATGAACTGAAAATTTGGAGTTTGATGATAATGAAAAGATCAAGTTAGGATGTTGGAAGATGTCAAAGAGACATTTTTGTTTCCCAGAATCCCAAGAAGTTTGGAAACGGATGTCCATGAGAAGCTCCCAAGGAACTAATGATCCGGAATTTTTAGGGAACTGATAACTTCAATCGTTTTATCAGAGTATTGTCCGAAAATGTTCATTTGAGAACTCAGATAAGGACATGACAACTTTCACTTGTGCCAGGAACATTTTTGACCGATTTTTGCGTTTACGGGTTTTGAAATCTTTGTGGAAATGGGAATAGGAACATAAAAAATTGCGAATTTCTCAGGATAGATGATCAAGTCTTTCCCACAAGATATAGTTTTTTTTTCACAAGATATGGCAAGATATTCTATGCCAAAGAAGGAACTAACAAGTGTAAAAGTGAAGCAAATACATTTTTTTTCCAGGGACCAAAAATTTACGAAAATACAGAAAATTATATATTAATTTTCGATTTCAAATTATGATTTCTTAATATACTTTTTTTCTAGATACAGTTCACATTTGATATAGAAATGAATTTATCCGGAAAATCAACAGAAGAAGAAGTCTGAAAAAATATATTATACTGGTACAAAAAGATCGAAGCTTTTATGAAAAAATGACGATGGCCGATAAAACTCCCAAAACGAAAACTACAGTAACCTAAAAATAGTCCAAACTTCCCATGTGGTCGGGAATTCGACATCCGGGTTCCAGATTCCTAAAAAGGAGAAAAATAGAAGGGTCCATCTAGTAGAAGGGCCCTATGAAGGTTCCTTGGAACAATAGAAGGACAGGCCCTTCTAATACAAGTTTTACGGTATTTTATTGACTGGCACTGTATTAGAATACTGAACTTGAAGAAGGTTATTAGGGAAGATAAATGCCTGTAATTTGTCATGAAGCTACATTTACAAATAAACTATTTGTGAACATTTCTGATTGAAATATTAATCTTATCAGCCGGATGCTTTACGAAAACAGGTTCACCCAATCAACCAATCTCCCCCACCATACCCAACTAATTCACCCCTAAACCCCAGCTAAATGAAACTCGGTAACATTCATCTTCTGCTACACACTCGAAGGAACGTCTCTGCTTCTCTGCTCCTCACCTCATCCATCCGATTCTCCGATGCCTTCTCTCTGTCCGAAGGAATGTGTGTAATATCTGTTGCATTGTCTGTGTCTCCTTATCCTACCTGAACACTCAACACGCCCGCAAGAAGCTTCTTCTACTCCATCCTCTTTCATCCTGCGGGAAAGACACAACTTTTGCGCTTCTTTTCTCACTATCCCCTTTGGCTTTTCCAGTTATTGATAAGCTTATTTTACTCAAGTGTTCGACTCGACTACTTGACACCGACACCATGATTCGAAAGCTTTACTAATTTTGAGAGAGCGCTCAGATATCATTTTTTTTATTTTCTTTGCGAGTCGAGAGCTTCTGCAAAATCTGAAGCTTGGATTTTTCGGTTTTTCAGAAACAAGTAAACTTTTACAATCTGATAAAATCCTCCTATCTGGGGTGGCTCAGTTTGCATACAGTATCGGTCAATAAGCTATACAAAAGCGTATTTTTCCGTAGATTTTTGGCCATTTTGATTTCACGAGTTTGGAGCTCGGCTGTCAAGGTTCAGATCACTTTGAAAGTTCTGGAGGTTGTATAATAGACCTAGATTGAAAACTTGGAATTTACAGAATTTCTTGAAAATCCTTAATTTTTCAGATATTTGTCGATTATAGAAGAGCACAAAAACAGGTAAAAATGAGTGTCTTTCAAACATTGGCAGCTGGAAAACTAGGAATTTTCGAAAAATTCTGTGAATGCAAAGTTTTCAACCTAGGTCTGTTTAACATTATCTAAAATTTTCAAAGTGATCGGACCTCTGAAAATGGTCAAAATGACTGAAAATTAGCTGAAAATGCGTACGTATGAGAATACGTATTTTTGGCAATTTTGGCTGGTATTTTTTAGTTATCTTTGCTCAAAATCCATGGATCCCTTTTCTCTTTTGAAATCCATGAATCACCCTAATGACCTCTCTTTTGTTTTTGTTTTTCCCCTTCTCCACGTCATAAAACGACCCACCAAACACCATATGCTCCATTCCATCCTCACCACTTCCAGGCCAGACCCAGTTTTTTTTCGAAATTCAACAAAAAATCGTTTTATCCTCTCTTAAAAAACCGCGAAAACATCTGCAAGTTCTCGTTCTCTCAGCCATCTTTCAAGTTTAATAAACTCATCGTCTTTCGATTTTCACTTGAGTCCGGTGCCGTCCGTCCATTACTACGTCAAGGTGTCTAACAAGATCTCATTCCCTTCCACTCCAATCTTTCAACCCCGATCTCTCTGTTATCTCGAAAAGTTAGTTACTCTTTCTCTCTACCCTCATCTAAATGTTTGCTCTTCATGTGTCGTAGGCAATATGTGCTTATACTTGATTTTTTTT
Source organism: Caenorhabditis nigoni (assembly GCA_027920645.1). NCBI lineage: Eukaryota > Metazoa > Nematoda > Chromadorea > Rhabditida > Rhabditidae > Caenorhabditis > Caenorhabditis nigoni. Next base: position 1,185,968 of record CP115868.1, read on the forward strand.
TGAAGAATAGTTTTGTTAAGGTATTTTCATTTGAAAGTTTTGCTTCAGTTAAAAGTTTTTGGTTATTGTAGAAAACTACCGTTAACTTTGAGCCTATATATATATATATATATATATATATCGGTTCCTGTGAAAGACATCAAAAAGTTGTCAACTGACAAAATATTTTTGATAATAAGATAAACATCTTGTCAGTTGACCACTTTTTGGTATTTTTTTCAGGAACCGAGATACAGTATCAATCAATCAAGCGCTTTTTTAGTTGATTTTCCGTCATTTTCAGGAGCCTGGAGCTCGGCTTTTGAGTTCCCGATAACTTTGAAAATTTTGAAAAATGTGAAACAGATCTAGATTCTGAACTTTACATTCACATAATTTTTGAAAATTTCTAGTTTTCCAGTTATTTGCTGATTTCTGAAATACACTTGTTTTTTCCACATTTTCAGCACAAAAATAGGCCAAAATGATATCTTTCAGAAGTTGACAAAAAGCTGAAAAATTAAAAATTTTCAAAAAATTCTGTGAATTCAAAGTTTTGAATCTAGATCTGTTTCACACTCTCAAAAATTTTCATAGTGATCGGAAACTTAAAAACCGAGCTCCAGACTCCTGAAAATGACCGAAAATCAACTGAAAAACACGTTTTTGTCATGTATTTACCTCCGGAGGCCCTTCTATTAGAGGAGCCCTCACAATTTGAGGGACCCTTCTATTTTTCCTGTTTTTTTTTGAAAACATTTTGCATGGGTAAATTCGATGAATTCCCATTTAAAACTCGAAAAATTTTTGGATGGGTACTAAAACTTATTAAAATGTATAAATTCAATCAGAATAGAGATAAGTGTTTTATAAAAAAAGTGTTTCGAAAAACTTCTGTACCGACTTATAATTTTCCAAGATTCTTTCAGAGGACTCTTATATTAGAATGGTCATTCTATGACCCTTCTAATACAAAAACCTTCATCTCTTGAAAAATCTATTTAAAGTTTTCCAACTCTTCCTCATTTTCCCGAATTTCCCTATTTACACATACTGGACAATGATCAGAACTCAAGTGGAATGGAAGGGGGCAAAGTTGGCGCGCTTCTCGGGATTCTCATCCTCATTTTCCCAAACTTTTCCTTTTTCTCTCTATTTTCTCCTCCATTTTCCTCATCTTCTTCTCCTCTAATTATATGTACATGCCATTCTATTTTCTTATTCTCCAACACCTTCTTTTTCCTTCTTCTTCATTCCAAAAGGTGTGTCTTTCCATTCTCCTCCTCTAATTGCCCTTTCACAATATGTCGACAAGTACTAATAACCGTTATTCTTGTTTTCCTCCCAACCACCTAGTTTCGAAACAGATTTGTGGTGTGTTTCTAGAATTTCTCTCTTTCTAGGAGGATTATAAAAAAATTTGCAATTCAAATATTCTTTTTGAGTTTTTTACTACTTGGTGGTTGTGACACTGTTTTTATATTGTTTTTGATTTTGGTTATCGAAAATCAAATGGAACAATATTTTTGTAATTAAAAAACAATTATTTCAAATTTATCAATCATTTTTGAAATTGCGAAAAAAATACCGTGAAACCTGTAATAGAAGAGCCCCCCGAACTTTTAACTTTGAGCCAATTTATCTTGGCTCATGGGAAAGCCATCGAAAAGTTGACAAGTAAAAAAATGTTCATCATAATATCAAAAACATTTTATTAGTTGGAAACTTTTTAATATCTTGCATAGGAATTTATATAAGTTGGTTCAAACTGGACGGAGTGGAGTCTCTCTATGTCAGGTTTTACGGTATTCTTCTGAATTCGATTCATCCAACTTAAAATTGAACAATTTCAAATGTAGGAGCCTACTTTGAAAATGCAAAAAAATTACTATGTTTCATGCATTACCAGGATTTTAGCCAACTTTTAGAGTTCTGACATTTTAGAATTGAGATACCGTATTTCCACTAATAGAAGCTCACCCATTTAGACCGCCAACTTTGAGCTCAATCATCTCGGTTCTTGTAAAATATATCAAAAGTTTGTCAACTGATAAATTGTTTATCATAAAAATTTTATCAGTTGAAGTATTTTTGATATCTCTTAAAGGAGCCGAGATAAATTGGCTCGCAGTCTGGGGGCCCTCATATATTTATTGATTTTTCGGAATTTTTAGAACCGTCAACTTTGAGCTCAATTATCTCGGTTCCTGTCTGAAACATCAAAAACTTGTTAACAGATAAAATATAGATAATATTATGATAAATAATTCATCAGTTGACAATTTTCAGATAGCGTTTACAGGGATCGAGTTAATTGAGCTTAAAGTTGACAGTAAGGGTGGACTTCTACTTGGCCTCCACCAAAAACGGCAGTATTATCAATTCTGATTTTCTGTTTTAATGGACTTTTGATCTCCTCACTTCATTATTTCATCCAATTCTTTTATTCAATTCTTTCCATCATTCAAAACAATTCACGCATGTAAAATTTGCCAAAAATCTCATGAAAAGAGAGAAAGAGCGAGATGAACGCAAATATCTCTACATTTTCTCTCGATCTCTATTTCCATGGAAAACACACACAAAATATGTGGAAGATGAGATATAAATATTGGCAAAACTGTATTTACCTATATCTGCTTCTCTAAATCTCTTCTGGGTTTTTGTATATCTTCATCTCTTTAGTATTATTAGCTCCTCTAGACAAAAAGTAAAAAGTTATTTTTGAAAACTCCAAGATTTTTTTTTGTGTCAGAAAACGGATCAATAATGTCATAAGGGAGACTGAAAGTCAAAGGGAAATGGTCAAAGTGATGTGACATGAGAGAGAGAGAGAGAGCGAGAGAGAGAGAGAGAGAGAGAGAGAGAGAGAGAGAGAGAGAGAGAGAGAGAGAGAGAGAGAGAGAGAGAGAGAGAGAGAGAGAGAGAAAGAGAGAAAGAGAGACGCGCTGTGTCAGCTGTTCCAGAGATTTGCAGTTCAGTGTGATCAGTTTCGTAACTCTTGACTTTTGCTATCTGTTAACACTTATGACTTATTGGATTTTCAAAAAAAATTTGAAAAAAAAAGAACTTTGTGTATATCGAAAAATGAACTTTAGTGCAGCTGGGAAATTCGATCCTCATTTTTTCTGAAATCTTTTGATCTACGATTTATCACTTTTCTATCCATTGTCTTTCTCACTTTGAATCTATTTATTTTCCAATTAAAACTCTTTTTTTCAAATGACGTTTTTTTCAGAATCCAGATGGAGGAAGAACTCCAGCAACTACGCACAAATGCGTCATCAGACTTGATGACGGATGAGGTGAGAAGAGATTTTTGCGAATTTGAGAAAAAATCGGCTTTCAGGATTTTATCGCCACTATCGAATCGATGGGTGTCGAGGCTCAGGAACGGGAAATTAACGATTTGTTGAGTGAGTTTTTTTGTGGATTGTGGAGATTAGATGGTTTAAAATTCTGTGCTTTTGTTATTGATAGAGTTTTTGGAATTTTCTATTTCAGTCTTTTTTCTGTCTCCAACCCATCATCTAAAAATCTCTGGTCAAAAATCTTGGTTATTTTCAGAGATTTTTTGAAAAATCCCAAGTAGAGTTAACTACCCAAAACGATTGGATTTTTTGAATCAAACTGTACGCGAATACTAGAAATTGATATTTATTCAAAAAAAAAAGTACCAGAAAAGACAGCGAAGACAAATCCGGCCAGCCACCGTGGCCTAGGTTTCCTACTACGCGGGAGATCAAATGCTCATCCCTATTCTCAACCTTTTTAACAAAATTTTCACTTTTAATGGCGATTTCTGGGGATTTCGATTTTTTTCTAAATTTCTTCGCAATAGTATTGTGGAGTTCAAAACCGTAATCACCCTAATAGAAGGCCACCTGAATCGTCAACTTTGAGCTCATATATCTCGGTTCATGTGAGGTTTATCAAAAAGTGGTCAACTGATAAAATGTTTGTGATTTAATGATAAGAATTCTATCAGTTGGCAACTTTTTGATATCTTGCACAGAAACCGAAATAAATAGGCTTAAAGTTGACGGTTCGGGAGGCCTTCCGTTGAGTGTTTACAGTAACTTTTCAAATATTTTAATGAAATAAAAACTTTTTGATGGAGTTCCCCTTTGATTTGAACTTAACCAATGAAAACAGTACTGTAGAACTTTTCACATTTCTCAATAATTTTCAAATCTATCGAGAAAAAAACCCACTAGCTCCTCCCCTCTGTGTCCTCTAGACGAGCAGAAAACGTCGAATCAACACACTCTCACTGTGAATTTCCAAGAAAACACCTCATATTTACCAATAGGATTACCGTTTTGAACGGTCTCTGTCCCTCCTCCCAGTCTTTTCGTTTCGCCTCTCTATCCATTTCGTCTGACCATTTTTTTTCTCGTGCCGTCGTTTCCTATATTTTCCAAAAGAAGTGAGAAAAAAGACATTTCTGGTACTTCTCTCCCCGGACTTTTTGTAAAGTACACAACTCTCCAACGAAAACTGTTGAAAGTTTTTCATTTCTTCAATCACCAACCAAAGTAAACCTTCCTTTTTTCCAGAAGCAATGCACGAGAATCGGATTGTCTCGTGGGATGAAGCTGAGCGCATTCTAATGGAGACCGATCAGACACCAGTGAGTTGAAAAAGATTTGATGTAGGAAATTGAGTGAATTTTCAGATAAAATGCAGCCTACCAGAACAGACAAGACCCACAGAGCCAGATAACGAAGTGGATGTGGATCAGTGTATCAGAAAACTACTTGATAATGATCCATCTTTGAAAGAAATCAATTTGAATAACATGAAGGTTTGTCATTTTTTGTAATTTTGGATAAGAGATAATTTCATTAAAATGGCGCAAGTTTTGAAAAATTAGTTACCGTAACCACTCTAATAGAAAACCACCCGAATCATAAATCTTAAGCGCATATATCTCATTTCCTGTGAAAGATATCGAAAAATGGTCAATTAACAAAATTTTTATCATAATATCAATATTTTGCCAGTTGACCCCTTTTCGATATCTTTTACAAGAACCACAAAATGTGAGCTAAATGTTGATGGTTTGGGTGGCGTTCTATTAGAGTGTTTACGGTAATTTCGATGTACCGAAAATAGTAGTTACCGTAACCACTGTAATAGAATGCCCACACTTAACATTAACTTTGAGCTCAATTATCTCGATTTCTGTAAAACATATTATAAAGTTGTTAACTGATAAAATTTTGGTTTCAGAAATTTTAAATAATTATATCGTAAGACCATCTTCAATATTTTCAGAGAACCCCGGTGCCAGCCATCAAACGACTACTGGAAGCATTGGCTTATAACGAACACTGTGAAAGGATTTCTCTCGCCAACATGGGACTATACGATCATGATATTAACGTCCTTGTCACAGTCATTGAAATGAACCAGGCTATCAAAAAAGTGAACTTGGAGACTAATTATTTGAGTGGTTAGTTACTGAAGTATACTTAGAAAGTTTCTGGCACATGTGGCCCTACTTGGAGCACCGGTGCCGCTGCAACGCGGTAATCTTGCCCAAGAGATAGGGACCCGTAGACAGGGCTATCGTACATTCAGCCAGTCGGTTGCTAACTAGAGAACTATCTGATAGTGAGCGGGATTCCAAGTTACAAAATTGGCGTGACTGTTTTCAATGAAAAATCAAAAGGGTTAACTATCACTTAAATTTCCTGTGACCTAATTTTCTCGAAGCTCACCACCGTTTCGCGAAAATAAAACAAGAATATTCCGAATCAGAATTTTTTGGGCTTTCTAATGATATAGGTCATAGAGGTGTAACTCGGAATTTCGGTAAAATAGTTCCCTAGTAAGTATACAATCAATAACAAAGTTATTTCAGGTGACTTCTTCTCCAAACTTTTCAAAGCCGCACTGGTCAACGAATCAGTGGAAGAGATCAAGGCTGTGAATCAGGGAGTTTCATTTTCAACACAATCTGAAAAAGAAATCATTGATGCGATTGTCAAGAATCATGGACTCACAAAAATTTCCATTAACTTCCGATTACCCGAAGGAAGGCACAAGGTGGAGAATGCGACATTGCGAAATGGAGAGCTCAGTGAGTACTGTTATGTTTGAGCCCAGTTATCTCGGCTCCTACAAGAGATATCAAAAAGTAGTCAACTGATAAAATGTTACTGATATTATGATAAGCAGTTTATCAGTTAACAACTTTTTGCTATCTTTCACAAGAACTGAGATAAAGTAGCTCAAATTATATTTCCTCTTACAGAACGAATAAAACGACGAGAAGCCGCTCAAAAAGCGCGATTGGAAGCCGAGGAACTTGCTAAGAATCCAGTGGTAAGACTTTTTTGATTATATTGGTCCTTACTCCAAAATTTCAGCCAAAATTGGCACCGGAGCCCAAAAAACCAGAGCCTGAACCCAAGAAAATTGCTCCAAAGGTTCGTTTGACAGTATTCTGAATGAAACGCATGGAGTGAAGATTCAGAAAGGAACTAATTTATAGTACTTTATGTCTAGCCATATATTATCTGTGATGATATTTTTTCCCGGTTTGCAGTGTGTGATAATTCCTACCCATCTCCCTTCTATCTCAACTAATTATTGACAACTTTTTCTTTGATTCGACTGTATATAAACTTTGTCCATTTTTGTCGTTGTTTCCAGATTTTCAGATTTGTCCTCCGTCCGTATTTTATATGTGATTGCAGTTACGAATACATGTTTCCAAACTGTTCCCAAGTTATTCATGATCCCTATTTAAGATTCCGATCGCTCCAAAGTCCTTGGTATCTCCGGAACCTAGACCTTCTGCTACTCCTAAAGCAGCTCCAGTGGTTGCCACTGCTCCACCAAACTCTACAATTCTAATGAAGCAGTTATCATTCCAAAGAGCAAGTCGAGAATCTGAAGAAGACACAGAACTCGTTGCTCCACCTCCTGCTCCGGAACCCCCGAAGAAGTTAGCGATTCCAAAGACTTTTATGAAGAAGGAAGAGGCTCCAACGCTTCAAAAGGTGGCAAAGAGGCCAACACGACAGTGGGAGCCGAAGAAGCAGGAGTCGTTGGAGAAGGAGGAGGAACAGAAGAAACCAGAAGTCGTGAAAAAAGAAGAGGTTAAGCCAGCTCCAAAAGAAGAGGAGAAGCTTCCAGCAAAGGTTGAGAAGAAGCATTGGGAACCGAAAGTTGCTCCAGTCCTGGATGGATATGCTCCGATCCTTGATGTATCTGGAAATGCAGCAGCCACGACTGCAAAACCTGTACTAGATGGTGCAGCTGTTAAAGTAAGAAGGCCGCCTATCACAGCTAAAAACATTTGGGAACAAAGAATGGCCAAGATCGAGAAGAAAGAGGAAAAGAAGAAGCCGTTACTTTCGATTCAAAAAATTAGAGAAATGGAGAAAAAGGATGAGATCAAAAAAGAAGAGGATGATAGGTTGGAGCAACTTTTGAAGAAGGAAAAAGAGCCGAAACGGTTGAATAACGAGCATAAGAAGCTTTTTGAAAATGGGACAGCAGAGAAACCAGAGAAGCCAGAGAGGAGACACGTACAGAAGCTTGTTGCAAAGAAGCCAAACTCGATTCTGAATCAGTTAGAATCGACGAAAATCGAGGGAGAGAAGAAGGAGGAGACACGACCGACTACAGTAATCCGAAGAACAGTGATGAGGAAAAAAGAGGAGCCACCAAAGGAGGCAGAGACCAAGGAAATCGAAAAACCCAAGAGGAGATTGGTCCGAAAGAAGAAAGTTGTGGAGGAAGATGCGAATGGGACCAACGGACATCAACATCATTTAACTAATGCTCCACCACCACAGGCGGTGCATTGAGATCTTTTTATTTGGATAAGGAAGAAGGATTACGGTAGAAAACATATGACGCTAATATAATGCCTCCCTTTTCTTGAGCTCATATATCTCAATTCTTGTGAAAGATATCAAAAAGTGGTCAACTGATAAAATGTTGGTGATATTACGACAAACATTTTATCAGTTTATGAATTTTTGATATCTTTTGAAGAAACCGAGAAAATTGAACTCAAATTGCAAGGGTGACCTTCTATAAGAGGGTATTTCCTATAGCTCGTTTTTACCGTAATCCTCTAGTGTCTTTTCAAATACAGTACCCAACAAAAGTATCCTGCTTTTTAACAGATTCAGTAAAGCATGTAAACTTTTTGATTATACCGTAAACACTCTAATAGAGTGGCACCCAAACCGTCAACTTTGAGCTTAATTATCTCGATTCCTATGGGAACTATCAAAAATCTGTCAACTGATGAAATAATTTTGATATTATGATAAATAATTTATCAGTTGACAACTTTTATCTATCTTTGACGGGAATCGAGATAATTTAGCTCAAAGAGCAAGGACCATGAATGCTCTAATAGAAACCCACTCTATATGTGCACGTTGAGCTCAATTATCTCGGTCCCTATCAGAGATATCGAAAAGTGATAAACTGATAAAATATTGATGATATTATGATAAACATTTTATCAGTTGACAAATTTTTTCTATCTTTGAAATGAACCGAGATAATTGAGCTTAACAATAAAATTTGGGGTGCTCTTCTATTAAAGGTTTTGCGTATACTGAAACTGTCAAAAAAGTGATATTTTTGTCTGTACCTTTTCCTATCTGATGTAATTAATGACCAACAAAAAAATCCTCTGCCTTTCCTATGTGATACAAACATGTACTGAATTTATACTCTCTTATCATTATCATTTCAAATTTCCCTCCTGCCTATTTTGAAAACTACTGTACTTAATTTTCCTTTTCTCCACTTCTCTATAAATGTCTCCCATAACTTATTAATGAATGAATCCCAAAAACCCAACGTCTTCTAATTTACAAAATTTTCAATTCTCTGGAATTTTCAGATTGGCGTTATGGTGGAAGAGAAACAATCGCCACCAATGCATGTGTACAAATTGAATCGAGGACTTTCCAAGGATGTGCAATAAGATTTTTTGTTGATTTTTGACTATTCGTTTTCTGTGAAAAAAAAACTGACCCACTTAATGATTTTTATCGGGAACTCCTTCAAATAAACCTGTGTCTTCTATGGACCTTTTTTGGTCCATTTTCTCCAAATTTAGAAGAAAATTTGGGTCATAAAATGTGCAATTTTCTGAGAAATGGGGCAGGACATTTATTCGTCTCAATTATTCATATATTCGCGTTTTTTTCGAGAAAAAGAAGAAACGAAAATTCAAATTTTGTGCACTTTGGGGAATTAAAGGTGATTCACACAAAAATATGTGTAGGGAAATATTCAAAAAAGAATCTTAAAATTCGAAAAAAAAGCGCATTGAAAAAGCATTGTGGTATCTGGTGGCTGGCGGCCGAGGGTGAGTTTTCTAGTCCCCGGTCAGCAAGCAAAAATTTTGTGCTGGATTTTTTAGGGGTTTTCTTATTTCCCGCTCTTTTTTCAAATGTAAAAAAGTTTTTAAAATCCGAAAAAAAAAACAGTTGAAAATCGATAAAAAAAACCCGGAAAAGTCGAGTACGGAAAAGTCGAGTACGGCCGGGGACTAGAAATTGCATACTCGGCCACCAGCCATTGGATACTATCCCGCTTTTTAATATACGGTTTTTCATATTTTAGGGGTTTTTTTTAAAGTTTTTCATCATTTTTGTCGAAATCTACATACCGTAAAACCTCACATTTTTTATATTTCTTACAGTAACCATGGGAAATCGACTCAAAGTTAAAAGTTAGGGGCCCTTCTATTACAGGTTTTATGGTACTTTTTCGGCAAATTCAAGCAAAAAGAAGCCTGAAAAATTTTTTGTTAAAAATATTTATTAAGCTCATGTATACACCCATCCCCAGTTTCTATAACTAGATTATGCTTCTTGGATTAAATGAGCAGCACACAATATAAATCTTGGCGGTCAGGAAGAGCTCATTTTTCTCTTTTGGGAGGGGTACGTCGGGTTGGTTGAAATGAGATTTTCTCTTTTCGCAAAAAGAAGATTTAGAATTTTTAATTAAAACTGACTCCAACTAGATAAATGACTTTTACAGTAGTCCAGATGGCAGAAGATGAATGACCTGTTACCGTAGATGACTGCGGAAGTACGTGTAGGCTACCATATATGGAAAGTTTAGCCGGATATCCACATCAGCAGTATTTATCAAAACGGATTTCCGATATAATACGTATCAGGGATTTATCTTCTTTTTCATGGAATCCATATATTATATTCTGACTTTGAAGAAAAAATAGCTGGCTTCTTCTATTCCTAGTCTTCGAAAACGGAATATCGAATTGTTCTATGAGTTAAAAGAAGTTTTATTTTGGTGATAAGCAAAAACCTCTCCAAAACCTTATCATTTTTGTTTATCAATGCTTTTCTCACCCCGGATGTCACATGACTTTGTTGTCCTTTTTTTCTATTTTCTGGGTGAATCAGAAATAGCAAATCACCCTTTTCCACACTTTCGTCTAATTATCCTAGAAAAGAAAAGAGAGGAAAAGAGAGAAAAAGTTGATAATTGAGTTAGCAAAGAGGCAACTCTTTTTTCCTCTATGCTTGCTCTCTAATTTTGAGATTTTTGAGTGTTTTTTTAAACATTGAGCAGGCCCTAGAACTTTTTCGAATTCCCACGACATTTCCCACGAATCGGATTTTTTATTCGAGACGGTGATAACACAAAGTTTATGAAATTCTGAATTTGTGTCATTCGGCTCATTTTTTCTTCCTATTGGTTTTATGAAGAACATGTTGATTTCCTGATCTTGTAGTTTTCTTGAGGATTTGATAATTTTGGTATGGTAAATGCCACGATGACCTAGAATACTGAATATGGAGCTCATTAGGACTTTCTAGATGTTTAAGATTATAGTACTTTTGATTTTTGGTCTGAACTTTGGGGTGGTATTGTAAAACGGGCACCTGAAATTCTCGGAGCCGAGACTTGCCTTCCTTTTTAAGATTTCACCGTCTGAACCTATAGTATCAATGGAAGGCAGACTCTAGTGATGCTAAATTTTCCATTTTATTCAGAATATCCCATCGAAAACAAAGAAATTTTGTTTCATTTTTATCTGTTTTGGGGGCGGAGCCACTTAAACTATACGTGCTCTTTGAGCTCAATTATCTCGGTTCTTGTAAGAGATATCAACATTTTGTCAACTAATAAGTTATTTATCATAATATCCCCAACATTTCAACAGTTTACAAAATTTTGATATCTCTCACATGAATTGAGATAATCAAGTTCAAAGTGCATGTATAGGGTGGGCATCTACTAGAGCAAGAGCATTTGGTGCAAACACCATCACGCCAAAATGACAGACCAATATCATAAGAAGCCAGGGACAAATTTTTTCAAGAAGTTAGGTTACAACTTTCACCTGTTTTTGATTTTTTTGTGCATTCCGCAGATTACGGTTCAAAAGATTTCAAAAATTTGTCAATTGATAAAGTGTTTTTCGTAAAATTAGCAACATTTTATCAGTTGACACATTTCCGATATCTTGCATAGGAACCGAGATAATTGAGCTCTAACTTGAGAATGTGGGAATCTATTACAGGTTTCAAGGCAGCAGAGGTATGTTTATTGGCATTACCAGGCTGTTTGCCGCGCCTCCGGCGCTACAAACAGCTGGAATTAACTTTTTTCTTATACTGTTCGTCGCTTCGCGACTCACTTTTTTTAAAGGACACGTCAATTTATATTTTATTTTCAAGCTTTTCAAAATTTGCGGACAAACTGACAGAGAGAGATATAGAGAGAGAAAGAGACGCAACTTCATTTATTTATTATAAGAATGATTAGACATGGTCCATTCTTATCGTGTTTCTTTGATTTTGGACGCTAAATCACAAAATTCGAATTTTCGTCTTTCTAGAAAATTCCTGTGGTCCTTTAGGTCTTCTACTTCAGACATCCTACCGGACCTAAGTTGAAATGTCTCAACATCACCAAAAACCCCCAATAAATTATAGGTTGTCCTCTCTTGAAAAATTGAACTCTCATTCTTTTTCCTCTATACGTTTCCTACTTCATCTTCGTCTTCCTCCTCGCCCATTCTCGCCAATTTCCCACTTTCCACATTTTTCAAATCCGCTCACCGAAGTCCATGAGAAGGGTAGATCGTGCGAGAAGATTCATTGCCTTTTTTGCTGCTATCCGCTTCATTAGACTCTTCCCCTTAGAGCACCGTCATCGTCACCCATTTCTCTCTTGGCCCATTTGCTCTTTTAGTGCTGCTCCTTGACTTTTTATGCTCTTCTCTTTTTCTTGAATCCGCGCTCGCTGCACCCCACCCATTCTTGGCCCCTCCCATTGTCTTCCTCATTTCGCCTCCTCTCCCTTCCTATTTTTCTAATAAATAAAATGTCTTCTTGCGGTTTTAAACGAACCTCCATCATCAAACCGCCCATTTTTTCCGTCGACTATTAGGAGGAGGTCCCCCAGTCTTCCCACTATTGCCGTCCGAATTTTATGATCTTGCACACAACATGTTCTTCTCAGCCACTTAATAATTCACTTATCTAACAAATATCTAACAAATTTTCGCGATGATTCATGCACGTAACTCTTCCTCCGATACCTTCTCCTCCCTCCTCCTTACCGAGTCCTCTGAAGTCACTGTAGAACAAATCGAGGAATGCTGTGAAGGGATGGCGTTGTCGGACATCTTCCCAATCTTTATGGTCGCTGGCGCCATTTGGGTCCTGGTATACTGTATTCTGATGACACAGAAGATTTTCATGGACAGTCAGTATCAGGAGATTCAGCCGAAACGGAATGGGGAGGAGGACGACGTCGAGCATCTTCATCCACCACCATCGCCACGTCATCCGAGACCGAAGAGATGTTTGGATGATATTGATGTGGAGCAAGGATTGTGAGTTTTGATAGTTTTTCGTAATTTACCATATTCACGTCGGGAGTACAGTAGAACCGAAGGGCCACCACACTGTCAGCTTTTTGTCAGGTTATCTCGGTTCCTGTAAAAGATATCAAAAATGTGTAAACTGATAAAATGTTGAGGATAAAATGATAAACACTTTATCAGTTTTCACATTATCGATATCTTTGACAGGAGCCGAGATAAATTGGCTCACAGATTTCATGCTGAGATGTTGTCGGCAAAGTAGAGTTTAGTACACAGAAACAGAACATAAAAATAGATTCTTGGTCTTCAAAACGAACAGATTCCGAATTTATGCTAATTTCAGAGTGTTCAGTCTGTGTTCTGGAATAATCAAAAAAACTTTCCGTTTGCGGGTTGCGTATAATTTTTTTGTTATTCGAAGGATTCAGAACTGTCCACGATCATGAACCTGTTCCAGATTACAGTAGCTTTCAAAAATCTTACTGGGGCTTCTATAGTCTTTAAACTTACAGTAATCTACTCCTGTCCATTTTAGAATTAAAAAATATATAATCTCGAAATTTGATTAATAAGGAGTACTTTAGAACCTGTAATGGAAGAATCTCACACACTGTCAACTTTGAGCTCAATTATCTCGGTTCCTATGTGAGATATCAAAAACTGGTCAACTAATAAAATATAGGTGATAAGATGATGAATATTTTATCAGTTAAACATTTTTTGAAATCGTTTATGACAACCGAGATAATTAAGCTTAAACTTGACAATGTGGGTCCCTTCAAATACAGGTATTACGGTAACTGAACCCGCCGATTTTTGGTCAAAAATCTTTTTTTTTTTTTCGAAAAATTAATATTGCTACATCTTATTAGCTTTAGATTTCACAAAAATATGTACTGGAAAAAGTTCTAGATTCAAATATTTCAATAATTTCAACTTTCGCAAGTTTCCGATAGCAATAAACCACCACAAAGAACATTCGGTCCACCTGTTCGAAACGAAAACTCTCGATTTCGTTTCAAAAAAAACCAACAAAAAAAAACTTCCGTATCTGATGTCTCTCTGTTCTCCCCCGACCAGTTTTCGAGTAATCCCAATTTTCCTATATTTTTCAGAACCCGCAACAACGATCAGACCCCACGGGCCTTCTTCCCCTACTATCTATGAACGCCTTTTTTTCATGGATTCGGGTTTTTTTCTTAAAATCTTAAAATCGCTTTTTTAATTCATCAGCTTTTCTTATATGTACTTTGGTCCTTATATTTTGATGTCTTTTTTCAATAAAACTGAACTCTCTAATAGAAGAAAAACCTATACTTGCACTTTGCGCCTTTATATCTCGGTTCCTGTGAGAGATATCAAAAAGGTGACAACTGACAAAATGTTCCTTATAATATGAAAAACATTTTGTCAGTTGAACACTTTTTTATATCTTTCACAGAAAATGAGATAAGTTGATAGAAAGATAAAAGTTGAGTGGTTTTTCTATTACAGGTTTTGGTTTCATATTTTTCATTCATTCTTTTCAATGACGCATTGTTTTTACTCAAAAATAAACTTGGTTCAAAAAAATAACACCTCCATAGATAACAGACACATGATAAGAGACAATCTCTCCTTTTGAAGAAGGAAGTGTATGGTTTTTGACGACGACTACAAAGCATAACCGTTATCATGTTTTCTAGCCTTTTGATTGATTATATCCCTCCTAATCTATCCATTCTCATCAAAATTTTCAGTTTCTAAATGTTCGGTTTGTCCCAACCGACATGGAACATTTGTCAGTTAGGAGCAGTCTTCTTCTTCAATTTCTTCTCCTTCTTCACTCTGTGTAAGTTTGTCGGAACGAGAGAAAGAGGCACTCTCCTCTATGCAATGCCTCCCCTCTTCTCTCGTCGCCTTGATAGCTCAGTTGGGAGAGCGTTAGACTGAAGATCTAAAGGTCACCAGTTCGATCCTGGTTCAGGGCAATTGTTTTTGCTTTTGTTTTTGTAAGTTTTTTTTGTATTACAGCAGCTCTATCCCAGACTCTTATTGAAAGTGTGGCTGAAACAGAAGGTATAAATCGGCATGCAGGTTATTATAGGTTTGTTTTTCACCTTATCATCAGGTTAAAGACAATTTTCAGTGCCTTCCTGACCTATCTAGTCTTCACAGTTGGACATTTCGTTGCCACACCAATTGTGGAGATAATTTCACCGAAATGGTCGATTGTGAGTGGTCTGGTTGGTTACGCAATGTTCGAGGCCGCATTTCTATGGATGAATGAGTATTTTTTATACTTTTCGGCCGCATGTGCAGGATTCTCTGGATCGTGTAGGTCTTTGGAGAAAATAGGGGATGTTGGAATTTCTGGATTACAGTACTATGGACCGGACAGTTCGACTACCTTGCCCAAAACTGCCAACCACACACGCTGGATCGAAATTCTTCGAACCTATGGGGTCTTTCACAAATCTCGTGGGACCATTAACTTTTTTCTTGATAAGTCTTTAATTTTTTCAGCTTAATTTTCGGAGGAGCCTACCTCTTGATTCTGTACAGGTTTCAGACTGGAAATGAGTTTCAGATGCCTTTAGTAAGTTCAAATTAAAGTTTTTAAATATAATTTTTAATTTGAAATGTTTAGATTCGAACAGTGATTCTATCGTTTCTAGTATGTACATTGGTATCCATAGTTATTGGATTTTTCCTACCGAAACCTCATTATAGAGCTGAAAGGTATCAAGTAGGGTACCTCAAACATCTTTGTGAGTTTTATAAATTTTTACTCTGAGGTAACTTCAATGCGCGTTAATCTTGCGGGGAACAAAGCTTAGTACCGGTAGCGACATCTTGAAAGGCGCATTTAAAGGAACATGTACTTTCTTAAGTATTGTCCGACCTATTTTTTACGATTTTCAATGAATTTTATCGATTTTAAACATATTTTTCGGAAAAATCGCAAAAAAAAAATGAAAAACGTCGAAAGACCGCAAAATACAAGGTCCTACAACGAAAACTACAATAACCTAAAAATATATTTAAGGATATCGCTAACGGTTCTAAGCTTGTTTAAGAGTAATATTGCTCATTTTTTCTATAATTTTTTTCAGGCGAAATTGTAAAAATATCCTTCGATCGGAACCTTCTTTTCCTTCTGGCCACATTTTTGTACACCGGGATGGAGTTGTCGTTTTATTCCGTTGTTTTTCCGACAATGGTTTCTTTTACAAAAGCCTTAGGGAATACGAGAGATCTCAATGCGATTTCGTCGATTTTCGTAGGAATTGGCAATGTTTCTGGTGAGATTTTACTATTTTTTTAAAGTTTTTTCACTAAAAAACCCGCCCCGTCTGCGTCTCTTCTGTCTCGCCCCCTGCCGACTTCCCGCGAAGCCCCGCCCACTTCACACACAAAGTATAGCGGGCGGCGGAACCCGGGAAGTGTCGGCTGCACGCATAGTAGTAGTCGCGGCGGCAAGCAGTGTTCGTCACTTGTTACATCCTATGATGAGAGTTTGCGACTAGGGCGGTCATACATAATCATGGTGATTCTAGTCATTCTGATGGTACGTAACAAAATACAAGCAATTTTTGGAATATTTTCTCTTTGAAGAGTTTATAAATGGAATTATATAAAAGTGAATAGAGAAACTGAATACATTTGGGAATGGAATATTACAGGATGTTTTGCTTTATCTCTTCTCGGAGCACGCGTTCGAGAGATCGGACGGAAAAAGATGGTTCTATTTGCGGCGGTCCTTCACATGACATGCTTCCTGTTGGCGTTTCTGATGTTCCCCAATGAGTCTCCGCTCCAACCGACGGATGAAATAGGGTATTTTAAACCGAGGCAAGGGTTCTGAACTTTTTGGCTTTGAATCAAATATCAATTCAGTCCGTATGTGGTCCTAATTAGTGGATTTCTGCTTGGTGTAGGGGATACAATTTTCAATCAACAATGCTATACAATTCTCAGTGATATTTATGATCATGATAAACGAATAGAAGCATTCGCGGTTTACAGATTTTATCAGGTACTTATCATAACTTACTAACAGACAACTAGGAACTTCCAGAGTGCCGCTAGCTGTGTGGTCATGTTTTATTCGGCTCAGGCCCTTCTGAAAACTCATATAATAATCCTGTCAACGTTTTGTGTGCTGGCTACGGTTACATTCTTTGGAATACGGTAGGAATTTTTCTATAGCATAAAGAATTGAAAATTTGCAGGGTTCCTGAAAAGTATCCAGTGACACCAAGTGCGGAAATGCTGGAAGTGAAGGAATGTTAATAATTTGTATAAAATAAAAATTGGAAAACTGTCAAGTCTTGTACTTTGTGCATCATTCGATACCCCCATACTTTAAATCCATGTATCTCGCTTCCTGTAGAAGATATCAAAAAGTTGTCAACTGATAAAATTTCAGCGATATTATGATAAACAATTTATCAGTTGACAGATTTTTGATAACTCTCATAGAAACCGAGATAATTGAGCTCGACATGTACATACAGGATGAGCTTCGGTGAACTCATTAAACTCTTGACTTTCCTTGAAAACTCAAATTGGTGACTCAGAAGTTCAGACAAACTTAACGGCGTCAATCAAACCAAAAAATTTAGGTTCCTCTCAAAAAAAATGAGTCAAAACAAGCCAATTTACCCCAGGGAGAATCACGACACCGTCAATTTCGAAAATCCGTTGTCTGTGTCATTCTGTTTTTTTTTCTTTCTTGATATGCCTGAAAATTAGTACCTGACAGCCCAGATTTTCAGCCTTTTTTGGTTTTCTAGGCCACCATTAAGTCTCTAACTGTGCCTGGTTCTTTTTTCTTATTTTTGCGATTGATTTTCGAATTTTCAGAATGGCTGAAAATATAATATCATTTCCAATTATCATGTCCTTTATGGTTTTATCAATTGTCGGTGTGATTGGAAATCTAACTATTCTTTTAGTCACATTTACAAACAAAACTCTACAAACGAGATGTTGTATCCTTATTGGGATAATGGCATTTTTCAATTTTATAGTTTGTGTCTATGTGGTACGTTTCCCAGGAGAAGCCAGCTTAGCTTCATTTTCCGTCGGTCGAAAATCGCCGACCGCCGACCGACGGTGGTCGGTCGGATAAATTTCCCGACCGAATGGAAGCCTTAGAGCCAATCCGAATTTCATAATCTATTTTATTTCAGACTCAATTACGAATAATGATGTTGCTTGGATTCTACGATATCTCTAATACCACTTGTTTTCTATATTCCTTTTATGGAATTTTTGCAATGAATATGCAGAGTATTTTGAGTTTATTCATAGGTTTGGATAGATTGTATAAAGTGTCTTTTCCAGTCAAGTAAGCATTTTCATGGTTTGAATTTTTTAAAGAAAACTTCAGATACTCAAAACTTCCACTATCCTATTACATCACTGGCTTTGTGTTCTGTATTGTTGTTTCTCTACTGGTCACTTTTTCGAAATATGTTTTCTTGGCAGGTGAGGCAAAAAACTAGAGTACACTATAACAGAACCCACTCCCCTATACTTGCCCTTTGAGCTCAAATATCTCAATTTCTTTAAGAGATATGGAAAATGTGTCAACTGATAAATTGTTGGCGATATATATTCACATTTTATCAGTTGACACATTTTTGATATCTTTCATAGGAATCGAGATAATTGAGCTTGAAGTGCATGTTCGAAAATAAAATTCCAGAAGAAATCATAATACCAATCTGTACGCTTTTCATAATTTATTCGCCGTGAAATATGATTTTTTTTAAAACAATTTCTTTCTGAAATTTTTTTAAATTTTGGGTCATGACCTAGAAAATTTAGGTCGTGACCTAGAAAAAATTGGGTCATTACCTAGAAAATTTTGGTCGTGACCTAGAAAAATTTTGGTCGTGACCTAGGAAAAATTGGGTCATTGCCTAGAAAAAGCTAGATCGTGACCTAGAAAAATTAGGTCATGACCTAGAAAAATTTAGGTCATGAGCAAGAAAAATTTCGGTCGTGACTTAGAAAAATTAGGTCATGACCTAGAAAAATTCAGGTCGTGACCTAGAAAAACTAGATTGTGACCTAGAATAATTTAGGTCGTGACCTAGAAATTCTAATTTTTCACGTGATTAGTTTTTTTGTAACATTCGTTGTTTGGAAAATTGTTAGTCACGTGAAAAATGTTTTAATTTTTTATTCGAGAATTAATTTTCAAATTATTGTTCAGTTAGTATCTTTGTGCTCATTTATCTCAATTACTATGGAAAATACTAAAAACTTGTCAACTGATAAAGTGTTGTTGATATTAAGAAGCACATTTTATTAGTTGACCACTACTTTATATCTCTCTTTGGAATTGAGATAATTGAGCTTAAAATTTAAGTCTACAAAAATGAAATTTCAGAAGAAATCATAATACCCGTCTGTCTGCCAGTAACTGCGCTCTACCAGACATCGCTTAAGATTTGGTTGTCATTCAATTTTCTGATATCTGTTTCTGTCATAATTATTTATGGCTGGACGCATATCAAGTGTAACAAACTGAAAAGTTGGTTAGCAAAATCTGAACCTCTATTTAAGAGGTATTTCAGGGAACAACCTGCACATCAAAACTGTAGAATCTGTGAATCGAATTCTAAACTCTCTTATCGTCATCATAGCGTTCTATGTGTGTACGTGGTTTTTAGCAATGGCTTCGCTGTTCTTGTCCGAGGTGACAAAGCCTAGAATTCCTATTGATAATCAGATTACATTCAAATTTCAGATTCTAAAACTCGAGGGAGCAACGGTGTACATGGTTCGCAGATGGTCAGGATATCTTGTGATTTGTAATTCCTCCCTTCATGTTTTTGTATATTTCTGGAGAACGCCGGATTACAGGTATCCCTGGTTTCGAGCCTGTTAATATTTATTTCAATTCCAGAAAAGCTATGATTCAATTCTTCTGCCATCCGTTTAAGTCAGAATCCAACAACTCGAAAATTCTGATATCTGTCATTCCCAGGAATCATCAAGTTATGGTTTTATGATTTTCACACTCACACTCTATGTTCTAATCTATTGTTTCGCAATTATGTAACAGAGCAATAAATGATTGTAAATCTAGTCTCCCTTCCCTTCCGCTACGTCTGACAATGGGGACAGTCTGTAGGCTATCACCTTTGAAGGTGCAGTGGGACCCCGACGGAGGGTTCTCATAGAAGAGATAAGATGTGGATTGAGGTGGTTCAGAGAGTCTTGTTGTTATGCTATTCTGCTGGTACAGAGACCCAACTACAACTACCGTAACCTAAATCTAATTAGTTCAAATTCTTGACCAGAAGTTCAAATTGAGCCAGAAAATGAGTAATGGTTCATTAAAAAAAAATAAAAACGAGCAAAAAGTCAGTGTCTGTGTCATTCTGTTATTCGATTTCCTCTGTTATGCCCACAAATTAGTACCTTTTAGGTCTGAGTCTCGTTCCTGACCACCTAGTTTTGCTGTGAGCAGTAACTCTCCATAATTTACTTTTTTGTCTTGTTCCCTTTTTCCGATTTTTGAGAATGGCTGAAAAAATAATTTATCTTCCTGCTATCATTGCCTTTATGATTGTGTCAATTATCGGTTTGATTGGAAATCTGACTATTCTTTTAGCGACATTTAAAACTAAAACTTTGCAAACGAGATGTTGTATTCTGATAGGGATAATGGCATTTTTCGATTTTATAGTTTGTATTTATGTGGTACGTTTATCCAGGAGAAGCCAATCTAAACTATTATTCTAGTACAAAAAGGCCGAAGGTCCCACAACGACAACTACAGTAACCTAGATGTTGTGGGACCATCGGCCACGGACATTGGCGTTTGTCCTGCACAGCTCCAAGTTTTTAGACTCAATTAAGAATAATGATGTTGCTTGGATTCTACAATATATCTAACACCACTTGTTTTCTATATTCCTTTTATGGAGTATTTGCAATGAATATGCAGAGTATTTTGAGTTTATTCGTAGGATTGGATAGACTGTATAAAGTGTCTTTTCCAGTCAAGTAAAAACTTTTGACTTTAAAAATTTTATTGAAAACTTCAGATACTCAAAACTTCCACTATCCCATTACATTGTTGGTTTTGTATTCTGTATTGTTGTTTCTCTGTTGGTGACTTTTTCGAAATATATTTTCATGGCAGGTAAATCAGATATTTGAGGAAATTCTTAAATTTTAAAAATCGCATTCCAGAAGAAACCATAATTCCCGTCTGCCTGCCAGTAACTGCGCTCAACCAGACATCTCTCAAAATTTGGCTGGCATTCAATTTTTTAATATCCATCTCTGTCATAATTATATATACCTGGACCCATATCAAGTGTAACAGAATGAAAAGTGGGTTAGCCAAATCTGATCCTCTATTTCAGAGAAATTCCAGAAAACAACCTGCACATCAAAACTGTAGAATCTGTGAATCGAATTCTCAGCTCTCTCATCGTCATAATCGCATTCTATGTGTGCACATGGTTTTTAGCAATCGCTGTTTTGTTTTTTGCGGAGGTGACAACATCTAAAATCTCATTTAAGAAATAAGATTCAATTTGATTTTTAGGTTCTGAAGCTCCAGGGAGCAACGGTGTACATGGCTCGAAAACTGTCAGGATATCTTGTGGTTTGTAATTCCTCCCTTCATGGTTTTATCTATTTTTGGAGAACGCCGGATTACAGGTTTCCCTTGTTTCCATCTTTTTGTATTTTCACTACTTTTTGTTCCAGAAATGCTATTATTCAACTATTCCGTCATCCCTTTAAGCCCGAATCC
The DNA here is from genome assembly GCA_027920645.1 of Caenorhabditis nigoni. NCBI lineage: Eukaryota > Metazoa > Nematoda > Chromadorea > Rhabditida > Rhabditidae > Caenorhabditis > Caenorhabditis nigoni. Next base: position 1,207,576 of record CP115868.1, read on the forward strand.
AACAAATCCTCGAAAATTTTGATATCCGCTATTCCCAGAAATCAAGTTAGGGTTTTATGACTTTCACACTCACACTCTATGTTCTAATCTATTGTTTGCAATTATGTAACAGAGCAATAAATGATTGTAAATCTAGTACCTCTTCCTTCCGTTACGTCTGACAATTGGGATAGTCTGTAGACTATCACCCTTTGAATGTGTAGTGAGATTCCCGACGGAGGGTTCTCATAAAATAGATAAGATGTGGATTGCGGTGGTGTAGAGAGTTTGTTGTTATGCTATTCTGCTATTCTGGTGGTACAAAAAATTCGGAGCTATAGAAGGTCCAACAACCTCAATTACCGTAACCTGAGCTTTTTCTGAGAAAAGAGGTTGAGGGTGGATACCTCGTTAAAGTTTTCTTAAAGACACAATAGCGGACTACCGTATAAATTTCAAATCATTTTTCCGACTTAAATCGAAAAAAACCCATGAAAATCGTAGAAAAATTGAAAAAATAGGCTCCTTAAATACGGTAGTTTGCTTTGCGAATTTGGGAAAAATTCAACTTTTCACTGCTTTTCCGTCGATTTTTTTCTGATAAAAATTATTGAAAACGACAACGAAAATCGAGAAATGAACCCCGAAAATAAACATATTTTCGGGTTACTGTAGTTATCGTTGTGGGACCTTCGGCGACGACCGCCGGCGTTTCTTTCACCTTCTTTCGATTTTTTGCGAAATTTGCGACCGATTTGTTTTTTAAAACACCTCTTTTTTTTGTTAAAAATTCGTCATAAACAAATCTCTCGCTAAAATAACATGGTCTCACAACGAAACAAAACTTTCGTGACTACTGTAGAGCTACTGTAAAGCGCTGCAGGTTTCCTAAAAAGTGCAAAGCTTTTTCTACTTTCCGGCGAAAATCTTCGCTTTCTTTGCATGAAAATTCGTTTTGAATTTGTAGATTTTTTCTGAAATTGAATAATTTAAATGATCTACAAATCCGCTTCAATAGCGCGCCAAGAATTTGTCGCAGCATTTTCGTTTAGCGCCAAACTCCTCGCACATTCGTTTCTTTCGGTTTTTCCGTCTCTTTTTTCTTGCGCCTTTTTTTCTGCGAACTCTCTGCCGAACGAAAAAAAAAGCTCTTTGACATGGATTTCAATTTTCTTATTGTTTTCTTGTCCGTCTGCTGTAACGTCTGTTGTCTCAAAACAATACAGCGGCGTTTCCTTTAATCTTATCTCTTTTTAATACCATATTTTACAACCCAGCCCCTAAAACATCTTGTTGATGGTACTCACCAGCCCTCTTTTTTTAACAAACTAGGTGAAGGTGGACTTGCTCTTTCCCCATTCCCACTCTTGCCAGGGCGGGATCTTAATAACACATTCATTTTGCAGAACGCGCGCGGGCACAACACCCAACAAGCTCCGCCTCCTGTCTTCGTTCGTCGCTCTCGATCTCGATCCGACGACGACATCAGAATATTCATTCGTCAGCTATGCTCATCCGATCGCTTCTCGTTTTGGCGTGTCTTCTCGCCTGTGCACCGACGACGGTTAACTCATGGTGGTAAGTGTTTTTAGCTATTGTCAAGCTTATTAGGTTGCGTAATAATCAGTAAAGTTCTAGAATGCCTGTAACGTTCACAAGCTTCGTACAGACTTCAAACTGTTGTGGTATGCTGTTGCGCTTCAATGAGAAGGTGTCGTGGCGAGAAGTTCATTTGTTGAGGTGAAAATCCAACTGAAAATCTCGAGAAATTCGAATTTTTAACGACCTAAAACTTTGCAACGTCACCTTCTCATTGAAGCGCAACAACATAACACAGCAGCTCGAAAGCTGCGCTTGTATTTAGCGGAAACCCCCTACTTTGTCTATTTTCCTTATGTTCCCACAGTATCGCAGATTTCCTGTTGTCATAAAAGCCCCCCGGCTGTCGGTGAGAACCGAAAGGGTCCCATAGGCGATCGTAAAATTGCGCGCCGCCTAAAATTGTTTGGCAACAGTAATCCCGACAGCCGTTCTTCGCCACCCGGATTTTATGAGCTATAAAAGTAGACCTTGAACGAAAATCGCCTTTTCTAGGTTGCTCTCGAAAGCCGACACGTCGTCACCTACCACCGCCAACTCGCCGATTCTGTGCAAAAATGTTCCCGGTTTGACGCCGCAGCAGAAACGAATGTGTCATGAGAATCCGAACATTATCAAGTACTTGGTAAGGATCACAAGCTAGTTTTCATTTTGAAATTTTCTAATTTCCAGATCTCCGGACTTCGAAGCGCACTGCACACCTGCGAGTACACGTTCCAGCGAGAAGCATGGAACTGCACACTCACACTGCCAGGTGTCGGAACATCACCTCTACAGAGTAAGCAAAATTTCACACCTGTCCCGTTCGTTCCAATTTTCAAATTACACCCTTCTCTTTTCAGTTGCCTCCCGTGAATCAGCATATGTGTACGCGATTTCCGCAGCCGGCGTGTCTCACTCACTGGCTCGCGCTTGTTCGAAGGTAAGTATTATATGAGTCAGCAGCAGTATGTAGGCAAAACGACCTTGATTGCTTGCATGGTTCCTTGAATGTTATGTCTTGCTTTTCCAGGGCCTAATCGACGATTGCGGTTGTGGAGAGACGCCACAGGGAACCGACCCAACTTCTTCCACCGCTAGCCGCTCGCCGAGTGACTTTGTATGGGCTGGATGCTCGGACAACGTCAAGTTCGGCAACGCGTTCGGCCGCAAATTCGTCGACCAATACGACCGTCAACACGCCACCGAGCCACGTTCCCAGATGAATTTGCACAACAATCGCGTCGGCCGACGTCTTCTCGCCAACGCGATGAATAGAGAATGCAAATGCCACGGAGTGTCGGGAAGCTGTGTCACCAAGACTTGCTGGAAGGTGATGCCAAAGTTCGATGAGTTCGCCGCACGTCTTCATGAGAAGTATCAACTCGCGAAACTTGTCACTAACAACGATCAGAAGCTGTTTGTAAGAAGCACACCGTCTGCGGGACTCTCCGGAAGAACAGAAAGATACGTCAAGACTTTGGACGCTTCTTCAAAGGTAGATTTTTTGTTGTTTTGAACGCGTTGCGTGTCGGCGTCGCGTGCCAGCGTGGCAGTCGCTCGCACGGCATCGCGCTTGGCGCCGAGCTAATTTTGAAAGCGTCGCGTGTCGACGTGGCTGCGTCGCGGTCGCCAGCTCATTTTTAGGTGACTGCCGTGCCTAATTGCTACCCGAAACGTCTCACTTCACTTCATAATTCCATTTTTCAGCAAATGAGAAACGAGCTCATCTATCTCGATGCTTCACCCAACTACTGCGCAATCGACGTCAAGGATCGCGAATGCGGCGATAAATGCTCGAACATTTGCTGTGGACGAGGCTGGCGAACGACTCGCGAAATCGTCGACGAGCCGTGCCATTGTCAATTCGTCTGGTGCTGCGAAGTGAAATGCAAGACGTGTAAGAAGCTGGTGGAACGAAACTTCTGTCTTTAGTCTGAAAAAGACTTTAATCAGAAGTCTGAAGTCTCCTAATAATTTTCCTGTTTCTGCCCTTTGATTTTTCTTTCGTGCCGCATTGTTGTCCTCCACATGTACATTCCCAGTAATTCCACTACTTCATATATATATTTATTGACTTCTCGCTAACGACCCACATATCTCAGAGTGTATATTTATTACTGCCTACCCGACTCATGAGTTTTTACTTTACTTGTTTGATGATCACTTTTCACCACTTTCCCATCACTGTGTGACAGTTTTCTTTGTTTTTTTTTTATCTAGGAGCATTCTTTTACCCGCTTGTCTATCTAATAAATAGCTAAAATAATAAGAATTCATATTTTACATGTATTTAATATATAATTTAGATAATTTGCAATAGTAGGGGTGCTTCCCGGCTAGTTTCTCTTCTTTCTAGTCGCTTCCGCGTTGGACCAATACATGAAGAATTGGGCGAAAATGAGACCATTGAGCACGGCGGCTGTTGAGTAGGAGACGATGAGAAGCGAGTCGCCAGTGTCTTGAACAGAAGTGAACACTCGGGCGACGGTTCCAGCGAACTGAAGGAACACGGAGATCAGGGAGAGTTGACCAGTGGATTGGGCGCGGTAGTTTTGGGAGATTTGGAGGAGCTGAAGCAATAATTTCAATGTTTTTAATTCGAGATTTGTCTGTTACCTTCGACACCACGACAATCGGGATTCCGGCAGTTTGAACGTATGTTAGCACATACATTGGGATGGTTTTACTGATAACTCCGTAAGCGACTGCCGAAACGACTCCTAGGAATCCAAATGAGAGAGCTGTTTGTCCGTTGAACAAGAAGATTTGAAGGAGAATGATCACAAGTTGAACGGCAACGAAGAACGAATCTCCCCATCCACTGAACACGAATCCTGATCGATAGCTGTACGATGCGGTTCCAATGGCTCCGACGAGAGCGAGAAGTTGTGATGAGGCGGAGATTCCCTGAAAATTTGAAATTAAATGCTTGAAAATCCCATGAAAAGTACTAACCTGCGCACTTTTAGCCGCCTGAATCTTCAAAATCTGTGGAACGAAGAGGAGAATCGAGCCAAGGGTGATGGCGAATCCAAGTCCACGACTCAGCACTGCTTTCGGGCATGTTGCTGAAAAAAAATCGTTAATTTATGGAACAAAATAAAAAGAATAGCTTACGATGGAAGAAGTTGAAGTTTATTAGCAACTCCTCAAAACAATTGCCCGGGAAGAGACTTTGAACGGCGTCGTGCACAATTTTTGACATTCTGGAATTACAAATATTACGTTTTTGACAGTTTAAGACAATAAGGTTCAAGGAAACATCTGAAAAAGGCTTGAATTTCAGTGGAAAGAATAAGAAAACGTCTTCGCAAGGGATGCGCCAGCCTGGCGCATATCTCGTGCATTGGCGCAATTCGAGTTTTTCGCGTTGGCAACTGGGCAGACTGAACTGAAAACCGGGAGTTTTCTTATCAAATTGGTACTTAAAAGCGAAGAAAAAGTGCTGAAAAAAATGCGGAAAAAAAGTTAATGATACTTGTTATCACTGATAAGTGATAAAAAAGTTCAAAAAAAGTGAATGTGCCGTTAAAGTTTTGTGGTCTTGATTCAACTCTTAAATATATCGCGTACCTTGCTTCAAATCACAAAATGAAGCTTCAAATCAGAAAATGAAGCTTCAAGACACAAAAATTTCGAATTGCCTGGAACGAAAAAAAATGAAACAGAAAAAGCTTCTCGAAATTTCTGTCAAGTTACAGAACAATCTGGAAGTGTAGAGTTTGGTAAACCGACAGAGAAGAAAGTAGTATTCTCCAGGTTTTCATTAAATTCTAGAAATTTCTGGAACCTGAACAGTTAGAAGAGGAAACAATTATACCTCGAACTATTCAGAAAAAAAACTCTTTGGGAAGTTCGAAAACTTTCTAGAAACAAGAACTAGAAGAATTAGAAGAAAAGAAAAAAAAATGTATTCTCAAACTTCAATCTCATAAGTTTAGTATCTAGACAATTAATTTACCTTAAAACCTGTAATGGAAGGGTTCCCGCAATGTCAAGTTTGAGCTCAATTATCTCGGTTTCTATGAAAGATATCAAAAGTGTGTCAACTGATGAAATGTTCATTATATTGTGATGAACAATTTATCAGTTGACAACTTTTTGATATCTTTGACAAGAACCGAGATAAATTAACTCAAATAAAAAAGTTAGGGTGCCCTTCTAATACAGGTTTTACCGTATTTTTTAAACAATATTTTCTTTGAGAGATTTTCCATACCAATAAGTTCACTCAAATTTGACAGACCTTTTTTCAGTTTTGTCTGCTCACTAGATCTGTCCAAACAACTGGCTGTGGGTTCTGTTGGTACAATGTGTCCCCGCAGGAGCTCCTCCCCGCCACCGTAGAATTACCCGATTATAATGGGACACAGTCCATAACCTCACTATTTCCCACTCTCTTTTGCACCATACCAAAATCGATAATCTGTACTGGAAAGTAGTACCTATTTTCTTTCAAAATGTGTCTTGACTGCTTCGTACTACTTGTTTTTAGAAAAACGAAGAAAGGGCTTCAATAACCACAAAGGAACCAGTAAAATTATAATCGGTTCATGAAAAAATACTATTCATCCTTCCGTTACCTTCTCTAGATTTTAAAAAGATTCATTGCTCATAAACCTTTATTTTCAGAATGCCCATCAATCTTCTCAAAATGCCTTCTTTAGTTGGCGTCATGGTTGTGACTGAAATGGATCACCAGCAAATATTCCTGCTAAGTATACTTTCCCGTCGCACTCACCTTTTAGTGAAACAAGCACAAATTCGGGCTCACCAATTAACATTTCAATTCGACGACTGCGACGGATATGACACATTTCAAATTGGAATAGTTACTGATATGATGAAATGGTTGCCTGTAACATCAGTGCTCCATCGTGACAAATTAGCTTTGGAATATGTTTTGACTGTAAAACTTGGATTGGATTACAAAGCAGATACAAAGTGAGTTTTATTCATATCACTAACATCAAAGAATAGAGGAACCTGTAATAGAAGGGCCAGCCAATTTATCTTGGTTCTTGTCAAAGGTATCAAAAAGTTGTCAACAGACAAATTGTTTTTCATGATACATTTTTGCTATCTTTCACAGAAATTGAGATAATTGAGCTCGAAATTGGCAGTGTGGGGGCCTTTCTATTACAGGCGTTACGATATTAAAACTTTTCAGTTTCGATTCATGGTGCGAGGAAGACGGAAGATTTGAACACCGAATAGAGTGTGCCAACGAGCCAATGTCAATTCAGAAAGCGTTTCAAGACCATTTAAAATCAATATTCCATTACTCTAAAACTTACCAATTGAGGCTATCGATGAAATGTAAAGGACAACTTCCAAACCTTACAAATGTGAGATATATTTTGTTAAATGACGACACTGTAGACCCACAATTTTTCACCAACGTCTTGACGACGTATCCCAATTGTCAGTTGCTGTGCGTCTTATCAAGCATTGTTGGAGAAATGCCAAAAGAATCTCCTTTTTTTCAAGTGCAAAGTATTATCGTTGAATGTCCGTGCGGACCAGATTACTTTCTTGTAAGTTTTTTTTTGGATTCTCAATTTATTTTTTCAAATTATTTAAATTCAGAACTTTGCCGGTCGCAACATGTGGTTGAAACGGGCTACCTTGACACACCAAGACCTTATTCAGTTTCTACAGAAATGGATTTCAAACGAAGCTTATCATGATCTGGAGGTTTTATCCATTGCAACAGAACCCACATGTAGAGTAAATGGAAATCTCATTAGGGAGACGATCGAATTCGAGGAGTACGATCCAAATGAACCAGAGAAGAGACCAGAGCATTTCGTTGTTGATGTACCGTAAGTTTTATAATTTTAAATTGCGCATTCCAACTACTTGGTATTCCAGGTATATTGGCTCCACTCCAACGAAGTATGATCTTAGAGATCGTTCGTTTGTCGAAATAAAACGGACCACAGACGGAAGACGGGCGTTTCTCCGTTGTGATTTTTTATTTCAATTGTATGTGTTCAAAAATTCACCTAATTGATTTCCAATGAATTATCTTACTTTTTCGAACTCTGAAATTTTTTGTTGATGATACTTGCTATCACTGATAAGTGATAAAAAATGATTTGAAAAATGCTAAAAAAGATCCACACAAAGCACAAAACGAATAAAGAATATATGTGGGTGAAAGACAATTATCCTTTTCCTGGGGACCATGGAAACCTATTCTAAATTATAGGTTCCCTGAAAGTCAACCTCCGCATTCACTCATTCTTCTCCCTCAAAGATTTCTTCCAACTTTCTATTATGTTCCAATTTCTAATCATTAAAAACTGCACTATCCCCCATAGAGAAATATTTATCCCAAACTCCACGCTCGATAATGCTCTCAAGAACTTTGACCTGTAAGAGCCACACTTCCAGGAGAATAAAGATTTTGAAATTCTTCCAGACAATATCGAGGTCCTACAATGATAATAGTTCTAATCATAACCACTTTGTATTTTCTCTTCAACATTTTCCATTTGGCTATTCTAACAAGACCAGCAATGCGAACCCAATCCGTGTCAAAAGAGATGATTTCTATAGCGATTTGTGGAGTATTGAGTGGAGTGATAGGAGTGATAAAAAGTGTTTTCGAGGTTCATGAACATTTTGGCACCTGCCATCATTCGTATCGCTACTATGTTGTGGGGGTTAGTACGGTACAAGTAAGATCATGGTAGTTTGTACCTTTTTTCCAGCTAATTTATTTTCTCGCTTATCAAATTATCAACCAATTTATCCTATGGCTAATTATCTACATCACATTCTTAAGATCCATGGTAATCCTGGAGGTCAAGCGTGGACTGTATGTTTCAACTACCGTTCATTTTAAGCTCAATTATCTCGGTTCCTATAAGAGATATCAAAAATGCTTCAAATGTCAAAATATCAGAGATATTATGGTAAACAATTTATCAGTTTATAATTTCTTGGAAACCTTTACAGTAATCGAGATAATTGAGCTCGAAGTCCCTATAGGGTGGGCTTCTATTAGACAAAATACGGTAATGCCAATAACCCGAAGAATCGTTAAACCTTTAGGTCTCCATCCGGATCCAAAGTGTTGAAAGCCTTCATGATATCTTTTATTTGTCTAATGACCGTCATTTTTATCTTCAATCACCTGCTCCGAGTATCATACCATCGAATTGAAGAGATTGTCGATGAGGAGAGAATTGAAGAGTTAATAAGGGAAAAGCGGTGGGTTCAGATACCATGTAATAGAAGGGTCTTGGCAAGTTTGAGCTCAATTATCTCGGCTCCTATACGAGATATCAAAAATGAATGAACTGACAAAATACTTTTGATATCATGATAAACAATTTATCAGTTGACAACCTTTAGGAACCGAGATAAATTGACTCAAAGTTGAAGGTAGGGAGGCCCTACTATTACAGGTTTTATGGTATGCCTTTTCTAGAAAAAAAGTTGAAAGTACAGATGTAAATATCAAAAAGTGTACAACATTGAAGCGTTTTCTGGAGACTGTCTGAGACGGATTCTTCTGTCAATTGCCGGTGTAACAGGCTTTGTGAGTTTGGTTTAATCAACCAAAAATTTTTATTGGATGAAAATGTTTAAAAAGTTATGTATTTTCCTAATATTATCCCAAATTTGTTTTAATCCGGAATTCCCGAAAATCTCGGTCTAAAAAATAAAGACTGCGAAGAGGGACGAAGATTTGAGATAGCGGGGTATGAGGAAACCTAGGCCACCAAGGCCACTGCGCCATCTGAAATAAAGCCGGTCCGACCCCGTGGCCTAGATTTCTCACTGCACGAGAATTAAAATCCTCATCCCTCTTCGCCACCTTATTAGGCAAAATTTCCAGCGCTTTTCGGGGATTTCAGATTTTTTGGAACTTTTTTGACATGTTATGAAAAGATAACTCTTCGAACATTTCGGTGCAATGAAAAATAATAAATATTATCAGATCATTCCAATTTTCATCATGATCTTCCTCACCGTATTCTTAGTTATCGAACTCCGTTCTCCTGACCCAATCAAATCTGCCGAAAATACCAAAAAACAGATAAATGCTACATATGGACTTGTTGCCTTCCTCTTCTGCTACATCTTTGCAGAACTTCCATACGTATTCCTTTTTGCTCTTGGTCTTATAAATCCATCAGATTTTGTGTAAGTTCTCAAATAACTTTGAGTTTAATTATCTTAATCCCTATGAAAGATATCAAAAATGTGTCAAAATAAAGGATCTACGAATCAATGCCATTTCCAGCCAACTAGACGAATACATCTACAGTCAAGTGGACGCCTTCATTTGCTCATCTATGTGTATTGGAATCATTATATACGCTATGATGTCTGCACAATACAGAGACACAATTTGTGCAACTGTCTGTAGAAGCCACCAAGTTTCTCCAGGACCTTCGGTACTCCCGTTAGAAAGTTTAACGAGCTGAAATTTAACTTTTCAGAGGGAAACCGACAAAATCGTCGTCGTGACTTCGTCTCTCAATTCTTAATTTTTTCTCTCTCTCTCTCTCTCTCTCTCTCTCTCTCTCTCTCTCTCTCTCTCTCTCTATCTCTTTTCGTTTTAATGTCAAATGATAAATATTATTTTCGTGAGAAATAAAGAAGAGGAAATGGCTAATTAACGGTTGCTAAGGGGGTGGGATTAGAAGGAGTGTCTGCTTATTCCAGGTATGAAATTATTTAATTATTTGTGGTCACAATTTTTGAGGTTCTTATTTTGTAGTTTCCGTAGTTTTGAAGACACTTTTAGTAAAAATGTTTGCTAAATTACCATTTTTGCTTTAAAGGTCCATGTGCATTTGTGAGCTCAGTTATCTCGGTTTTTACAAGTGATATCACAAAGTTGTGAACTGATAAATTGTTTATCATAATATCCCCAATATTTCATTAGTTGATAGATTTTAGAAATCACCTATAGGAGCCGAGAAAATTGAGCTTAAAGTGCACGTATAGTTCTGGAGGGATCATGGGGACTCTATCAGTGCAAATACGGTAGTTTGAAAATTTGTTAGTTAGTTGATTTCAAGGTTTTAAAAGTTGTCTGAAATTGTCAATTTATAATGAAAATTCCTGAAAGCAATCATCCAGTAATAGAACTTAACTTTTGATGTGGATGAAAATATATTTATCTCGAAACATGAGAATTCCAGTTTCTGGGATAATTTTTCAATAATCCGAAAATTCCTAGCTAATGTACATAATGTGTTGCAAGATTTAAAGCACATTGCCTGTTATCCGAACTACAGTAACCTGCAAAATGCTAATAATTGTTACAGTAATCCTGGATCAAGAATTTTTGCAATTCTGGCTGTTCCAAACCGTATTTGCCATAATAGAAACCCAAAAAAATATGTGCACTTTGAGCTCAATTATCTCGGTTATTTCAAAAGATATGAAAAAGTGATCAACTGATAAGATACAGGTGAGGATATTATAAATAGTTTACCAGTTGACCGCGTTTTGATATTTGTTACAGGACATGAGATATGTGGACTCAAAGTGAGGGGGGCTGCCTCTCTTTTATGCTTTCTTATATATCACCGTCTGCAAAATAAATTATCTTATCTATCTGAAGTTAGTGGGACTTCTATAGAGTGTTTACGGTACTACAGTAATCCTGGATCTGTAATCTCTGGAATTCTGACTGTTCCAAAATTAGCAGCTTTTCCAGTCGTGTCACTTTTTTTTCTGTTGGTATAGAAATGTTCAATATTTTCAAATTCCCAGACTCTAATCATATCTGCATTCTTCTGATTATTCTTCTGTTCCCAGTCACATTTTGTCCAACTAGATACTTTCCCAATAATTTTTCTCATTTTCCCCATTTTCCCTCGAAAAACAAAAGGCAATCATCTTCATTGCTCCCATCTTACCAATTGAGACAAAAAAAACAAGAAGCGGAAAAGAGACAAACGTCACAAACACACACTGGGCTATAACAACCTGCCTCCTGATTCTCCATCTGATTCTGTTCGAGAGAAAGTGTGCGTTAAAAAAGGTAACTTGGCGGGGAGAAGGAAGAAGGCATTTTTCTCTAGTTTTTTCTCTTCGCTGTTTTTCTCTACTTCGAGCCCCCGTGGTTGCCAATGGAGATACTCTACTGCTTGACAACAAAGTTGAAGACATATCATTCTTCTTCTTCTTGTTTCATTATATCGGAATATTGGCTCTTCTAGGTATTTCTCTCTCTCTCTCTCTCTCTCTCTCTCTCTCTCTCTCTCTCTCCCTTTCATTTTGATTAACACAAAATCCTTGTCCCGAAAAAGAAACAGAACAAAAAAATCATGATTAACTCAGCTACGTAATATTCCCATGGCGCTGAAGTTGAAGAAGTATTTCCACCACTTCACACGCCCTCCTTCTTAGCTCCACCCACTCCAGAATTCTCCAGAATCTGGACTCCAAATGAATCTTTTTTTTTCTTGGGAGTACTTACCACTTCAGATAGCTCCATTCATAGTCTTGCTCTTCATTTTTCTGGATTGGAGGGTGAATGAAATTCCATGAGGAAATTTTTGGTGGCGCGCAATTACCCGGACTGATAAAAATGGGTATATCTTTAGACATAGGTATTCTGGAAACACGAAAATTGGTAGAAATATAGTTTTACATTTGACGAAAAGCTACTAAAAATTTCAAAGCGATTCCTCAAATCTAGGTGGTGGTATGATGGTCCAAACATGAGCGATTTCTATTGCCCGATGGTCCAACTTTGACAAGCGATAACTCAGCTCAACGTTGATCAAATAGTTTGAAAGTTGGTCAGTTCACAGATCGATTATTTGGATTCATGCAATCCAAATTTGAGCTCAGTACAACCCTTACCTCAAAAGTTATGCTTGCACAAACTTTAGGTAATTTTGCATCACATAGCTACAAATAGCAAATTGAGAACGTCTACTAGAATTTGTACGGGGCACTTCTGAGATTTTTATAGTGCTGTTTTTTTCACATTTTTTTTTCTCAGAACTAGATAATTTTCACTTTCTCGAATCTTTGTTGATCCTTTGCGATCATAAATTTGTCTTACCGTTTTTTTTTAAAATAGAAGTGCCCCTTCACTGTTTACTTTGAGCCGATATATCTCATTTCTTGTCAGAGATATCTGAAAGTTGTCAACTAATAAAATGTTTATCATAATCTCATCTGCATTTTATCAGTTAACGACTTTCTGATATCTTTCACAAGAACCGAGATAATTGAGCTCAAAGGTGGGGTATTTGTTTCCTTGCTTCCTCATCTGATTTAATTTCTATTTTTGATTTTTTATGAAACATTTGTTTTCCTCTTCTTAAAAGCTTCAACAAACTTTACTGTAGCATTTGGAAGGTACAAATTCAATTTGTTTGAGAAATAAAATTCATGTTTTTTCCGTGTCAACAACTAAATATTTCTAGTTTTGTTGCTTTGATTTTGGCTCTTCATGTGATCCATGTTTTTGTATGCACTTACTCATTAGAACTGTCTGTACCCGTTTCGTCATATTTTCGTGATTTGTGATTTCGATTTCCTCCAGTACACTCCATGCTCTGCTAATTTTGTACACACCAGATATCGAAGATTTTTGATTATGATTAATGAGGAGGCGGTTGAGCTCATAAAATAGAGTAAACACTCTAATAGAAGGCCAACCAATCCGCCAACTTTGAGCCAATATATCTCAGTTCCTCTGAAAGATAGAAACTAGTGGTTAACTGATAAAATGTTTATGATAATATTGCAAATATTTTCTCAGTTAACCATTTTTCGATATCTGTTACTGGAACCGATTTATACGGGCTCAAAGTTCAAACATAGGTGACCTTCTAATAGAGTGTTTACGGTAAATGGCATCTTCCCTCGATACCAGGTGTGAACTATTGCTCATTTTTGCATAACGGAAAGTAGATAAAAATTTTACCATCCCCAGAAAAATAGTTTCCAAACATCTCTAGATATAATCAAAAAACCAAGGTGCTGTTTCCCACGAACCTTGATTATGCAGGACGATTCTCTCACGTCTTCTATAACAAGAATGTGACAGAAAAGTCTGATTTCCCTTAAGACATCAGATTAGGTCAGCCGGGGATCTGGTCTAGTGATCATAGATATTTTCGATGTCTAGATGTTTCGAATTTTGTAGTCGTGGTTCTACTCCTAACCTGGAATGGAAAAACCTCCTAACTTCAAACTCAAGCCCATTTTAGTCAGTTGCTGTTAAAGACATGAAGCAGTTGCCAACTGATAAAATTGTTTATCATAATATCAAAAATGTTTTATCAGTAAACATATTTCTGATATCTTCCATAGGAATTGAGATTATTCAGCTCAAATATGGCAGTATGGGAGCCCTTCTATCACAGGTTTTACGGTCTTCCCAAATTTTTATTGTTTTAAAATCTCGTCGATAATGAGCACCAAAAAAGCCTCAACAACAATTTTTTGTGGTCAAGAACATCAATGAGAGAAATTCCTATAATTTCTGACACCTTTTTGTTAGAAGAATCCGAGTGTGTCTGCACTAACTATGAGCACGAAGATTTGTAGTTTTGGAAGGCTTTCAGAACTTTATGATATTCGCATTGGACCAAGTAAAGGTCAAAAATGACAAAATGACAGTCTCTCTCTCTCTCTCTCTCTCTCTCTCTCTCTCTCTCTCTCTCTCTCTCTCTCTCTCTCTCTCTCTCCCCTTTCTGAATCTTGGATCTGGATATGCAGTAATACATGTAATCGAAGGGTCCCTTACTTTAACATTGAACCTAATTATCCCTATTCCTGTCAAAGATACAAAACATTTGCTCAGTTTATCACAATATCAGTAACATTTAATCACTTGATAACTTTTTGATATCTTCCACAGGAATCAAGATTAATCGGCTCGAAAATTGAAGTTAGGGTGTCATTCTATTAGAGTGTTTACTTTTTGTGACATGCGCCCTACAATTAAAATGATTCAGATTGCTTGCATCCTTCCATATCATAATAACTGGGCACAAAATTTCAAAATTCTCACCTTTTTTCCTCTCTCGTGGCTCTGCTTCTTTCCCCCAATAATATCAGTTATCTAGTTATTGTGTACCTTTTCAGTCAGAACTGACATCAGTCTAAATATACTGGCATCAGACAAATATGTAGAAGAGAGTGTAAGCTAGAGATATATATGTCACTTGCACCTAATTAAATGAGAAAAAGTCATAGATATGCACATGCACTATTTCTATTCCTTCTTCTCTTTTTATATCTTTTTTCATTTTGAAACTTTTCCTCTAGTTTTTGATCATCTGAACATGATGCTTCTTTAATAAGTTTTTTTTTTGAAATTTCTTTTTACCTCCGAAAAGTCGCACAAAAAAGCAATAAGCACTGCTCTCAAATCAGGTGTTTTTTCCCATTGGTGACGAAAAAGAAATTCAAAATTCACAACAACTTGTGGAGACGGAGAAGAAGACGTGACTCACTTTGCAATCAGAAGGCTTTCTTCACTTTTTTTTCAGAAGGTTTTTTGGAGTTCTTATATTTTTTGATGACACATTTTTGGTGTTAATTGGTCGCTCAATTTTTTACTGGATTCTCGAATCATAAGATTCTGGAGTTTGACGCTGGTTTAGGATCTGATGATTCAGAATTTTTATAGGCTTTTTTTTGTATTAATTTTTAAAGATAACAGAGTCTGAAAATTCTAGTATGAATAAGCGGTTCTTTTGCAAAAATTGGTTAGTTTTCGAAAATTTCATTTTCCGTATTTCCTCTAATGAAAGGTCACCCAAACCGTCAACGATAAGCTCGATTATCTCAGTTCCTGTAGGAGATATAACAAACTTTAAATAAATTTTTTATCATAATATCACAAACATTTTAACAGTTGACACATTTTTGATATCTACTATAGGAGCCGAGATAATTGAACTCAAAGTTGGCAGCATAATTGAGCTCAAACTTGACAGGGTGCTTGTTTCCTGGAAACTTGAAAACAGAAACAATTCTCAGAACGTTCAAATTTCTGTTTTGTATTGTTTTTTGAAAATTTAAATTAATTTTTTTGCTAGATCACTATATTCTATTCCATTCAGAATGCTCATTACTCATCAGATACAAATTGTGTCATTTCCTGTTTTTTATTGCTATAAAAATTTTTCCCCATTAGGTCCGATTAGTTTTTCTTTCAGAAGATTTGATTTTTTTAAAGTTACGGTATGCATTCTGACGTGACGGTGCACAGTGTTCAGTGTTCACACAGCTGGCTCAGCTACCGTAGCTCAGCTGGTAGCGGCGCGGTACCTCCAGCTTCTGACCCACAAGTTCAACTCCTCGAAGGGCTTTTATGAACATAGTTTTGAGAAAATTATGTTTTCATGTCCCCCCCCCCTATCTTTAATAACTTTGCTTTATTGGACTTATGCTCTCGAAAACTCGAAAAACTGAACTTGTTGAATAACTCATGATAATCAGGTTCTCTTTCTTTTTTCTGCCTCCTGAGACTTCCCTCCACAAGATTATGCATAACTTTTTCTTTCTCATATGACACATTTTCAAAAGTGCATTGTGCTAGAATTTTTTTCTAGGTCTCTTTCAAAAATAAATTAAATTCTCTAATAGATGCCCACCCTATACGCGCACTTTGAGCTCAATTATCTCGGTTCCTATGAGAGATATCAAGAAATGCGCAACTGATAAAATCTTTATCATAATACCATCGATATTTTATCAGTTGACACATTTTTGATATCTCTTATAGCAGCTGAGACAATTGAGCTCCAAGAGCGCGTATAGGATGGGCCCACCCAGACGAAAAGCAAGTTCACAGATCATAACCAATTTTTTTTCTATGTTTTCTCTCTAACTTCATATTCCGGGTAAGATAACCGACGCGCGAGGAAAGCAGGTGCATATATTCGGAAATTGAATTTGGAATGGCTCTCCCCACAAAACACCTTTTTTTTTTGTATCACCTCACAGTCGGTTAGATTTGCCACGTAAACACATAGTGCTGAAAAACAGTTTCAGCCAAATAGCCCGTATTATAGTCAAGTGGCCAACTGCTTCTTTCAAATATAACTTTTTTTTTGTTTTTCGTGATCGAGATGGTTTCGGTTAACTGATTAGGGTGGATGACGTCGATTTGGGAATATTTTTTGGGGGAAAACACACTCATTCAATATTTGACTTGTTTTGAACAAATACCTAGTTCAAAAATTTACTCGAAAAATATGAAAATCTGTAGTTTGTATAGTGGTCTCTAACCTCTTCAAATCAAGTCAATTTAGTTTTTCAAACATCCGGAAAAGGATTAATTAGCTTAATTTATGTATGAAGCAACTTTGACAAGTCATAACTCGGCTCAAAGTTGATGAAATAGTTTGAAACTTGGGAAGTTTACTGGTAAATTATTAGAATTTCTGAATTCCGAATTTGAGCCTAGAACAAACTTCAGTCCACGATTTTTTGATTTTTAGAAGTTTCGATTTTCTGCAATTCTCTTCAGAAAACATCTCTCAACATATCATTATTAGAATCGAGTTTCTTCGAATCACCACCTCCACATGTGTGCTCAAAGTTTCGAACTCTTATTATAATGAAAATTGATGTGTTTTGCACTTCCTCCCCACTGATTAGTTGATGCTCTGAATGTTTTTTTTTGGCTTTAAATCAATACTTCTTTTAGAAAATTCTAGGCGAACCTAATTCAGTCAGAAACACCTGACCCTCTAGGCTTTATTGCTCAAAAAAGCCTGGATAATTTAATTGAAAACTGATTATGTATGTCGTCACAAAACTCGCATTCGTTTTATTTTCACGTTCGCCAATCTTGTTCGATTTCTCATTTTTCAGTTTCAGGTAAACTTTTCCGGTCTGAAATACCAAAAAAAATTGTTTTGGAAGTCGTGTGTATTTTGATGATGTTAGTCATACTACAGAAGTTTTGCACCGGTTGTTCACAATTTTTTCTTGCTCTAGCTGACTGATCTGGAACTAAAAAATATTTGATGAAGTAGAACAAATGTTAATCCCTTCGAACTGTCTCTTTCATAAAGTGTAATGAGCAGGAGCTCCTGAACTCTTGAATATCTTTTTTTTTCAGTTCCGAGTCTTTTGTTCAATAATTTTTCTTTTATCATCGAACGAACCAAATGTTCCAGAATTTTTCGAAAATCTAATATATAGTTCAGTGTCTTTCCGAAATCAATTACGCTTGGATTTCACTGAATCTTGACTCCAGAATTCTGATTCCTTTTTAGAAAATTCAATTACACCAGGGGGCTCCAGTTTACATACCAGTGTTTTCTTGGAGTTGGCTACTAGGATTACGTTTAATTTTCCTGAAAATCGGAACAGTCAGATTCTGCTAAAAACAAACAAAAGCGATGGCATTGAACGGGTTTTACGGAATTTACTCCATTTCTGATGAAAGTTTTTCCCTTGTTTTTTTTGAATTATAGTCGTCACATAATGTTTCACGGGTGGCGCATAACTACCCGGACTAAAGGTTGTACTGGCATAAATCTTGAGTGAAGCTTTGTACTGGGCTCAAACTTATATCACTAAAATTCAAGTAATTCATCAGTAAACTAACCAAGTTTCAATTTATTTGATCAACGTTGAGCTGAGTTATGGCTTGTCAAAGTTGCTTCATCTCACAAGGGAACCATGTTTAGGCGTCATCTCAGAATTTTTTCTAAATTTGTTCATTTATAGTTTCGAATACGGGCTTTCTCGTCATGTATTTGGTTTTCTGCGCAAATTTCTAGAAGTCGAGAAAATTCCGTCTGAAAATATGCTGTTTTTTTGCTCTCCTCCTTCCTTTCTACTTTCCCCCCTTTCCTCTATGCATTCTCCACTGTGGAGAAACCGAGCAACAGTGGCCGAGTGGATAGTGGGGCTACAGAATCTCGTGAAAATACTCATTTTTCATTTCTATGCGTTTAGAATTCATTTTATCACATTTAAAATTTTTTCGAAAAATTGTAAAATTTGGCAAAGGGGGGGTACCCATGGCAACTTTTTTTTCAAAAAAATTTTTTTTTGAAAAATGAGGAAACTTTGTCAGATTGTAGAGAAACTTCTAAAATTACGATCCACACTCAAAAAACGCCGAAAAACTCATATTAACCGTTTCAAAAACTCACTCCAAAAGTGAGAAATTAGCACTGAAATCACTTAAAAAGCCCATAACTCGATTTCTAGAAATTTGCGCAGAAAACCAAGTATACCACAAGAAAGCCCGTATTTGAAACTATAAATGAGCAAATTTAGAAAAAATTCTGAGATGACGCCTAAACATGGTTCCCTTGTCAGGTTCATCTTTACATGATCTAGACTTGAGGAATAGCTTTGAAAATTTCAGTAGCTTTGAATCAATCGTAAAATCATATTTAAAAATCTACCAGTTTTGGTGCTTCCAGGATGCCTATGTCTAAATATATATCCATTTTTATCAGTCCGGGTAATTGTGAGCTACCGTTTAGAAGGTACAGTCAGAAGTATATTACAGTTAGAAGTATACTCTAGCTACCGTTTAGAAAGTACATTCCGAACTATATTAAGGTTCGAAAGGTTTTTTTTTCTGGTTAACAATTTTTTGATAATATTCTATTCTAAAAATTTATAATTCAATAAATTAAGGAAACGTTCATATCAGGGTAATTCGGTTACACTTCAACGGTTACACTTCTTTGGTCGTAAAAATGCATTTAAAACTTTCCGCTTTTTTTGCTTATCATTAAGATTAATAACTCTAAAAATAACATTTCATCAAATCTGACTTCAACTAATTTTTAGATTCCGTTTGATCATTAATTTTTCTCAAACCCTGTCTCTGATTCAAGGTACACACTCTCTCTCTTTCCTTCTGCCTAGACTATTCCCCATCACACTGTCTAGGGTGGGATAATATTCAATTAGTAGTTGCATTTCCCTAACAATTTCCTTCTCTTTTTTCGTTGTCTCTTTTTCTTCAAAATCATCTCACGTGACATGAAAGCCTCTTGACTAACCGAAGCTTCTTCTTCTTGGAAAACAAAGGAAAAGTGGTGATGGTTGGTTTTGGGTGGAAGAGAGATCCAATTTCCCATGGTGCGATTCTAATATGGGCAGAGCAAAGCAGCGGCTCCCCTCTTCAGAATTTCAATATAAATCTCAATGCTTCATTCATGTGTTTGTGTTGGGCCGGCCTCTGCTGTCTTGACTCCTCTTCATTCAGTTTCATCAAAAAACTGCATTTGCAGAGACTAGAACAAAACATACACACATTTCTTCCGTTTTTTCCATTATTTTTATTATTATTGTGACTCAAGGAGGAGCTCTGGCTACTCTGGAATTCTTTTCAGATGGTCTGCTGGATCTCAAGAATCTTATATTACACATCCAACAGAATTTTTTTTTCAGATGTCTATATACTTCCAAAGAGCAAGTTTTTTTTCCTGCTCATTACCTCCAGCTTAATCTCCCATGTATTCATTCTGATTACGCAGTCTTCTTCCACACCCCCTTCTTCTTCTTTCTTTTTGTCACTTACTTTTTTTTCACTACTTTCATATTTCTTCTTCTTCTTCTCCTTTTCCTTTTCTTCTTTTCCGTTTCTGATATGGGCAAGGTTGGTTAGGCTCGTATTGTTGTCAGATGTATCTTATGATATCGCTTTGGCTTCTTTCATTTTTTAGATTCCAAAGTTTCTGTTTGGTTGCCAAGGAGATGGATAATTATGGGTGGGGTGGGAGTAGAGGAAGGAGAAAATTCGAACTTTTCGCCCCGCTTTTTTTTCTCATTCATTTCCGCTTCTTGGTTTTTTTTCTCTAGTAGAGTTTTGATCCATAAGAAGCCATAGTTGATTAGATTTTCCGTCGGGTCCAAAAAGATAGGATTTCAGGACTTTTGAAAATTAATTTGTAGGCGTTCAGATAGCACCTGAAACTTTATATTTGACTCGTGAATTTTTGAAATGAGTCAGCTGAAAAATCTGAAAAATAGACGGACATTTTCTCCATGAACTTGTAGACCCTAGACCGTCACTGAAGTTTGTACTAGCATAACTTTTGAGTAAAGCGTTGTACTGAGCTCAAATTTGGAGTACTAAACATTGAATTATTAATCAGTAAACTAGCTAAATTTTAAATAATTTGGTAAACTTTGAGCTGAGTTATCGCTTATCAAATTTGCCTCATCTCATGAGAACTACTACCCTCAATTGTCTTTGGACAATCATAACAATACCTAGACTTGAGGAATCGCTTTTTCAGTAGCATTGATATTTCCAGCAATTGTCGTACTTTCAAAAGTAGAGAAAGTCTCCAGAAGACGTCAGAAACAAAACTTTGAAAAATTAAAAAAGTCGGGCATAATCTAGCTGCTATTTCAAGTTATCTGCAAAAATTTAGAACAATTTCGTCCATTCAGGACTTCGCTAGGGTACGCTACAATCAGCTCTCGCTGGCCTAAATATCCCAGGCTATCAAAAACTCGGCCACCTTTCGATTCACCTGCGCTCTCCTTCAGACATGCCCACCCACGGGACTTCCTCAAAATTTATTCCAATTTCCCCTTTTAGCCCTCAAAAAAAATTATCTACTCGTAAATCACCTGATGTAAGTCCTGAACCCCGCGATCTCCTCTTTTTCCAGTTTACATCTGGCTCCCTACACCCCCCCCCCCTCTCGTTGTCGGCCTTTTCAATAATTCTGTTCGGAAACATTTCAAGTATCCTTTTCATTTTCCCTTCGAAACTTTTTTCCCACGTTTTTCCCACTCCACCTCTACTTCTACATCTCTTCTTCCTCTTCCTCTTCTTCTTATGCCGCCTTCTCAATTCCTTTTCAAACTTTTTCTCAAACTCAAAAATTTCAGACAAACTTATCAAGCCATGGGTTTGTGTCAGAGTGAGGAGGAGAAAGTTGGGTCACAGAAGAGCCGTGCAATCGATAAGGAGATCAAACAGAACCAATCGAACGATGAGAGAACTGTCAAACTTTTGCTTCTGGGTTAGTTTTCTCTTATTAGAAGGGTACCTCTAATAGAAGGGCACTTCAAGAGGTGTTTAGAAAAATAGAATGACCTAGAAAGCACTAAAAATTGTGCCTTTCAGTTTCTATGAATTTTGAGACAGAACGACCCTGATTTCTAATGCGACTTTTGAAAAAATGGCCCCGAATTATAGAACCCCTCCTCCTCTAATTGAAAGAGCTGCCCTTCTAATAGAGGTTCAGTAGAACTCTGAAAATCTGAAAACCTAGAAAGCCATTATCACTATCAGTTCTACTCCATTCAGAATAATAATTAGGTTGCTATGGCTGCCGCTGCCCGACGACGTGTCTGTTGAGAAAAGTGATGAATTGCGGAACTAGAATTTCTATTCTAATTTGTAAAAAAAGATTGTTAAGGATCAAAAAACTTGGAGCGGGATTTTTTACGGATAAGGATTATGTATTTAGGGATAAGGATTAGGAGGAGTGCATATAGTTAAGGGATAGGTAGAATCTGTGATTTTTGAGTTTTTTTTCCAATGGGAAGGATTTCACAGGGTTTTTGGAGTTATGTTACGCATTCCGACGTGATGGTGCACTTCTGTGGTATCGCTTTCATACTGTAAAACCTGTAATAGAAGGGCCCCACACGGTCGATTTTGATTCTGATGATTCAGAATTTTCATAGGATTTTTTGTATTAATTATAAACGATAACAGAGTCTAAAAAATCTAGTAGGAAAAAGCGATTTCTGACAAAAATTGGCTCATATCAGAGTTTTCAAATATTCATCTTCCGTAATAATGGAAGCCAATGGAAGCCAACTGAAACTGTCAACTTTGAACTCCAATAACTCGGTTCCTGTGGAAGATATCAAAAAGTTGTCAACTGGTAAATTGTTTATCATAATATCACAAACATTTTATCTGTTGACAACTTTTTGATATCTATTATAGGAACCCTGACAGAAAGGCTCAAAGTTAGCAAAGCCGCGATCAATAACATAACTTCCGCTTTTCAAAATCCACAACGTCAAAAATCCCATTCCTTGATAATCTGATCCTTTCTTTTCGAACTTATCAGCATAATACCCAGACTAAAATCTACTTCATCAAGTTTTTCACCAAAAATAGCCTAATGCTAATCTTTCTCCTCTTGACAACTCATTCGTGTAATTTTCAAAACTTCGAAAGCTTTCGCTATGTGTCATCAGAATACGTCAGATGACGTTTAGAGCCTGCTGATAGTTGTGCATTGCACTTCTTTTGTTTGTTTGTTGTCTTAGATGGGGGAAAGAGAAGAGTAAAGTGCAAGTTTTCGATTAAATGCTCCGAATTAAAATTAGAGAGGATTAGGGATGTGTACCCTGACCCCCCACGCCAGGGGTATTAGACTTTGTTTTTGGATTTCAACTGGTTTCAACTCCTGAAAATTTGGAAAAACTTACAGAAAAAAAGAGAGAGAGAGAGAGAGAGAGAGAGAGAGAGAGAGAGAGAGAGAGAGGAGAGATGAACGCCTTCAGGATGAATTAGGCAAAAATTTGGGAAAGTTTACAGGAATTCTTTATTTCAGAACTTGGTTTTTAAAAATTTTTAATTAGATTCAGAGATTCTGAGATTCTGAGTTTCTGAGGTTCTGAGATTCGAAAATTCAGAGATTCAGAGATTCAGAGATTCAGAGATTCTGAGATTCTGAGATTCTGAGATTCTGAGATTCTGAGATTCTGAGATTCTGAGATTCTGAGATTCTGAGATTCTGAGATTCTGAGATTCTGAGATTCTGAGATTCTAAGATCCTGAGATTCTGAGATTCTGAGATTCTGAGATTCTGAGATTCTGAGATTTTGAGATTCTGAGATTCTGAGTTTCTGAGATTCTGAGATTCTGAGATTCTGAGATTCTAAGATCCTGAGATTCTGAGATTCTGAGATTCTGAGATTCTGAGATTCTGAGATTTTGAAATTCTGAGATTCGGAAATTCTGAGATCCTGAGATTCTGAGATTCTGAAATTCTGAGATTTTGAGATTCTGAGATTCTGAGTTTCTGAGATTCTGAAATTCTGAGATTCGGAAATTCTGAGATCCTGAGATTCTGAGATTCTGAAATTCTAAAATTCGGAGATCCTGAGATTCTGAGATTCTGAAATTCAGAGATTCAGAGATTCAGAGATTCAGAGATTCTGAGATTCTGAGATTCTGAGATTCTGAAGATTCTAGAGAAATATAGAATCCCAAAAAATATAAAAAAATTTTACAGGAGCCGGAGAATGTGGAAAGTCGACAGTCCTGAAACAAATGAGGCTTCTCACTTCGAAAACGTACACGGCAGACGAGCTGGAAGCGCAGGCCAAGGTAAGAGAACCACGTGGATTCTTGAAAATCTGAAAACTCTGAATATCTTGAAATTTTCAGCTGGTCTTCACAAATATTGTCATTGAAATGGATCATATTGTGAAAGCGATGCCATCTGCACATTTCAATTTCTCGGATCCCATGAGAGAGGTGAGATTCTTAGGATTTTGGTCTTCTGCACAATTTTTGCACTACTTTTTAGTCATGTCTAGGGAAAAGTTTTCTTCTGCTCTTGATTATGTGATCTGTCGGATTTCTGCGTCTAAATTTGGATTTTTGAAGAATGACTACTATTAGATTGCATATTTGAAAATGAACTTCAAACGGGATCTGGCGGAACCTGCCATTGACTATTTTAGGATCATAGAACTCGACAAGTACTAAAAAAACGAAAGTATTTGGATTACTGTATCTTGTCTATGAACAAAGTTACAAGCCAAAAATAGAACCAGCCTGTTTGCCGCGCCTTAGGCGCGAAACTAAGGAGCCTCTCCAGAAGGCTTCAAAATCAAAATTTCAAAAAACGGAAAATTGGGGCATTATTTCGCTGCTATTTTGAATTATCTGCGAAAATTTGAGAAACTTTGGTCTACTGGTGCCTCCGGTAGGTCCGGCGACACGGAACGAACGGACACACACACATACAGAATTTGATGATTGTTAATAGTAAAGATTATAACTTTGTTCATAGACAAGATACAGTAATCCAAATAGTTTCATTTTGTAGTACTCGTCGAGTTCTATCATAACTAATATAATTGATCCAAGAATATTGATTCTAAAAGAGACTATAACAGAGCCAGAAAGATCTCGTTTTGGCCAAGTCTGCCCCTATCAGCTTGAACTT
Organism: Caenorhabditis nigoni; assembly: GCA_027920645.1. Taxonomy (NCBI): domain Eukaryota; kingdom Metazoa; phylum Nematoda; class Chromadorea; order Rhabditida; family Rhabditidae; genus Caenorhabditis; species Caenorhabditis nigoni. The sequence goes on from CP115868.1 coordinate 1,232,283, forward strand.
CCAACCTCCAAATTTTCAGCACGACGTTCACATGCTGACTCTCTACATCAAGGACATGCAGCACAAGTCCTTCCATGCAGACGCTGCAGAACACGTGGCGAAACTTTGGAAGGATCCAGTCATCAAGAGACTCTACGCTGAGCGACGCGAGCGCAACATCAGAGATATTGGAGACAACACTGAATAGTAAGTTATTGATTTTTGAACTAATTATCCTTAATTACTGTTTCTTCCAGCTTCTTCGAGAACCTTGACAGAATCGCCAAGCCAGACTACAGTCCAAACTCCATGGATACCCTTCTCTTGCGAACAAAAACCACCGGAATCGTCGAGGTTCAATTTGAGATCAAGAAGGTCAAGTTCAGAGTGTTCGATGTGGGAGGTCAGCGATCGGAGCGAAAAAAGTGGATTCATTGCTTTGAAGACGTCAACGCCATTATCTTCATCGCGGCACTCTCCGAGTATAATGAAGTGCTTTTTGAAGATGAGACTACGGTAATTTGGAATTCGGAGTTCTTGTCTAAAAATTGTTTTTTAGAACCGAATGATCGAGTCGATGCGTCTTTTCGAATCAATCTGCAACTCGAGATGGTTCCATAACACCAACATTATCCTTTTCTTGAATAAGAAGGATTTGTTTGAAGATAAAATTAAGAAGGAGAATATTACAAAGGCTTTCCCAGAGTATCGAGGTGAGTTGGATGGGGTATTGAGCTTAATTATCTCGGTTCCTATAAGAGATATCAAAAAATTGTCAACTGATAAGATGTTGTTGATACTGTGATAAATATTTTATCAGTAGACAGAATTTTGATATCTCTCATAGGAACCAGAAATGTCCGGAATGACTTTTTTGAGAACCGGAATCCTAAATGAAAATTTTTTCCGGAATCCGGAAACCGGAATAAAACAATTTTTTCCGGAATCCGGAATCCGGAATGAAACAATTTTTTCCGGAATCCGGAATGAAACAATTTTTTTCTGGAATCCCGAATCCGGAATAAAACAGTTTTTCCGGAATCCGGAATCCGGAATGAAACAATTTTTCCGGAATCCGGAATCCGGAATAAAGCAATTTTTCCGGAATCCGGAATCCGGAATAAAACAGTTTTTTCCGGAAAATGTAGTCCGGAATAAAACAATTTTTCCGGAATCCGGAATCCGAAATGAAACAATTTTTCCGGAATCCGGAATCCGGAACAAAACAATTTTTCCAAAATCCGGAATGAAACAATTTTTTTCCGGGATCCGAAATCCAGAATAAAATAATTTTTTCCGGAATCCCGAATCCGGAATAAAACAGTTTCGGAATAAAATATTTTTTCCGAAATCCGGAGTTCGGAATAAAACAATTTTTCCGGAATCCGGAATCCGGAATAAAACAATTTTTCCGGAATCCGGAATAAAATAATTTTTCCGGAATCCGGAATAAAATAATTTTTCCGGAATCCGGAGTTCGGAATGAAACAATTTTTTCCGGAATCCGGAACCCGGAATAAAACAATTTTTTTCCGGAATCCTGAATCCGGAATAAAATATTTTTTCCGGAATCCGGAGTTCGCAATTCGGAATCCGGACATTTTTCATAGGAACCGAGATAATTAAACTCAAAGTTCACAAATTGAGCTGGGAACTTTTATAATGTCATGGGATTATTTCCAAAAATTTGAGTTCAAAATGAAATTCAGAGATCAAAACTTTCAAAAAAAATTTAGGTGCCCAAAACTACGAAGAAACCGTGGCGTTCATCAAACAAAAGTTCGAGGCGCTCTCCAACAATCCAAAGAAGACGTTCTACGTTCACGAGACGTGTGCAACAGACACCAACCAAGTGCAGAAGATTTTAGACTCGGTCATCTCTATGATTATCCAGAGCAATTTGCACAAATCCGGACTCTACTAGACTCTAATTTTTTGTGTGATTTGTTGTATAACTCCTCTCCTTGTGTTACGTGTTTCTTCTGAGAATCTGAATTTCAATCACTTTCATTTAATCATCTGTTGATATATTTTTACTGATATGATCGACACAATCAGTCGATCTCACTCTGCCACGGTTCATCATTATATTATATTTGGTCTGAAACTTTTATTATTTAGGCATTTTGACCTAGATACTGTAAAACCTGTAATAGAAGGACCCCTAATTTTAAGCCACCTTATCTCGATTCCTATGAGAGACATCAAACATTGGTCAACTGATAAATTGTTTGTCATAATATCAGAGTCATTTTATCAGTTGACTCATTTTTGATATCTTTTCTGGATGCCCTTCTATTACAGGTTCTACGGTACCGTAACCAATATCCAGCCTCCTCTCCCTCGATCTCCCACACAGTATTATTTTGACACCGACAACTTTTTCCCTTCCTTTTCTATCTTCTCCATCCCATTCTTTCCCAAAAAAAATTTCTGTGTTTCTCTCCATGTCAGATTTCCTGTATTACTCATACTAATCTGCATATATAACTGTATAACTTGAACAAAAAATCAATGTATTTTGAAAATACTCCACCCAGCAAAAAAATCAAATAAAGTATCATTTAAGCTCGTGGAGCAATATTGGCACATCCCAAATGAGTAAGCTCAATAGAGGAGGTTCCAAGAAGCGACATGAATTTTTGTTCGGACGGAGCATCGAACTTCCACTTGGATGCTCCAGAGTCACAGTGGAGGTTGTATTTGGAAGCCACGTCGAGGACATCGTTTCCGTTGAGAATCTGAAAATAGGTTCCATTTCGGTTGGTCGAAAATTGGTGACCGCCGACCGAGCCGACCGAGCTGAGCGTCGCAAAACACTTTCGGACACGTTGACGCGCTGACCGACCGGTCCGCTCGGTCGGCTGAATCGGCGGTCGGTCGTCCTTAGAGGCTTCAAACTGAATTATCACATACATATTGATTATTGAAGAACATGATAGCTTTCTGGGAAGATGGACAGCTCATTGACACATGCTGACATCCGACGGTGTAGAAGAAGTTCGGAGTTCCAAAGGTAAATTTGCTTTCTGGGAGGTTGAATGCATATTGCATGTTGAAAATTGACTGGGTCATGATTGGCGGTGGACGCGAGCAGGAACAATCTGAAAATTCCGATATCCAGGAAGTCATGATACCGTTTGAGCTCAATTATCTCGGTTCCTATAAAAGATATCAAAAATGTGTTAACTTATAAAATGTTTGTGATAATATGATAAACAATTTATCAGTTGACAACTTTCTGATATCTTTAACAGGAACTGAGATAAAGTCGCTCAAAGTTGAAGGTTAAAGGGCCCAGGCTCTTTGGGTCAATGTGTACGTGCCTAAAATGAGTGATATCTGATCGTTTACATTTAACCAAAAAAAATTCGTCAATATAAAAAAAATGAATTCAAATACTCAAATGCTAATTTCATAGCAATTTTCGAAATGTGTCGACCTTTTTGGTGTTGTTCTAGAGCTAATAAATATGGGTTAAGCTTCTGTTTTGTGAATCAGGGTTGTAGTTTTCATTAGATTATTGTTTTTGGAGTGAGGGACGCTTCCATTCGGTCGGTCGGGAACTGGTGACCGCTGCAGACCGCGCCGGTCGAAAGCCATTCGAGCCGACCGATCGGTCAGCTCGGTCGGATAATGGCGGCTTAATTTTTCCGTCCGAATGGAAATATTAACGTGGGCTTAAAAATGAAACTCACCATCGGGAAGGAATGTAGTTTTTGGAGAACTGGTAGACGTCGAAACTGTCACTGGATGTTTGGTGGATCCTCCAGACCCTCCATACTCGATACATCCGACTTCTGTCAAATGCAAATCCAACTCTTCCGTTGGCAATTCTCCACTGGCTTGGTATTGCTTGATCAGATCACTTTGCATATCGAACATTCGAATTCTTGGATAACAAAAAACAGATGGAATTCTATGTGGAAGTTCCAAAATGTACTTCATATTGAAGACAGCAAATGCGGAAGTTTTGCCATTCCCTGAGCACTGTAGCGGTTGCTCGGATGAGCAATCATAGTCGGATTTGTAGGTTGGAGCAGTGACTTCATAATTGGATCCGGCAAAGGTGGAATTTCCGAATCGTAGACGGAAGGAAAAGGTGTCCATAAAGTCGAGACGAGTGCAGAGACATGATGGACTTGGATCAATTGCAGGTTCGCAAAGATCCATTTGAGCAGAAGCGGCAGAAATCAGGAGTAAGGATAAGAAGATCATGACAGGGATTAGTGTAATAGGAAGAACAAAGATAAATAGTTCTGTCAAAAAGGTATAATTCTGTCCAAAATGAGATGTGGGTGGAGGTGCTGGCAATGATTAGCATATTTATCGACATCACTTTGTGTTTTAGAATGGAGGCAACGGGAAAAATAAAATTCGGGGATGATGGATTAAAAAAATGGGTTGATAAGGATGAATTCAGAAATTTCTAGAGGTCCGAATTGACGCTAAATGGGTTCGGCCTTCCGTATGCCTCTAACGCGTAGAAGTCAATCCGAACGGTCAACTTTGAGCCCCATTATCTCGATACCTGTAAAAGGCATCAATGTTTTGTCAACTGATAAAATGTTGCTGATATTATGATAAACAATTTATCAGTTGACAACTTTTTGATGTCTTTCTCAGGAATCGAGACAAATTTGGCTCAAAGTTAGAAGACCGTACAACAAAGTTGTGGTTGGTTTACTCAAAATAATATTTGAGAAGAGCTATAAGAATAAAGAAATTTTTCATTAAAAAAAGTGAGAAATTATTCGAAAAATACATGCACCCGGTGGTTTTCTTTACCGGACCCAAGCTCCGCCCACTCTCAAATTTTACGCTTATTGAAATTACACAAAGTAGTAGCTTGTTTTCACAGTTTTTCCAGCTCTGGTTGGTCTATATCTCTCTAGAATCTTCAGAATTCCAGAATCTCAGAATCTCAGAATCTCAGAATCTCAGAATCTCAGAATCTCAGAATCTCAGAATCTCAGAATCTCAGAATCTCAGAATCTCAGAATCTCAGAATCTCAGAATCTTCAGAATTTCAGAATCTCAAAAACTCAGAAACTCAGAAACTCAGAAACTCAGAAATTCAGAATCTCGGAATCTCAGAATCTCAGAATCTTAGCCTCTCAGGATCTCAGAATCTCAGAATCTCAAAACCTCGGAATCTCAGAATCTCAGAATCTAATTTATAATTTTGAAAAACAAAGTTCTGAAATGAAAAATTCCTAGAAACTTTCCCAAATTTTTGCCTAATTCATCCTGAAGGCTTTCATCGCTCCTCTCTCTCTCTCTCTCTCTCTCTCTCTCTCTCTCTCTCTCTCTCTCCATTTATTATTGGTGAGTAATTTGGGTCAAAAATGCTATAACACCAAGATAATAAAGTTTTGACGGTTTCTCGAAGGACACAACCACCAAAAATTTTGGATGTTTTGAAAACCAAATTTTCCACCAAAACACATTTTTTGGCTCGTTAGTTTACAACTGATGATCACTCGAGTTGCTCTTATAAACAAATTTATTGAGGACCGGAGGATTCCGGGAAAAAATGACCACTCGTGATCTGGAAGTTGTGGGTCACAAGTTGTGACAAAGCAATTTTTTTGGGTCTCTTAAAAACATTTTCAAATGCAACATTCCCAATTTAAGTCTGTTCCGGTACATCACATCCCACTGACCACAAGATTTTTTTGAGAAACAAGTTTCTGTTTTTTTTTTCAAAACTTTCCTCTTCTTTTTCTCTTCCTATTTCGGCAACAATTGAGACGTAAAGGGGATAATCTGTCCTCCTGGTCTCTTTTCCACCCAGCCATCATCAACAAAAGTTTCTCAGGAGGAATAGAGAGAAAATGAATGAACACCCAGTTTGATGTCATTTGTCAGTGGCTTGTTCTTATGCGAGAGAGAGAGAGAGAGAGAGAGAGAGAGAGAGAGAGAGAGAGAGAGAGAGAGAGAGGGGGGGGCATTCTCTGGCATTTTCATTCAAGAACGGGAATTGAGATCAAGAGAAAGCCCTTTTCTAAATGTTTCCATTTTACGTTATCATTCGTTATCTTTTCACTGTTTTCTTTTCGTATTGTTGTTTCCAATGGCAGCAATGCGTTTCAGTATCTTACTATCCAATTTTATCAAATTAACCGAATTCCTTGTGATTTCGAAAACTTTATAAAGAACAAATTAGATTTCAGTTCTAATACTTTCAATTTCAAATTCAACTTTCAGTTTCCCCAGATGAAATATCTACTCTTGACCATCCTACCGTTATTCGTTCTGACTTCTGAAGCCAAGCCTCCAGTTGCTATTGGCCTGGACGATGACAAATTTTTGCAACTTTTGGAAGTGGAAATCGCCAGAACGCTGAGAAGTGAATTGAGCAGTGATGATGATCTGCAGAATCTGGAAGGAAGTGGAGAGGATTCCGTGGAAGACGATGGGTATTTGAAGAAAGGTGAGTGAGACCTAGGCGTTTAACTTTGAGCCCGTATAGCTCGTTTTCTGTGAGAGATATCAAAAAGTTGTCAACTAATAAAATGTTACTGATATTATGATAAACATTTTATCAGTTGACCATTTTTTGATATCTGTCACAGGAATCGAGATAAATTGGCTCAAAGCTAAAAGGTAAAGTTGAAACTGCTAGAAACAGTTTGGTTGAAATTCGGGAGATATTCAAACTTTTTTTGAAATTTGAGCTACTGATTATTCTGGTGACAAACTTCGATTTCATGATTCTTAATAACCATATACCGTAAACACTCTAATAGAACGCCACCCGGACAGTCTACTTTGAGCTTATATATCTCACTTCTTTTGAAAGATATCAAAAAGTTGTCAACTGATAAAATGTTACTGATATCATGCTCAACAATTTATCAGTAGACAAATTTTTGATATCTTCAACAGGAACCGAGATAATTGAGCTGAAAGTAGACGGTATGAAAAGTTTTCTAGAATCTTCCAAAAACATTTTTACAAAAAAAATTGTTTCCAGCCGACTCCTTGACATTAGCATCCATCACAACTACCCCTGAACCGACAACAACGACAATTGAAACAACCACAACCACAACCACAACAACAGTTGCTCCAACAACAACAACAACTGCTCAAAAAACAACAAGAAAACTGGCCCAAGGACCACCACAATGCATTGTCAACAAAGAATGCTATAAGGATTCAGAATGTCCATCGGTAATAATTCGCAATAGAGCGTATATTCTTCTTTCCCTCTTCCCCCAAAACCAAACCACATAAGCAAACCGTCTAGCTGTCTTCCCCTTCTCCCGCGTACAGTTCTCTCTCGCCTCCTCTTCCTCCCCCCTAAATGTCATAGTATAGACGGGCATGTCAATCTCGTGCTGCGATGTCCGAGTGGTTAAGGAGTTGGACTTGAAATCCAATGGGCATTGCCCGCGTAGGTTCGAACCCTGCTCGCAGCGAATTTTGAAAATTTTTCCAAACTTTTATTTCTGTTTAATTTCAGGGAAAATGCCTTGGAAGTGAACTTGGAGTGTGTGACTGCAATGCATGCATTATCAATCGGAAATGTGATAGTGACGTGGATTGTGGAGGACTTCGAAACGCTTGTGACTCTACTGGATACTGTGATTGTGTCAAAGCTTTTCACTCTCATGGTTACGAACTTTTTGTGAAAGTTCTCCTAACTTTCTGCCATCAAAGAAAGTGTACACAAGACACTGATAACTGCTACGGGCTGCCGTGTCGTGTTGGAAAATGCAAGTGCGCTCCAGGAGCAAAGTCGAGTCTTCCAGTTCATTACTTCAAACCAGGAGGAAAATGAAAGTGGTATAGAATCGTGTAGAAGTTTAGATTACTTTTGAATTCGGGTAAACGAATACTATTGAAAACCTGTAATAGAAGGGCACCCTAACTTTTAACTTTGAGCCAATTTATCTCGGTTCCTGTTGAACTTATCAAAAAGTTGTCAACTGATAAATTGTTTATTTTAATATCACAAACATTTTATCAGTTGACACATTTACAATATCTTGCGTAGGAGACGAGATAATTGAGCTCAAGTGTGGAGGCTCTTCTATTACATGTTTTACTGTAACTTTAATAAAGAGTTTTATTCAAATATGATAGAGTTCTCTTATCAGTTGTTATTCTTTTTCCCAGTCGTACGGAGCGTCCATTCTTCCACCACAAGTTGAACAAGCCTGGAAACAAAGAAAAAAAAATAATCACTCTCTAAAAAACCTAACCTCATTGAGAGTCTTGTAAATGTACTGATAATCCACGTGGTCCTGATACTGTAGCTGATCCAAGTACAAAATAATCTTCTCCAACTCCGCTCCACACTTGATCCCCAAATACGTCTCCTTCTTGGTTCTGACCTCCTCCTTCATCTTGCTAACCGTACCCTTATCACTGATCCCTTTCCAGGGAAGACCAGCAGGAAGGATCAACTCCATCAATAAGTAGAACCAACTCTCACAATCATCCTTCCATCCCAACTCTTGGTTTTTATGACACGCCAGTGATGCGAATTTCAGAGTTCCCTTGAAGCGACAAGTGACACGTGGCGTTTTGAGCTCCTTCCGATCATTGATGATTTTCCGGGAAATTCCAAAATCGAGAATGTAGATTGTGTGAGACTTCTTATCGGCACCACATGCATAGTTGGCTGGTTTCAAGTCTCGATGAATGAATCCGTATTTGTGAAGATCTTGACAAGCTTCGAGACATTGTTGGGACACACTTAGACCAGTTGGAGCCGAGAAAGCTTTGGCTCTTTTCTTTTTCAAGTCAGCCAAACTGGATCCAGCCAGCTCCATAACCAAGAAGAAGTATCCCTCTTTATCTTTCTTCCCACGATCCACAATTTCGGTGAAATGAGAATTCTTTCTCTCACTGGCAACCAATTTCAGAATCGCTATCTGAACACATTTTCATTTATTTTGGATTTTCAGTAAAACCTGTAATACAAGGGCCTTTTAACTTTGAGCCAATTTATCTCGGCTCCTATCAGTGATATGAAGAAGTTGTAAACTGATAAATTGTTTATCATAATATCAAAAACATTTTATCAGTTGACACATTTTTGATATCTTGCATATGAGCCGAGGTAGTTGAGCTCAAATTGTTTTACCTCCATCTTCAACTTGGACGGTTTCTTCTCCTGTTTCCTCTCCACCTTCATCGCATAGAACTTTCCACTCTGCTTATCCTTTACCTTATAAACCGCCCCAAATCCACCCTCACCGAGCAGCTTGTCAATCACCCACGTGGTTTTCTTACTGGTGATTTCGGTATTCTGAATTTCAAAGATTCAGATGAACACTCTTGTATGAGTATAACGTACCGACTTGAATTCCACCTCTTCCTCTTCGTAATCTTCAGACATCACAATCTCACAGAATGTAACTTTGAAATTTCAAAAGCAAAGATATTCGAGAGAATAACTTTTGGAATTTTGGATGTATGGAGAGATTTGATGGCGAAAAATTGCCAACCGGGCCATTAAAAAGCGCGTAAAACTTGACATATGCATATGGTCAGTTGACCTAAACCTTAGAATTCAACCTTACAGATTTTTCACCGGGCAAAGTATTTTTTTGGAATAATCTACCCCACTCACCTGATTGGGAAACCCCGCTTTAAAAAACCGTTACAAAGTACTTCCTGACTTATATTTTTCCGCACTCTAATCGCCTTTTCCACCCACATCAACTCTCTCTCTCTCCAGCACTACTTATCATTCTAATAATGTTCCAGAAACCTAAAAGTGTCACTAACATATAATGACAAAAATGATATAAAGTCTGACAAATGGGCTAGTTTGTTTCATTCATTATCAGCCATTATCATCATGTGCTCTCGTGTTTTGTTCGTCTTCTTGGCTAGTGTAGCAGTTCTTGCAGAAGCTGGTGTTACGTGTGATTTGACTACCCAACCGGCGACATGGGCAAGAGTTATTGCTAAGAATGTGTTCTTCAATGCTTATGAGCCGGATAACTATTTTGCGACGCCTGGATTCTGTGTCAATGTGAGTTTGGTGATAGTTTTAGGGGGAAGTGGCACAATCAGCTAAACTTGCATTTTGAGCTCAATTATCTCAATTCGTGTGAGAGATATCAAAATTTCGTCAACTGATGAAATGTCTGTTAAAACGTCACCAATATTTCATCAGTTGAGGGGTTTTTGATATATCTCACAGAATTTGAGATAATTAAGCTCAAGGTAACGTAAACACTCTAACAGAAAGCCACCCCTGACTTTCAACTTGGAGCCGATTTACTTCGGTTTCTGTGAAAGCTATCAAAAATTTGACAACTGATAAATTGTTTATCATAATATCATCAATATTTTATCAATTGACGGAGTTTTGATATAGCTCACAGGAACCGAGATATTTGAGCTGAAAGTGTAAGTACCGTAACACCTGTAATAGCAGTCCCACCCCGTCAAGTTTGATCCAACAATGTTTCAAAATTCGAATATTTTACGAACAGATCTTATCCGTGAATTTTCAGAATGACTTCATGATTCACTCTCTCAACTACTCATCGCATGTCAATCTTGCTGATCCAACGGCCCAAATGAAACACGATCGTGCCACGAACACCAACTTCAGTGAGTCAGAAATTAAAATCTCTAATAGAAGGGCCCCCCCCATCACTGTCAAGTTTGAGCTCAATTATCTCGGCTCCTATAAGAGATATCAAAAATGTGCCAATTGATAAAATGCTTCTGACGTTTTGATAAACAATTTATCTATGACAAAAACCAAGATAAATATGGTTAAAGTAAAAAATAAGTAGGCCCTTTTATTGCAGGTTTTAAGAAGGTTATTAGCTTGAAAACTATTCACTATTTTTCAGCCGATTCGCTGATCAACTGTGGCCAAAAGATCCCACAAGTCCAATGGTGTCAATCTCATTGTGCCAACAAACAACTCGAACAACTCATCGTCTCCACCGCCGTTATCAATGGAAGCCTTCCACTGGCCACCGCCCAACAGGTGATCTCACTTTTTTCATTTCTTACATTTTTGGAAAATTTGAAATTCAGGTATTCCAAACTATGGGATCCCCGAACGACACATCCATCGCTGCTGTTCAAGTCGACTTGTATGCTAATGACCTTTATATTGACTACGACTACTTTGACGATGCAAACTTCTGTTCTGTATTCGTCAAGGTTAAAAATCCCACCCAGTTCCCTTATGCTCTTTTCATTACTGTTCAGAAGATTTTGGGATTGTAAACTTTATGAATATTCTTCAATAATGAAAATTGAATATAATTAAAATTAAACTTAAAAACAATTAATTTCTCTTTGGCACAATTGTGATTGGAATCGACTTCGGAAGTTGCTCCTGATTCTTCTCATACTTCACCGTGAGCACCCCGTTGTTGCTCAACTCGGACTTGATTTGCTCCGGGCGCACGCCAGTTGGCAGATTGTACTTTCTGATAAAGTGACGCTCGACCTGGAAGTGTAGTTTTTATTAAAAATTGTTTTATTAAGACTCTTAACTTAAGAGTGCAGACAAGGATATAGTATTGTAGGACTTCCGAGTATTGCGTAATAATGGGGATCAGGCGGAATTTTTAATGTATATTCTTGATCTTGGATGCTAATCTGTGTGCATGAGACACTTTTTGGCCTTTTGGTAAATAAATAAGAGAGGAAGCCAAGCTTGGATTGCAGCGGTTGGAGTCAGGATTACGGTAGACTGATAAAAAGGGGTATATCTTTAGCCAAAACTATCCTGGAAGCACAAAAATTTGTAGAAATGGAATTTTAATTTTGATTCAAAGCTACAGAAATTTTTAGAGCGATTCCTCAAGTCTAGGGATTTTTATGATGGTCCAAAGCTGATCGACGTAGTGATTTTCCCGAGAAATGTTGACAAACGATAACTCAGCTCGAATTTTATAAAATAATTTGAAACTTGGCCAGTTTACTGAAGAATTATTCAAGTTTCTACACTTCAAATTTGAGCCTAATACCATCCTCTACAACTGCGCACCACCCTTTACACCTCAGGACTCCCGCCAACTATCAAAATTCCTACCTGTCCATACTTATCAGTCTTCTCGGCATGCTTTCCCTCAATGATAAGTTGGTTGTCAACAATGTTGACTTTCAACTCTTCCGGTTCAAATTGGGATACATCCACAGACACGTTGTACTCCTTATCACTGTCAATCACATCAATGGCATCTCCGACGCGGTGGCCGGTGAGCATGGTCTGATCAGCCCAGTAGGGACGGATCATGTGGCGGTCGAAGTCGACGTCATCGAAGAATCTGCTGCGAAAACTAGTTTTGGGGTTATGAAATTGAAGAAGATTAATAGAAAATTTCAGCTAGGAATATCCAGTTTTACAGACTTAAAGGAGGCAAGACATTAAAAAAATTTTCTAGATTTTTTGTTGAAACATCAAAACCTTGGATTTCCGACAATCAAAATTTCCTTCCATTCTGTCTAAAAATCACATTTCTAGCTCTTCTAGGAAGCGAGATAGAGCCGCTTCAAGTTTAGGAGGCTAGAGACGCAGACGACGAGACACGCTGCGTCTCTAGCCTCGGGAACTTTAAATGAACGTATCTCGATTTCTAGATGAGCTAGGAATTCGGTTTTTGGACAGAATTGCATAATTTGAATAGGATTTTCAGATTATTCATAAATATAGACAGTTTAGAAAGCTAGAAACGCAGACGACGAGACACGCTGCGTCTCTAGCCTTGGGAACTTCAAATGACCATATCTCGATTTCTAGATGAGCTAGAAAGTCGATTTTTGGACAAAATTGCGTGGTTTGAAATGGATTTTCAGATTATTCATAAAAAAGGTTATAAAAAACCTAAGTTTCAAAAATTTTTACTGTTTTACTCACCGGCTTGGTGTGAAGAATGGAGAGAATGGTGCTGGGAAACGACGATCCATTTTTGTTGTGTTGCTAACTGAAAATACAAAACGACATTTCGAAATTTCGAAATTCGAAACCCAAAGAAAAAAAGTAACAAAGAAGTTTCTCGAAGTGATGAACCATTCCGCCCAATTCCCTTTGCTTTTCTACTACTGTTCTATTATCCTCTGAGCAAACAACGAATCGCCCACGCCTGTTACTTTTTTCGGGACTCGCTTACTTTTTTTTCGAGAAAAAGACAATGGGCGGATTTCGAAATATCAAAACACGGGCGGTGGGGAATGATGATTTGTTTAGGAAATTAACAAAACAAATGGAATTGGGTGTGGTCTCTGATGGCTCCACCACCACCTCTCCTTTTATCGTCACTTCTTTGGAATGTTTCGAATTTTCTCGAAACGGCGTTTTTTGGGGGGAAGAAGGTACTGATAAGAAGGAGTTATTGATGGCATTCCATGTTCTTGTTTCGTCATGAATATTTTTGAAAAATAATTTTGAAAAAATTGCAGGTTATTTTATACTGAAAGACGCTCTGAACCTAGTATACTATTTCGGTGGACACTGAATTAGCAATGTAAATCGGTTGGAGGGGGGACGAACAGTGAATAATGGCTGCGGGGGTTTCGAAATTTATTTCCGAATTCAAAAAACGTTAACGGAGATTGTATCCAATGTGGAACTGGTCATATTTTTTTCTGAAAAAAATTGGAAAAAAAATTTTTTGGAAGGTTACCTCGATGATGAAGATAAGGACCGCGGAATCGGGTTAAATGAGTCAAATGACGACATTGAAATTAAAAAACACCTAAAAATATTTTTTTGTCATACTTGAATGATGCAAACTTTCCAGAATGTTCCAGATTGTGGCTCCGCGTCACTTCGAAACCAGCCACTTCGAAACCACGACACTTCGAAACCGGTCATATCGAAACTACGTGAAATTTCGAAACCAGTCAATTCGAAACCGTACCACTTTGAAACTGGTCATTTCGAAACCGAAAAAAAAAACGTAAAAATGATTCGCGGTTTCGAAATGACCGGTTTCGAAACTGTAAAGTTTCGAAGTGACGCGGAGCCCAGATTGTGAGGAAATCTAGAAAGCTGTGCTCTGGAAATTAGAAAATCTCAAAATTTCGAAATTTCGAAGTTCAAAAAAATTGAAAATAACAGAAATTTCAGAATCCAGAAAAAGAATCTAAAACTTGGACATCTGGACAAACGGAAATTCGGAAAATTTTCAGAAAACCCAACACATTTTTCTAAGAGGGTCCCTGAAGTTTCGCCATCTTGTACATTTGCTTGTTTATAGAATTACCGTGAAACCTGTACACACCGGACCCCCTTACTCTCAAGTTTGAGCTCAATTATCTCGGTTCCTGTGAGAGATATCGAAAATGTGTCAACTGGTAAAATATTGGTGGTATTATGGTGAATATTTTGTCAGTTGATAAAATTTTGCTGTCTTTTACAGGAACCGAAATAAATTGGCTGAAAGTTAAAGAAGGCCCTTATGTTACAGATGTTTGTTTCTTTCACGAAACCACTGCTTTTCCCTTACAAAATTTTCTTCAAAAAACTTTCAAAAAAGAAATCCGTCGAGCCGGATTCGAACCAGCGACCTAAGGATACCCACTGACTCTACAGTCCTCCGCTCTACCAACTGAGCTATCGACGGCACGGCAACCCTAGGCCTCACGTCTGTATATCAGATGTCTCTTCTCTTTCTCTTATCAAAACGTTTATAATCAAACTCAAATGATTCCAACTGGCAACCTTAATGTTTCGGGAGGCGGAAAAAAATAGGGGTTTTTGTAAGGTTTCCATGAAGGATTAGGCGGCAAGCGTAGAAACTTAACTGCACCTCCCCTCCCACCTTCAAAGGATATAAAAAGAAATCTAAGAGTCTAGAAAAATCTAGCATGATGAAGAAGCACTTTATGTCTCTAGTGTTGATTCTGGTTACTACGGTAGGTCCTTTTCGTTTAAAGAAATGAAGTAATTTTTGTAGCTATTGAAACCTGCGAACCTGCAAGTGGCCACTGGCACAACTGGAAATGTGATTCGAATGGGGTTCATACATTGTAGGGACTATCAAAGTGCACCGATTACTGTAGGATACCGGACGTCGGCATCGGCTGCCAACATCGCTATAGACAGATTGAGAAGAGAAGGATTGATGATTGGTTGGGAGTTCAAGTAAGTGACTTACATTGGGATTACTGTAGATAATTTGTGAGATTCATATGGAGGATGGATGTTTTAGGACTACTGTCTAGGACCCAAATTTGATTCAGATTCTCAACCATTTTCTGTTTTTCTATGTATCTGTAGATCATTACCTACTTGTGGACCTCTGCCTAGACTCCGCCGAACCTCTGCCTGGCCTCTGCCGGGCCATCGCGGGTCCTCCCATAGTTTTTTTTAAGATCAATATTTTTGAATTAACTGAATCAGGTATGATGAAAATCGACGAGTACTACAACATGATACTATTTTGATTACTGTATCTAGTCTACAAACAAAGTTACAAGCTAAAAACCTTCTGAGCTACGCGCTCACAACTTTATGGCCTTGTAACTTCGGTCATAGACAAGATACAGTAATCCAAATGATACCATTTTGTAGTACTTGTTGAGTTCTATCGTATATGATTTAGTTGGTTTCAAAATACCGATTCTAAAAGAAACTATGGCAGGGCTCAGAAAGTCCCGACAAAGGTCCGATTCAAAAGTATGATATTAGCTTTCGTTGAGATTACTGTAGATAGTTTAAGAGATTTATAGAAACTGGAAGTTATGAGGTTACTGTCTAGGGTATCTAACTTTAGAAGTTCACCACATTTTGCTCTCAATATCTCTGGTATCATGGCTGCAACTCCTTTATATTTATGACTTTTGGAATTATTCTGGGTTACTGTAGATCCCCACATTTCCAGCTTCACTGTCGTATTCGACGATTGTATTGAATCCGAAGCAGCTGGTAAAACCGTAGAACTCATCGAACGACACAATGTCGACGTTATCATTGGACCCACCATGAACCAACGTAGGCTCCTAACCCCTTCATTCAACTAATCCATCAATTTTCAGCCACCCTTGGAGCTTTTATTGTTTCTAACTATTACAATCGGCCTATTATCTCCTGGGGGTTGGTAAACGCTGCTCAATTGGATGACGAGAACCGTTTTCCGAATGCTGGAATCATGTCAGCTGGACAGAGAAGTCTCGGAGTTGCTATCCGGGCAATTTTGGCGGAATTCGGATGGAATCAGTTTGTCTATGCTTATTTCACAGAAGAGGATGCCGAGAAATGTGTGACCATGAGAAATGATCTGCAGGTAAGGGATACTGTAGGTTCGCCGAAATAAAGATTAATTGCAGCAAGTAGTCTCCTATTTTGGCGATATCGTTCTCGCATACTCCATACAGGTCACTGATATCTCTAACGAAGGAATGATATCAGCTCTGAGAAAGATTCAATCCAGAGGACGGAGTTTGTATACTCCTCTTTAACTCTTTAAATTTGTTTCCGTTACAGTAATCGTGACCTGCATGAAAGATGGTATAGGTCTACGTCGTAAATGGGTGCTGGCAGCTGAGGAAGCTGGAATGATTGGCGATGAATATGTCTATATTTTCTCGGATATCAAGTCGAAGGGATACTGTAGGTTTTACTACATTCCCAGATAAGAACGTATTAGCTTTCAGATGTCCCTTTGCTTGGTGGTGGTGAGCGACCAGCGTGGATTCCATCTTCTGGATCCGATGAGAATGACACCAGAGCTCTGAAAGCATTCAAGAAGTCTATATTTGTTTGTGACGTAAGTCGTAGAGTATGTAGCCTAATCCGTTTGTAATCCATTTGCCGCCTGATTGATGAAGAAGCCACCCAAGAAGAAAGGCCAGAAAATCACGTATTCCACTGTTTCAGATGATGGGGCAAGGGTCCATTGCAGCCAATTACACAGTTTTCGGAGAGGAGGTGATCGCAAGAATGAAAGAGGCACCGTATTTTTGTACAGAGGATTGTGAAGGCAAAAATTATACTGTGGTAGGTTTCCAGCTGGTAAAATAAGCTCCAAACATCAGATAGTCACCATAACAAGACTCTATTCTTGATCTGTTAATTCTAGTTTCCATGGGAAATACAAAAAACAATCCTACCGATGGAAGACTTACTTTGATTAATGAGACGATTAATGATAAACAAATTTGTAGTCATCTCGTGGGGAGTAGGAGGCTAGAAAATGTTAAATGGGATACGGTAGGTCATAAGGAAGAAACAGCTAGAAGAAGGAGGCGTTTGGGATTAGGAGTTGATTGGTTGGAAGGAAATAATTCAAACTACTGTGCACACACACACTCTAATAGAAAGTCACCCTGAAGTTTAAGCTCAACTATCTCAATTTCCATAAGATATATTATAAATGTGGCTCCGCGTCACTACAAAACCGCGACGTTTCGAAACCGGTCATTTCGAAACCGGTCGTTTCGAAACAAGTCGTTTCGAAACCGCGACACTTCGAAACCAGTCATTTCGAAACTGCGAAATTTTCATTTTATGGTTTCGAAATGACTGGTTTCGAAGTGACGCGGAGCCATAAATGTGTCAGCTGATAAAATGTTGGTTACATTTTTTAAGTATCTTTTAGAAATTCACATACAGGGTGGTCCAAAAGTATGGTAACACATTCAAAGTGCTGTAACTTCTCCGAAAACACTCGAACAGACTTGAAAATTTGGCAATAGTTTACTGAATACTTTCTAAAAATGAAATTGTAAAAGTTGTTAGATGCGATTGCCTTTGGTGTTCACAAGATCGATGAGTCTCTTTGGGAACGCATCTACTGTGGCACGGGGGTGTTTTGGGGATAACTGGGTCCGTCCTGGATCCAAAATTTTTTCAAATGACTTCAAATTGGGTTGTGGACGTGCTCGGACTCTTGACTGAAAAATTCCATATACGGAATAGTCCAGCAGATTCATGTCTGCCGACGTGGCTGGTCGTTTGCAAGTCGTGCTGTATCTTGAAAAGTTGGCCAAGCAACCAGGTCGAACGATTTTCGCCTCGCAGGCGAGAGCAGAATCCTGTTGAACAGTACAAACTTGGTTTTTGAGATAGAATTTGGTCCACGGAAGCACATGCCACTCAAAAATCTCATCCAACTAGTACTCTTAGTCAATTTTCACCCCAAAATCTACAAAAATCAGAGTTCGGAGGTTGTTGCACCAAAAACGACGTCGTTCTGAGGATAGGTAGCAATGTTGTTCATGTTACTATGCTCATTAGAAAGCTCAGATCTCGGGGAAGACACTCGATATGTTTTCGATAAGAATTCGATTTCCACCGTCAAGAGTTTCTCGTCGGCAAATATCATCTTCATGTGTTCATTTTGGTGCGTGCCAGCAAATGGACATTTGCACTTCCAGATGCGTACCAGATTGTTATTTTCCGACAGAATTCCAGTCTTTTGAACACGATATGGGGACAGTCCGAGCTCGCTTCTCACAATTTTACTGACTGACTTACTGCTCATTTGGAGCTCCAGGCTCATTTGTTCATGATTTGGTATGAATTTCGACAAACTCGTTCTCTGACGGCCTTATTTCTCTCCGGGGTAATGAAAGTTTGAGATATGACGTTTTTAGACAGTTCTTGACCGTATTCAACTGTTAAAAATATTTGATGGTTGTCCACTAGATTGTTCGTTAAATTCCAAGAGCTTTTCCGATGCTGCTCGGGCCCACCCCTCTCTTGGCCACCTCGACGGGGTGCCTAGGTGTATAGAACTAGCCACCGTTCGGGTGAAAATCAACATAAAGACTTGAAAATTTGGGAATAAGGTAATGGAGACATGCTGAAAATAATAGGCATAAAATCATTGCCCTAAAGATGCTCCAGCGCCCACCAGCTCGCACTAAATTTGTGTTACCATACTTTTGGACCACCCTGTAGTTGAGTTCAAAGTGCAAGTATAGGGTGGTCTTCTATTAGAGTATTTACGGTATATTGGTCTTAATGTTTTAGGTTTTCCAGATTGTAGGGTATTAGACATCTAATTGCAAAAAATGGTCCCAAGCGCGAAAAATGGTTCCAGAAGCTGTTTCACCAAAAGATTGGGAATTTTTTTACATTTAAAATCATACTAATACTTTAAAACCTGTATTAAAAGGGCACACACTACAATTGTTTCAAGCCCCTCTCAGAGGATCCATATATTAGAGGGGACCATTCTGATACAGGTTTTACGGTAATTTGAACTACCCTCGCCATTCCTAGGACCATTCTTCCCGATAGAGTCGAATCTTAGATTGGCTAGCATGGATCTCTAAAACTTCTGAAAATTCCAGGCAGCTACCTACTCTGGCCAACTACACGATGCCGTCTATGCCTATGGAACTGCCCTTGACAGAATGTTTAAAGCAGGTCAAATGGCAAACTATCGTAACGCGAGCGCATTTATGAGATATTTCCCGCAATCGTTTGTTGGCATGTCTGGAAATGTGAATATCAATGATAAGGGCACTCGAAATCCAACCTTATTCCTTTTATCACTCGATGAAAGTGGAAATAATACACTGCGAGCAACGATTTATGTGGAGAATATGAGCGCGGTACCTAGGGAACCGGCTACTC
This sequence comes from Caenorhabditis nigoni, assembly GCA_027920645.1. Lineage (NCBI taxonomy): Eukaryota > Metazoa > Nematoda > Chromadorea > Rhabditida > Rhabditidae > Caenorhabditis > Caenorhabditis nigoni. Next base: position 1,251,787 of record CP115868.1, read on the forward strand.
AGTTTTTGAAGGTTTTTTTCAGACCTACTCTCCTTTGTATACAGATGAAGGTGTTATGTGGACTTCTAGAAAAGGGAATGTGCGACCGGATGACGTACCGCTTTGTGGATTCACTGGCACTGGGGTACTGATAAGGAAACTTTTTATCTGAAGGATAATATAATTTTTCAGTGCCCCAAAAGTTTTGTAGAGGAATATCTGGTCTGGGTGATAGTGGCAGTGGTCGTTTTGTCTTTAGCTATTCTGGCGGCCGGAATGGGAATCTATTTCTCCATCAAAGCTAGAAGAGAAGAAATCAACCGACAGAATCAACTATGGCAGATCCCATTTATCCATCTACATCAGATAAATGTAGGTTGTTCGGAATAGAGCGCACTTACCACAAAAGCTTTCAGTCGAAGCAAAAGTCAAAAGAACACAGTGTGCGAAGTCTTCAAAGTGGAACCAGTACAATGTCCTCCAGAACTACAGTCTCTTTTAAAATTGAAACCAGGAATTTTCTATTCTTCAGTCTACAGAGAGAATCAGATTATGAGCCGGTGGTAGCCAAAAAGCATGCGTATCGTCCGAGATTGGATGATGAACGGTGTGCATTCATGAGAACGGTGAGGGCCTAGGTTCCATAGGCCGTAAGTGAATGGTTGATTCCAGTTGAGAACTCTGGATCATGACAATCTCAACAGATTCATTGGATTGTGTTTGGATGGACCACAGATGTTGTCTGTCTGGAGATTCTGCTCCAGGGGTTCCATGGCTGACGTCATCTTGAAGGCTACTATTCAGATGGATAACTTTTTTATTTACTCATTGATCAAGGATATTGTCCAGGGACTAGTTTTCCTTCATGGCTCTATTGTTGGGTGCCATGGAATGTTGACTTCCAAGTGCTGCCTGATTGATGATCGATGGCAAGTCAAGATCTCGAATTATGGTTTGAAAGATATACGGTCACCAGAGATGTACGAAAAGAAAGATCTCCTCTGGAGTGCTCCCGAGCTGCTCCGAGCTGAAGACATCAAAGGAACCAAGGAGGGTGACGTCTACAGCTTGGGCATAATCTGCGCTGAACTTATCACCCGAAAAAGTGTTTTCAACATGGAGGATCGTAAAGAAGACCCTGAGGAAATAATCTATCTTCTCAAGAAGGGAGGCATGAAGTCACCACGGCCGGATTTGGATTACGATCATACCATTGAAATCAATCCGGCGCTGGTGGGGATGAGTCACAGGGTTACAGTAATCTAGCAAAGTTTTTTCAGCTTCATTTGATTCGAGATTGTTTCACCGAGAGGCCATCAGAACGTCCGTCCATCGAGACTGTGAGATCGCAGTTGAGAGGAATGAATTCCAGTAGAAATGATAATCTAATGGATCATGTGTTCAATATGTTGGAGTCTTATGCGTCGTCACTAGAGGAAGAAGTCTCAGAAAGAACTAAAGAACTGGTGGAGGAGAAAAAGAAGAGTGATGTCCTACTGTACAGAATGCTTCCAAAGTGAGCAACCCTCTAGTTTTGCAACCTATGATGTTCCATAATTTCAGAACCGTAGCTGACAAGCTGAAACTCGGACAAACCGTAGAACCCGAAACCTTCGAACAAGTCACCATATTCTTCTCTGATGTTGTCCAGTTTACCACTCTGGCTAGCAAGTGTACACCTCTTCAAGTTGTTAATTTGCTCAACGATCTATACACGATCTTCGATGGAATTATAGAGAAGCATGATGTTTATAAGGTATTTAACATACCATAAAACCTGTATTAGAAGGGCCGGCCCTTCTATTGTTCCAAGGTACCTCTGGAGGGCCCTTCAATTAGAGGGGGCCCTTCTATTTTTCCAAGTCCTTCTCGAAGGGTCTTTCTATTAGAGGGGCCCTTCACTTAAAGGGGCTCTTCTAATACAGGTTTTACGGTATTATATAAACCACGTTTAAAGTTTGAAGAAACGCAGACAGTCAGAGCGTCTCGTTGTCTGCGTCTCTCGAAACTTCAAAGCTCTGTATCTCGGCTCCTAGAAGAGCTAGAAAGCTGGGGTTTGGATCAAAATGATGTATTTCAAAATATCCATTTCCAGGTCGAAACCATCGGAGATGGCTACCTTTGTGTCTCCGGTCTTCCACATCGAAATGGAAATGAACACGTTCGACAAATCGCTCTGATGTCGTTGGCATTCCTTAGTAGCCTGGAATTCTTCAGAATCCCACATCTTCCAAATGAACGCATCAATTTGAGAATCGGCATGAACTGCGGATCAGTGGTGGCTGGAGTCGTAGGACTCACAATGCCACGTTTCTGTCTTTTTGGAGATGCTGTCAACACTGCGAGTCGCATGGAGAGTAATGGAAAACGTGAGAGGTTTTCAGAATCTGTTAAACTTGAAGTTTGAAAATTTAGCTGGAAAAATCCACTTGTCCGCTGAAGCCAACCGACTTTTGACTGAAACCGTTGGTGGATTCGCGACAGAGTCTCGAGGAGAAGTCATAATCAAAGGAAAAGGAGTTATGGAAACCTTTTGGCTCTTGGGACCAAACCATGCTATCCGTCCAATGTCCACCAGAAAACCTGTCGTGAAACCTAAGAAGGTAATATTTCGAAATTCCAAGAATAATTGGTCTGTTTAAGATGTATGAGGAGTTTCAGATCGAAGAACTTCATCGGCAAGAAACACTCAAATCGGATGACGTGCTCAGTGATTAGGAGTGGGGTGTTGTCGTTGCCACAGCTTTGCTCGACGTTGAACTATTATATGTACCACATAACTGTAAAAATATCTCATTTATTTTTCTCTTATCATATTTTGTGATAAAACTTACCGAATATAAAGCATCCAATGATCGTACCCGAACATTCTCCAGCAAAGCCAGAAAATTGGAATAGGGACAAATTTGTAAACATCCAGGAATCGCCAAAGGATACGCTGTACTAGTTGTGTTCTTGTAGAAAAGTTGCACAGTATCATCATCGTAAAGTTCAAAGAGTACTGTAGCTGTATAGGGAACCAGCTGGTCGTTAGACACATTGAGAGCATAGAGAAGAGCCGAGAGGGTTCCGTCGTGCTGAAACCTTACTCTTTAGAGATTATCAATTTTCGACAAAGTTACCGAAGAATACATCATCACATTTTTCTGAGTCTTATTCGCTTTGAAGTCCTCCATATTCTTCAAAAACTCATTCACCAAGTAACCTCCTCGGAACTTTGCTTTTGTTGGAGAATTGAATTCTTGATTTCTAGTGATTCGTTTCAATTCGCGGATATGATCCATGATAGTGGTGCCGTTGAATACCTGGTTTAACCAGCTAGGTTGTGGCATGTTATGGTCCAGCTGAAAGTTTTTTTAAGTTTAGAAGGGACCAGTTACTGTAGACCCTGTAATAGAAGGGCCCCCACATAGTCAGTTTTGCCTTCAATTATTTCGGATCCTGTTTTTTCGGATCCAAACTAGCTGCAAGTAGACGCTGTGGCGCCCTTCTATTACAGTTTTCCCGGTAATATCAATAACCTACCTCTCTTTGAATATCATACAAGTCATTGATGTTCCAAAAATCAATGGGTTCCATTCCAGTTGTATTCTGAAGCCACTTGAACATTTGACCATACTCACTATTGATTTGAGCAGCGATCGGAGATTCCTCTTGCTCATTGGCCAAGTCGTAAGCTGGACAGTCAACTTTTGTGGGACGGAGAAGCTGGAAAATGGAAATAACAGATACACCTGTAATAGAAGGGCCCCTTACTTTGAGCCAATTCATCTCGGTTCCTGACAAAGATATGAAAAAGTCGTCAACTGATAAATTGATTAACCTAATATCACAAACATTTTACCAGTATACACTTTTTTGATGCACAGGAGTTTTTTGATGCACAGGAGCCAAGAAAAGTTAGCTAAACTAATAAAGGTATCTGAAACTCACAGCATCTATAGTTCCGTGAGCTGTCTGAATGGGTGTAGGTTGCCAATACCGGAGATACCAGATACCAGTTCAAGAACCTCAAGTGCAAAGGGAAGAAGAGGAGACTCCAGCTCAGGAGCATGTTATAACGAGTCAACCGTTGCCAACGACGGCTCGTAATCCTGATCGGAGAGAGAGTGCAGCGGGAGACGAATGTTCAAATCGTTGTAAAACCTGATTATAGTTTGAATTTCTCAACACTTTTTTTCATTTATCATTTTGCTATTTCTTATTTTATCTGTCTCCTAATTTGTTTATCAAGTATTCTAGAAATATTTTTTGAAAAATTATGAGAACTTTACCAAACTGGTAATTACTTTTTGAAGGTTTCAGGACCAGTAAGGGGTAGTAACGATACCGTAAAACCTGTAAAAGCAGAACCCTCTGCACTGTTAAATTTGATCAAAAACATCTCAGCTCCTAGACAATCCATTCAAAATTGGTTAACTGTTAAATTATTTATCATACAGTTAGTATTGTCGATATTTTACCAGTTGACAGACTTCTTATATCTTTGACAGAAATCGAGACATTGACTCAAAATTAAAAGTTTGGGAACCTTCTATTAAAGGTTTTACCTTACTAAAAAATAAGAAGGAACTGAGAAAACTGTGAAAGTATGACATACAAAGCAAGCGAGCGGGTCTAAAATATAATTTCAAAAAAACTTTTTTGATCTACCGCCTGAATTTTTTGGCGGGAAATATGGACCACCGGGCGGGAAACATTGGGTGACTGCACTCTCTTTTTTTTTCATTTTTCCGGCTCATTTTTTGGACGTTTTCTGTTCATTTTTTCAAGCAAATTTCCAATTTTCATCAATTTCAGCTCGTCAGAATGTCATCTAACCAACCAGAACCAAGCACTTCGAATACGAAAAATGAGGAAGAAGAAGAATTGAAAGTGAAAGAGGATGAGCAAGAAAAGCCAAGAGAGGAGAAACTACTTTTGAATAAAACGATCTGTCCCCGAAGAGCTATGAATACACCGACGTGCGCTCCAATGTCAGTTGACTACATTCTCGACGAGCCAGGATCCGATTTGAGATCGTACACTTCTGTGTCAAGACAAGGAATAAGGGATCTGATTCCAAATGTAAAGGAGGTGAACCGGGTGAGTAACAAGATACCGTGAAGATTTTGCAAAACTAAGAATCGCTCTGTGAAGGTTTCAGATATTAAAAATACTGTAAAACCTGTAATAGAAGACCCCCCCCCCACTGTCAAGTTTGAGCTAATTAATCTTGGCTCCTGTGCAAGATATCAAAAATGTGTTAACTGATAAAATGTTTGTCATGATATTTCTGACATTTAATCAGTTGACTTGTTTTTGATATCTCTCACAGGAATTGAGATAATTGAGATCAACCGGCAAGTTGAGGATGGCCTCTTATTAGAGTGTTCGGGTGTTTTTGTAGGTACTGTACCCATATACTATAGAAATTATGTTGATAGGCCGGCTTTTGAAACCTTTTCAAAACCCTAAATTATGAAAAATTCAAAATTCAACTAGTACCGTAGCTACAAAAATGTATAATTTTGGAAACTTTAGCACATCTCGTCTCCCATAAAATCTCTCTTACGCGAAGTTTGAGCTCAATTATTTCAGTTCCTGTGAGAGGTATCAAAAAAGTGTCAACTGTTAAAATGTTAATAATTTTATGATAAACATCTTATCAGTTGAGAGCTTCTTCATACCTTTGACATGACCTGGGATAAATTGGCTCAAAGCTAGAAGTTAGGGTACCGACAAACATTTGTGGGCTAATAGAAAACCGGTTCTTTTTTTCAGCTCTTCTTCGGCTCTACACCAAACTTGACACTTCAAAATCCAAACGAGTTTCCGTACAAAAGTTTTACAACGGAGCAAGCCGAAGCTCCAAATGCACTTTCACCTGAATTGGCTAAACAAAAAGAGATTTCCATGTACAGAGATATGATTATCAGCTGCAAAATGACGGATGAAATGAGAAAGGAGCTGGAAAAGAATGAACCCAGATGGCAGAGAATCAAAAATGCATATCGAAGACTTTTGGCGATTGACAGAGATATCCATTTGAGATTTGGTTGGTGGGTCATAGAAGAAACCCAAACGCTTTCTCATTCCGGACACACTTCTGTTCTTTGTACAAGATCAAACACTTTGGCTGATGAGGTATCGATTGCGGTGGATTCAATTGGGTCTCGAAGCGCTCCGATTGTGAAGCAACGTGGATCAGAGGACATTCAACTTGAGGAGAATTTGGAGGAAGACGTGGATCCAGAAGGGGATATCATTGAGCCTGCCAGTCCAGATGCTCCGGAATCCGCTAGAAAAGAGGAGGAGAATCCAGAAGATCGTGGAGTTCTGAACGTTCCAAAAAGAGCAATCCGCATCGGAGAACAGTATCAAGCTGAAGTACACGCTTGGACGGAACGTACACGCTTGGACGGAAGTACACGCTTGGACGAAGAACGAGAAGCAATGGAACAGGCTGAAAAGAAAGCGAGTGACAAGATCGACAATGAACTGAATTCTCGCGACATCTTAGTCTGGACTCCTCATCAGAATCTCACTGATCAAGATATTGATCAATTTCTGATGGTGGCCATTTCCGTTGGATTGTTCGCAAGAGCTATCGATGGTGCGTCGGCTCCCAAGCTCCCAACTCTCCAATTGGCAGCCGCGTTCGCTTCCCGTGATGTCACTCTTCTCCATGCCTACGCTATCCTCCATCAAGCCCACTATGACGTTGGACAGGCTGTCAAATACCTGGTCCCAATTGCATCAAAAGAGTCCTATCCGTTGGAAGTGAACAAGACTACAGGATTGCAAACGAAGATTCTTGGAGGTCCGATACTGTGTAGAGACCAATTGGAGGAGTGGTCGACTCCGGAAATGAATCTGTTCGAGGATGCATTGGACAAGTGTGGCAAGGATTTCAGCAAAATTCGTGCGGGTTATCTGCCCTGGAAGACGATTCGTGATATTGTCGAGTATTATTACATAAGAAAGACAATAAATCGAGAGACGGAGCGCATAAAGACTATGGGATCAGTTAATGAGAGATTGAACAGAAGAAACAAGAAACCAATCAAAGAACCTGCCGGGAAAGAGATTATATTAAAATGCTGGAATGCGAACGTGGTTGGTTCTTCGCACATGTTATTTTTATAATTAACTGCCAAAAACACTCTAATAGAAGGTCATCCTATACATGCAGCTCGAGCTCAAGTATCTCAATTTCTATGAGAGATATCAAAAAAGTATCAAAAGATAAAATGTTTTTCAAAATATCAGAAACATTTCTTAAGTTGACATGTTTCTGTTATCTCTTGTGAGAGTTGAAATAATTGAGCTCAAAGTGCAAGTGTAGAGTGTCTTTCTAGTGATTACGGTAAATAACTAACAGACTCTCCGTTTCCAGACTAACCGTTGTGAGGAGAAAATGAATAAATTGGTTCGGGATGGATCCAAGATAAAAAGTTTGAAATCGATTATTAATATGTTTACGGATCGGTTGAGGAGCATCGCCATATTTAACGAAGCTTACGCAGAACATCTCATTGATAAGATAGACGCCATTATCAATCCAGTTGGTTCCAGATTTTTCAAGTTCATCTTTTCTTCGCTGGAAGAAATCAGTATCGGTTAGTTCGAAGTTAATATCGATTCACAGATCACGAAAATTTCATTTTAGAGATGAAATCATTCTCCTTGCAAAATATGATGATCACTAGCGACGATTTTCAAAAGAAGGATATCTTTATGAAATTGAGAATCAAAAGGACCGAATCTTCTTATTCTGATTACCGAATGGTGTTAGAGAAAAAAATAGAACGACTGTCGGTTCTAGTCAAAGTATGTCGGACGTAGTAAATTTGTGAATGCTGATTTTAATTTCTTTTTGTAGAATGGATTCCAAAGAGGAGCTGTCAGAATTAAACTGTCATTGATATTCGAAAACGCGGAATCAGATAAGGAAATGGAAGATGTGACAACTGGACTGTGTACAAGACTGGAAAAGTTGTATGATTTGATACGAAAAATTTTTACTTTTTTATTTCAGTTCTGGCATAAAGTTCGAGATTTCAAACCAAGGATATGTGTGCAGCATGGCATCAACTAGACGATTAAAATTTCTGCGCGAATCCTCAAAAAACGAATTATCATCAATGAATGTTAGCAGAAGATTAATATTGTCAATTAAATTCATTGTTTTCAGAATGTCGCCAGTCCTTCGTGTTTGGTAGTTTTGGCTCAAAAACTCGATGAAGTGGATATAGATTATATTCGAATTCATTCGAAACGTTTCGATAAGATAATTTTGTGTATCAAGTATCAAGATGAACCAAACGAGGAAACTACGAAGTTCTTGGAAATTTTACAAAATTACGGCGCTCACTTCTTATCACCAGAAGATGTATATGTTTCAAATCAACAGCCGTTGAAAGATGCTTGTATTGATTTGATGAGTTACAAATGTTTGCAAGGATCAGAGTTCAAAAGGCTGGAGTTTGGGCCGAAGACGATTGAAAAATTGAAAGAATTGCTGGAATCGGAAAACAACATAACTTTCATCGGAGATGACCAAGAAATCGATAATATTTCGATAGAAACTGTGAATGTGAAAGATGTAAGTTTCATCAAATATTGTGCCATTTTTGACCGGTTGCTTTGGAACGCTGTGAAGAGAGACTTGGGAATAGGAAGTCCAGAATTAGTTTTATTTTGATCTACGATAACAATGGAAAATTCAAATTCATGACACAGAGATTTCATTTATTTTTTGATAGAACATTTTTTTTCTCGCTGAAACAGATTCACAGAACATACCGTGAACACTCTGATAGAACACTTGAACCCACGCCGTGTCAGGAAGCCTGGTCGAAAAACGCGCCCCAGCGAACGTGAAAAATCACTGCGCAACGTGGCTGGCTGAGGATCAAACTTTTAAACGTTGGGCGAAAAAACCGCGAGTTGCAATGCGTTGATTAAAAATATATGTAGGTCATCCACGTCAACTTTAAAATTCATAAATTTCGCCTGGCCTAAAGGTTTTCTGGGGCGCGATTTTCGACCAGTTGATCTGACACACCGTGTGAACCGTCAACTTTGAGCTGAATTATCTCGCTTTCTGTTAAAGATATTAAGAATTTGTCAACTAATAAAATGTTTATCATGATATCAACAACATTTTATTAGTTAACCACTTTTTGATATCTCTCACAGAAAATGAGATACTTGAACTCGAATTTGACGGTTCGAGTGGCGTTCTATTTTCACGGTAGAATCTTACGGTAGATTCTATTTTGAATTCATAATGTTTGCAGAACATTAAAATGCTCACCGATCCGTCTTGCCCATCGTCTTCCAAACCGACGGAAACTAAAATCGACGAAACTGAGCAAGAAGAGAAGAATGTGGAGCCAGAAGATATCAAAACAACTACAGAAGCCGCCGAAGAGCCACCAGTCCCATTAAGAAAAGAAGACGTGGAAACAAAGCCAAGCACAGGATCAGAGACGAATCGAAGCTCGGCACGCACCTCGATTCTCACTTCCAGAACATCGGATACAGTCGGCGAAGAAGTTTCGATCAGTATTGATATCAGTGAAGCCAAAGATGAACCGACCAGAGATGAACCGGATGGTGTTTCTCGAAGTGCCACGGCAATCACTGAACACAGTTTGGAAAATTCGGAGGAGGAGCGAACAGTGGTTGAGCCAGTGCCGCCAGTTCAAGAACCTCAAATGGAAAGGGAAGAAGAGGAGGCTCCAGTTACGGTCATCACGGATCAGCCGGTGCCAACGGTGGCTCGTAATCCAGTTCGCAGAGAGAGTGCAGCGAGAGATGGATTTTAATTCTGTTAAAAGCCTCGATTATAGTTTGATATCTTAACAATTTATTTCAATTCTCATTCAATCATTTTTTCTGTATCATAAATAGCATATTTTGGAAGTATTTGTGAATGAATAATGTGGTATCTACGTTTTTTTTAGATACCTTCCGATACCAGAAAGGAGTAGTAAAGATATCAGAACACCTACATATAATAGAAGGACCCCACAATGCCAAGTTTGAGCTCAATTATCTCGGGTCTTTTGAACGATATCAAAACATTGTCAACTGATAAATTGTTTATCATAATATCATCAATATTTTTTCAGTTGACCAAATTTCACTATCTCTTCTGCAGACCGAAATAATTGAGCTCAAAGAGCGGCATGTACAATTTTCGCACACCTGGGCCAAGGCAAGTTTACAGTTCATAATCGAAATTATTTCCATAACTTCATATTCCGGGTAAGACAACCGACGCGAAGAAAGCAGGCACATATATTAAACAGGATCACAGTCGGTTATATTTGCCACGTAAACACATAGTGCTTGAAAACAGTTTCAGGCAAATAGCCGTATTATAGTCTAGCGGACAACTTCTTCTTTCCAATATAACTTTTTGTTTTTTGTGACCGAGATAGTTTCGGTTGATTTGGGAATATTTTTGTAGGGAAAAGACACATTTAGGAAGTGAACACACTCGAGTCGTTTAGATTTTTATTTTTGAACTGAATTGCTTCGACAAATATTTAGTTCCGAAATTTACTCGAAAAATATGAAAATCTGTAGTTTGTATAGTGTTCTCTTACTTCTTAAAATCAAGTCAATTTAGTTCTTCAAACATCCGGAAAATGACTGATTAGCCTAATTTATGTATGGAGCAACTTTGACAAATCATAACTCAGCTCCAAGTAGAGCAAAAAATTTAAAATTCGGTCAGTTATTAAAACTTTACATAATTTCATGCTAGTACAAACTTCAGACTTCACCGACGCAGCGCACGAGTTGCCTTCAACCCTCGCCCAATCTTCGCCCAACCTTCACCAACAAGGTAGGGCGCAGCTGCCACCAAAGTTTAGAGAGAAGTGCATCTTTTCGCCCAGAAGTTGCGATGGCTCTGTTCATTACCAGGAGTGCATGAAACATCTGCCTTGAAGCCGCTCAACCTTCGCCCTAAAGCGGCATCAGCCCAACTTTCGCCCGAAAATTGCAGGCAACAGCCAAGGTTGTAACTTTCTTCTGAATAATCGGGAAATTTTGAAACTATGCAGGTAGATCATTTCACTGCTGATTTTTCACAATAAGTTTGGTTTTTGAAATTATCTTTTCTAGATCTCCCGCTAGGATTGAAAGAGTGGTTGATTGCTTGAGGGACGAAGCTTTCTTAAAGCTTGATCCTTTCTACCTCTCTTACTGGTTACGGCACAAAATTGAAACTTTGATTTTTAAAAACAATGAGCCGTGTTTATAACATTCATAAAACATTAAACTGTATGATTTGATAGTGAAACATGAGGAATTCAAACTTATAATACAAACATTAGCGGCCATAAAGAATATGTTGACAGGATTTTTTACGATAATTTTCTTCAATATCGAGCTAATTCGTCAAACTTTTTTTTTGTAAAATGTAGCAAACAACCCGAAAAAAATTATGAAACAACATTTTTATATAGAAAACGGAGAATACCGTATTTCCTCTAATAGAAGCCCACATCTAATAGAAGCCCACCCTGGCTGATCATTTTTCTTTCCGGTTAGGGTACCCATACTTTTTTTGTTTGTTTTTCTGATACTTTCTGTTAATTCTTGTCGTTTGGAAACTATTCCAGTTCATTTGAAAGCCGAAATCCCTCTAATTTGAGCGTTTTCTCTAAAATTAGTCCATCCTTAGAAGATAGTTGAAAAATAGAAGACCATGGGCTTCTATTAGAGGAAATATGGTAGTTTTTTTGGCGACAAAGTTCACATTTTGGAAAACTTCGTATTTTTGGAAGTTATCTTCGAAAATCTGGAAAAAATAAATAGAAAACGATGATGAATGTGAATTACAAATTTTACAAATTTTGATAATGATCAAAGAGTCTTAAGCCAACTTTTAAACATGTAATACCTTATTGGTTATGTGTTTAAAATACATGTTCAAAAATTTATTGTGAACTTTAGAATATGGAAGACTGAACAAATCCAAAATTCAAGAGAATAAACATTTCAAGAAAATAAGTCATTTTCAGTGAGTGAGAACCTAGAATGTCCACAATAGTATGTAACTCGACCTCTTTTACAATGATACGTATGTTCGGAAAAATCAGTATGATTTTGAACTGCTAAAACGTGCCTATTGTATCTCGCATATATAGTTGATTCCTCTCTACGAAATGTATACCAATGGTGTTGTTTGTCGTAGTCAAATGGAATTGAAAAATCTTTGAATGGATTGAAGTGCGATATAAAAATATTCATGCGAGTGCCATATTTAAACATATTCTGAAATCAAACATCTGGTCATACTGATACACTGATAGAACTACCTCAATGATCAATTCGAAATCCTTCACATCGCGTTGAGCTGCTAATTTAACACAAGGAATTTCTTGGAAATGCTCGATTGCTACAGTCAAGTTTTCATCGTCAATACATATGCGTTTAGCTTCTTTCCATTGTTCCAAATGCACCACTTTTGTTAATGTATTATATGGCTTCCATCCAGAAGAGGTAGCGTTCATAAAAATGATCTCCCCAAGAGTTCCTGAAGTTGGTATGGTACATATGTTATGATAGCCTTTTCAAATCCAAAATCGAAGTCGAAACTTTCTCTTCGAAATCGTTAAATACAAAACTGTATATGAAGGCAGAACCAGCAGAGAACTTTAACTTAAAAGTTGGTTTTTTTTTCAATCAACAAATTTCAAAATATTAAGAGAGTTTTCAGATATATCAGTGGTTTGAATCCGAAAAAAACCCATAGCACGACTGAAAATATTCTGTTCTGAATCGAATAAACATGATGTCCACAAAATTTGAATAAAAATATTTTCGTTCTCGAATCATCTGGAAACATTCCAAAATTTTTCCAGTTTGCAACAAAATTTTGCACAAAGGTTACCTAATTTGAAAAATATATAATTTGTGGTATTTTAATAGGACAACAAAAACCTCTAAAATTGAATATTTCAGTTGGTTAAAAAATGTATCTCCTCATTGGTTTCTTGAACAAATTGGACGCATTTAGGCTCATTGTGTGTGCTTTTCTTGCTTTCATAATTGCTATCTATTTTTAAATCAATATTTTTGAGACAGAATTTTCGAATACCAAAAAACATAATACTGAATCGAAAAAGTGCAAACAGATGAGATAAGAAAAACAAATTTCGTGAGTTATTCGCCGTGCCTGAACGTGTCTGTTAACTTTCCACCCTGACAGGTCTTTCACCCTGCCAGATCGACGACACAGTTACGGAAAGTTTTACGAAGTATAGAATAATATTACCTGGTTTAAGATACGGTAGAATATTACAGGCAAACTCCTCGTTAGCATTGGAATCGATATACACACGGTGCACCGGTATTTTATTTGGCAAAGACCGAAAGAATGTTCGCAAAGAACTCAAATATCCACTTCTTCTAATTTGTTTTCCATGCTCTGAAATTCAAAATATTTGTGTTGGACCACTTCAGAAGTTGCCAAGATTAGAATTTGCTAATGTTAGTGATTTTCAAAAGACTTAACCCCTATTCACATATATCACGTCCAAAGGGAAGAAAGATGTTTAACGAGACCGGGAATCTAAACTGCCGAATGGGGAGATGGGACTCCCGACTCTTTTAGTACGTATTACCTTTGAAATCGATCTGGTGAATTATTGTATTTTGACAGAACATAATTTTGTATAGTTCGTTTATTGCATGTTCTATATAGTTTCCAGGAGTTACTTTCGCTTCCCCGCAGTTCTCCACATCTCTATTGACTGTACAACTTCCAAGTACGTGATTTTCAAATTCAAATGAAAATTTATCATCTTCAGAACATTTGAACGGTGTGAGGCTGATAGAAATTGTTTCTTCAAATATTCCCACCATCAACTGGTGGTAACGCATTGGTACACAACGTATGGTCTCTTTGGATCGTTTGGAACATTTTGCCAAGCGGTATCTAAGATCGAATCATTAATAAACAAATACCGTAAAACCTGCATTAGAAGAGCCGTTCTATTTTTTTCAAGGTACCTTCGGTGGGCCCTTCTATTAGAGGGGCCCTTCAATTAGAGGGGCCCTTCTGTTATTTCGGCAGTTTTCTCCCGAAATTTAGTATTGAAAAATTCGACGAAGCTTCGTTCAAAATGAAAATCTACCAATTTCACCAAAATTCAGCAAGACTTTTTTTTTTGAAAAATGGAGTTTCAACAAATTTCCACGAAATTGTGGAGTTCCCGGAATATTTTTCACTGAAAAAATACGGAAATTTACTGATTCCAAAACACATTTTGAAGGGGGAGTCGTTTTTTCACAGAGGGCAATTCTATTACATGGGGCCCTTCTATTTTACCGAGCCCCTTTCGGAGTGCTCTTCTATTAGAGGGGATTTTCTATTAACCCTTCTAATACAGGTTTTACGGTAATGTCAGAAAAACTAACCGTGATTCATATTCCATCAATTGTATAATTTGGCAACGAACATGATATGGTTGGTCGAGCAGAAAACTTTTTTTCATAATAGTTTCAGAATAAAATGTTGGCAAATAAACTGACAAAATTTCATAAAGAGATCCAATAGGCAAAATAAACGAATCGCTCTTCTGTGCAAATGCAGACAATCTGGTCGCGAGATCGAACACTAACGAGAAATGCTATGGGCCATATGTCGCCTACACAGGTGTAATTAAAAATGCAGGTCACCAGATGGTTGAATTAGAATGGTAGGTCACCAGATGCTGTTAGATTCAAACAGAGATTACGATGGACGTGATTGCAGCAATCCTAGTCAGAGCGTTATCTATTGCGCTTGAATAAAATATTCAGAAAAATACTTCACAAAAAGATAATTCCACCCTCAGTTTGTACTGAAACACCTATCTAGGTCGCCTCGGTAGGTTTATGGGATTTATGAACTCCTATGGGACCTATAAATTCCCATGGAACCTGTAAACGCAGATAGAGCCAAAAATCCAGCCCCCGAGGAACTAAATCTGGCTCCCATTCCCGTGATTTTGAAACAATCTTTGTCATTTTTTTAGGGCTCATAGACGTTTTACAGAATTGATTCTCGATTACTTAATGGAATAACTCTGAATTTTGGAAGAAACCCTTAAAGTCAGAAATTTAGAATTTTTAAAAATTTGGAAACCCAGGAATGCAAAAATTTTGAATAGCAAAAAATCCAGAAATAGTAGAAACTTGGGGAAATTTCTCGGAATTGAGAAATTAGTCATTTTGAATTCAAGATTTCGAGAAACTTTTGAAAACTCGGGAAACGCAAAAATTCGAAAATCCTGAGATCTTGAATTTTGAAAAAAAACTTTAGTCTGTTTAAGATGTATGAGGAGTTTCAGATCGAAGAACTTCATCGGCAAGAAACACTCAAATCGGATGACGTGCTCAGTGATTAGGAATGAGGCGTTGTTGTCGTTGCCACAGCTCTGCTCGACGTTGAACTATTATATGTACCACATAACTGAAATTATCTCATTTTTCTCTTATCTTATTTTGTGATAAAACTTACCGAATATAAAGCATCCAATGATCGTACCCGAACATTCTCCAGCAAAGCCAGGAAGTTGGAATACGGACAAATTTGTAAGCATCCAGGGATTGCTAGCGGATACGCAGTACCAGTTGTATTTTTGTAGAAAAGTTGGACCGTATCATCATCATAAAGCTCAAAGAGTACTGTAGCTGTATAGGGAACCAGCTGGTCGTTAGAGACATTGAGAGCGTAGAGAAGAGCTGAGAGAGTTCCGTCGTGCTAAACAATTTTAATATTTAGAGATTTTTCTATCTTCGATAACGTTACTGAAGAATACATCATCACATTTTTCTCGGTCTTATTTGCTTTGAAATCCTCCATATTTTTCAAGAACTCATTCACCAAGTAACCTCCTCTAAACTTTGCTTTTGTTGGCGAATTGAATTCTTGATTTCTAGTGATTCGTTTCAATTCGCGGATGTGATCCATGATAGTGGTGCCGTTGAATACCTGGTTGAGCCAACTAGGCTGTGGCATGTTATGGTCCAGCTGGAAGTGTTTTTTTTTTGTTTAGAAGGGACCAGTTACTGTAGACCCTGTAATAGAAGGGCCCCCTAATTTGGAGCCAGTTTATCTCGGTTCCTGTTAAAGATTTAGAAAAGTTTTAACTGATAAAGCTTTTATCATAATATCAGAAATGTTTTGTCAGTTGACTACTTTTTGAAATCTTTGACAGGAACCAAGATACATATACTAGCTTCCAACCTGGCACAGTGGGGCCCTTCTATTACAGGATTAACAGTACTCCCAATAATATACCTCTCTTTGAATGTCATACAAATCATTGATATTCCAAAAATCAATGGACTCCATTCCCGTAGTATTCTGAAGCCACTTGAACATTTGACCATATTCACTGTTGATTTGAGCAGCGATCGGAGATTCCTCTTGCTCATTGGCCAGGTCATAAGCTGGACAGTCAACTTTTGTGGGACGGAGAAGCTGAAAAGGGGGAATAGATACCGTGAAACCAGTAAGACCCGTACTTTGAGCCAATTCATCTCGGTTCCTGTTAACGGTTTCAAAAAACTTTCAACTGGTAAATTGCTTATCATAACGTCACAAATTTTTTATCAGTTAACGAATTTTTGATATCTCTCACAGGAACCGAGGTACATGAGCTCAAGGAGGCGCAACTCACAGCATCTATGGTCCCATACGCCGTCTGAATGGGTGTAGGTTGCCAATATCGGAGATACGAGGACTCCCAGACTCGATCATCCACTGGTGGGAATAGACCGGCAGACACTCCTTGAGCAGTTTCTATGGCTCTTTCGGAATCGGAAGATAGAATGAACACTTTGTCTTTGTTGAAGATGGGTAGTACTGTAGCTCCATATCGTTGTCGTAACCAGATACCAAGTTCCACTGATTGCCAAATTCCTTTCTGAAAAAAACCTTTTTTTGTCAAAAATGCTATCTCATGATCCAAATAATCCCACTCACATTGGTCAACTGATCCCATCCACGTGGCCAGTAGGTCTCATTGTACCGATCCTTGGGATACGGTAGATCTCCTGGAGCTCGGTCTCCGTGCCTCCAAATCGCTTGCATCATAATTAAATTGGCACCGTAGACATAAGTGAACATAGAAGAAAGGAGCAGAATTCGAATCATGGCAAAGGTTCACTGAAATGTATACAAAAGGATAAAATAGGAAGTGTGAAAAAAAGAGAAAGGAAGGCAGATAGATTTAAAAGTTTATGTTCGAAAGTTTTGATGTACTCGTGAAAAGATAGAGAGAGAGAGAGAGAGAGAGAGAGAGAGAGAGAGAGAGAGAGAGAGAGAGAGAGAGAGAGAGAGAGAGAGAGAGAGAGAAATTTTAGAAATTTGAGAGCCTGAATACCGTAAAACCTGTAATAGAAGAGCCCCCACACTGTCAATTTTGATCTCTATTATCTCGGACCCTTCATTAGATATCAAAAAGTGGTTAACTGATAAAATATTTATGATATTATGATAAACAATTTATTACTCGCGAATTAAGAGGCTACTACAAAAATATTCTCATTTCTTTTCCAGCCAAAATTTTGATTTTTTTTCAATTTTTGAGTTTTCAAAACTGGCAACTGCCGATTTAAGATGCCCCGCCCCCAAATCTGATACTGTATTCAGCGTTATCAATTTCTGTGAATTTTCTGGACCAAATGTTGATATTTCGGTAGAAATATTTTGGCTGGCGGCTCTAGAATCCTTTCCTGCTTTCAAATTCTCATCCGTCAGTTTCTTTTAACTCGATAATAGCTGATATACTGATTCCTCTCTAAACTGGTTATATTTACAGAACATCGGAATGTCCACCGATCCGTCTTGTCCATCGTCTTCCGAACCGACGGAAACCAAAATCGACGAAATTGAGCAAGAAGAGAAGAATGTGGAGACAGAAACAACTACAGAAGCCGCCGAAGAGCCACCAGTCCCATTAAGAAAAGAAGACGTGGATCCAAAGCCAAGCACTGGATCAGAGACGAATCCAAGCTCGGCACCTCGATCCTCACTTCCAGAACATCGGATACAGTCGGCGAAGAAGTTTCGATCAGTATTGATATCAGTGAAGCCAAAGATGAACCGACCAAAGATGAACCGGATGGTGTTTCTCGAAGTGCCACGACAATCACTGAACACAGTTTGGAGAATTCGGAGGAGGAGCGAACAGTGGTTGAGCCAGTGCCTCCAGTTCGAGAACCTCAAGTGGAAAGGGAAGAAGAGGAGGCTCCAGTTACGGTTATCACGGATCAACCGGTGCCAACAGATCCTCGTAATCCAGATCGCAGAGAGAGTGCAGTGGAAGAAGGATGTACGAATTGTTGTATTCGACCATCTCGATAATTTATTTCAATTATCTTTTTTTTGTAATTATTTTGTGTCTCTTAATTTGTTTATCAAGTATTCTAGAAGTATTTTTGAATAAATGATAAGGATGTTTTGGAATTGCGTTTTGAAGGTTTCAGGTTTCAGAAAGAATAAGGTCACACACTGTCAGATTCGAGCTCTATTATCTCGGTTCCTCTGAAAGATATCAACATTTGGTCAACTGATTAAATACTGCTGATATGTTCATCAACATTTCATCAGTTGACAAATTTTTGATAGCTATCCTAGGAACCAAGATAATTGAGCTCAAAGAGCACGTACAAATGGGTTGGCTTCTATTAGAGGGGAGGGGAACGTTTGAGCTTAATTATCTAGGTTGTTTTGAGAGATACCGAAATCTAGTCAACTGATAAATTATTTATCACAATATTATCAACATTTTATCAGTTGATACATTTTTGTACTCTTATAGGAATCGAGATGAATTAGTTCAAAGTTAAAAGTTAGAGTGCCCTTCTATTACAGGCTTCACTGTAGCTCATAGCTAAAAAAAAAGAAGAAAAAAGAGCAAAAAGGAAAGTGAAAATTCTGAAAAAAATTGATAAGAATAGCAAGCAAGTGGGTCCAAAATAAACTTTCCAAAAAAAAAAACAATTTTTTTGATCTACCAGCCAAAAATTTGTTGGCGGGAAATATGGATCTCCGGGAAAAACTAGTGATTTCACTCTCATTTTTTCCCTTTTTTGATCAAATTTTTGCATTCTTTCTGTCTATTTTTCCATTCAAGTTTCCAATTTTCATCAATTTCAGCTCGTCAGAATGTCATCTAACCAACCAGAGCCAAGCTCTTCAAAAATGAAAAATGAGGAAGAAGAAGAATTGAAAGTGAAAGAAGAGGAGCAAGAAAAGGCAAGAGAGGAGAAACTACTTTTGAATAAAACGATCTGTCTCCGAAGAGCTATGAATACACCGACATGTGCTCCAATGTCAGTTGACTACATTCTCGACGAGCCAGGATCCGATTTGAGATCGTACACTTCTGTGTCACGACAAGGAATAAGGGATATAATTCTGAATGCAAAGGAGGTGAACCAGGTGAGTAACAAGATACCGTAAAACCTCTAATAGAAGGGCACCCACACTGTCAAGTTTGAGCCAATTCATCTTGGCTCCTAGAAGAGATAATTGAGATCAAACTGCAAGTCTTATCTGGGCGTTTAGGGTATTTTTGCAGGTACTGTACACATTATTATGAAAACTATGTTGATAAATGGGTTTTTAAGTCTTCTGAAAGCTTTCTGAAATTGTCAAAAACCTAAATTCAGCCGGTACAAAAATATATAATTTAGGAGACTTTAGCACATCTCGTCTCCCATAAAAGCCCTTTTTATAGGTGAAGCTATCTCGGTTCCCGTGAGAGATATCAAAAAATTGTTAACTCTTAAAATGTTAATAATTTTATGATAAGTATTTATACAGTTGACAAAATTTTGCTATCTTTTACAGGAACCGAGATATATTGGCTCGAAATTAATAGTTTTGGGGGCCTTCTATTAGAGGTTTTACCTACAAAAATCGTGGGCTAATAGCAAAATGGCTTATTTCCAGCTCTACTTCGGCTCTACACCAAACTTGACACTTCAAAATCCAAACGAGTTTCCATACGGAAGTTTTACAACGGAACGATCCGAAGCTCCAAATGCACTTTCACCTAAATTGGCTAAAAGAAAGGAGATTTCCATGTACAGAGATATGATAAGCATCAGCAAACTGACGGATACGATGAAAAAGGAGCTGGAAAAGGATGAACCGTTTACGAGATGGCAAAGAGTCAAAAATGCATATCGAAGACTTCTGGCAAATGACAGAGATATTCATTTGAGATTTGGTTGGTGGGTCATAGAAGAACCCCAAACGTTGTCTCATTCCGGACACACTTCTGTTCTTTGTACAAGATCAAACACTTTGGCTGATGAGGTGTCGATCGCAGTGGATTCGATTGGGCCTCGAAGTGCTCCGATTGTGAAGCAACGTGGATCAGAGGACATTCAACTGGAGGAGAATTTGGATGAAGACGTGAATCCAGAAGGGGATATCATTGAGCCTGTCAGACCAGATGCTCCGGAATCCGCTGGAAAAGAGGAGGAGGCTCCAGAAGATCGTGGAGTCCAAGAACCGCTAATTCAACAAGAAGCTGTAGCTCCAGAAGCTCAAAGGAGAAGTTCGAGTATTCGGAATAGACTTGCGACGGTTTTCACTTGTCTTATACCACGAACCAGAGACTAGAAGTCTTCTTTATTTATGGATAATTGTTGAAAGTATTATTTGGTTCTACTATTTCCTAATATTAAAAATATTCTCGAATAAAATTTGATGACGTGACGATGCTAAAGGAGCTTTTGTTTTGCGAGAACGAATATAGGTATGAATTATCAGGAGACAAAGGAAAAAAGAAAAAGTGAAGAATCTTGGGAAAACATGAATTATCTTTCGGATCCACCCACGAATACATCACTAATTTGAGTTTTAGTTTAGTAGCTTTCTTCTACAAATTCTAGCAGAAGCAAGTACGCTCTAGCGAGAATCCATCTGAATTTCTGTCAGATTAGCCAATAACCCCTTCCAAGTTTCTCGATAAACATCTAGACAGCTCAACGGTGTTGTTGAGTGTCACCTGGCTGAGTCTAAAATTAGCCATTATTCCCCATGGAGCACAGTTGCCTTTACTTATACGGGTGGTCGTCCATAGCCCACCTATACGTCCACTTTGAGCTCAACTATCTCGGCTCCCTCAAAAGATATCAAAAAGTTGTCAACTTATAAATTGTTTATCATAATATCACCAATATTTTATCAGTTGACAACATTTCGCTTTCTCTCATAGGAACCAAGATAATTGAGCTTGAAGTGAACTTTATCATGGTCTGCCTCTGACGACATGTCAGTCTTGAGAAACTGACTTTTGGTTTGGCTTAGATTTTTAAGAAACGAGATTTTTTCCTAGAAATCTAGATAAGACTAAAATCATTTTCCCAAAAGCTCCTTGTCATTTTCGGAAGTTTGAAGATTCTCAATTTATTTGACAGCGTCTATAATATTCTTATAAGTGCATCGTCTACCATTTGACGGATATTCTTAAAGTTCCCCACTTTCTAGAATCTGTTCTTCCATTTTCCGGGAAAAATCTTTGTGTCTAACTCTCTGACGACACATATATGTTATTATTCAGAAATCGATGTAATTTTAGTGTTTGACCATAGTCTTTCTCCCCGATGGGACTAGGCTGCTTACGAATCTATCTAGCGACGTGTGTGGTCAGAAAACTCCTGGCTTCCACTTAGAAACAACAAGACTAGAGCATTTTAGAAAATTTAGGAAGAAGTATTTTCGAAATTCTGTTGAACTAGTTTCTGTCAAACTGAACCACAATTACCCTATTTTTCTGGAACAGAAGCCCACCCGAAGCGGTAACTTTGAGCTCAATTATCTCGGCTCTTGTGAAAGGTATTAAAAACTAGTTAACTACTGAAATATTGCTGATATTATGATAAATAATTCATCTGTTGAAAGTTTTTTGATATCTTGCATAAGAATCGAGATAATTCAGCTCAAAGTTGAAGGTTTGGGTGGGCTAAAATACACTTGGAAGGCTCCAAGTTTGAGCTCCCTTATCCCTTTCCTTATGCAAGATATCAAAGATGTGTCAACTTATTAAACACTTTTGATATTATGATAAGCAATTTATCAGTTGACAAAATTTTGATATCTCTTACAGGAACCGATTTAAATTTACTCTAATCGGCGGTATATGAAACTAGCAAATCTACAATCACTAAATTTGAGTTTCTAATTGTAAGAAGCAATATTTGATTTTTTCAAATTCCTATGAAAAGTGTGTTTCTAAGCAACAGGGGAAAAACTCACTATTATATCCGTCGAAGCAAAACGAAAAAAAAGTTCAAAGCCAATGATTTCTAATCACAAATCAGATGGAAACTTTTTTGAACAAGTTAGATGAATCATGCGGAAAAAAAGATACCACTAATAAAACAGAAATACATCATTTTTCTTCCTAATTATTCGCCTCGCTTGTCTGGCGTCTCTTCTCATGTCCTCACTCTTCTCTACCTTTTCATTTTCAAAATTGTGACGTCTTCTTCTTCTTTCGCCCCTGTTTTACACTCTTATCATATTCCTATTGAATTCCAGTAATGGCATCGTCTGGACCATTTGGATCGATTCGAAACAAAAAAGATGCGAATAAGAAACAATTTGAGGATGAGCAAAAAAAGCGAGAAGAAAAAGAAAAAGAAGATCAAGAGCAGTATGTGAGACAAGTTGAAGCACGAAATCGAGAAAGAGAGGAAATGGCGAGGCGAATGGAGGATACACCAAGAATCGATATTCGAAGTGAAATGTTTCTAGAAGCATCTTCTGGAGAGGTTCCAAGACCAGCAACATCGTTAATGAATCTCAAAGATCAGAAAAAAGTGGTATGTCTTTTTTTTGGAGGAAGAGGGGGGGGGGTGAATGGGTGGTTAGGGTAAAGTCTGAAAGACAAAAAAGTTTCTCCTAACAAATGTTAATGAAGTCAAACTTCTAAGAATTGTTGGTTTTGACTTGGGGTTCTATGTATTCAGAAACCAAGAAGTGTATTACCGAAAACCCTGTAATAGAAGGGCACCCATACTCTCAAGCTTGAGCTAATTTATCTCGGCTCATATCCAAGATATCAAAAAAAGTCTGACTGATAAAATGTTAGTGATATTATGATAAATAATTTATCAATTGACAACTTTTCATATCTTGACAGGAAGCGAGATAAATTGACTCACAGTTGAAAGTGCAATTGAATTACAGGTTTTACGGTAATTATTGAAAATTATAGAAACTTTTGAAACAATTAAAAAACAGATTTGAATATCATGATTTGGATTTTGCACCGG
Source organism: Caenorhabditis nigoni (assembly GCA_027920645.1). Taxonomy (NCBI): domain Eukaryota; kingdom Metazoa; phylum Nematoda; class Chromadorea; order Rhabditida; family Rhabditidae; genus Caenorhabditis; species Caenorhabditis nigoni. Next base: position 1,275,061 of record CP115868.1, read on the forward strand.
AAACTTTTGAAACACATAATTTGATTTTCAAAGGTTTTCGAAATATGTAATCTTTTCGAAAATTTTGAACTTTGTAAGCAGAAAAACCTATAATTTGGGAAAGTTTGCTAGTTCAAAAATTTATCAGAGATTTTTAGGGAATTTCAAAATATTTTTTCATTTTGAAAATTGAAGTTTCTAGCGATCTCAATCTGCAGTATTTGCTCTAAGAGAAGCTCACCGAAACCGTCAACTTTACGATCAATTATCTTGATTCCTGTAAAAAGCTATCAAAACTTTGTCAACTGATGAAATATTGCTGATATTTTGATAAGAATTTTATCAGTTGACAATTTTTTTTATATCTACCACAGGAATTGAGATAAATTGGCTTAGAGTTAGAGGCTAGAAGAACCTTCTAGAAAATAAGAACCCTAATGATTTCGAAAGTTATGTGTTCAAAACCAAACTTTACAGATCAGATCAATTTCATCGGCTAGACTCCCAACAAGATCCGCTCTCGAAGTTCCGGGTCACTCAAACTCTTCTTTGTCAGCCCCAGAGCCACCAATGGAACTTTTAGTACTAAATGCACTATCATCTACACTGCCGGTAAGCAAACCATCCAAAAAAAGCAACATCTCCAGTTCAAAACTTTCAGGAAGAACCTGCATTCAATCTTCCCCAAGTCTCCGAAAAGAAGGCTCAGAAAATTGACGCGCTGAATCTTTCAATGAAGCGACAAGAAGCGAAAGGATTAAAAATAGAGAGGACTAGCGATTGGTCAGCTGAACTTAGGTCCGGACACTCTTCAGTGGGACCACCTTCAGTAGTGGAGATTGAGAGAAAAAGAGAAATCGTGGTCAAACCAGAGACTCCAATAAAAGTGAAATCCACTGGAGAATATAAGAAAGAACCAATCGACCTAAATTCTTCTCCACTAGAAGTTCAGTCTACTCAAGTTCAACCTGCTCTAGTTCCAGCTGAGCATCTAATTCCAATTCAAAAGAGCAAGTGTTGTTGTATAATGTGATAATAATTTATCAGTAGAGCGCATATTAAAAATATTATTGAAAAAAAACTTACCTCCTATATATTTGTGGTGTGTATTTATTCTTGAATAAATAAATTTCTAATGACGCAAAAATAAAGGACAAATGGAAAACAAAACGGCGATGAGACTACACTGGTCGGGGTTGGTTTGGTTTAAATAGAATATTTACACACCCGAAAAGATCATTTAGAGACTCCCATTGATTTTGGATGGAGAGAGGAAAAAAGAGTGAATCAGATGGACATATGAATCAGAATGCAACTGTACTTTGTTTATATGATCACATAGAAAAAATCATGGGAAACTGGGAGCTGGGAATATTCAAGATAACAAATCTTTTGTTAGATTCCAATTTAGAGACAATTCAGGGAAAAGATTCGCGATCTCGTACTAAAAATACCTAGGGTCCAGGTCACCCGGATCCAGGTCAACCGGATCCAGGTCACCCGGATCCAGGTCACTCGGATCCAGGTCACCCAGATTCAGGTCACCCGGATCCAGGTCACCCGGATCCAGGTCACCCGAATCCAGGTCACCCGGTCAGGGTCACCCGGATCCAGGTCACCCGGATCCAGGTCACCCGAATCCAGGTCACCCGGTCATGGTCACCCGGTCAGGGTCACCCGAATCCAGGTCACCCGAATCCAGGTCACCCGGATCCAGGTCACCCGGATTCAGGTCACCTGGATCCAGGTTACCCGGATCCAGGTCACCCGGTCAGGGCCACCCGGATCTAGGTCACCCAGATCCAGGTCACCCGGATCCAGGTCATAGGATCCGGGTCACCCAGATCCAGGTCACCCGGATCTAGGTCACCCGGATCAAGATCCCCCCGTCAGGGTCACCCGGATCCAGGACCCAGGACCTAGGACCCAGGATCCCCTGGTCCCCTTCTCTGGAGCCCAGAGAAGGTGAGAACTGTTTCTTCTTTTCATTTCCCTCTTCTTTTATATCACTTTCCCAGAGGTCAAAGGTTTCTGAGCCAATTCACGTCGTCGTTTTTTTTTAGAATTTCAAATTTTTTTTATTTTACAATTTTTTTCATCACGTTTAAATATACTGGAATTTCCACTTTTGAAATCTGTGAAACTCCTTAAAAAGATCGTTCTTTTGAACCTAATTATCTTGTTTCCTGTTTGAGATATTGAAACATTGTCAACTGATGAAATGTTTCTGATATCAAGACAAATATTTTCGTTTTCAGAATTTCTGAATATCTTTTACAAGAACGGAGATATATTCGGCCAAAGTTGCGAAATTATGGGCCTAAAGCAGGTCTATTTTCAAAATTTTCAGTTTTGATCTACCTACGCCGGAGCGCGCCTAAGGGCAGAAATGAAAAAAAAAACAAATTGATTTTTTATAATTTCTGTTTATTTTTCTTTTTTCTCGATGGTTTTTCTTGGCTCTGCTTCATATCGCCTATCCTTTAAATTCCTGAAACTTACGTTTTCAATTTTTTAGCCCTCCACCATGACTGATAGACAAGAAAACTACGGGTACAGAAAAGTCGGTCAATTTTTTGGTCAAATGTTCCGCGAGAGGCGTGTTGAGGACTTTTTGAAGGATTTGAATGAATACAATGTGAGTTTTTTTTAAATGAAAAACACTCTAATAGAGTGGCACCCGGAGCGTCATATTTGAACTCTCAGAATCTCAGAATCTCAGAATCTTAGAAACTTAGAATCTCAGAATCTCAGAATCTCAAGATCTCAGAATCTCAGAATCTCAGAATCTCAGAATCTCAGAATCTCAGAATCTCAGAATCTCAGAATCTTGGAATCTCAGAATCTCAGAATCTCAGAATCTCAGAATCTCAGAATCTCAGATTCTCAGAATCTCAGAATCTCAGAATCTCAGAATTTTGGAATCTTGGAATCTTGGAATCTCAGAATCTCAGAATCTCAGAATCTTGGAATCTTGGAATCTTGGAATCTCAGAATCTCAGAATCTCAGAATCTCAGAATCTCAGAATCTCAGAATCTCAGAATTTCAGAATCTCAGAATCTCAGAATCTCAGAATCTCAGAATCTCAGAATCTCAGAATCTCAGAATCTCAGAATCTCAGAATCTCAGAATCTCAGAATCTCAGAATCTCAGAATCTCAGAATCTCAGAATCTCAGAATCTCAGAATCTCAGAATCTCAGAATCTCAGAATCTCAGAATCTCAGAATCTCAGAATCTCAGAATCTCAGAATCTCAGAATCTCAGAATCTCAGAATCTCAGAATCTCAGAATCTCAGAATCTCAGAATCTCAGAATCTCAGAATCTCAGAATCTCAGAATCTCAGAATCTCAGAATCTCAGAATCTCAGAATCTCAGAATCTCAGAATCTCAGAATCTCAGAATCTCAGAATCTCAGAATCTCAGAATCTCAGAATCTCAGAATCTCAGAATCTCAGAATCTCAGAATCTCAGAATCTTGGAATCTTGGAATCTTGGAATCTTGGAATCTTGGAATCTCAGAATCTCAGAATCTCAGAATCTTGGAATCTTGGAATCTTGGAATCTCAGAATCTCAGAATCTCAAAAGCTCAAAATCTCAAAATCTCAGAATCTCAGAATCTCAGAATCTCAGAATCTCAGAATCTCAGAGTCTCAGAATCTCAGAATCTCAGAATCTCAGAATCTCAGAATCTCAGAATCTCAGGATCTCAGAATCTCAGAATCTCAGAATCTCAGAATCTCAGAATCTCAGAATCTCAGAATCTCAGAATCTCAGAATCTCAGAATCTCAGAATCTCAGAATCTCAGAATCTCAGAATCTCAGAATCTCAGAATCTCAGAATCTCAGAATCTCAGCATCTTGGAATCTTGGAATCTTGGAATCTTGGAATCTTGGAATCTTGGAATCTTGGAATCTTGGAATCTTGGAATCTTGGAATCTTGGAATCTTGGAATCTTGGAATCTTTGAATCTCAGAATCTCAAAATCTCAGAATCTCAGAATCTCAGAATCTCAGAATCTCAGAATCTCAGAATCTCAGAATCTCAGAATCTCAGCATCTTGGAATCTTGGAATCTTGGAATCTTGGAATCTTGGAATCTTGGAATCTTGGAATCTTGGAATCTTGGAATCTTGGAATCTTGGAATCTTGGAATCTTGGAATCTTGGAATCTTGGAATCTTGGAATCTTGGAATCTTGGAATCTTGGAATCTTGGAATCTTGGAATCTTGGAATCTTGGAATCTTGGAATCTTGGAATCTTGGAATCTTGGAATCTTGGAATCTTTGAATCTCAGAATCTCAGAATCTCAGAATCTCATGAATTTGTTAATTTTTCAGAATCCAGCAACGACAACAACAACAACAAATTTGGAATCAAACCTTCAAATTTCGGATCTTGTTCACACTTTGTCTCCGACCATTCGCCTTATCCAAATGGGTAATAGATGGGATAACCCATCATCTGACGAGGTTACAGACATCTCAAGTTCATGGGTAAAAGCTTCTTTTACCCGTCCCACCTCGAATTCCTTGTTTTTTCCAGATCAGCCTAGATCCCACTGATCAAGAAACCGAAGAACCACCAACGCTAACTCAAAGAGTATCCAGATTTCTGTATCAAGTCCTTTGTTTCGGACTCTGTCCAGCCAGACCGAGAGTTCCGGAGCTTAAAGTCACTCCACCTACTCCAAAGAACAAGGGAGATTCGGAAGCATCGAATGTGGTTGCCAATCCAATGGATACGTTGAAAGTGCCAAGATTTAGAGTGATGGCACAGGCTCGAGAGAATGTTTGAGGATAAGAAGAGCGATAATTGGGATAATTAAATTACTTCCTGACACTAACATGTATTTTGTGATATAGTATCTTGTACTGATTTTTTGAAACTTTTTTTTGATAAAAATTGATAAGGATTTTGTGAAAGTTGTCATCTACCTTGTGCAAAGAGCACAAAGACATCGAAAATCTGTAGATTTTGGTAAAATGTATTTGCATGGAAGTTGAAGATTCTGAAGCTATCCAAACCGTGGCCTCTCTGAAACATCAAAAATTTATTGGAATCTTATCGCAAAAGTTGGACAGTCCACTTAAAACCTAAATATCTCACTTCTTTTAAAAGATATCAAAAAGTTGTCAACTGATAAAATGTTTATCATGATATTAGCAATATTTTATTAGTTGACTACTTTTCGATATCTTCTACAGAAAATGAGATATATAGGTTCAAAGTGGACGGCCTGGGTGGCGTTCTATTAGAGTGTTTACTGTATTTGAATTGAAGTTGAAGATTCTGAAGTTATCCTTAACCCTGACATCTCTGAAACATCCAAAATTTCGATTATCTCGATTCCTATGAAAGGTATAAAAAATCTGTCTACTGATAAAATATTGGTTATTTTGTGATAGATAATTTATCACTTTACACATTTTTGATATCTCTTCTAAAAACCGAGATATTTGAGTTCAAAGTTGACAGTGGGGGTGCCCTTCTATTACAGGTTTTATAGTATACTAAATTTCTCCTCGAATTAAACTTTTTATTCTAATAAATACAGTAATACTTTTCATCTAAACAAAAGATCAAACTTTTGATCTTTTGATCTATAGTAGATCAAAAATATTTTTTTATTGCCCGGGAGTTTTTAGTCATCATCACCCGTTCATTTGTTTGTCTTCTGGCCATTTTTCTTGTTTTTCCCTTTCCAAATCTCTTTTTCCCCTGTTCCAAATCACTAATTCCAGCAATTTTCAGCAAGTCGAAAATGACCGAGAATCCCAGAACACCTAAATGGAAGCAAATGTTTGGAAAAAGGAATGTCGAGGATTTTTTGAAATATTCGAACGATTACAATGTGAGTTTTCTTATACGGTCAACTTTGTGACAATTTATCTTCTTTCCCGTCAAAGATATCAGAAAGATGTCAACTGATAAAATATCTATCATAAAAGCAAAAGTCTTTTATCAGTTGACATATTTTTGATATCTTGCATAGGAATTGAGATAATTGAGTTCAAACTGGGGGCCCTTCTATTAGACTGTTAACGGTATTCCTCTCGCAAATTTAGAGGTTATTTCAGGAGCCATCAACCTCCGACTTCAAACCAAAACTATCAATGGAGACAAGAAGTTTTCCTCCGATTCCGAAATACATGTCATCTGTCTTCCAACCTATCAGAATGCTGAATGAAGATAATCAGGCCCCGCCTCCAAACCCTCAGGCAGCTCCAGCAGAAGCAGCGGCAAGAGAAGCGCAAGGAGAAGATCAAGGAGGTCAACCAAAGAGCAATAATCCAGCTGCTCAGCAAGCTCCAGAAGCTCAACCCGCTAACCAACCGGCTCCACAGGTCAACGCTCCGGTAAGTTTCGAGGACCTCATTCATGTGAACAGAGCCTTTGCCAAGCCTTCGCGGGTCTTGTCATAGTTTCTTTCAGAATCAATATTTTTGGACCTGCTAAGTTAACTATGATAGAGCTTGACAAGTACTACGAAATGATACTATTCGGAAAGCTGTATCTTGTCTATGAACAAAGTTACAAGGTCATGAAATTGTGAGCGCATAGCTCAGATGGTTTTAGGCTTGTAGTTTTGTTCATAGACAAGATACAGTAATCCAAATAATATCATATTGTAGTACTTGTCAAGTTCTGCCATATCCTTTTTATTTCGTTCAGAAATATTGATTCTGAAAGAAACTATGGTAGGGCCGCCGATGGCCCGCTGAAAGCCCGCCACATAGCTCCGACAGTTTTTGGCTTGTAACTTTGTTACTAGACAAGATACAGTAATTCAAATAGTATCATTTTGTAGTACTTGTCAAGTTCTATCTTATCTGATTCAGTTGGTCTAAAGCTATTGATTCCAAAAGAAAATGTGGCAGGGCCAGCGAAGGCCCGGTTTACAAGCATAGCTCGAAGAAAATCCTTCAAAAATGTTTTTTTTTTCAGAACCCAGGATACGCGTGCTTCGCCTGCTGGAAGAAACCACCACCACCCGGACCTCATATATCGGTTCAATCTGCAAGTTCAGTAACCGACGCTACTGCTCAACCCCAGAACGCAGTTGTTCCACAACCCCAAACCCAACCCAACATCTTCATAAGATTCTTGAATTTGTTCCGAAGAAATAATCAGGTCAACAATCAGGCCGCTCCTCCGAATAACCTACTAGCAGTTCCCGAGCAAGTCTATGGAGTGGCAGGAAACAACGAAGAGGCCGATAATAATGCACAACCGGAGCCGAATAATGAAAATGCACCAGAAAATGCTCCCGTGGAGAATCCCGGACTGAATCTTGGACCAGAGCAAAGAGGACCAGGCACTCCTAGACCAGAATAACCGAATTGAAGTCTGAAGAATAGTTTGATAAAATAAGCAACTAGCATTATTTGATATGTATTTTTGAAAGTCATTTATCTTGTACACTAATAATATTGTCTATTTCAATTATATATCGATATTTGATTTTTGCGTATTTTTTGAAAACTAATAAAAATTTTAATAATTTAAAAACAGTTTCAAGATTACTGTAATTTTCAGTTCAAAACCTATACTTTTCGATTTACAGCCCAAAACAAATGATCAAAAAAGTGCCGTAATCGTCTTGAGCCCATGTATCTCATTTTCTGTCAGAGATATCAAAAAATGGTTAACTGATGAAATGTCAGTGATATTATGATAAACATTTTATCAGTTGACAACTTTTTGATGTCTTTCGAATGAAGTGAGATATTCAGGCTCAAATTAGACAGTCTGGGCGGCGTTCTATCAGAGTGTTTACTGTAGATCAAAAATTTCTGGATAAATCCCGCGAAATTTTGAATTTCGTTTTTTTTTTCAGATTTTGTCATCATTTTTGATTAACTCGCTTTTTTTTCTTCAATATTTCATTAAAATTTTACCGTGAAACCTCTAATAGAAGGGCATCCTATACTGCCAAGTTTTAGCTCGATTATCTAGGTTCCTATGCAAGATAGCAAGAATGTGCCAACTGATAAAATGTTGCTGATATTATGATAAGCAATTTATCAGTTGAGCGCTTTTCCATATCTTTCACAGGGAGCAAGATGAATTGGCTCAGAAGTTAGGGTGCCCTTCTATTACAGGTAATGTTTCTCGAGTTCTAAAATTGAAGTTTTTGAAATTTTCAGCACGTCGAAATGGCTGAGGATCCCGCCGAAATGAGTAAATGGCGTCAAAAGTGGTATCAGATGTTTCCAGAAAGGCATATTGAGGATTTTTTGAAGCATGTAGATGTATCTAATGTGGGTTTTGGAATTTATACTTATTTTCAATTTATATGATTTTCCAGGAGCCCCTAACCCCTACCTACAATCCAAGCAGTACTCATCCTCGATTCCCAAAATTTCCCCAAGTGTTTCCCATGTCTATCAGGATGCTGGATGACCAGGATGTTCAACCGGGACCTTCGAATCCTAGGAGAGAACCAGAAGGAGCAGAGGAAGGAGCCAACCAACCTGGAACGGCAAGACAAGAACCGGAGGAGCCAAGAGAAGAGAATCAACCAGGAGAGAACCAACCAGGAGAGAATCAAGCGGAAAACCGTAGAAATCGGAATGTAAGCAATTTTTGGAATCAAAATGAATCTATAAAAATTTGAGCTCAATTATCTCAGTTCCTATGCAAGATATCAAAAATGTGTCAACTGATAAAATGTTTCTGATATTATGATAAACAGTTTATCAGTTGACAACTTTTTGATATCTTTGATAGGAATCGAGATAGATTGGCTCAAAGTTAGGGGGGGGGGTGAGGGGGTAGGTGACCTTCTATTACAGGTGTTAGGGTAACTTCCTAGTGTTTTCCTGAAATGTTCTCATTCCAGCGAGCTATCATCTTCGATGATATTCCACGACATCATGCTCGAGAAAACCTAGGATGGTGTGCAAACGTCGAAGCGTGGTGTTCACCTAACCCGGTACTCAGACTTGAGACCCCAACGGCGGAACGTCCGAATGACTTGGAAGTTCCAGATGAGCCTGAGGCAAGAGTCGAGCCGAATGTTTTTCGCAGAACGTGGACTAGAATTAGAAGATTTTGGAATGGAGCAGAGGTTGGTGTCGTCGAGGATCCACCTCCCGCAGCCAATCCAGAGGAGAATGCTCCGGCTGCCAATGCTGATCCACCTGTTGAGATCCATTCAGGAAAACTTCTAGCTGTACCAAAACCGGTTCTTAAACCTCATGTACCACCGCTACCTATCGGTGAGCAGCCACAGCCTAATGATCTAGGAAACAACCCAGGTGTTCAAGCCCCGCAACTCCAGGGCCGCCCCGGAACTCCTCCAAGTCCGCAAAGACATTTTCAGCTTTGATGATAATAATAATAATAATTCTGTAATAATCGTTAATCTATATTGAAATTCGATTATTCTGAATATTTCGTTTGTATTTATATTTTCAATTTTAATAAACTAATAATTGTCAAAAATTTTCGATTGTTTTGAATATTTTCAAGGGGCTGGAGCTCGGCTATCAAGTTTCTTATCACTTTGAAAATTTGTTTCATAATAGGTGATAAACTCAAGTCTTTAGTAACATGATTTTTTTATTAATTAATAATGCTTCTGAAACATACAGAACAGCAGCGAAAAATTTTGACAGTATGAAACAAGAAAAAAAAACTGTAAAAAAGTGGTCTGAGAATATAGGAAGTGTACCAAAACTGCAAACAGATTAGAAATTTGAAAACTTGAAAAATATTTTTTTAATTCAATGTCTGCCTTCAACAATCAAGAGAATCCATATAAATCGTCAAGGTAACTTTTGTGGAACAATAAATTGCAAATAGGTAGGATAAATACGAAGGAACGCTCTTTTTCCGTCTGTAGCCCGTTTGATTTCAACAACATTATCTTTCCTGAGAGAATACCGCTCTATTGTAAGGATACCATCAAATCTGAATTGTTAAATAGTAGGAACAGGCAACTTATATTCAGAAGACTTACGGTGCATCAATAACGAAATGTTCTGGTCTTTTTTCTGGCTCGTTCGGATTGTATTCCTCACATTCGATTGTCTGTCGTATCAGATCAGCGTTTATTACAAGTGGCAGATCTACAAAAATGACCAATGTCTCCAGATTGTGATAAGCTTCGTTTGAGATCCACTTTTCAAGAAACTGAATGATACCTTGGTCAGTTACGGTAACCGAATCCAACCGCAAGTGTCGTCCGAGGAAATTCTGAATGAGAAAAATTAAAACATCAAATTGAGAACCTAAAAAAAAAGTCTTACATGAATGTACTCTGGTCCACACAGAGAGCCTACAGCAACATTTTGAACTTGAAAAAATAGGGAATCTTTTGGTAGTTCTCCAACAATGTCCACATCGACAGATAAGGTATGGGGATCGGGATACGTTGTCAAGAGGTTCGATAAAAACTGTGCGTCTATTGTACCATTCCGTTGTTCATCTATAGTTCCGTCTTCTATCTCTATGTATTCCACATTTGTAACGTTTGGTAGCTGTCCTTTACATTTCATTGATAGAATCAATTTGTAGGAACCGGAATAGTGGAAAATCGAATTAATGTAATCTTGATACTCTTTCTGAACTGTCATTGGCTTGTGGGTCCGTTCTATTTGATGTCGAAAACTTCCGTCTTCGTTGTGCCATGTCTTAATACTGAAAAATTTATTTTCGTTATTTGAAAAAAAAACTTCACAAAATCGTATACTACTTATCAACGATTCCTTCGTTTTTTTTTTCAGTTGTTCTTTATGCCTTTATTGCTAGAAATATAAGGAAACCCACATTGATTCGTATTCAAGTTCAGGCTTCACATTCAGAACTCCTTCCAAATTCAATTCGGGAACATGCTTTACTGATGTTACATAAGACCATTCCATCATATTTGTCTTAACTCCAATTACGAATTCCTCCTGTCTATCACATTTATCATATCGAAATGCTAACTTGGGAACCTGGATTCTTGCTTTTTTCACTAAAGACAAACTTCGACGGGAGCACAGACTAAATAGAAATATTTCCTGGTAATCCAATTCAGTCACAACCATAACGCTAACTAAATAAGGCATTTCGAGAAGGTTGACGGGCATTCTGAAAACAACATTTTTCAGAACAATGCAAATTAAGTAGACAGGATAAAAACAACTTTTTGTCGAGCAGAGAGATTTAAAACAAACTTTTTCAATTCAAGAATATCGATCGCCGTAAGGTGAAAAGAAAGAGTGTACAACGAGATTGTGGGCCGTGGACTGTGTCTCATTCTAATCGGTGTGATCCTCTGGTGGTGGGGCGGAGCTCCTGCGGGGACACATCATACGAACAGATCCCACAGGGCTCCTTTAGTAGAAGGGCCCCTCTAATAGAAGGGCCGCCGAGAAGGGGGTTATAAAAAAAGAAGGGCCCCCTGTAATAGAAGGGCCCCCCTGCAAATAAAGACCCCTTCAAAATATGTCGTGAAATTGAAAATTTCCGTAAGTTTTCGGTTTAAAATATTTCAGGAATTCTAAATTCGATAGAAATTTTTTGAAACACTAAAAAAAATGACCGGAAAAAAGCAGTGCCGGCCCTTCTAATACAGGTTTTACGGTAGATTAAACATTTTGCATTTACAGAGTTTTTTGAAAATTCCTAGTTTTTCAGCCATTCTCCGAGTTCTGAAATACACCCTTTTTTCGGCCGGCTTTGTACTGAAAGCGGGGAAAAGACAGGTCTTTTGAGAATTGGCAAATATCTGAAAAACTAGGCATTTTCAGAAATTTTTGTGAATGCAAAGTTTTTAATCTAGGTCTGTTTCTACCCCTACAAAGTTTTCAAAGTGATCGGATACTTGACAGAAGAGCTCTAGACTCCTGAAAATGACTGAAAATCCACTAAAAATCCTTTTTTGTAGAAGTAAGATATTTTTGATCTACTAGTACAAAACGATCTACCAAGCTTGTTACAAAAACAAATTTTCCTTTATTTTAGTTTTTTTTGTTTCTTTTTGCATTTTTTCCACCAGGTACCTAACCCCTATTTTTTCCAGCCCGTCAGAATGTCTGATGAACAAGGAAGCTCCTCCAATCATCAGCGCCCGGACAGATTTGCGGAATATGATGTTGTCGATTTTTGCTATCACATTGTACGTTTCGAAAGATTTTATTATTATAAAACCTGTAATAGAAGGGCCCCTAACTTTTAGCTTCACCGAAAAACACTCTAATAGAACGGCACCCGAATTTCGGTCGGGTCCACTTTGAGCTCGAATATCTCACTTCTTTTGAAAGATATCGAAAATTTGTCAATTAACAAAATGTTTATCATAATATCAGCAACATTTTATTAGTTGACCACTTTTTGATATCTCTCACAGAAAATGAGATACATAAGCTCAAACTTGACGATTCGGATGTCGTTTTCTATGAGAGATATCAAAAATTCGGATGTGCCAACACACTGTCACGATTGAGCACAATTATCTCGGTTTCTATGAGAAATATCAAAATTTTGTCAACTGATAAAACATTGATGATTTTGTGATGAACATTTTATCAGTTGACAACTTTTTGATATCTTTGACAGAAACCGAGATAAATTGGCTCGAAGTTCCATTTGTTACAGCTTTTACCACACTTCTTTTTTTCCAGGATCCCTCAACGTTCAGTGGAGAACCGAGACTACCAAATATCACAGGACAAGAAATGGTTCCGAGCCTTTTACACTATATGAGAAGAAAATGGCACAAGGCTCCGGAAATTGTGGTGACTCCGCCTCCGAATACAAATCAGATTTTCGATCATCCGTCGGATCTATTTTTCGCTCCAAATCCGAGACCTCCAAGATTCACTCTCCAAATTCCAGAACCAGTTTATGAACGTGAAGATCGACTAGCGCGAGAATCAAGAGAGCAAGAATCACAAGTTCAGAATCTAGTTGCCCCCAATGATCCAGGACCAAATGCTCCATCGGTGGAGACGACAGGCGTGTTTGGGACCATTACAAAATATTTTGATATGATTAAGAGGACGTTCGGATGTGGAGCCACAAATTCGGTGACTCCAGCTCTCACGCCATCGGAAGATCGGGACAATTAAAGATCACTAATTGCATTTATAATTGAAATTATAATTAATTCTATGTATTTTTGACATTTTTCTGTATTTATTATCACTTTGTAATACTCTGATAATTTGATTATATTTTTTTGATTTTCGAATAAATTATAATTTTCTTGGAAACAAATTTTTTGATCTACCAATGTACCCGAGGCGCCAACGATGACTAATTGATGACAAAAAGAGATACTCGACCGCATTTCTCGTTTTTCTTTTTTTTTCCCTCTAATAGAAGTCCACCTAAACTTTAAGCTCAATTATCTCGATTCTCGTACAAGCTATCAAAATTTTGTCAACTGATAAATTGTTTATCATAAAATCACCAATATTTTATCAGTTCAAAATTTTCTGATATCTTTTACAGGAATCGAGATATTTGAGATCAAAGTTACCCTACCCACTTTTCAGCACATCGAATGAGTGAGAGCTTCGGAACGAGATGGAGATGGCGTCAAATGTTCAGCGAGAGGAGGAATTTTGAGGATTTTTTGAAGAATTTGGATGGATACAATGTGAGTTTCAAGAACTAGAATTTTGCAATATTCTAAATTTTTAGGAGCCATCGATCCCTAGATTCGAAACGAATCAACCGACTACGAATTTGCTTCCTGTTTCGAAATGTTTTCAATCTTTTATCCAACCTGCCAGAATGATGAATCAAGAACCACCAGAGATCCCAACTGAAAAATTCAGCGTCTTACAAAACTCGAATTTCGCAATTCCATTGATCCGAATCGCCAGAACTGCTGAGGAACAGGAACCTTCAAATGATGGTTTTTGGAATAGAATGAAGAAAACTGTATGCGGAATGTCATTTGAAATTTGCCGAAGACGACCCAACACGATTAATCCGGAGAATGAGGTGAGCATTTTTTCAAATCATCGTATCAAGAATATCGTATTTCATCTATTAGAAGTCCACCCAAACCGTCAAGTTTTAGCTCGATTATCCTGATTCCTGTGAAAGATTTTAAAAAATGATTAACTGATAGTATATTGCTGATATCATGATAAACATTTTATTAGTTGGCAACTTTTAGATATCTTTAACAGTAACCGAGATAGGCGCCCTTCTATTACAGGGCTCAAAGTTGACGGTTTGATGGACTTTTATTTAGGTTGTTCTGCAATTATTCCATTTCCAGATCGGAATAGAACCAGTTATTCTTCTACCAACGGTCCGTGTGATTCCACCAGCACCTGTGAATGATGAATCGATTGCTCCAGAAGCTTCAAATCAGAATCCAGAGGCAGATACTACAGTAAGATCCATCAAAATATGTCTACATAAACTGCTTTTTTCAGGAGGAAACCCCGAACAACATGATTCCTGGAATAGCCATCAATGATAGATCACTTCGATATTTGAAAGTTCCGAAGAGGAAAAGGAAGAAGAGGAGGACGCCAACACCACGCCCACCACTTCCACCTGGGGATCCACTTCCACCTGGAGATGAACAGAAGCCATCGGAAGATCAACCTGGAACATCAGCTCAATAATTGGGCTGATAACTCGATAATGATAATGATAGTAACTGAATAATCGTATGGATAATTAACTAATTGGTGTATTATGTACTATCTTAATTCTCACATATTCGTTTTTTGGAACTTATTACTCAATTTATTTTTTCATATTTCAAAAATTTGGAATTAATAATAATAATAATTTTTGTTGTTCCTGTAGTTTGTGAAGAATTTCAGTAATATTCGTTTCTGGCAGTTTGAAGATTATTTCCATAATCGACGGTAAAACCTGTAATAGAAGGGCCCCTATCTCGGTTCCTGTCAAAGATACAAAAAAGTTGCCAACTGATAAATTATTTATCATAATATCAGCTAGATTTTATTAGTTAACAGATTTTTGATATCACTCATAGGAGCCGAGATAATTGAGCTCGAACGTGATAGTTGTCTCGATAATGTTTTTGAAATTTTTGATCTACTTCTCAAAATTGTTGGATAGATTCCCGCGAACATTGTGACCATTCTAACAACATTTGCAATTTTTCAATTTTTTTCTTTTTTTTTCTTTCTTTTTTCTTTTTTTCCCTCAAAATTCAACGAACTTTTTCCAGCAAACCAGAATGAGAGGAGCCCCGTTCAGTCCGAAGAAAAATGAGGATCAGGATGATAGAATGTTCTATCCGAGAGCAGATGCTCAAGTTCATGTTTCGCCCAACAGAGTTGGAGCGGCATCAGGAGGACACGTGGATCCCCCAGGACCTAGTGTAGAAGAGGTGAGGGTTCTGAAGTCTTAATTTTTGAGCCGACGTTTTGAATTATCTGCACAAGCCCTATGCGTGCACTTTGAGCTCAATTACCTCGGTTCCTTTGAGGGATATGAATAATGTGTCAACTGACAAAACACTTCTCATATTATGATAAACAATTTATCAGTTGACAACTTTTCGATATTTCTCACAGGGACCGAGATAAATTGGCTCAAAGTAAGGGGCCCTTCTAATACAGGTAACAAAATCAATTATCTAATTTTCAGCAAGACCCAAATCA
This sequence comes from Caenorhabditis nigoni, assembly GCA_027920645.1. NCBI lineage: Eukaryota > Metazoa > Nematoda > Chromadorea > Rhabditida > Rhabditidae > Caenorhabditis > Caenorhabditis nigoni. The sequence goes on from CP115868.1 coordinate 1,290,640, forward strand.
ACCAGGACCATCCAGCCCGCATGGTTCGGCAAACACTTTGGAATCCGCAGATACTCTACTCAGGGAAATCTTAGCTGAAAGTTTTATCCCAAGGAAACCTTAACTTCAATCCTTATTTTAGGGACCAACAGGCGGCGATCCGCCAAATTCGGACATCCATAGAAAACACTCTGGATACTCATTTGGAAATCTTATCATGGAGTCCAATTATAATACGCCGGTACGTTTTATTTTAGATTCACTGGTCCTGAACAGTCCGCTTCGAGCTCCATTATCTCGATTCCTGTAAAAGCTATCAAAAATTTGTCAACTGATGAATTAGTTATCATTTTATGAGCATAATTTTATCAGTTGACAGATTTTAGATACCTTTCACAGGAATCGAGATAATTGAGCTCAAAGTTACCGGTCTGGGTGGGCTTTTTTAGAGGAAATACAGTAATCTTTCGTTTTCAGGTAGAGACACCGAGAGTAGCCGCAGCCGCTAGCACAACAAATCAACAGGGAAATGCTCCGCGAGCATCAGAAACGGTCCGAAGACGATCTGCTGCTCATGAGACTTCAGCTACGCCAGATGTTCATCGATCTCCAGTTGCAACAGCGGCTCCTCAAAATAACCAGAATGCTGATGGAGAATGGCGTAGAAGAATTCGCGAAATCTGTAATTGCATAATTATGTGATAATTAGGATCTATCTAATTGGAGTTTAATAATTATTGTCTTCATTATCTTTTACTGATTTTTTTTGTATATTTTTGGATTATTGATTTTTGCAAGAATTTGTATTCCTTATTTGCAATATTTTGAGCCATTTTAAATATAATAAACTTTGTAGACATGAAACTTTAATTTTGATCTATTCTCTTATTTTTGATCTACCATTTGCGCGATACAAAAAATGATGACAAATTTTCCAATAGAATATTTTCTCCTTTCTTCTCCCTTTTTTCTTCCTAAACGGTTTTCAGAAATGGTTTTCAACTAAAATTCGATTTTTTCAGCACGCCAGAATGACAGAGAACCCCAAAATAAGCAGATGGGCCCGGATGTTCGGTGAGATGTTCCGCGAGAGAGGTGTCGAAGATTTTTTAAAGCATTTGGATGGATACAATGTGAGTTTATAAGAGTGAGCTACCGTACCAATCAATAAGATACAAAATCGTATTTTCAGTTGATTTTAGGTCATCTTGCCATTTTTAGGGGTCTGAAGCTCAGCTGTTAGGCTTCAGATCGCTTCGAAAATTCTAGAGGGGTGTAAAATAGACCTAAATGGAAAACTTTGCATTCACAGAATTTTTCGAAAATTCCTAGTTTTTCAGGTATTTGCCGATTTCTGAAAGGCACCCTTTTCGGCCCGTTTTTGCACTGGAATATGACAAAAAGTGTCGGAAGGTGTCTCTCGGAAACCGGCGAACTCCTGAAAAACTAGGGATTTTCAAAAAATTCTGTGAATGCAAAGTTCTCAATCTAAGTCCGTTTTACACTTTCTGAAATTTTCAAAATAATCGGAATCATATCAGCCAAGCTCCAGACTCTTGAAAATGGTCAAAATCAACTACTGTCGACTCGAATTTATCATTTTCAGGACCCACCAAGCTCTCGATTCAAAACAGAGCCATCAATCAGGTCCATCGGACGTCAGCGAGTTTCAAACTTCATACCTTTTTTTATCGCACCCATCCGAATGATGGATCAGGATCCAGAGAATCCACCAGCGGATAGTGAATCTCCAAGAGAACCGGTAAGTTTCGATGTCTTGTTTTTTGCGGGCCATAGTTTCTTTTGCAAGTGATAGTTGGGGACCAATTAAATTAGATATGAGAGAACTTGACGAGCACTACAAAATGATACTATTTGGATTACTGTATCTAGTCAATGAACAAAGTTACAAGGCCAGAAACAGCCTGGTCACGCCGGGCCAACTGGGTCTTGTTTTTGTTTTGTTTGTAACTTTGTTCATAAACAAGATACAGTAACCCAAAAAGTATCATTTTGTAGTACTCGTCAAGTTCTATCATATCTATTTTAGTTGATCCTAAATTATTGATTCTGAAAGAAACTATAGCGTAGTCCGCAAACACACTGTCTGTTTCAGGAGCAACAGCAGAATCGGAGAGGTCTCTATGCGCAATATCTTCGTGGAGATCTACAAACTGAAGAAGATTCACAGGGACCTTCTAGAGAGAATTTTGTAGACGATCCTCTCCAAAACAATGAGCCAGAACCCCCAAAACCGGAAGAAAATGCCATTTCGGAACCTAGACAAGAACGTATTGGAACAGATGTAAGAGTTCATTTCAGTTGGGGTTTGGAATAACTAAAAATTCCAAATTTCAGTCAAACTGGGTAGCCAACTGGCCAAATGGACCACCGGAACCAGCTGCAGAGACTGCAGAGAGTGGTTTTCAGAGGATCAGAAAATGGTTCGCCGATTTTTGTAAGTGCTGCTCCGTACGAACGAATTCAGAAGAGACATCCATGGAGATGCAGAATGTGACCGCTGATCCTGTAACGGTGTCTACAGTAAGCAAAATTTGAAATCTGGAAATTCTTATTTTGTGAAATTTAGGCTGGGTCCTATGAAGATGATCCATCATCAGTGGCAGAGAATCAGCCTGGACCATCATCGCCACCAACGAGAGCAGAGGATGCATCTGTTCCTGGACCGTCAAGTTCTACGGAAAATCAGAGCAATCAACAAGGTTCCAAGAAGAAGTTGTGTAGAATTTCGAATCCCCCTGATAACGAAACACAACCATCGACCCAAAAAACAACACTGAAACGGCAATAGTTTATTAATAATCCAATTTCTAATAATTTTAATGTTCAATAATTGAAATTTTGTAATAATCTTATATGGTTTGTATTTCAAACTTACCTTTTTATCACTATTTGTCTATTCTGTAGCTTATTGTAGACATATATTTTTTAATAATTTTTCTATCTTTTTTCTATTTTTTTAATGTTATTGAACAGTTATCAAAGACCGTAAACACTCTTTTAGAAGAGCACCCTATGCTTTCACTTTAAGCTCAATTATCTCAATTTCTATAAGAGATAGTGAGGATTTTTCAACTGATAAAATATAGATTATATTATGATAAACATTTTATCAGTTGACAAATTCTTGATATCTTTCACAGGAATCGAGATAATCGAGCTAACAGATTTTCAACATACCGAGAACATTCATAGAATGACTCTCAAACTGTTAACTTTGAGCCCAATTATCTCGATTCCTATAAGAGATATCAAAAATTGTTCAATTGATAAAATGTTGATGATTTTCTAATAAACACCTTATCAGTTGGCAATTTCTTGATTTCTTTTATAGGAAGCGAGATAATTGAGCTCAAAGTTGGGTGGGCTCCTACTAAAAGAAATACGGTAGTTTTTTCCGATTAGTAGACTTGTGGGACTTGATTTTTTTGATCTACTTTCATTATTTTTGGCGGTTAGATCAATACAAGTTATCCAAAAAATGATATTTTTTGTAGTTTTTCGCTGTTTCTTCTTTCTTTTTTTCTCTGTTTGATCCCAATCCTTGCACTTTATGTATTTTTCAGCTCTCCAAAATGGCTGATGGATTAGGAAACAGGGTATGGACGCGAATGTTTCGCAAGAGACACGTCGAGGATTTTTTGAAGCATATAAATGAATATGATGTGAGTTTTGAAATTTTGACTTCAATTTTGAAAATCTGGGGCTTCAGGGACCAACGACACATCATTCGGAAGCGACCCAATCAACACTGCCCAGTTTTCCAATTTTCCGACGTGGCATCATGGTTGATGAGCAACAAAAAAGATCATCATTTTTCGGAGGTGTTCGCTGCTTTCGTCAACCCCAACCACCTCCACCGTCAACTAATAATAACCCGCAAATCGGAACAGTGGTAGGATAATTTTGAATAAAATGCCGTGAAACCTGCATTAGAAGGGGCCCTCGACTTTGAGCTCAATTATCTAGGTTCTTGTAAAAACTATCAAAAACCTGTCAACTGATAAATTATTTATCATAGTATCACCAATCTTTTATCAGTTGACAACTTTTTGGTATCTTTGACAGGGAGCAAGGTAAATTGGCTCAAAGTTAAAGTTCTTTTCTATTACAAGTTTTACGGTTTCTTTCCTTAAAATTTTATTCCAGTCCCACTGGGAAGCGCCATGGCCAGATGGACCGCGGAGAACAAGAACGGAGGTAGCATAGTTTTCGAAATTTTCAAAAATTTAAGCCAGAACATTTCAGAAAATTTTGAATTGCTTCGGCGATTATTGGAGACTGTTCACACGAAGAACGCCACGACAATTGGAAAACGTGCCGTTGCAAGAGCTGGAGGAAGAACCTCAAACTAAGTTAACAGTGTTGTCGGATAACGGATCCCCACCACCTGCTGAAGATCTGTTAACCCAGTCACCCCTACGAACACCGGCACCAGAGATTCAACCGACTTCGAATGAGCCATGCACATCACAATCGGTATTAGGAAAATACAATTTTTGTGAAAAATTGTAAAGATAAATTTCAGCTCGGTAGTTTGGTGACTACGGACAAGAACCAGCCAAAGATCACCAATGACGAGTATCAGCCATGGATTCCAAGTGCGACAGAAGATCCAGACGCCGTTAGAGAGCAAGAAACATATCTCTAGATTGAGATTCACTACGATAATTATTATAATCGATTGAGGTTAATTTGTTAAAAATAATTACTGATGATTTCTGTATATTAGTAGTCTTGTACTGCTTATTTTCTATTTGAAACTTATTTTGTGTGTTTATTTTGTTATTCTGGAATAAACTGATTAATTTTTATTTCGAAAAGTTCTGGAAATGGGGTTAAAAATAAAGCTTGAAAAACAGATGTGGAGTAGAATCCGGAGCTTCAAAAAGCTCCGATTTTCCGATTCTATCTCTACCAGCTCCGAATCCATCTTCCCCAGCTTCGAATCCATCTCCACCAACTTCGAATCCATCTCCACCAGCTCCGACTACAGCTCCACCTGCTCCGATTTTCCGATTCCACCTTCACCAGCTCCGATTCCACCTCCACCAGCTCTGATTTTCCGATTCTATCTCCACCAGCTCCGAGTCCAGCTCCACCTGCTCCGATTTTCCGATTCCACCTCCACCAGCTTCGATTCCACCTCCGCCTGCTCCGATTCCACCTCCTCCAGCTCCGAATCCATCTCCACTAGCTCTGATTTCAGCTTCACCTGCTCCGAATCCACCTCCAGCAGCTCAGATTCTCCGATTCCATCTCCACCAGCGCCGATTCTACCTCTACCAGCTCCGATTCCACCTCCGCCTTCTCCGATTCCATCTCCACCAGCTCCGATTCCACCTCGACAAGCTCCGATTCCACCTCCACCAGCTTCGATTCTCCTATTCCATCTCCAGCAGCTCCGAGTCCACCTCCACCAGCTCCGATTCTCCGATTCCATCTCCAGCAGCTCCGATTCCACCTCCGCCTGCTCCGATTCCATCTCCACCAGCTTCGATTCCACCTTCACCAGCTCCGATTCCATCTCCACCAGCTCCGATTCTCCGATTCCAGCTTCAGCAGCTCCGATTCCACCTCCACCAGCTCCGATTTTCCGATTCCACCTCCACCAGCTCCGATTCTCCGATTCCACCTCTACCAGCTTCGATTCCATCTCCACCAGCTCCGAATCCATCTCCACTAGCTCTGATTTCAGCTTCACCTGCTCCGAATCCACCTCCAGCAGCTCAGATTCTCCGATTCCATCTCCACCAGCGCCGATTCTACCTCTACCAGCTCCGATTCCACCTCCGCCTTCTCCGATCCCAGGTCCACCAGCTTCGATTCCACCTCCACCAGCGCCGATTCCACCTCTACCAGCTTTGATTCCACCTCCACCAGCTCCGATTCTCCGAATCCATCTCTAGCAGCTTCGAATCCATCTCCACCAGCTCCGATTTTCCGAATCCATCCCCACCAGCTTCGATTCCAGCTCCACCTGCTCCGATTTTCCGATTCCACCTCCACCAGCTCCGATTCTACCTCCGCCTGCTCCGATTCCACCTCCTCCAGCTCCGAATCCATCTCCACTAGCTCTGATTCCAGCTCCACCTGCTCCGAATCCACCTCCAGCAGCTCAGATTCTCCGATTCCATCTCCACCAGCTCCGATTCCACCTCGACAAGCTCCGATTCCACCTCCATCAGCTCCGATTCCACCTCTACCAGCTTCGATTCCACCTCCACCAGGTCCGATTCCATCTCCAGCAGCTCCGATTCCATCTCCAGCAGCTCCGATTCCATCTCCAGCAGCCGGATCCCTGAGCTCCGGATCCGATCCCAAAGTTCCAGATCCAAAAGTTCCAGCTCCAGCTGAAGCTGGAGAGCTGACTGATTCTCACTGTTTCACTCTTCCCTTATATGCAAAATTCTGGGCGATTCTTATCTCTTTGCTCCATTTTTTCACTTTAATTTAAAAAAATATGTTTTTTTCCAAAACGTGAAATTTTCTTTTGCCAAATTTCCAAAAATAATTTAAATTTTTTAAATTTTTCACGCGTGCCCCATGTTATAATTGCATTCTCTCCTTGCCTTTTTCATGATCATGGGTGGCCTAGTGGTATACACGGTTGGCTATTGAGCCAACGGTTTTTGGTTCGACCCCCGCCTAGGATTTTGCTCTTTTTTGTTCGTTTTTTTTTTTGGTTTTTACGACAACTTTAGTGCCTTGTAACTTTGTTCATAGACAAGATACAGTAATCCAAATAGTATCATTTTGTAGCACTCGTTAAGTTCTATCATATCCAATTCAGTTGATTTGGAATCATCAATATTAAGAGGAACTATGTCTGGTAGAAAGAATGTGCTCATTACCCTCGTCATCACCCAAACTCCACATTTTCATAGTCACAAACTAGTACAATCCGAACAAAGAAAATCAAATCCAAACATCTCATTTTGACATCATCATCACTCGGAAAGAAAAATAACAAAGAATCAGAATCAAACAGATCATGCGAATCGGTGGCGTCGAAAAATTGACTGGGAACAATTTTTTTCGGCTTGAATCATACTTGTTTTTGATTTTCGAAAATCTGAAAAAGGTCAGGGAAAAAAAACCTAAGAATCCGAAAATCTCTGGCCAGCCTACAATTTTTGATGTGATACGATTAAAAAAGACAAATCACTTGTTACAGGACTTCATTGAAAATCCAATATTATTATTTAGTTACAAACTCTAACTAAAAAAAATTAATACACATATTTTCAACAAAAATGTACGCCGTTTAGATAAAAAGTGGCAAAACTGTGGGAAAACAGAAAAGAGTTGTCATATATGGAGACAAAAATATAGCACCAGGAATGGAAACGAAATGGGGAGGAAGAAAAGAGTAGAAGTCCTTTTGACAAGTTTTAGCAGGCACAAGAAAACAATAAATAGGAAAAAGTGTGAAGAGATCGGTGGAGGGATCCAGAAGACATCAGACATCCATGTCCTCAATCAGAATCTTTGCTTCCTCATAGCTGTCTTTTGATTGCAACGCTTTTGTGAAGAAGATGATGGCTCCGAAAAAGAGCATTATTGCTGAAAATTGAATGGGTAAGTTCCAGAATATTCTGAAAGTCTTACCTGGAATTGAAAGGTAGACTTGATCCTTGGCAATCGTGAACACCAGCACTGTCATCACCATGGAGATAATCAGAACGATGGTTCCGACCACGAAGTTTAGGTACATTTGTTTTCGATTCTGAAACAAAACATATTTTTGCGAATTTTCCCGTGTATCTAAGCCTTCCTTTTGGCCGGGAAACTAAGCCGGCTGACCGACCGACCGACCGCAAGCCCAGCCGACCGAGCTGACAGATCGGTCGGCCCGCGGTCGCCGATTTTCGACCGACCACAATAAAAACCTTGCTTTCAACTTACATAAGTTCCAATTGCGATGGATGTGTAGCAGAAAGGGCAGGTGAGAAGACCATTTGTGGAGTGGAATAGGAACTGTTCATCGCAATGTGGGCAGATGTATCGGGGACATGTGACTTCACGGGGGTAGCGGATTTTTGAAAGGTTTGGACCTGAAAATTTTTGGGAGATTAGTACTAAAGATAATGCACCAAAGTTGGGGAAAACTAGGGCAAATTTTGTCGGTTTATAGCGTATCCTTACTCTTTAAGCTCAATTATCTCGGTTTCTGTAAAACCAATGAAAAAGTGGTCAACAAGTAAAATATTTCACATATTATAATAAACATTTTATCAGTTGAACACTTTTTGATATCTGTTACAAGAACCGAGATAAATTGGATCAAAAACCATTGTTGCTAATTTTAAGATTAGTCAAAATAAGTCAATTTTCAGAGCCGAAAAAAGCACCTAAAACTTGTTCGATTAGTCCAAAAATTTCAAAGTATATTCAACAAAACTAGAGCTACATTTCTGTAGTTGACAACTTTTTTGTAGCATTTGAGACTAAGGAGATATGCCACGTGGAAGAAGGGGGTGCTCCTCGCTCCCCGCCCCTTTTTTTGAGGATCGCCGCTAAGGACTCCCTTCTTCCACGTGGGATATCTCCCCAGGCTTAAATTTTACGAAAAAGGGGACAACTACAAAAATGAAGCTCTATTTTCGTTCTGTATACTCGCAAGTTTTCAGACTAATCGAACAATTTTTAAATGTTTTTTTGGTCCTCAAAATTAAACAAAAAAGTCACAAAAAAATTTTTGAGCCAATTCATCTGGGTTCTTATGAAAGATATCAAAAAATGGTCAACTGACAAAAAGTTCATCATAATGTCCCCAACATATATTAGTTTGCAGATTTTTTATATCTCTGATAGCAACTGACTAGTGAGATAAGTCCCTAAGTCCACAGTAATAGCTCACCTGCTGGATATGGTGGCAATGGCTCGAATGGGAAAGCCTGTCCAGGAGGCCACGAGAAGTTGGAAGTGGGTTTTTCATCGAATTCCTCATGAATAATCGAGCCACTTGAGGTGGTGCTTGCACTGCTACTGCTGTGCATCTCGCCGCGTAGTTCTGCAAAAAAAATGAATGATAGGGAGACTTTTTTCTTTTTTTTTCAAGGAAAGAACGGGAGTCGTGAGTCGTCTGGGACACAAAAACAGCAAAAGGGGAAAGGTCTCATGGGGAATGAGGAGCATGGGACAGACAAGAACGCCTTTGAAACAAATACACCCAAAAAAGTGTGTAGTTGGTTGGGTTTTGGAAAAAATGGAAGATAACAAGAAGAGTGTTGTTTTTTTGTTCTATTCCACTCCGTATATCACAAGGTGGTGTCCATTCGGATACAAAACGGATGAAGAGATTGTGTTCTTCTGACTAATGACATAAAAGAATGGAGGAGAGAACAAAATAATTTTTTGTTGGACTTTTTGCTTTTGAAAAAAGAAACCGAAATCAGTGAATGGCTCTTGTAGGGACCCAGCCTACACGAGCATTTTGAGCTCAATTATCTCGGTTACTGTAAGAGGTATCAAAAATTTGTCAACTAATGTAATACCAGTCGGTTTACGCCCCTTCGGGGCTCTACCGCCTTCTCTCTCATCAACCTTTAGTGTGGTGAAATCAACGTCTCCAGAAGACTTCAAAATCAAAATTTTGAAAAACCAAAAGTTCGGGCGTCAACTAAGACACAATTCTGATCTATCTGTCCAGGTTTCAGCTTGACCGGTTAACTTTGAATAGGTGATAAGGTGCGCGACATACATACGCACATACAGAATCTGATAAATGTTATTAGTAATGATTTGTGATATTATGATAAATATTTCATTAGTTGACAATTTTTTGATGTCTCTTGTAGGAAGCAAAATAATTGAGCTCAAAGTTGTCGGTTTGAGGGAGAGGGGTCAGGTACTCTAAAACAAGAACGCATCAAAACTTTGACGCTATTTATCTCGTTAACTGTAAAAGATATCAAAAATTTGTCTACTAATAAAATATTGGTGGTGTTATGTTAAACATTTTACCAGTTGACATGTTTTTGATATCTTCGACAGGAACTGAGATAATTGAGCTCAAAGTGGACGCATAGGTATCTATCAGAAGCCCACCCTATAGGACACTTTGAGTTCAATTATCTCATTTCCTATTAAATATATCAAAAATTTGTCTACTAATAAAATATTGGTGATATTATAATAAATATTTTAGCAGTTGACAAATTTTTTGAAATCTTTGACAAGAACCGAGATAATTGAGCTCAAAGTGAACGCATCAGGGTCGGTATTTTTGGACTTTTTGATAAGAAAAAAAATGAAATCAGTGAATGGGTTTTTTAAAGAAGATTAAACATGTGTTGGACAGTTTTTTAAAGTAAATACAGAACTGAAAAAAAAACGAAAATTGTTGATTTTTTCTCAAAAAAAAGTGGGTATTACTCTTGGGGCCGAAAATTCGGAGGTGGGCGGAGCTTAAGTCCCGTAGAGATATCATTAAAGGAACATGTATATTTGTAATTATCTTTCGCTTTTTTTTGCGACTTTTATAGAAAAAATCAATAAAATTCCAAAAAAAATAAGTCAGAAAAAAAAACCGTTTATTAATTCATGCACCTTTATAGATTTTGCTACTGGACCTAAGCCCCGCCCACTTTTGAATTCTCAGCAGCGAGAATTCAGATCATAGTAATATTTATTGTGACAAAATAATGTTTATTAAATACAGTAATCTCAAAAAGTCAACAAAGAAATCTCAAAACAGTAATCCTACAAAAATGTTATTTCCTTGTTCTCACCTCTTGTTATTTTTAACCCATGTATGCTGCCAAAAGAGCATCCAGCAACAAAAAAAAACGGCGAAAACAAGATATTTCGATACGGCGTTAAAATCGGTGCGGTCAGACTGTGGAGTAATCCGCTTAGAAAAACGGGGGAAAATGCGAAACAAAAAGACCGATTTCTCTCTCTCGAGGGTTTCGTTTCATTTAGTTTTGGGTTGTGTAGCTTGTTTAGAATTAAAATGAGTTGGCACAAGTTAAACTATTTTTATTTTATAAAAAAAGAGATAACTGATTAGAAGAGGCGCCGAGAAGAAATCGAGGTCAAATAAAGCATTGTTTCGTTTGTGGAACGGATAATGAGCACACATAGAGTGGCGCGTATGCTCCGCGGAGGAGAGAAGGGTTGGTCATTAATGATTCCAATCAGCTGGAGTTGTGCCAAGAAGGCTCTAGGTAATCAAAAAACCTTTTCGGAGTAGAGAGGAAGCTAATCTCACTAAAAGGATTTGGGCATTTTTTTTCTACAAACGCAGGATTAAAGAGGTTGAAGACGAGGAGTCGGAAGTAAAGAAGACGTAATGGGAGGATTACGGTAGTGTGGCACGTGCTCTGATGGGGTAAAGATCACGAACAGCTGAAGTTCAGTGAAGGACCAAAATAAATGCATTATCCTCAAGTCATTGGGGAGTTTCAGACATAAAAATTTTTTGAGTTTGTGAACTGGAATCTTGGAATCTTGGAAGTCGACAGATTCTCAAAATTTTAAAATCGCATAAACTTAAAATTTCAGAATCTCAAAATCCTTATGATTTCTGAATAGTGAATTTTCAAACCTATGGGGGTTACAACCGAGTGCACTGTACCGCATCCGGACGCGGAATTCCGATCCTATGCACTGCCTTCGCTAGACCTACCATAGTTCCTTTCAAAATCAATATTTTCAAACCAACTAAATCGGATATGATAGAACTTGCCGAGTACTACAAAATGGTGATATTTGAATTACTGTATCTTGTCTATGAACAAAGATACAAGCCCAAAACCGTCTGAGCTACGCGGTCACAACTTCATGGCCTTGTAACTTTGTTCATAGACAAGATATAGTAATCTGAATAGTATCATTTTGAAGGACTTGTCAAGTGCTATCATTTCCAGTTTAGTTGATTCAAAACTATTGATTCTGAATCAAACTATGGAAGAGCCGCGGAAGACCCGCCGACGGCCTGTCGCGTAGCTCAAGCAGTTTTGGCTTGTAACTATGTTCGTAGACAAGATACAGTAATCCAGATTGTATGAATTTGTAGCTCTCGTCAAGTTCTATCATATCTAATTAAGTTAGTTTTAAAATAATGATTCTAGAAGAAACTATGGTAGGGTCCGCGAAAGCTCTACCCATGGCCTAGGATAGGGGCGGCCGAGGCCGCGATTTGCACAGATTTGGCTAAAAAAAACCTTCAACTACATTTAAAACTATCGGTGTCTGATCATGCCATAAATTACATCTCGTGTAACCCCTAAAAAACACAGAAATGACCTCAAAAATGACGTGTCTTGGGAAGAAACACCGATGATTCCAGGAGCGAAAACGTTTTTGATGAATGGCTTTCTATGCTCAAAAAGTAAAAAGAGGAAAAGAGCTCACAGGGTGCACAAACGCTTCTTCTTCTTCTCATTCTTCTTCTTCTTCTTCTTAGATTCATCAAAAGCGCAATCAAATTATATTGTTTGTTTATCTCTCTATTGCCTCCATTCTATTCTATTCTAGGGGGCAAAAACTCTATGGGAGGAGGATAAGAGATGGGAGGAGAACTGAAACTTGTTGGTTTTTCTCTTTTTGGCATTAAACGAAAGAAGGGAAAAGAAGATGGGATCAGAAGAAGAAGGAGGAAACGGTTTGTGTCTTCCGTGATAACATTGATAAGCTGTGATGTTTCTGTTTCTGATGGTGGGGAAAAATGGAGATATCACCTTCAAAAAAAACCGATAGGAGAAGAAGAAGGAGATGGGATAAGAAGAGAAAGAATTCGGAGAGAGGATGATAAGGAAGGAATTAAGTGGGCGGAGCCTAATTTGGAATTTCTGAAATCGTTTCAGACCAAGGCTGTTGGAATTAAGGAACTTCTGGGATGGATAGGATTCGGTGGGCAAGAAGTTTCTGGATTGCTAAGCTCATTTCTTAAAGAACGGGCGGTGTGGTCCACGGTTCCAAACCGACGGCCTGGACCGCGGCTGGCCAAGGAAGTAAATTTTAAATTTGAATGCAAAACTTTTTATATTATTTTTTGAAAAAAAAAAATGCCAACTGACTCTCTATCTGTCTTCTCCTGATAACACACAAAAATGACAACATTTGTGTGTTGCAACACAAAAAAAAATTAAAACAAACTTTTTTGATCAAAGGGGGCGTTTTTTTTTAATTTACGACTAGTCAAGTTGCAATTTCAAACCTTATCTCTCTCTTCTTCTTCCTCAAACACTATTCTCTTTTAAAAAAATAAATAAACTAGACGGGGGTATATGTTTCTAATTATTTTTGAGGTACATAGTGTGTGTACCCACTGGTTACTGTAGGTTTAAGGAACTGGAGAGAGGAAATAGAGAGTATTTGTTTTTGACATGAGATGGTGTTGACTGTATGTGATTTGTGTTCGATTGTTATCGGACGGGTAAAACAAAAAGTGAAATGACTAGTCGCTAAAATTTAATGATGTTTGAAAGTTGCGAAAGTGCACACTCTAATAGAATGCTTCTCCAGCTTTGAGCTCATAAAGCTGATTTCCTGCAAAAGATAACAAAAAGTGGTCAACTAATAAAATGTTTATCATAATATCAGTAAAACTTTGTTAGTTGGCAACTTTTTGATATCTTCCACAGAAATCGAGATAATTCAGGTCAAAGTTGATAGGGGTTCATTTTGTCAGGGTGCTTATGGTATTCTGATCTTAACCTGGAGGTTTCCCAACATGTTGTCAGAAAAATTTTTGGAATTTGAACTTTCATAGTTAGGAGACGAAAACGAATAAATATTCTTTTGGTCCCGCGTAATCAGTTTTGGACTAAAAATAAAATAGGACTAAAAATAATAAACTTCCAAAATCACAGTTAACACTAATAAGCCTCCAAACCCACCGTCATCTTTCAGCCCATATATCTCGGTTCCTGTGAAAGATATCAAAAAGTAACCAACTGACAAAATGTTTATCATAATATCAACATTATTTGGTTAGTTTACAACTTTTCGATATATTTTACAAAAACCGAGATAAATTGGATCAAAGTTAAAAGTCAGGAGGTTAAAGGGGGTAAACCACTGTTTACTTTGAGCGTATATATCTCGGTTCCTGTTAAAGATATCAAAAATTTGTCAACTGACACAAAATTGATGATGTTACGATAAAAATTTTGGTAGTTCACAACTTTTTGATATCTTCCACAAGAGCCGAGGTATATGGGTTTAAAGTTAACGATTTGGGTGGCCTTCTAGTGTGTTTACGAAAATTTCCATGGATCGCAAATTGAAATTATAAATCGACAGATTTTGAATAAAAGATGTGATTTGGAATATGGTTATCCAGAAGCTTTTTATCGATTTACAATTTCCAAAATTTTCGGAAATCTGTACCATTGTTACCAAGAGTTTACAGAATTTGGAAGCCTATTTTTGTGGGACTCTCTGCGAGGGGCACTTCAATTAGAGGGTCCTTCTATTACAGGTTTCACAGTGAAAAATTCAATTTAATCCTCAAAGTTTTGAACCGGAAACTTCATTCCCATACAGTACAAAGTAACACCAAACCCCGAAAAATTCTCGATTCTTGCGGTTCCTTATCATCTCAAAAGAAGAAAAAACCGCCAAACAACATGTGAAATCGTAAAACTTCAAAAGAAAGAATTCAAAGAATGAGAAAGCATCCATAAAGTCTCATTGTCTCGTATCACAAGACGGCAACATTTACGAACATGTTTTAAGAAAATTGCTATTATTATTATTATCAGTGAGACATACCTTGAAGAGCAGAGACGTCGATCATCGGAGAGACAGTGAGAAGCCAGTGCGAAGCTGGAAATGAAATGGAATTAGGAGAAAAAAGAAAGGTGATGATGATTCAAGGAAATGGTCGGAGAAAGACCATTGACGAATTGGAAATGAGATGGAAGATGGGGAAAGAGAAAGGAGGAGGAGGTGAACATGAACAGATAGAGAAGACAAGAAAATGGAGATGGTAATTGGCTCAATCGACAAGAAGAGAAATGCAGGACACAATTTGAATAATGGCGAGAAAAGGAAGAGGATGATACACACTGTTTTTGTCGTTTCGCTCTGAATATGAAGAAGAAGAAAAGGAAGAAGAAGAGGAAGAAGAAGAAAATGGAATTCTTGAAATCGTCAAAAAAGGTATCATATGGAGACAAACGAAAATTTCAAAGGATGCCGCGAGAAAATAAAGTTTAATTTTGAAAAAGACGACATAAGAAGAAACCTTATTCTTGAAGAATAGATCTAGAAAGTTTAAACTTGAAAGTTCCGAAAAAATACACAATTGAAAAACCTCTAACAGAAGGGCACCCCAGCTTTTAACATCAAACCAGGTTACAGTACCGGTCATTAATATTTACAAAAAGGTATTTTTTAGTTGATTTTCGGCGATTTTCAGCCATTTTCAAGTGCCTGAAGCTCGGTTTTCAAGTTTCCGATAACTTTGAAAATTTTGGAGGATGTAAAACAGACCTAGTCTCAAAATTTTGCATTTATAGAATTTTGAGAAAATTCCCAATTTATTAGAAATTTGCCGATTCCTGAAGGGCACCGTTTTCAGTACAAAAACAGAAAAATAGAGGTGTCCTTCAGAAATTGGCAAATAGCTGAAAAACTAGGGGTTTTCAAAAAATCTGTGAATGCAAAGTTTTCAATTTATATCTGTTTTACATTCTCCAAACTTTTCAAAGAGATCGCAAAATTGGCAGTTGAGCTCCAGACTCCTGAAAATGGTCAAAATGGCCTAGAATCTATTGGAAAATACGTTTTTGAATGTTTTATTGACTGGTACAGTATTCAGCAAAGAATAGCTATTTTGGAGACATTTAATTTTGCTGATGATTTCTGATTTTCCGAAAGAAAATTTAGCAAAAAATTAGGCAGTTTTAATAAAAGAAGCAAGAAACAAAAGCTGGATATAAACCGCTTCAACTATTCTGGCTCATCAAAAGAGCGTCAACTTTGAACCAATTTATCTCATTTCCTATAAAATATATCAGGAATGTGTCAACTACCAAATTGTTTATCATAACATTGCAAACATTTTATCAGTTGATATCTTTTTTATATCTTTTACAGGAACCGAGATAAACTAGCTCAAACTTGACAGTATGGGAGGGGGGGGGGCTCTTCTATTACAGGAAACTGACAGGAAAATGTTCAAAACACAAAATCAATTTTCAAAAAAAATTTACGACTAACTCGAAAAACTCTAATCACTCCGAGAGGTTAAGAAGTGATAACCCCCCACTTGTCGCTGACACATACTACCAGATGGGTCTGTTTGCTTCGTGTCTCTAAGACAAGAAATGCTTGAACTCGAACAGTGTACAGTAAACGAGGAAGAGTTCGAAACAAGTCAATGACGTGCCTTGCCACTGATGATGTGATCAAACAAATGGTAGAAGCATGTGAAAAGCCTCCTAGCGATAGAGAGAGTGTGTAAGACGAGGAGACGCAGAGACGCATAGTCGCTCCCGCGCCCCTTCCAATAGCTAACAGCACAAGCACTGTTTTGTTTGTTTTCGTCACTTTTTTGCGTTGATATCATCGAAAAGATGGGGCCTAGGAGGAGAAGGAGAAGCTTGACAATGAATTGGACACAGGAAGTGGGAGGACAACACAACTGACTGTTGTGTTGGACTGTCATGTGTATTGTTATGTCTGTTCATTTCTTTAGAATTTTATTATGATGACTAATTGTAAGAATGGTAATTGTTTGATGCTTATCTTGAATCTCACTATAATAAACTTTTTTAGAAAGAACTTCAATCTGAAAATACTTACTTCCTAGCAATAAGTGACCTGCAGACGAATTAGGAAGCATCGGTCCTGGCGGGCCTCTACGGCTTCTGCCATAGTTTCTTTTAGAATTGATTTTGTTGAACTAACCAAAATGGATGTTACAGAACATAAAAAGTACTACAAAATGATATTAATCGCAAAACTGTATCTTGTTTATGAACAAAGTTACAAGACTTTGAAGATGTGAGGTCCGGGCTGGCCCGGCGCGGCGCGCCACAGCCGAGCTCAGCCACTTTATGGCTTGTAACATCGTTCATAGGGAAGATACAGTAACCAAAGTAATATCATTTTGTAGTACTCGTCAATTTCTATAATATCCAATTTAGTTCGTCTGAAAATATTGATTCTAAAGAGAACTGTGGTAGGTCCGGCGATGACCCGCCCAAGGCCCGCTAGAAGTGTGATAACATTCATTAACGAGAAATCCACATTTTTTCAAGAAAAGTATAAAGATTGAAACTTAGATTTCAAGGAAGGTACCTTTTAACCTATAAGTACAGGCAGAACAAACTGGGTACTTCCATTAAGTTTTTGGGAAAAAGCCCGGTTCGACAGAATCTCAAAATTGAAGAATCTCAAAAGCTCGGGATCTTCGGAACCCAAAATCTTAAATCCTTAAAAGGTGGGGGACATGAAAAAAATAATTTTCTCTTTCATTCCTTTCGAGGAGTTGAATTCGTGGACCGACAGTTAGAGGTGCCGCGCTGAGCTACGGTAGCTTCCAGCTAAGCTACGGAAGCTACCAGCTGAGGTACGGTAGCTTCCAGCCAAGCTACGGTAGCTACCAGCTGTGCTACGGTAGCTTTTAGCTAAGCTACGGTAGCTACCAGCTAAGCTACGGTAGCTACCGCGAGCTGAGGCGAACACTAAAAATTGTACACCATCACGTCAGGATACATACCCTAACTACATCAAAAACCAATCCTTCGAATTTTCATAAATTATGCAAAACCTAAATAAACGATTATCACTGATCATTCGACAGAGAAATCGAACATTATGCAAATTTCAAAATTTTTGAGTCACTGGCTTATTATGTATTTACTGTTCTAAATTGTTTCAATGTTCCACTTAACAATTGAAAAAATTTAAAGAATTCTTAAGAAAAAAATTTTTGGCACGAAGCCAAAACACAGAAGGTCATCATCTGGAAGCAAAAAACAAACAAATCATAGTCATTCATCACACAAAAAAGTGCATGATGTCTCGGTTGAACGAAAAAAAAGCGTAGGCGAAAAACTGGTGAGAAGAGGAGTCACACCAAAAAAAACCTACTTGTTGTGGTCAAGAGAGAGAAAGTTCAGTGAAGCGGAGGGACGAATTCAGAAGACAATTGAATAGAAAAAATGAATGGGATGGGGGAAGAATAACAGAGAAACAAGTTGATAATACAGTGAGTGATAATGGTGGAAAACAAGTAGAGAAAACAAGAAGGAGAAGTCACTTTGCATTACAATAAGAGACATTCTTAGAGTGTGTTCGATTTGGATAAGGAATCGGAGAACGAGAAGAGGGATCAAGTGATATCGCATTCCCCATAGAGAAGGGTGAGGATGAGATTGATGATAATTGCTGATAACCCCAATGGTTTTAATCAAAGTTGTTCAAGGTTAGAAATGCAAAGAACTATGAACGAATTGGTCTAAAATTAAATAGGAAAAAAAATTTCAAGTTCCCGTAAAACCTGTAATAGAAGGGCTCCCATTCTGTCAAGGTTGAGTTTAATTATCTTAATTCCTATGCAAGATGGCAAAAAGTGGTTAACTGATAAAATGTTTGTGATATTATGATAAACAATTTGTCAGTTGGCCACTTTCTGATATCTTTCACAGGAATCGAGATAAATGGGCTTAAAATTGAAAGTTAAGAGGCCCTTCTATTAGAGGTTTCACGGAATTCGCGATTTCTGGAAATTCTGGAATTCTGGAATTCTGAATTTTTGGAATTCTGAAATTCTGGAATTCTGGAATTCTGGAATTCCGAATTTTTGGAATTCTGAAATTCTGGAATTCTGGAATTTTGGAATTCTGGAATTTTGGAATTCTGGTATTCTGGAATTCTGGAATTCCGGAATTCTGGAATTCTGGATTTCTGGAATTCTGGAATTCTGGAATTCTGGAATTCTGGAATTCTGGAATTCTGGAATTCTGGAATTCTGGAATTCTGGAATTCTGGAATTCTGGAATTCTGGAATTCTGGAATTCTGGAATTCTGGAATTCTGGAATTCTGGAATTCTGGAATTCTGGAATTCTGGAATTCTGGAATTCTGGAATTCTGGAATTCTGGAATTCTGGAATTCTGGAATTCTGAAATTCTGAAGTTTTGAAATTCTGAAATTTTGAAATTCTGGAATTCTGAAATTCTGAAGTTTTGAAATTCTGAAATTTTGAAATTCTGAAATTTTGAAATTCTGAAGTTTTGAAATTCTGAAATTTTGAAATTCTGAAATTTTGAAATTCTGAAATTTTGAAATTCCTAATTTTCAAAACTTGGAGATTCATAATCCAGAAATTCAAAAAGTTCAAATCCTCCAAAGTTTCGAATATCAAACTTCTGAGACTCAAAAATTATAAAATTCCCAAAGGAAATTTGGGAATCTCTGAAATTCCCAATAACCGAATTTCCAAAATTTCGAGAATCCTAAATCAAATCCTTTTTCCGAAATGACAAAATACAAAATTTTTTAAAATTTTTTAAATAGCGAATTTTTGAAATTCAGAAATTTGGAGAGTTTGCAGTTCTGATTATCTGTACCTAGGAGTGATCCTTTCAGGGATGTGTGAAACGGAATTCAGAATTCCGAAAATTCTGACAGGAAAAATAGTTCCGAACCTTTTTTAGGAATAAGATCTTTCTGGAATTTCGAAATTCAAAATTTTTGGGATCATGAAAATTAAATTTTGTAATCCAAGAAAATCATTAAAACTAGTAGAATAAAAATTCAATCAAAAATTCATTGAACCAACAAAGCCGAATGATGATTATGTAATCAGGATTAAATGTCAAAGTTTTGCTGGAGTCTCCAAGGGCGACACCGGCTAAACCTATTTATTTTTAGCAGAGAAACAATTTGATTTCCATGATTTGGTTATTCCCATTTGGAGACTTTTTTCCTTCATGGTAAGCTTCGGTCTTCTGACGTGACGGCGACCTTTGGAATTGTAGAAACTGGTTTCGATGGGGGTGGTTTTGAACAAACATACAGATTCATACATACATAGAACTTGCCAAAAAACATGTGTTTTTGTTGGCAATGGATTCACCTATCGGAAAAACCCCACTCGTCTAATCTAATCCGATTATGAGAGCAGGTTGAATGCCAAAACAAAAAAAATTCAGAGGAAAAAAATGAATTGGAGAATTGCGGATAAAAGAAGTAGTGAAAGGCGGGAGAAGGAAGTGGGATTCAAGAGGATGAGCGGAGAAAGTTACTTGATGGATCGGAACCGAAAAAGGAGAAATTCATGATTATCCGAGGATAAGATGACGTGGGTCATGGATCGTTTAGTTTCTGGGTTACGGTTATCAGAATGATGAGAAGGTGGTGAACCAGGGATGTTCGGAATAGCCTATTCGGAATTTTTCGGAATCTCGAAAGTTTCGATTTTTGAATATTTCAGAACCGATTCTCGAAAGTACTGATTTTTCGGAATATTCGAGTTCTTAAATTTTAAGAATTTCAGAATGTTCCGATTTTGAAATTTTCGGATTTTTCGGAATATTCCAATTTTTGAAATATCGAAATTTCAGAATACTTCAATTTTTCAAGATTTCGGAATGTTAAAAATTCCTGAACCTTGAAAATTCCGTAGTCGAATTTCGAAAATAACGGAATTTCGGTAATTTCCGAATTGAAAATTTCAGAATTCTCGAAATTCTAAATTTCGGAAATTGGCTGGAATTTTCGGAATTTCGGAATATTCCGATTTTTTAAATTTTGGAATTCCAATTCTCAAAAGTTCGGTTTTTCGGAAAATTCCGATTTTTGAAATATCGAAATTTTGGAATTTCGAAGTTTCGGAACTTTGGAATTTTCCGATTCTCAAAATTACGGATTTTCGGAATATTCCATTTTTTGAACTTACGATTTTCGGAATCTCTGATTTTCAGAGTTTTGAAATTTTGGAATCTTTGGACTACTCCGATTTTTTGAATCTCGAAGCTGTGGAATTTCGGAATATTTAAAAAAAAATTAAAATTTTAGAATTTCAGAATTCGGAAAATTCAGATTTTCAAATTTTCGGAAATTTGGAATATTCAGAATTTTAGAATATTTCGATTTCTCGGAATTTCGGAATTTGGAATATCCCGATTTTGAAAATTTCGAAAAGTTCGATTTTCAAAACTTCAGAGTTACTAAACGACGAATTTCAAAATTTTTTGGATTCTGAAATTCAGAAAATTCAAAATTCGGAATCTCAGATGCCAAAACTTTTACATTATGACTCATTAAAAAAACTGTAACAATTCCAAAGCAGACAAAAAATGTGTCGAGAAGTATTCAGATGACGTCAAGGAGGTGTAAGAAGAGAAAGGTGATGATTGCCACTTGTAAGTGTCGCGAAGCTTCTTCTTCTTCTTTTCACTTTTTGCCCAGAATAGGAGAAGACAATTGTACTTTTCATATCGTTTTTCAAACCAACCTCCTAACCTTCGTTATTCTTTTTCGATTCAAAATCTTTTTCTCCATTTTCCCGTTTTGACTAATTGCCAAAAAAGGTTAGAGGTCATTTGAGAAGATTAGTGAGACGGATGGGCGGTCAGATCATAACACAAATGGTTTAGGATGGGGGGAGGATGACCTTAGAAGTGGTTCCGTTGTTATCATATTACATTCAGACTAATCGACTAATACGAGGGGGGGGGGGTTAGATTTCGCGGAATGTGGAAAATTTGAACTTTGAAGTTGTACAATTTAAGATTAGTTGGAAATCGGATCCTTTTTAGGATTTATTAAAATTACCAAAAATGATAAAAGCTCACTATATGTTCACTTTGAGCTCAATTATCTCAGTTCCTAAAAGAGATATCAAACATTTTCAACCTAATGAAATGCTGGTGATATTATGATAAAAATTTTATCAGTTGACTTCTTTTTGATATCTTTCAAAAGAGCCGAGATAATTCAGCTCAAAGTGTTCATAGACTGTGGTATTCTATTTGGTCGTTTACGGTAGGATTCTGAATCTGGAATTAACGAATTTCTTAGTAAGGATCTACCTATCTTGGTAAGAATTTCACTTTCACAGTGAGAATCTGACTTTCTTAGTGAGGATCTGAAGTTGTTAGTTGGGATCTGACTTTCTCAGTGAGGATCTGCCTTTCTGAGTAAGGATCTGAATTTCTTAGTGAAGTTCTAACTTTCTTCCTATTAGTAAGGATCTGACTACTAATCTGCCTTTGTTAGCGAGGGTCCTTGGTGAGGATCTCACTTTCTTAGTAAGGACCTGACTTTCTTAGTAAGGATCTGATTTTCTTAATGAGGAAATGATTTTCTTAGTAAGACTCTTACTTTTGTAGTAAGGATCTACACTACACTTTGATCTTAGCTAATAAGCCGATCTGATTTTCTTAGTAAGAAAATCTGATTTTGTTAGTAAGAATCTGACTTTTTCAGTAAGGATCTGACTCTCTCAGTAACTTTTAACTTTCTTAGTGAGGATCTGACTACTAATCTGACTTTCTTAGTAAGAATCTGGCTTTCTTAGTAAGGAGCTGACTTTCTTAGTAAGGATCTGACTTCCTTAGTAAGGATCTAACTTTCCTATTGAGGACCTGATTTTATTAGTAAGGAAATTACTTTCTTAGTAAGGATCAGACTTTCTTAGTGAGAATTTGACTTTCTTAGTAAGGATCTGACTTTCTTAGTGAGGACCTGAAACCGCCGATAGTCCAAAGTGAAACGATATCTCTGATTATGATGTTTGATGATTGGAAATATAAATTGTTATCAACTGGTTTTTTTTCATTTTTCATTTTTCAGTTTGACGAGTGGTAATGTGAGTAAACATGACCAGTGGACTAGGTTTCCACTTTTTCTAAGCCATTTGACTCTAACTATCTGCCCTTAAAAACCAGAAAATGAAGTGTCCTCGATGATAATACAGTAAGAATAATAATAAACACTTAAATGAACAAAAAACAACATTTACGTAGAATGGGTTCCAATGGTGTCTGGGCAAAAAGAAGAAGAAGAAGAAGTTACAGTGTAAAACAGTGTAAACACATACAAACACTCACCGTCCCTTCCATTCTATTTCTCCTCAAAAACCGTTTTTGTGTAGGGGAAAGAAGAGAAGAAGAAGGCAAAAAAAAATGAACGAGGCGTGATTCGTATCACTCTAAAATGGCAAAAGGAGGGAAGATTGGCCGAGGAGGGTCGTATCGGAAAACGCAAGGACAGAAAAGGTTGGATGGGGATACCAAAAAAGACGAGTTCGAACGGTAAGTTGAATGACGAGTGATGGGCAAGGAAATAGTGTATAGGATTTGAGAGAGTGGTTAGACACGAAATGAAAAACGATTGGATTGGCAAAACTATGCCCGTTTTGGGTAATATTATAAACAGGGGAGGGGGTAGAACAACAAAATGAGTCTTTCGAAAAGTGATAAACTTGCAGAGGCGCGTTTTGGAGAAGATAATTAGAAGTGATTAAGACTTTGTCTACACCTTTACGATTTTCTAGAAACACCCCCTTCTTCTTGTTCGAAGAATCAGACATTTAGATATCCTAAAATAGAATTGGCTTGGATAAGGACTTATAATTTTTGTTCTGAGGTTAAGTCCTAAAAAATAAGGTTGCCCATAGACTAACTATAAGCAACATGTCCGAATCCTCAGCTACAGTACCAGGCAAACCCTGTTTTTGTGTTAGTTTCAAAGCTTTTTTGGCTGAAAATGGTCAATTACCGACTTCTGAAAACTACTGTAGATTCTGTTCGAGGAGCTCAAAAAGTTACAGTTATACTAAACAAAATGAGAGCTTCAATTTTGTAGTTGACAACTTTTTTGTCAAAATTCATTCAAATGAGATATACTGCTTAAAACCAACATGGTGCCAAAACCTTGATTATTAGCACAGTGTCCAGAGCCTCGACATTTTCAAGAGGTTTATCTCATTTGGATGAATTTTCCCAAAAAAGTTGTCAACTACAAAAAGGAAGCTCTACTTTTGTTTAGTATACCTGGGAATTTTCAGTCTTGTCCAATAAAATCTACTATGTTTTTCCTGACATCAAAAGTTACCATTTTCGACTAGAAAAACTGCAAGTCCTGTAATTGAATGGCTACACACTTTGAGCCAATTTATCTCACTTCCTGTCAAAGATTTCAAAAAATTGTCAACTGATAAATTGTTTATCATAATATCATAAATACTTTATAAGTTGACACCTTTTTGATATCTTTAGAAGGAAGAGAGATAAATTGGCTCAAAGTTTGTAGCCCTTCAATTCTTGCCTAGGAGCCAAGAAAAATGAGCTTAAACCTGACTCTCCGGGTGCTCTTCTATTACAGGTATTGCCGAATTTTCAAAATGTTTTATCAAGAATGGGAATCCGGGCCCACCGGGATGTGCAGAGATTTTTCTATGTTTTAATTCTCAAAACTCCAAAAAAAGAGGAAACGAGCATCCAATTACATCTTATAAACCAAAAAGAAATTGAACAAGACGTCAAGTTTTTTGTGAAGATTAAAAAGTTGAGTCGAAGGGAAAAAACGATTGTGTGGGATTAGATGGAATGAGACATGGATTTGATATGAACTGATTTCTGAAATGAGAAGATTTGAAATGGAATTGACTTTGAATTGAATGGAAATGGGTGGAATGAGAGGGGGATTTGGAATTAGATATGCAAACTTGATGAAGGGGAATAAGACAAAAGATGATGCGATTCAGATTACAAGGAAGATTTGGGGATAATTGAAGCATCCCGAAATTTTGTAAGGAATGTTGTTTTGAGAGAACTAGTAAGGATTTCAGACAAGGACTGACAGAAATGGGTGTGTCTTTGGATATAAGTATCTTGGAAGCATGAGAATTGGTGGAAGTATAATTTTAAAAGTGGGTCAAAGCTACAGAAATTTTCAGAGCGATTCCTCAAGTCTAGATAATTTTATGATTGTCCAACGATGTACGGCTTAGTGATTTTGATAGGATGAAACAACTTTCACAATCGACAACTCAGCCCAAAGTTGATCAAATAAGTTGAAATTTGGTTAGTTTACTAATTAATTATTTGGGTTTTGATACTCCAAATTTGAGCCCAGTACAGCACTTCACTCAAATTTTAGGCTAGTACAAACTTCAGCTAGCTTGTAGCTTCTAGCGTGTAGCTTCTAGCTTGTAGTTATTAGCTTGTAGTTTTTAGCTTTTATCTTGTAGCTTTTAGCCTATAGCTTATAGCATTTAGCTTGTAGTTTGTAGCTTTTAGATTGTAGCTTTTAGTTTGTAGTTTTTAGCTTGTAGCAAGCTACAGGGTACTACCGTAAAACCTGTAATAGTAGAGCCCCCCAAACTTTCAATCTATTTATCTCAATTCCTGTAATAGATATCAAAACGTTGTCAACTGATATACTATTTATCATAATATCCCAAACATTTTATCAGTTGACACATTTTTGATATCTTGCATAGGAACCGAGATAATTGAGCTCAAACTTGAGAATGTGGGAGGGGAGGGGGGGGGGGGTGGGGTGCATAGGCTTTACAGTATCCTTTTCTGAAGGAATTCAGAAAATCAAAAAATCATAGAAAGAATTTTCTCAAAAAAAAAGAGAACCAAAACAAAATGCATGAGCAATGGAGGCTCCTGTAAAATCCGAAAATCCCACGGACACGTCACACCACAACCATGTGTTCTTCTTGTTTTCTGCAGTCCTGTTATCATAAGGTCTTCTGATTTGATTTTAAACAAAAAAATGGAGTCATGAAAATTGGCGGGAAATCAAAAATGAAAAGTGATATGAAGGGGGAAAAAATGTCGCGAGATATTTATTAGTAGTAGCATGCTCTGGAAAATTGGATTTGTGTATAATAATCCATATCACTACACACATTCTCACTTATCAATGTGAGTGACAGGTACACAAGAAGTTATTTTTGGATTCTAGAAGAAAGAAGACGTTGGTGGACAAGAGGAGCGAACGATAAGCAAATATTGATAATCAATATAATCAGATGCTGCAAAAGAGAGTGGAAATTTGGCGCCCCGAACGACCACGAGAGAGATAGATATGTCGAAAAATGCGAATGACCCAAATAAACATAGAAAACGACAAGTCGGATTTCGGGAGAAAAGAGACGGCTTGGAAGATGAAAAAGAAAAGGAGGGAGAAGAAGAACTGTGTGATCAGATAGAGGAGAGGACAAGTGGATAAAAAGATCATGGGGAGGCGAAGGCACTGAATTACTGACTGTTCTTCGTTCGCACCTCTTTTTTGCTTTTCTGGTGGACGGAGGAAGAAGAAGAAGCTTCGTTGCAAACTGGCTATGTTGTCCTTCTTGTCCATTGGAGAGACATCGTTCGGCGAATCGGATGAAGCTGTGACGTTTAGGGGATGACTGTTTTCAGATAGAAGTATAAACAGATGATTGTTTTTACAAACATGTAGTCGGAATACCGTAAAACCTGTATTCGAAGGGCCGGCTCCAAGGTACCTCCGGAGGGCCCTTTTATTACAGGGGCCCTTCAATTAGAGGGGGGCCCTTTTTTTCCAGCCATTTTTTTTTCGAATATTTTCACCGTTCAAAATTCATGAATATCTGCGAATTTTACCAAGATTTAGCAAGATTTTCATCGAAAAATAGAGTTTCAACAAATTTCTAGTAAATTGTGGAGTTCCCGGTATATTTTCCATTTGAAGAATTACGGAAATTTTCTGATTTCAAAACACATTTTGAAGGGGATTCTCTTTCACAGAGGGCCCTTCTATTACAGGCGGCCCTTCTATTTTTCCAAGCCCCTCTCGGAGGGTCCTTCTACTACGGGGACCCTTCTATTAAAGGGGCCCTTCTAATACAGGTATTTTTTTTCAGCTAATAGAAATCTAAATCTAATAAATCTAATCTTGTAAGGACTAGAAATTCGAAATTAAGATCTCAGAAAACTGGAAACCCGGGAAATCAGAAAATGTGAAAGTAGAAAAACTCAGAAATCTTCAAACTTGAAAGCTCGCTATTCTGAAATCCCGAACCGAAAAATCAAACTTCAGAATTTTGGAATACTATTTGACATTACAATTTTTGAAAGTTCGGAATCACAAAAAATCTGAGATTTTCACATTTTGTAGATCCGAAAGCTCAGGTGTTCTAACATAAGAAACTCTTAAGTGAAACAGCTGGCTGGTGCACCTCCGGCTCTACGAACACAATCGAGGATTAAACCAGTGATCTGATGTGAAAGAGACGATGTGTCTGCTCGTACGATGTGTCCCCGCAGGAGCTCCGCCCCGTCACCGGAGAATCACACCGATTAGAATTGGACACAGTCGATGGTCCATAACGTCACTGTTGTCCGCTCTTTTATTTTTACATACGGCAATTGATTATCTGCCATGGAAACTGTATTTTCTTTTGAATCGTAAATCCTGCAGTCTGTTTTCTCATTAGGCCAATTTTAATAACTTTAATGTATCTCTTCTTCATTCGTTATTTTTATACGGGTGGACCCTGCTCCAAAAAAAGATTTGGACCGTTTTGCCAATCTATCCCTGTCCGCGTCATATGACGAATTCAAAACCCCGTAGAAATCATAGAAATTCTAACAAAGATTTTCGAAAGTTTTGGACTATTCTCCTTTAATTCGTTTTCAACTTCTGTCCGTAATCATTCAATTTCCAGAATGCCCATCAACCTTCTCAAAATGCCTTATTTAGTTGGCGTCGGCATTGTGACTGAATTGGATTATGAGCAAATATTTCTACTTAGTCTATGCTCCCGTCGCACCAAATGTTTAGTGGAAAAAGCAAGAATCAAGGTTCCAAAATTAATGTTTAATTTTGGAAAATATGAAGCATTTGAAACATTTGTGATTTGGGTTGTTTCTGATAAGAAATGGCTTTATGTAACATCAATGATCCATGTTCCCAAATTGGACTTGAACAGAGTTTCGAATGTAAATCCTGCAGTTGATGATCTAGCGGAAACGAAGTGAGTATTATTTATATAATTTTTAACTGAAATGAATTGTATACAAAATACGTTTTCAGTACTCCACACATAACGGCACCTCTCAGAACTGTGGATTATGAACTTGCTGACAAAGAACATGTTCCCGAATTGAACTTGGAAGAAGATTTGAATGAAGAGTCTGTACCTGACTACAACGTAATGTGAGTTTTAATCACAGTGCTAACTAAGGACTCTATAATTTTTAGTTACGGATCACGGTACCTGAAAAAAGGAAGTATTCGACATTGCATAGAATGTGCCAACGAGCCAATGGCAGTTCAGAAAACTTTCCAAGATATTACCAATTCAATATTTCACTACTCCGATACTTGCCAATTGATTTTGAAATGTAAAGGACGACTGCCAAACATTGCAAATGTGAAGCATATTGAGATAAAACACGATACTGTAGATACCGAATTTTTAACGAACGTTTTGATGAGATATCCCGATCCTCATACCCTCAGTGTCAAATCGACAATTGTTGGAGATATACCAGAAGATTCTTCATTTTTCCAAATTCAAAATATTTATGTAGCATCTCAATGCGGACCTGATTACTTTCATGTGAGCTTCTTTATACTCAATTTGATTTTGAAAAATTTTTCTCATTCAGAATTTCGTCGGACGAAACATGTTTTTGGAACGTGTTACCGTAACTGAACAAGATCTTATTCAGTTTGTTGATAGATGGATCTCAAACGAAGCTTATCACAATTTGGAGACTTTATCCATTTTTATAGATTACCCACTTATAATGAATGTCGGTCTTATACGACAAGCGATCGAATTCGAGGAATACGATCCGAATGAGCCAGAAAAGAGACCAGAACATTTCGTCATTGATGCACCGTAAGTTTTTTGATCATAAGTTGCCTGATCCTACTATTTGAAATTTCAGGTTCTTTCAACACTGTGCAAAAGATCAGTATTCTCTCAGAAACGAGAATGTTGTGGAAATAAAACGAAACACAGACGGAAAAAGAGCTTTTCTTTCTATTTATCCTACCCATTTTCAATTTATTACTCGTTAAAACTAACCTGAAGTTTCATATGCTTCCTGTGGATTGTTTAAGGTAGAAATCGAGTTTCAAATTTCTAACCTGGATGAAAAAAGAGTATATCTTATTCTATTCGGAGCTTGCTTTTTATATATTTTAACCTTTTCTTTTTTACAAAACTGTTTGTTCCCTTTGCTGCATGTTTATTAGTATTTTTAATTAATAAAACACCATGTAATTATTGGCTAAAAACTGGAGCTTCAGACACAATACGTAGACTGGAGTAGCGGCCCGACTCAAGAAAGATTCAGTTGACTGTATGGATCTGCTCATATGATGTGTCCCCACAGGAGCTCCGCCCCGCCACCGGAGAATCACAACCGATTAGAATGAAACCACAGTCCGTAGCCTTATGGTTGTTCACTTTTTTCTTCTCACCATACGAGAATCGATAATCTACAAAGAAAAACCATATTTTCTTGTAAATCACATATTCTGCAGCCTGTTGTCTCATTTCGCCATTTTCCAAGAGGCTTCCATTTTCTATGCTTTACATATTTTCATTTGGTTAGACTCTGCTCCGAAACAAGATTTTGGTTATTCCGTCATTCAACTCAAACAAAATATTTAAAAATTCATGCTATGCATTCTTCTTTTTTTTTGTTTTTAAACTTCGTTATCCATAATCATTTCGTTTTCAGAATGCCCATCAACCTTCTCAAACTTCCTCGTTTAGTTGGTCTCCTAGTTGTGACTGAATTGGAGGAGTACTCGGAAATATTTCTACTCAGTATTTGCTCCCGTCGTACTTATTCTTTAGTGAAAAATGCAAGAATCACAGCTCCTCCAAAGTTAGTATTCGTATTTAGAGAATTCCAAGAACATAAGAAAATTGATATTGAAGTTCTTGATGAAATCCAGGGATGGTTTCATGTAACATCATTGATACATGTTCATGAATTGGCTTCAGATGATATATTGACTGTAAAGCTTTCACATGATTACAAAGCAGATACAAAGTGAGTTTCAATTTTTTGCTTTTTTCTCAATTTTTAAAGTCCGGTTTTTTCAGTAAAAAGTTGGGGTCATTTTTTTTAAATAATCAATTTTCAAGAAATTTTCGGTCAGCTAAAAAGCTCGCTAAAGATGTTTTTTAATTTTTCTGAAATTTCAATTTATTAATATTAAATACCCGGGACCGCCAGGCCGGGCCGGAGTCTAATTCACAAATACTGAAAAAACATATTTCATTTCATAGCTTTTAAAAATAGCATATTATAAAAAACTTTGTTGCAGTATCGATTTGTGGTGCGAGGGAGTCGGATTATTTTGCCATCGATTCGAATGTGCCAACGAGCCATTGGCAGTTCAGAAAGCGTTTCAGGATCATATTAACTCCATATTTCACTATTCCGATGCATACGAATTGCACTTAAAATGTGAAGGAATCCTCCCAAACATTACAAATGTGAAAGACATAGTAATCTTGAGAGACACCGTAGATGTACCAGCTTTAACGGATGTTTTGGCTACCTATCCCGATCATCGGAGTATTTTCATCCGATCGAAAACCGTTGAAAAATTACCAGAAGATTCTCCATTTTTCCGAGTCCAACATGTTCTTGTAGACTCACACTGCGGATCAGAATACTTTCAAGTAAAGCTTTAAGTTTTCATTATTATTTTTCAATTATTTTCATTTTTCAGAATTTCGTCGGTCGCAACATGTGGCTGAATTTCGTTACATTTACTGACCAAGACCTCACTCAATTTCTTCAAAAATGGATGTCAAACGAAGCTTATCACAATCTGCAGAGTTTAACCATTGTTGCAGAGGATACGATAACAATAAGTGTAAACCTTATACAGCAAGCGATCCAATTTGAGGAATACGATCCGAGTGAGCCAGAAAAGAGACCAGATTTCTATGTTCATGACGTACCGTAAGTTTTCTGGATTCAAACTTTTTTTTCTTACTACCTATTATTTCAGGATTCGCCAACATTTTTCATTGAGCTACCCTCTGAGAAACCAGGAGTTTGTAGAAGTAAAAAGAATCACAGACGGAAAAAGAGCTTTTCTCCGGATTCAACCTTTTGCTTTTCAATTTTTTGTTCACAAAGATTGATTTAATGCGACAATCAATACATTTTCGAGATCCTTTCTTGGTCCTCTGAAATCGGCTGCTACGATTATGGTATACTAACTATGTCAAAATGTTCTTCTTTCCCTAAATGTATCCTTTTTCTGAAAATAAAATTCAGCTCCTTTCTTATTTTATAAATACTTTCGTTGAAAATTTTTCTGAGAAACTCTAACTCTTAGAAGCATTATGTATTTAACAAATGAATAAGGCCAACTTGAACTCAGAATTTCGATAATTTAAAAGATTACACATTTTGAAGTTCTAAAAATCCCAACCGGAAAATGGAATTTCAGAAATTTAGGATACCAAAAACTGGGCAAAAAATTCGGAGGGTACAACGATTCGGGGGTACAAGTGGGTACAACTGATTTAGGGGTACAAAATCTATGATTCGGGGTACAAAATTTTTTAGTAAATTGTATTTTTCGCACTTCTGATTCGAAATGTTGTCTCTAAATTGTTCGCAGCTTCGTTTAGATAAAAAATTTCAACTCAACGGTACGAAAATAAAAATTTACCCAGGAATTTTGTACCCCCGAATCACTAATTTTGTACCCCTAAATCAGTTGTACCCCCTTGTACTCCCGCATCGTTGTACCCCCGAATTTTTGGCCCAAAAACTGGGTGCTTCAAAAACTGGCAATTTCAGGAAACAGGATTCTCAGATATTTCGAAATTCGAAAATTATACTACATTTCCCCTTTCGAAAGCTCTGAATCTTAGGAGACCAGAATTTTAGCAATTCAAAAAATCTGAAATTCTTAAATCTTGTGGTTCAGAAAACTCAGATGTTCCAAAAAACTTTGAAACGAAGACATTCGAAGATTTTACCAGGTATCCAATGCAATCTAATGCGATCCAATGCAGGAACGACTATGTGTCTGATCGTGTGATGTGTCCCCGCAGAAGTTCCGCCCCACCACCGGAGGATCACACCGATTAGAATGGGGCACAGTCCACGGTCCATAAACCTCACTGTGGTTTACTCTTTTTTCTCACCATACGACAATCGATATTCTTAAATAGAAACTGTAATTTCTTTCAAATCATACATCCTGCAGCCTCGTTTCATAACTTTATCTATAATTTCATTTGTGTCGACATATAACTCTGCTCCAAACAAATATTTCAGTTTCAGAATGCCCATCAATCTTCTCAAATTACCTTCTTTAGTTGGCACCATGATTGTGTCTGAATTGGATTACAAGGAAGTATTCCTGCTAAGTATAAACTCCCGTCGTGCTTATTATTTAGTAAAAACTGCAAGAGTCACGGTTTCAAAGATAACATTTCGATTCGAAGAATGTTGTGGATTTAACACATTTGCAATTGCAGTTTTGATCAATAAGAAATGGTTTCCTGTTACATCATTGTTACATGTTTACAAATTGGCTTTGGACGACGTCATGACTGTAAATCTCGGACTTGGTTACGAAGTATATACCAAGTAAGTTTAAACTATTGTTATTGCGATAATTCATTTCAAAGTTGCAGTTTCGATTGGTGGCGCGAGGATAATGGAGTTTTTAATCACCGAATAGAATGTGTCAACGAGCCAATGGCAATTCAGAAAGCGTTTCAAGATCATATCAATTCAATATTTCATTGCTCCGAAAATAACAAATTGTCTCTATCGACAAAATGGAAAGGAAGTCTGCCAAATATTACGAATGTAAAAGAAGTTGAGATAGAAGATTACTATGTAGACTCACCGATTTTAACGAGAATTTTGACGAAATATCCCGATCCTCATACCCTATCTGTCGAATCGAACATTGTTGGAGAAATACCAAAAGATTCTCCATTTTTTCAAGTTGAAAATATTGCTATTCAATCTCGTTGCGGACCAGATTACTTTCCGGTAATAGTTTTTGTTTGGATTTTCAATCTCAAATTACTTTTTTATTCAGAACTTCGTTGGTCGAAACATGTGTTTGCGACGCGCTATCTTGACTGAACAAGATCTCATTCAGTTTCTTCAAAAGTGGATCTCAAACGAAGCTTATCACAATCTGGAGACTTTTTATATTAACATGGATCCGCTACATATATTAAATCAAGATCTGATACGGCAAGCAATCGAATTCGAGGAATACGATCCGGAGGTACCAGAAAAGAGACCAGAATTTCTGACTTTTGATATACCGTAAGTGTTCTAATTGTGTTTTCCTACTATTTAATATTTCAGGTATCGTGGCTCCACTCCAACAAAGTATCGTCTCAGAAACTGGAGTTTCATCGAAATCAAGAGAATCACAGACGGAAAAAGAGCGTTCCTCAGTTTTGATCTTTTCTATTTTCAACTTTTAGTATACAATAATTGACTTTATGCTTTAAATGACTCTAATTTTGTCAAGGTTTGAATTTAAATCTCCTATGCTATGAATATTGGGAATCTTCGTATTGTTATGTACTCTGTCTATAAATATCGTTTTCATTTTCTCCCATATGTTTTTCACTTATTTTTTAATGGAGCAATGAATAAAGTTTACCTGGACCCACATTTGAAACGTTAGGATTATAATGATTTTATGTTAATCGAGTCGATTGTAATGGACCGCCCACACATTCAAACCCGAGTCTCTTGGAAGACATGACAGTAGAGCAAATCTATAAGATCTCGTCATTACAAATATTCGACGAATACAAACGAAGACTGGACCATAAGAAGAATTCCGTTGACTGGGTGGATCTGTTCGTATGATGTGTCCCCGCATGAGCTCCGCCCCGCCACCGGAGAATCACACCGATTCGAATGAAACACAGTACACGATCCATAACCTCGCTGTGGTCCACTCTTTTTTCTCACCAATCGATAACCTAATTGAATATATCCTGCAGCATTTTGTCTTATTTTCTTATTTTAAAACAGGTTCCTTGTTTCTATCTTCCATACTTTCATATGGGTGACTTTGATCCGAAAAAAAAATTGTGAACAGTTTCGCCGTTCTATCACTACTGACGTCCTGTTATCGGTTTAAATCCTGTTCGTAACCTATAGCTCTCATAAATTCTGTCTATATTTTTCATGTAGTCCCACAACAGACTGAAGATCTTCTTTTGGATCCAAGTTATCTGCCGGTCCAATTCATTTCGATGACTTGGCCAACAACTAAAAAAAACATTTTTCAAAAAATTTTAATTTTCAGAATGCCCATCAATCTTCTCAAATTGCCTCGTTTAGTTGGTCTCATTGTTGTGACTGAATTGGAGGAATACCAAGAAGTATTCCTACTCAGTTTATGCTCCCTTCGCACCAAATTTTTAGTCGAAAAAGCTAGAATCAAGCTTCCAAATGTATCGTTTCGACTCAAAAAATTTCAAGGATACAACGAATTCAAGGTTGGATTTGAACTGCATCCAACAAATTTCCAGTATGGATTGTATGAGAAGGTTTGGTACCCGGTAACATCATTGTTACATGTTAATAAATTGGTTTTGAACCAAGTTTCGACTTTGAAGTTTGGAACTGGTTACGAAGCAGATACAACGTGAGTTATAAGTAGATAAGTAGAGGATAACACATTTATATTTGTCTATCAAAGATTATTTGTACAATGTTGCAGTATCTATTTATGGTTCAAGGAAGACGGAAGTTTTCTACACCGAATCAAATATGCAAATGACCCGATGGGAATTCATAAAGCTCTTCAAAATCATATCAATTCGATATTCCACTACTGCGGAACTAACAAATTGTACCTATCAATGAAATGTAAAGGAACTCTGCCAAATATTACAAATGTCAAAGACATTGAGATCGTGGACGAAACTGTTGAACCAGAATTTCTAACTGAAGTTTTAACGTCGTATCCCAATCATCAGAGTCTGTCTATCAAATCAAGAATTGATGGAGAACTACCGAAAAATTCTCCATTTTTCCAAGTTCAAGATATTGCGGTACATTCTCACTACGGGACGGATCTCTTTCATGTAATGTTTTGTTTTTATGAATTTTCAATGTTACTGTACAAATAAATTCGCCTTTTTTCAGAATTTCAACTGTCGAAACATGTGGTTGCGACGCGCTTTCTTGACTGAACATGATATCATTCAGTTTCTTCGTAAATGGATCTCAAACGAAGCTTATCACAATCTGGAGACCTTAGCTTTTATTAGAAACTCAGGGAAATCAATAAATGCAGCTCTGGTACGGCTGACAATCGAATTCGAGGAATACGATCCAAGTGAACCGGAAAAGAGACCAGCTTATTACGATGTTGTTACGCCGTAAGTTTTCCGGCTCTTTGTGACAAGCTGGGGGGGGGCATGTGAAAAGGGGGAAGGGGCCCAAATAGAAAAATGTGGATTAAGTTTAAATTTATCAATGTTTGAAGTTTTTCGGGTGTTTCTATGAACATTTCGAAATTTGTGCTTGTTTCCATAAAAATCCATCATCTGAAAAAATTGTGTAATTTTAAATAATTTAGCTGATATTACATTAATATAGGCTTAGAAGCACAAATATAAACGAAAATGTAACAAAAGTTACAAAAACTGAAAAGTTCAAAAAATGATGAAAAATGTTCAATAAAAAAAAACAACCGCAAAACAGGAGAAAATGGGCAAATCTCAACCTAGACATAATTTTTAAACTTGCCCCCCCCCCCCTTTTCTCATGGGCCCCCTTGTCATAAAGAGCCAGTTTTTCGATAAACTGTCTTATCCTACAATTTCATATTTCAGAATCAGGCCTATTGTACAGAGACACTCTCTCAGAAATGAAAAGTGGCTCGAACTAAAACGAATCACAGACGGAAAACGAGCCTTCGTCCAATTTTTTCATATTGTTTTTCATTTTTTTGTTCACAAAGATTCACTTGACGCTTTGAACGATGACGATGTGATTTGGGAGTTTTAGTATCCTAAAGTATTATCACCATACAATTTCCACCAGCTAAAGTCGTTTTTTTCTATTTTTTCAAAATATTTTCTTTTTTGTTGAAAAAATACCTCTTGAAATTCACAAACGGTATGAAAGTATAGCTTTTTTCTTATTTCATTCAGAATGTCACTTCCCATTTTCTACTAATATAAGCCTTCTCAAACGGTCAACTTTGAGCTCAATTAGCTCGATTTCTGTGAAAGATACATGAATTTTGTTTACCTTTATAATATTGGTTGTGTTATGATAAATATTTTATCAGTTGACAAATGTTCGGAATCGAGATAATTGAGCTCAAATTCGAAGGTTTGGTTGGGCTTCTGTTCGAGGAAATACGGTACTGTCTTTTTTGCTTCTCCTTGTTTTTTCTTGGTCAATCTGTTCTGAAATTGTTTGCATGATTTAAAAGCTTTTTAACTAATAAAAAATCCCTGAAAATATATTAGCTAGGAACTTCATGTTCGCAACCATATTATGATTCAATTGCGTGTTATCTGTAATTATGGTCCGTACGGGGTTCGAACTGATGTGGTATGCGGATGCGCTCTATTGACAAAGTTTCAGGCTGATAGCACGGTGAAATTTTCGCGACCGGGGCGATTCAGTCTGCGATTTTACAAAGTACAATGGACATTCCAAATCGGTCTCATTTTTCTGCTATATATTCTTCATAAAATTTACTTAAATCCTATGTTTTTCAAAAAAAATTATGGGAAGGATTTCGAGAAAAAAAATTTCAAAGTTTCCAAAGTGGTCGCGAAAATTTCACCGTGCTGATAGAAAAACAAAACATTGGGAGCGAGAGGCTAAACTCTCAGTGCAATATAGGAAGAGACGCAGAGAAGATTTTTGAATTAAAACGCCGCGCGAAAATTAACTTCCAGCTAACATACCCTTTTAGGTTGTTCGGAAAGCTACAGTCAAAGCCCCACCAGATTTTAGATGCGTTTCTCTTGTTATCTGATCCTTCAAACTTCTTTTTACATCGGAATATCCAACTTTCAGTAAAATGAATTATAACAGTTCAGCCTCGCGGATTATTGGGGATTACCGCAGTTGCTGCGTGGTACCGAAAGACCAGCATTAAAAAAAAAGGTTTCACAGTATTCAGTTCAACCATCAGACATGAAATTTATACTTGTCCCATTTTGCTTTTTTCTTTTTCGAAATGTGAATTCTTTGAATTTAAATGATATCAGTGAGTTTTTAACCAATTCCATTCAGATGTTAGCTGAAGAGGTGAGAGAATTCAAAAAGAGGTTTTCAGAGAAAATGAGAACTGAAACTACGAAACTAACAACGACAACTACCCCAACGACTACAAAAACTACAACTACGCCTACTACTACAACAACAACAGTATCCACCACAACCACTCTACTTGTTGATTTCTCTGTTGTGGACCCCGGACCAATGATGGTTGACTGTCCAAGTGAATGTGCATCAGGATGGTTGTATTACGATTCTCATTGCTATAAGGTAAAGTTGGAACAACCATTTATTGGTTTATCGTAAAAACTCTATTAGAAGGCCACCCCTATACTTAAACTTTGAGCGAATTTATCTAGGTTCCTGTGAAAGATATCAAAAAATGGTCAACTGACAAAAAACTTCTGATATTATGATAAATAATTTATCAGTTGAAAATTTTTAGATATCCCTAACAGTAAACTGGATAAATGGGGTCAAAAGAAAGATCTTTATAAGCAGTTGAATATATTTCAAATTTAAAAAATTCAAGGATTATTTAAACGTGTTAAAAAACCAATTTTTTTTTTTGAAAAAATATTAAATTTTAGACAAAAAAGCTACGTAGAAGCACGCGATGCTCGATGACCCATTGACCTCGGGGAGAGTACTATAAAGGAAAAGAGAAGTAGTGGAAATAATCAGTTCTCCTTTCCTCTGGGGTCCGGAGAAGGAGGAGAAGGAGCCTGGAGCTCCAGCTGGGAGCCAGCGGTCCTGGGTCCTGGGTCCTGGGTCCTGGGTCCTGGGTCCTGGGTCCTGGGTCCTGGGTCCTGGGTCCTGGGTCCTGGGTCCTGGGTCCTGGGTCCTGGGTCCTGGGTCCTGTGTCCGGTGTCTTTTTTAGGTCATGATTTCAATTTTTAGTTCTTGACCTAGATTTTAGTTTCTAAGTCATGACCTAGATATCCATTTTTAGGTCATGACCTAGATTCCAGTTTCTAGGTCATGACCTAGATTTTAATTTTTTTTTTCATTTGAATTCATACAAATGAAATAAATCGCTTGAGCCATCGACCCTCTAATAGGATGAACCCTCTAACTTTGAGTCAATTTATCTCGGCCCCTGTGAAAGGTATCAAAAAGTGGTCAACTAACAAAATGTTTATCATAATACCATCAATATTTTATCAGTTGACAACTTTTTGATATCTTCAACAGGGCATGGAATATATGGGCTCAAAGTTAAGAAGGCATTCTATTAGAGTGCTTACGATCCAGCGTTATATCTTATTTGGGTCCATTTGTACGAAAAATTTACCAGTAGAGCTAATTTTCCAGAAATACAACACTCCTTCAACGTACTCACAAGCGGTCAGCGCTTGTCAAAGTCTTGGGGCTGAGCTGGTGAGCATTGAAAGTCTCGCAGAGAATGAAGCGTTGAGAAGTGAGTCGTCGAAACGGAAATCAGTTATTTTTCCCAATTTTCCAGAAGCCTATGACACAAACACCCTGGTCAATGAAGCAGATGAAACATGGATTGGGTTGAAATACACAAGTGGATCCTGGATGTGGTCCGGTGGTTCATCCGCGAGTTATTTGAATTGGGCTCCTAGTCAGCCAGCGTCCAATCAGTGTGCACAAATGATAACTGATCCTTTGAACAATGCCACGTATCAGTACCTGCGTGGCGGATGGAAGACGTACGATTGTTCCAAGACATCAGCTGGTTACATTTGTGAACAACCTGTGATAGATTGGGATTAAGACACTTCTTTTATTTGGACACTGATTTTGTTATTTCAATAAAGCACATGGCATCAGAGAGAAGAATACATAGAAAATACCGTGAAACCTCTAATAGAAGAGCCCCCACAATATCAAGTTTGAGACAATTTATTTCGCTTCTCATCAAAGATATCAAAAATTTGTCAACTGATAAAGTACTTCTGATATAGTGATAAGCAATTTGTCAGTTGACAACTTTTTGTTATCTCTTACAGGAACCGAAATAAACTCGCTCAAAGTTAATGTTGTTATTTTAATAATTTATAAAGGCATCATGTTTTAATAATCGGTTACAGATGTTTCCATAATCTATAATTCGAACAACCTCATAGACAGATTGGGTTTAGATGACAATGTTTTTGAAACAGATCTATACTTTCGAATGATCTACTTTTATTTCTGTTAGTAGTATTTGAAGCATGAAGTACTCATTTTTACTTTTCTGTTTCTTTTACAATGTAAACTCTCTGGATTTGAGTGATATCAGTGAGTTTTTTTTAATACCGTAAACTTTGAACCCTTATATCTCAGTTCCTGTGAAAGATATTAAAATTTTTTCAACTGATAAAATATTTCTGATATTATGATAAACATTTTATCAGTTGACAGCTTTTTGATATCTTTCACAGGATCCGAGATAAATTGGCTTAAAGTTGATCGGAAGGCTTCTGCAGAAAGTTAATGATTCGCAGAAAGTTGGCGGAAAGTTAAAAGTTAAGGGTGCTGTTCTATTAGAGTTTTGACTGTATTTTCCTAATTTTAGAAAAAATGAGAACGGATCCAACCACCACTACAGTATCCACTACCACGCAGCCTGTAACTTTTACACTTGTGAATCCCGGACCCCTGTTGACTAGCTGTCCAGCTGCATGCCCAACAGGATGGCAATATTATAGCTCCAGTTGTTATCAAGTGAGCATAAAATGTGTCTCAAAGGCTCTGAATGCTTCTTACTATTAGAAATTCACAACTACTGTAACATTTGCTCAAGCTGTGTCTGCATGTGAAACTCAAGGAGCAGAACTGGTCAGGATTGATAGTTTCGATGAAAACGACGCGTTGCGCAGTGAGTTTAGAATTGTAAAAATAAAATGTTTGGGATTTTAAGAAGCCTTTGACACCAACGCATTGGTAAACGAAGCTCAGGAAACGTGGATTGGGTTATCACTAACTAGTGGATCTTGGAAATGGACAGACGGTTCGGCGGCAAGCTTCACTAATTGGGCACCTACACAACCTTTTAGTGATCAGTGTGTTCAGGTAACCCCTCTTATAGAAGGGCTCCCTTCTCGGTTCCTGACGAAGATATGAAACAGTGGCCAACTGATAAATTGTTTATCACAAACATTTTATCAGTTAACACATTTTTGATATCTTTTACAGTAACCGAGATAGATTAGATCAAATTTGACAGCGGGGGCCTATAAAATATCGAAAATCCTAAAATATGGATTCAGATGATCATCGACGCTCTGAGCAATGCCACGTATCAATATCAGCGGGGAGGATGGAAAACGTATGATTGTACAAAGACATCAGCAAGCTACATTTGTGAAAAATCAGCGTCATAATTTGGAAGTTTTTGTTGAAGACTTTGACTTTATTAATGAAGTTTATTGTTTTTAATTAAAAAATACAATTCGTTGGACGAAATTGGTTCTATTTGAGACCTAATCTACCGTAAGCACCCCGAGAGAGTGCCGCCAAACCGTCAACTTTGAGCCCATATATCTCATTTTCTGTAAAAGATATCAAAAAAATGTCAACTGATAAAATATTGGTGATATTATGATAAACATTTTATCAGTTGACACATTTTTGATATCTCTCATAGGAACCGAGATAATTGATCTCAAACTTGACAGTGCTTTTCTATCACACGTTTTTTTATCAACCTTTGATCCTTCTCTCTCTCTCTCTCTCTCTCTCTCTCTCTCTCTCTCTCTCTCTCTCTCTCTCTCTCTCTCTCTCTCTCTCTCTCTCTCTCTCTCTCTTTCTCTATCTCTCTCTCTTCATTTTTCGAACTACTACACAAAGTTCTTTTTTTTCAAAATGTTTTCTTGAAAATCCAATAAATCATAAGTGTTAACAGATAGAAAAGAGTCAAGAGTTACGAAACTGATCACACTGAACTGCAAATCTCTGGAACAGCTGACACCCGCTTTTCTCTCTCTCTCTCTCTCTCTCTCTCTCTCTCTCTCTCTCTCTCTCTTTCTCTATCTCTCTCTCTCTCCCTCTCTTTCCCTATTGGTATTCCAGTGGATTCCAAACTAAAAATTTAAAGTTTCCTCTTTTTTTCAAACTCGATGAAAACCATAGTCTCCCTATTTTGCTTTTTGAGCATTTTGCAATATTCAAATGCTTTGAATTTGAACGATATTAGTGAGTCTTGACAGTGGCCGAGGGTCCTACAACGACAACTACCGTAACCTAAAATTTTCAAGAAAAAATGAAAACGAATCCGACGACGATTGCAACCACCACGACTACAACCGGTGCTCCAGAATACATCACTTTTACAATGACAACTCCTGGAGCCATGCTTACTGATTGTCCAGCTGGATGCGCATCAGGTCGGCATTATGGATCCAAATGTTACAAGGTTTCTTTAATTTCAAATTTCCAGAAAAAAACTTCTGATTTTTAGAAGTTTGACACCCCTGCAACACACAGCCAAGCTGTCACCAACTGTCAACTCGAGGGAGGAGAATTGGTACAAATTGAGGATTCCAGTGAAAGTGATGTGTTGAGAAGTGAGACAATAATATTCAGAATTATAAGAATTTCCAAACATTTTAGAGGCTTTCGACACGAATGCGCTGGTTGATGAAACTAAAGAAACCTGGATTGGCTTGGCATCGACTTCTGGATCTTGGAAATGCACAGATGGTTCCGCGGCAAGCTTCACTAATTGGGCACAAACTCAATCTTCGTTTAAACGACTACTCGGAAAGATTTTCAAACAGTTTTCGAATCATCTTTCAAAAAACGTTTCGAATGTTCGTTCGAAAATTAGTTTGATTAATGTCGAAAAACTCAGTTTGGTTGCATGTGAGAAATAGAGTGGGCTAACTTTATAAAAAATATTGCTGTTTAGTTTTCTAAGCCATCAACTTTTATGGCCTGGAAATGATATCTACCTGGTCAGTCTCCTAAGGCATTTGGCATGGTGGCCTAACTATTTCAAGTTGATTTTTTTAGACTTCTATGGTGAATGGCCTAAAACACACACTATAATAACAGGTCATTGCTATGCCGTTTTCTACAGTAGCCTAGAGAACTCAACTTGCGAAATAGTGGTAAGATGTCCAGGAACGGACTGAGTACAGTTTAGTGGTTCTAACGAGTGTTCGAAAAAGTTTTTGAAATGTCGTTCGATAATTTTCGGATTCTGCTGTTTTTGATAAATTTCTTAGAACACACATTGTGTGAACTGTATAGGAAGGAAAACATCTCCAGTAGACAGCAACACAAACTAACTAACTAAAATTCACTAACACTAATAATATTTCTAATGAATCTATTCAAGTCTGAAGTTTGGAAATTCGGAAGTGAAATAAATTAGCAGAAATTCATAAAATTTTCAGAGAAAAGTTCAGATATTTCAGATAATCGAAAATAAGAAAATGGGAAATACAAAAATGTTCAATTATTCAGAATTTTCTCAAAACTTTTCTCGAAATTATTTGACAAAGTTTGGCAGAAACATGTTTTTTAAACAAAATTTTTGATCTCAAGTCTAAGATACACTTTTAAAATTGATTCCGTTGGGCGCTAAAATTAGATTTCCTAAGCTGCTCGGTATTTAATTTTTCCAGAGATTTATATGTATCGTTTTTCCAAACTTATGTTTGTCTTCAAATTTTTTATTATTAAAATCGTTTGTTCATATAAACCGTTTATAGCAAGCAACGATGGCTGAGGAGGACAACGTTGAGTGGTGGTGTCGAGGCGAACGTGTGTCCATGTGGGCAATTCTGTCCGACACCGTCGAAGTCGAATTCACAACATTTGTAAGTTTCAAACTTTTGGTGTAAGGTTTCCTCCCGTTTCGGAGTAAAAAATAGATTTTATCATTGAGAAAACGAATTTAATACGACACTCCGCAATTCCGTTGCCTGTTGTTTAGCGCTAAACAACATGCAGCGGAATTGCGGAGCGTCGTATTAAGACACATTCTCTGTGAGAATCGAAAATAGTGCTGTACAGAAAAATTCAAACTAGTTTTTATGCATTGATATTTTATATCATAAAAGTTGGGACAGTTTTAAGATAAAAAATTTATATTTGGTTCAGACCCACCCAGTATGGTCCAAACGGTGACCAACTTTGGTCAAAAAATGAAAATTTTTCTCGATGGAGATAATGATTAGATTCAACTCGGAATAGATTAAACTTGCTATTTTGAGCATTTTTTGTGTTGAAACAAAAATTCTAACTCGTTTACTTTCAGACGAAAATTTTCATTTTTGATCCGATTTCGAAAAAAATGACTGAAAATCCGTCGTCGTGAAAAATTTCAAGGTTACTGCAAAAAAGATAATGTCATATTCAAATCCGGCGTGCAAAATGACACTAGAAAACATTCAGGTAAGTTAGCATATCCTGGGCCTAAGACCAGTTTTAGGCCAAAAAGTGCGAAAAAATGAGGTTTCATCATGTGGGGGAGTACATGGCACTAAAATTTCGCCCAAAATCGACCCTCTCCAATTTTGATGAAATTTGCACCGGATGTTGTAGTTTTGATGGGTATTATTCTGGCAAAATTTCAATCTTCGATCTCATCATCTTCGCGCATTTTGAGAAGCACCAAAAAAGAGGCAAAAATTGCTTCCAAGACTATTTTCAGTGAAAAACCAAGTGGTCCGAAAATGCACGAAGATGATGAGATCGAAGATTGAAATTTTGCCAGAATAATACCCATCAAAACTACAACATCCGGTGCAAATTTCATCAAAATTGGAAAGGGTCGATTTTGGGCGAAATTTTAGTGCCATGTACTCCCCCACATGATGAAACCTCATTTTTTCGCACTTTTTGGCCTAAAACTGGTCTTAGGCCCAGGATATGCTAACTTACCTAAATGTTTTCTAGTGTCATTTTGCACGCCGGATTTGAATATGACATTATCTTTTTTGCAGTAACCTTGAAATTTTTCACGACGACGGATTTTCAGTCATTTTTTTCGAAATCGGATCAAAAATGAAAATTTTCGTCTGAAAGGAAACGAGTTAGAATTTTTGTTTCAACACAAAAAATGCTCAAAATAGCAAGTTTAATCTATTTCAAGTTGAATCTAATCATTATCTCCATCGAGAAAAATTTTCATTTTTTGACCAAAGTTGGTCACCGTTTGGACAATACTGGGTGGGTCTGAACCAAATATAAATTTTTTATCTTAAATGTGTCCCAACTTTTATGATATAAAATATCAATGCATAAAAACTAGTTTGAATTTTTCTGTACAGTGGACAATAGGCTTGAAGTTGAGTTCTACAGAGAACGTGTCTTAAAATGTTTTTCAATGATTAAACCTGTGTTGGTTTATTTTCTTCTTGGTAGCAAAGTTCGTTTTCTATATTCATAGAATATTTTGACGTCAAAGCTCCTTAACGACACTGATTTCTGTTCATCGGCGAACGCTTATTCATGAAAAACTGAATATAACTATTTTCAGATCCTTCCGTACTTTGTTTCGAGAAGAATCGGGATTACGAACTACGAGCGGGACAGAACCATATTTTGGTGCCGGACCAGCCGGAGAGCTGTACC
This sequence comes from Caenorhabditis nigoni, assembly GCA_027920645.1. Taxonomy (NCBI): domain Eukaryota; kingdom Metazoa; phylum Nematoda; class Chromadorea; order Rhabditida; family Rhabditidae; genus Caenorhabditis; species Caenorhabditis nigoni. Next base: position 1,335,368 of record CP115868.1, read on the forward strand.
CCCACACACACCGCTAAGCCATCTACCTGATCCACGTTCCATCGAAGTCCGGATTGTTGAACCAATTCGCGTGCAAACGCAGTTGTTTTTGATGACGCCACACCCAACTGGACCCGAAAATCGCGATTTGCCGGATAGGAATCGGCGGAACTTTCAAAGAAAACCTATGGCAAGTTTTCTTCGCAAATGAGAAATATTCTGACTATTTGTGTTTCAGAGCTCCAATTTCACAAATCTTCAAAACAGTGGAGAGACGCCACAGGGAACCGACCCAACTTCCACCGCTAACAAATCGCCGGGTGACTTCGTATGGGCTGGATGTTCGGACAACGTCAAGTTCGGCAACGCGTTCGGCCGCAAATTCGTCGACCAATACGACCGTCAACACGCCACCGAGCCACGTTCCCAGATGAATTTGCACAACAATCGCGTCGGCCGACGTCTTCTCGCCAACGCGATGAATAGAGAATGCAAATGCCACGGAGTGTCGGGAAGCTGTGTCAACAAGACTTGTTGGAAGGTGATGCCAAAGTTCGATGAGTTCGCCGCCCGTCTTCATGAGAAGTATCAACTCGCGAAACTTGTCACTAACAACGATCAGAAGCTGTTTGTAAGAAGCACACCGTCTGCTGGGTTCTCCGGAAGAACAGAAAGATACGTCAAGACTTTGGACGCTTATTCAAAGAAAATGAGAAACGAGCTCATCTACCTCGATGCTTCACCCAACTACTGTGCAATCGACGTGAAAGATCGAAAATGCGGCGACAAATGCTCGAACATTTGCTGTGGACGAGGCTGGACAACGACTCGAAAAATCGTTGACGAGCCATGCCATCATCTTCACTCAGATTGGTGTGCACCGACGATTGTTAACTCGTGGTGGTAAGTGTTTTTACTTGAAACTCAGGTGTTGTGGATATTAGTCAACAAGATTGAACCGAGATTATGCCATATAAAACTCAGTCGTCTCGGAAAGACCTTGAAACGAAACGAATTATCTTTTCTAGGTTGCTCTCGAAAGCCGACACGTCGTCACCTACTACCGCCAACTCGCCGATTCTCTGCAAAAATGTTCCTGGGCTGACGCCGCAGCAGAAGCGAATGTGTCATGAGAATCCGAACATTATCAAGTACTTGGTAAGGGTCAAAAGCTAAATTTCATTTTGAAACGTTCAATTTCCAGATCTCCGGACTTCGAAGTGCACTGCACACCTGCGAGTACACGTTCCAGCGAGAAGCATGGAACTGCGCGGAACTTGTGACTAACAACGATCCGGAGCTGTTTGTAAGAAGCACACCATCAGCAGGGCTTTCTGGAAGAACAGAAAGATACGTCAAGACTTTGGACGCTTCTTCAAAGGTAGGTTTTTGCTTAGTCAGGGCATCGCGTTTGGCACCGTGCTAATGTTGAACGCGTCGCGTGTCTGCGTCGTCGCCAGCGCTTCTAGGTGCCTGTTCGCAATGCCGTGCCTAATGGTTACCAGACACGTTTCAATTCTATATTTTTCCAGCAAATGAGAAACGAGCTCATCTATCTCGACGCTTCACCCAACTACTGCGCAATCGACGTCAAGGATCGAGAATGCGGCGATCAATTCTTGTACATTTGCTGTGGACGAGACTGGCGAACGACTCGCGAAATCGTCGACGAGCGGTCCTATCATATTTTGCCATCAGAGATACATGTCAAACCCAATGGTTGTCAAAAAACTAAAAGTTTTATTTTTTAATTTTTATACCATTTCCGTTATTATCATCGATACATTGTACCATTTAAATTGCGATTGTGGTTGTCAAGGATTTTCGGTTTAACCGATAACTTATATGAATATTTTTCTGCCTTGTTTCTAAGTTAACTGTGTAGGATGTGAGATTATCCCGTCATTGTGAGAAAGTGTATTTTTAGTTTTGAGGACTTATTGAATCCCAACTACATGGATGGTCCGGACACCGAGGAAGTTTTGATTTGGGAGGCTCAAAATGAAACTCTAGAAAAGGAAAAGCTGAGGAATTGGGTCACCGAAACATAGGCTCGATTTTTGATTCCAACAGAAGCGGTTCTCTTCCTTCTAAAATTCAAAAAATTCAGTTACGATAAAGCCTATAAGCTGAATTCTACTCGTCCAGGAATCAATAAAACGTGATCAGAAGAGGAAAGTCTGATTTTCGAGCGATGCTTCAGTAACTTTGGAAAGAACTTCTCGTCGATTCATAGTGGCGTGAGTTCGTGTTCCTCTTGTATTCTACAAGCTTTAACATCCCTTGTTTCCAGCTATGCCACCGCTCGATTCGTTCTATTGTCAAGCACTACTACAGCTCGAAGAAATGGATCAAGTACAAGCAGTTCTCCAGCTCGAAACACAACGATAGCAGATACGACGACGATGAAGCTAAACGCTTCATTTCGCCCGCATCATTTTTTGTGGACATGTGTGAGAATTGTGGTCAGAGAGCGGAGAACATGGAGGTTGGGATATTTTTGGGAGTTCCTTCAACCCACAATTTGTTTCAGCTCGTCCAGCGTTCTGGAAAAACTCCACGTGGCGAGTGTCGTCCCTGTGTGATTTACTACCGAAAGATGGGTGTTCCACGACCGACAAACCTTCGGATGACTCTCTCTGAACGTCTGTACAAGGAGATCAGGTGTCAGAATGGATCGTGCATCAGCTAGTTTGTATAAAAATGACGATATTTCAGCATACCGTATGTATATGAAAGACTTTGAACGAATGATGGAACCGGCGAAAGGAGAGACGCTAATTCGACGAAAAATGGGAAAGAGCCAAACTGTAGAAGACATCATTGGACCTTGCGACTACTACTGTCCCTCACCGAATCCTCGAAATCAGAACGGGAATTCCAACGGAACTTGTACGCCATCAACGAGGCTGGAGCAGCAGGAACGCCTCCAGTGGAGGGAGCCAAACCTGAAGAATCTAAACTTGAAGAAAATGAAGCAGCACAATCTGCCGAGGAGTCAGTTTCCATGGAGCTTCCAGTCAGAAAAATGTCTTCTGTAGCCATGGAAATCCAAGAATATCTTGCTGATAGTGAGACACGCGAAATTTCAGCTATAAATGGACCCGAGACCCCAGAAGTTGTCCAGAATCCAGCCGAAAAAGAAGAAGACGTCACTTCTGCAGACCCAACCCCAGTTGCCAGCTTACCCGTGGATATCTGGTGTCGAAAGAAGACAGTCAGGAGGAGATTGAGTAGGACCCCTCTTCCCTTAATCACAGAAATTCAAATCTTTCAGAGTGCTCGCCGAGGATGGTCGTCGCAAGATGTACGACGCGGTTCAGTTGGCAAGTCGAGTGAATCAGAAGGACGTGGAATCGATGAAGGCTGAGATGTCAGCGATGAGGAATCGAATGGAACGGATGAGAGCTGATGTGGATTTGACGCCATCATTTGTCAGAAACAATAGTAAGATGACGTACGATGGAACTTGGTCGGATAGAGATCAGACAGACGTCGTGAGATGTGAGTTGATTACTGTAACACCTGTAATAGAAGGACCCCTGCTATGATAAACAATTTATCAATTGACAACTATCTTATATCTTGGACAGAAGCCCAGAAAAATTGGCTCAAGTTCAAGTATTGTTAAAGGGATCTTATTTGCATTAAAGTTTTTACAGTATTAATGCATTTGCTATAAGTAGAGGTTTCAGGCTTCAAATGGTACGGACTACAGTTCAAGCAGTTTGGCGACATACTGGGAACGAAATCCGCTCATCACATACGCGATTACTATCGTGCCAATCATTGATTCGGTGAGTTTTTTGAAGTTTCTCAAGAATTGGGATAGTTTTTGCAAGTGGAGTTTTCTATACCACCAACTTATACGCGAGAATTGACCTAATGTCCATCTGGTGGCTTTCTTAGGCCATTTTAGCATGGTGGCCTAACTTTTGCAAGTTGAGTTTTCTAGGACACCATGGTAAATAGCTAAGTAAAGACATGATATTCACCTGGTGCGTTTTCTAGGCCTTTTACTATGGTTGCCTAGAAAACTGAACTTGAAAAAGTCAGGCCACCATGTCAAACTGGCTTAGGACACCCACTAGGATGATATGTGGTTAATTCTAGGTCATAAAAGTTGGTGGCCTAGAAAACTCTACTTGCAAAAGTTAGGCCACCATCTCAAACTGGCCTAGGACACCAGCTAGGTGAATTTCTGGTTAATTCTAGGTCATAAAAGTTGATGACCCAGGAAACTCAACTTGAAAAAATTAGGCCATCATGCCAAAATAGCCTAAAAATTGATCAGGCCACCATTTATCATGGTGGCCTAGAAATCTCATCTTGTAAAAGTTAGTCCACCATGCTAAAATGGCTTGAAAATTGACCAGAAGAATATCTATTCATTTCTAGGCCATAAAAGCTGGTGACCTAGAAAACTCAACTTGCAAAAGTTAGGCCACTATATTAAAGGACCTAGAAAACAAACCAAGTGCATGCTATATCATTTCTAGACGATCAACTATGATGGCCTAGAAATATCATGTTGAGAAAGTTAGGCCACGCTGCTAAATGACCTAGAAAAATCAACATGAAAAAAGTTAAGCCACCATGCCAAAATGGCCAAAAAACTGATCAGGAGAATATCTGGCCATTTAGGCCATTTACCATGGTGGCCTAGAAAACTCAACATGCGAAAGTTATGCCACTCTATTCCTCACATGAAGATTTTTCTTCAAATTCTAAAAATATTTTTCAGTGCGTCGCCGAGCACAAGGAAATGATGTGTATGAAAGTGGCATGTTACGAGGAGAGTCGGAAGCAAAAGGAGCAAATCTTATGATAATTTTTTCATTTCTCCCTGTAATGTGTACAAAATATTTGTATTTCGTGTCAAAAATTAGGCTATCTGTATCTGTAATACCAATGTGTTTTTCCTTCGGTTTTCCTCTTATTTTAAAGTCTTTCATGTGAATTTTATTCTATTTTATGTCATAAACTACAGAATCTTTCCAGAACAGGACAGGATCCAGAACAGTCACACAAAGAAGATACAAGAAAAATAGACATCATGGGGTTACTCAGTAAGAAGCGAATCAGCGAATTGCTAGTTTTTTCCTTATGCAGAGAACCAGCAATTTGCTGGGGTCGATTGCTGAAGTTTTCTAGGCCATGTATTGTCCTCGTGGAGCTACACGACCAGCGATTTACAATATCAAAAAATTAAAGACGCATGGAGTTCCCTGCTAGGGTCTCGCTTTGATTGGTCGTGTAGCTCCACGAGGACAAGTCATGACCTTGAAAACTCTAGCAATCGGCCCCAGCCATTCGATGGCTCTCTGCATGAGGTAAAAACCAGCAATTTGCTGAATTTCTTCTCTCTTAATAACCCTATTAATAATACGAAGTTTTAACAAGTTTTGAGATTTAAGATTCCGAATGAGAAAGAAGCTAAGGGTGTTAACCGATTAGGAAAATCAGAATTCCGAAATTTTTTTCTACTTCAGGATATTAGAATTCCTTCCTCGGAAAAGTCAACTTTTGGTAACCAAAAGTTGAAAAAAGTTAAAACCAAGTGATAGGAAGGCTCTTTTTTGATCTATGGTTCGTTTTATTTCGACAAACTCCGGCTTTCTGAGATTATACTTCTTTGGAGAGGAACTAATATACCTGAAAGACTTAATAGCAGGAATAATAAATTTATGATCAGAAAACTCACGGTATATCTACAAAGAAATGATCTGGTCTCTTTTCTGGTTCATTCGGATCGTACTCCTCAAATTCGATTGTTTGTCGTATCAGATCTTCATTTAATATTTGAGGGTAGTCAACATAAATGAATAAAGTCTCCAGATTGTGATAAGATTTGTTTGAAATCCATCTATGAAGAAACTGAACGAGATCTTGTTCAGCTACGGTAACGCAAAGCAACATCATGTTTCGACCGACAAAATTCTGAATGAGAAACAAATTTGAATACCGTAAAACCTGTATTAGAAGGGCCCCTTTAATAGAAGGGCCCCTCTAATAGAAGGGCCCTCCGGGAGCGGCATGGAAAAATAGAAGGGCCCCCTGTAATAGAAGGGCCCCCGAAATAGAAGGGCCCCCTGTGAAGAAGGACCCCCTGCAGAATGTGACTTGAATTTATAAAATTTCCGTACGTTTTCAGTGAAAAATTATTCAGGAATTCCACAATTTATCAGAAATTTGTTGAAACTCTATTTTTCGATGGAAATTCTCCTAAATTTTGGTAAAATTGGCAGATTTTCAATGAATTTTTAACAAAAAATCGTCTCATTTTTCGATGACGAAATACGGGAAAATAACCGGAAAAATAGAAGGGCCCCCTCTAATAGAAGGGCCCCTGTAATAGAAGGGCCCTCCGGAGGTACCTTGGAAAAATAGAAGAGCCGGCCCTTCTAATACAGGTTTTACGGTAATTACATCAAAGATCCAAGAAACTTACGAGAAAGTAATCTGGTCCGCAGCGCTGTCGCACAAAAACATTTTGAACCTCAAAAAATGGAGAGTCTTTAGGCAACTCGCCATCGACTCTCGTTTGAATTAAGAGACTCCGATGATCGAAATACGTAGTCAAAACGTTGGTTAAATGTGTTGAGTCTACAGTATCGTCTTCTATCTCAATTTCTTTCACATTTTTAATGTTTGGCAGTCTTCCTTTCCATTTCATTGATAAAGTTAGTAGGTACGTATCGGAGTAGTGAAATATTGAATTGATATGATCTTGAAACGCTTTCTGAACTGCCATTGGATCGTTGGCACATTCGAATCGGTGACGAAATCCTCCGTTTTCCTCACACCAAGAATCGAGACTGAAAAAATTTAAAGTATTTATCTCTTCAGGGGCACTAGTCTTAAACACTTGGGGCTTTTTCACGGTCATACACAATGAAATGGTGGATGCCAGGACTGTTGGCTGCTGAGGAACATATCATGGTAGAAAAAATTCTATAGAAAAAATATATGAACTTCGTTAAAAATCAAGAGAATAAACCAACTCAAACCCCAGACATTAAGATTTCTAACAGAATGAAAGAAGCGTCTATCGGAAAAATTTTTGCATCTGCTCAATGAGGGAAAAAATAAAACTGAAGCACCAAACTTTTCTGTAAAATGTAATAAATCAGTCGATTTCCGATGAAGATGCGGCACTATTAAACTTTCATAAATTTGACAATTAAAAATTCCAAAAGTCAGAAAGTACTGAAATTTGGAAGTTTGGAAAACTGAAAGTATAAAAAAATATGTGAATATCCGAATTTCAAAGTTTTTCCCAAAAAAATTTCGAAGGCTGTTTTTTTTGAAATTTCAAGATTCCTGGATATTCTGAATTTTGGAAGTTGAGAAATTCACACGAAAATTCGTATATCCGAAAAGCCTCGGAAATTCAGAATTTAAAATATTCTTACAGAAATTCAGACATTTGGAAACCGGAAATTCGTAGTAAAAAAGCACTGTAAAATCATAAAAACACCGAAATTAGAGTTTTCGAAATCCAAGAAAGAATAATCAAAAAAGCCAGATCAATACCTTTTGAAAATTCAGGAACTTTTGAAGCTAGAAATTCGGAAATTTAGCTATTCTGAACATAGGGAGAAGTTCAATTTATAAAATTGCCGATTCTGAAATTACTTGATTTTAAAAATCTGAAATGCTGAAGTTTGGAAATTTGGAAATCTCGAAATTACGAAATTCGCAAATCCCTAACTCGGAAATTTCCGTATTTCGGATTTCCAAATTTTCGGATCTCCCGTTTTTTTATCTTGAGGTATTTGGATTTAAGACCTCGAAATTTTTGGATGTCTTTTTAAATGTCAATTCACCGAATTTCAAGATTTCTGTATTTCCGAATTTTAAAGTTTGAGAATTTTTCAAGTTCTAATTTTTTGAGCTTTCAAAATCTGAGTTTCAGAGATTTCAGATTGCAGATTCAGGAATTCAATAATTCGGAAAATCGAAAAAAGCTCATATTCGTAACCGAAATTCTAGAGAACTTCAAAACCAAATTTCAACAAAAATCACAAAATCAGTAGAATTGAATCATAGTTTTTTAGCAATTAGGAAATTCAGAAAGCCCAGACGACAGTTCAAGCAATTCAGTAATTTTTCCTCCCATTCTCATTTCAACCTGTTTATTCAGTTTTTTCCATCTCTCCGGAACCCAAGACGTCAAAAATGGTCCATTTTCAATACTTATTATGTTTTTATAAAGGTTATTCTATGATATTTATCTCATCATTATCCACACTAAAGGATGTCTCTCCCGGCTCCGAACGTGGATTTTATAAGTTGTGAGACAAGCTAAAACCAAAGTCAATTTTTAGTCATTTTGGTAGAGCCTGTTAAGGGAGTTTAAAATTTAAAAGAAACCACAGTTCTGTTGATCTCTTCAAAGCATGATTTACTGGTGCGGAATACCCTTTCCTGATTTGCTTTGTATTGAAGTTCATGTTAAAAAATTAATGTGTTGGGTCAGGTTGATAATTTGTTTTTGAAAGTCGTGTAATCTCATGTTAATCGTTTTTCAATGATTACAACAGTTCCTTCTTACAAATACATCGTTAAAATTGATGCACTTAACACTGTCTGTTGTTATGGATATCTTTATTGTTAAAAGAATAGCTAAACGTTAAAACTCACTTTGTATCTGCTTTGTAATTGAGCCCAAGATTCACAGTCAATGTGTTTTCCAATGCTAGTTTGGGAACATGTAACAATGATGTTACAGGGAACCATTGCAGCATATCAGTCACAACTCCAATATCGAATGTGTTATACCCATGACATTCTCCAAATAAAAATGCTATCTTGTGAACATTGATCCTTGCACTTTTTACTAAGCAATTGCTGCGACGGGAGCATATGCTAATTAGGAATATTTCCTGGTAATCCAATTCAGTCACAACGAGGGCGCGAACTAGAAAAGGAAGCTTGAGAAGACTGACAGGCATTCTGAAAATGAATTAATTATGAAGAATGAAAGTGTTCAAAGTCTAAAAACAAATTGAAGGAAGACGAACTGTGTTTCTTTTTCCGGAAAGCAATTCACGTTTTACTAAGTCATGTGGTACTTCGGTTTTCAAACCTGTCTGACTTTGAGTAGATCTGGAATAACCCTTTCACATGGTAGGACCAGACTTTTCCTCTCTCCTAGCAGGACGCGGACATATCTGTTGACCCAAAAGAAAGTATGAGATAAAAGCAACGGAACCAATAAAAAGAGCGAAATCGATTGCCGTATGGGTAGAAAAAATAGTGGGCAACCGTGATGGAATGTGGGCTGTGCTTCGAATTGGGTTGGTCTCCGGTGACGAGGCGGAGCTCCTGCGGGGACACATACCCCTGAGACACATTGCCAATGGTTCAGTCTTACATTGCCAATGGTTCTCGTATTTCAAATTGATGAATCCAGGTTGTGAAGGTAGTTCAAAGAGTCCATCTGTGTTGTTCACCTCCACTAATTGCCGATCGATTTCAGCTAATTTAAGATCAGATACAAATAGAATTATTGTCCAAAAATGGAAATTAATAGAGCCGAAAACGGTGAGCATATCTCACTACACGAAAAGAGCAGAATGATCTCCATTCGGGTTCAGACACTATGAGACCCCACCAATATACTCATAAAACGACAGCTTCCTCGCTTTCACCCCGTTCGAAATAATAGCTTTTATATCAAGATCAGGTGATTGCGAGGCCAAAACCCCACAACGCGTGACGTCGTTTTATCCGTTCTGTGAAACCAAGTTTGTTAAATACTTAAATTGAGCCACTTTATCTCATCTCCTGTGGAAGATATCAAAAAGTGGTAAACTAACAAAATGATTACCACAATATGAAAAATATTCTGTCAGTTTAATACTTTTTGATATCTTTCACAGGAACTGAGATACACTGTCTTGAAGTTGAAAACAAGAGGGCGGGTCAGCCTATTAGATGTAATTAATGATTTCTTCCAAAACAATTCGAACTGTTTCGAAAATTGAATCCTGAATCTGAAATGATTGTTTTGAAATTGTGGACCTTTTCAAATAAATTCTCAAAGTTTCAAATGAGAACTATGATTTCTTTCCCGTTCATCAACCTGTGATCTCTCTCTTTTTCAAAAAAAAAAACGCCCTTGTATTCCTATGGATTACACCAGATTACCCTGCGCACCTACTCGAACTGTTTTCAATCAACCAAAATATAAAATTTTCCAATTTCCCCCTATGAAACCGATAGCCTCCCTATTTTGCTTCTTGAGCATTCTGCAACATACAAATGCTTTGAATTTGAACGATATTAGTGAGTTTTGACAGTGACCGAGGGTCCCACAACGACAACTACCGTAACTTAAAATTTTCGTGAAAAAATTTTTAGAAAAAATGAAGACCAATCCGACAACGATTGCAACCACCACGACTACAACTGGTGCTCCAGAATACATCACTTTCACTATGACGACTCCAGGAGCCATGCTAACTGATTGTCCAGCTGGATGTGCATCAGGCTGGCTGTATTATGGATCCAAATGTTATAAGGTTTTTTTTAAATTTCGAATTTCTTTGAAAATGTTCAGATTTTCAGAAGTTTGACACCCCTGCAACACACAGCCAAGCTGTTACAAACTGTCAACTACAGGGAGGAGAATTGGTGCAAATTGACAGTTCCAGTGAAAATGATGCGTTGAGAAGTGAGACACAAATATTCAGAATTCTAAGGATTTCCAAATATTTTAGAGGCTTTCGACACTAATGCGCTGGTTGATGAAACCAAAGAAACCTGGATCGGCTTGGCATCGACTTCTGGATCTTGGAAATGGACAGATGGTTCCACGGCAAGCTTCACAAATTGGGCACAAACTCAACCGTCTTCCGGCCAACAATGCGTCCAAATGATCACCGATGCGTTGACCAACTCCACCTATCAATATCAACGTGGCGGCTGGAAAACTTACGATTGCTCGAAAACATCTGCAAGCTACATTTGTGAAAGAGATGCAAATGTTTAAATTATTCAATAAATGGAAAGGAATTCACATAGAGATTTGAAAGGGAATATTTTACACAATAGACATATCGGAGATTAGTAAATATCTAGAAAACATTTAGATTTCGAGTCCGAGATCTTTCCAATGATTAACCATCAGCTTCTGAGCGGCAAGAAGGGCGAAGTAGCGAACATTTGGATCCGGAACTGTGAGAAGACGCATCAGTGCTTCTTTGCCTCCGAGCTGTTCGACGTGCATCTTTCCACGCGGATAGTATCTGAAAACAAGACAATTTTTGAAGAAATTTCGGTCAAAATTACCTAACAAACTCTCCGACATCGTTAGCAGCAACACACAGAACCAATGGATCGTTGCTTTTCTCGAGCATCGTAATCAACATTTTCAAAAGTTCCTGTCGATTATCGTTGAGCTTATGCGCGTTTTCTGTCCAGAACATTTCGCATTTATGAGGTGGAGACCAGAAGAGAGCACCGTGACGCAGCTCACTCTCATACTCTTCGAACGACGTCAACACTTCGACCACTTTCTTCAGCTCTTTCTGAAGGAAAGCCATGTCATCAATCAAATCGACATCTTGAAATTTTCGATTCTCCAGATGATCCAACTTCACAAGGATTTGATTTTGGACCATTTGACGAGCGGCTTGTCTGGAAAAATATTCAGTTTATCTTTTTTCAGACGATTTTCTAACACTTACTTCTTCATATACTCGTCTTCATTGGAAGCTATCAGATTTCTGAGCGTAGCCAGCACGATTCGAATCACTTTCTCCTTGTGAGAAGTCCCCAGAATCGTCGATATAGTTTGAATCAGATTCCCACAGAGAGCCACTTCTGCTGCGTGTCCATTGAAGGTGAGAAGCCACATGCAGAATATTATCTGATACTGTATTTGAAATCCGCACTTTCGAGTCGAGTACAAAGCATGTGACAGCGATTCGTAGCCACTGATGTTGACGAATGAGACTCGATATGGATCGATTCGGAAGAGCGTTTGCATGCATCTCACAGCCGTCGCAATGTAGTCGTTGGCGATTCCACGAGTGATAGCTTCTTTCAGAGACCCCATGAAGTAGTCCAACTCGTCGCCGGTGACTCTGAAATTTATATTCAAGTTGGAAGATTTTTTTCGCCTTTCACTGACTTAATATTCCCAAACACAGCCATCTTTGTCAGAATCGAGAACGTTGTGTGCACGATGTACTGATCTTGTCGATGAAGAAGACCCAGGAAGAACGAGAATGGGGATCTCTTCAAAAGCACAGCCACCTCTTCAAAAATCTTCGTTCTGCTGACGTCTTCTCGTAGCATGTCGTCGATTATTGTCAGTGTGTATCTTACGTAGTCGTCTTTCGAAATCTGGAAAAGGTAGGGAAATAGTTACGAAACGTTTTGGTTATGAAATATCATCATGAAATATGAACATACCTGTGACATAAGGTGAACGAATGCGTAGACAGCTTTCTCCTTGAACACTGACAGCACTGTGCTTCTATCCTGTTCGGTTTCCGCTTGCTCGTAAGTCACAATGAAGTCGTAGTCACTCTGAGCGATCATTCGGGATCTGTAGGTAATAGAAGTTAAGTAATCGAGACTTTTTTGGTGAAAATACCTGGTGAAAAGTCCCCAGTTTGTTTTCATTTGACGCACTTTGTCGGCTTCCTTCTGGAAATGTGTGCGGATAAGGTCTTGGTTCTCGCCGAAGACCATTTTGTCTGAAAATAAGAATATTTTGAGGTTGAGATGCTAAAAATTGAGAGAAAAAGACAAGTAAACTACGGAAAAAAACCAATTTTCGCAGCAGAAACATTCAAAATTTCAAAAAGTTTTTGATCTCAAATTCGGCCGCTAAATTTCAAAATTGTCTCCTGGGCGCCAAAATTTTTGTTTTCTCAATTTGAGTCGCTCATTCTTCTATTCTCTTCTTGCCAGGCTTTTGTCTTCTTCTTCTTCATAATTTCCACTTTCTGTCCGAATGCGCGGCGCCACGTGGCAAGGAGCTCCTAGTGGGCGGAGCCTAATTTGCAAGCTGCCGCACAGTTTTTCATCACCGTAAGCACCGTGCGCAGCTTGCAATTCCGGTTCTTTTAGACTCCGCCCATTTTTTCCGGGAATTTTTCACTTCAATTTTCGCTTTCTTTTCACCTATTCTTCTCACTGTTCTCACTATAGACTAGAAAAATACGGAAATTTGAAAAAAAAAAGAATTCGTTAAAAATTTTTGATCTCCAATTCCACCGCTAATTCTCAAATCTGCCCCCTGGGCGCCAAAATTGTGTTTTTCAAGTCATTCTTTTTATAGGTCGCTCGTTCTTTCACTCTTTTCCCGTGAAAATTTTCGGTTTTTGTCTTCTCCGTCGTAATTTCTGTTTTCTGTCCCGAATGCGCGGCGCCACGTGGCAGGGAGCTCCCAGTGGGCGGAGCCTGAGTTGCAAGTTGCCGCAGTTTTCCTCGTCACCGTATCCGAACGAAAACCGTGCGCGGCTTGCATTTTCGGTTCTGTTAGACTCCGCCCATTTTCCCGGTATTTTTTTTCGTCTCACTTGAATTTTCGCTTCCTTTTCACATATTTTTCTCATGATTCTCACTAAAAAATCATTGTTTCAGATCACAAATGACCGGAAGCGAGTCGCGTAGCAACGATTCCATCATGTCGTTCAAGAAGGAGAACCGCGAAGCAGCTGACACGCTCAACCTTCTCAACCAAACCCTCCCATCGGTTTCCGTGCCTCCAGGCCTCTCCGACATAGAGAAATCGTTCGCGCGCGACTTCCAACCGTTTGTACAACACGATCAGATGCTGAAGACGTTGGTGTCACAAGCCGCGCGCAACGCTCTCGCCAGTCAGGATCCGTGCACAATTCCCGACGATCTACGAGAGGAGTTGATGCGACAAAAGAGAAAGGACGACGCCTTCAAGACGGCACTCTGTGATTCCTACAAACGCAGTGCGACATGCTCGTATGGAGAACAGTGCAGATTTGCTCATGGCGTACACGAGCTTCGACTCCCACAACACGTAAGTGATAGTTTTTTGCTGTCGTCCTTTTTGAGTGACGTGTTGTCGTGTTGAGACATCTCTCTGGAGACGTCGTCGACGTCACGCTTCTAGCTCTCCCTAACCAATGTTTTCTCTTTCAGCCACGTGGGCGCAATCACCCAAAATACAAGACGGTTCTCTGTGACAAGTTCTCGACCACCGGGAATTGCAAGTACGGAACCCGTTGTCAGTTCATTCACAAAATAGTCAACCCGACGTTGCTGGCACAGGCAAGCGGAATTCTGAACAACACCAGCGTCAATAATTCCTCCAACGCCTTCAATCAGTCGCTGTTCATGCCATCGATGGCCGCCGATCTCAGCATGGATCTCAACCAGAGTCTTCCAATCCGTCGAGCAGATTTGGCTCGCGCATTCGCTCGTGCCAGTCAGCTTGAATCCTCCGTCGACGACGGTGTTACACGGATGGCGCGGATCTTCGGAAACCAATTCCATCGGGATCTATCGTTCGCGGGACTTCGAAACTAATGATCATTTATGCTTCTCAATCTCCCCATTCTATGTTTTTTGTATGGATTGTCTAATCACCTCCAATAACGTTGTCCCGGTCCCTAGGACACTTCCCCAATAATTTTTCATTTTTTGTCGACTCATTTGAATTCACAGAACCCCCCAAGCTTTCTCACAAATTCCCCACATCCCCTCACAATGTATCTAGTCTGTATATTATTGTTATCTTTGATTCTTACCCCGCAGTGTTGCTTTCGTTTGTATGCTCTAGCTAAGTCGACTAATGCAAAGCTTCATAATTCAAATGTTTTATTAGGTTTTGGTTTTCATAAGTTTCAGCTCCAAATCTCACAAAATTGAGACTAGAGATTCTGCATGGGGGCAACAAACGAACGGTGGACGACGACGACTGACGTGAGGAAGGGGTACAACTAGTTTCACAATACCAGTAGAGAATCAAATGAAAAAAGGTAAGAACAAATAATATCACTGTGCATGTGCCTAATAGCTACAAATTGTCAAAGGGGAATATTTAAATAGAGACGCGGGAGGGGAAGAAAATATACACATAGTAACTGGAAGTGGTGTGGAAGTGTAAATCGGGAATTTGTAAACGGAGCAAAACAGAAAAAAAATAGGAAATGCTGTAATTAAAAAATAGGAGCCAAGAAAAGGGTATGTTTTATGTCATGATAGAGAGGGGAATTATAATTACATTCGGAAACCATAGGCTTCAATGAATTGAATAATGAAGTCTTCATTGTCTCCGCAGAGCGGCTCATTGTCGAAAGTCTCGCACTTCTGGGAGCGTCCGTGATTGAGGTCCGCTGAAAATGATAAATATTTTTAACAGGAAATTCGTATAACTCCCTTACCATCAAACCATAATCCATATCTTCCGGATCCAGCTCCGATGGATAATGAATCTTTCGCGGCGTTCACAAAGTACTGATTGTCGCCTGTCCAGTTGAATTGGCGGAGTTCGCTGGAAATTTTGGAATATAAAAACTAAGACTTGGAAGAAATTGAATTACCGAGTGTGCGGCGCTTCGCCAGTGAATCTCCACAAGAGACAACTGTCACCAGTGCCAAAGTAGTGGTCTGATGGGCGGATGGCAGATGACACTACGGCTCCGAAGACGTGCTCTTTGGTGTCGCGGATGATGAGCAGGACTGGCGAGAGGTCTTCGTCGAACTCGGCCATTTTGCGGTACATGGTGGCCAGCGAGAATCCGTGCTTCTCCGAGTTGTAGATGTTGACCCATGGGTAGCCTTCGGCACGTGGAGGGAGAATGTCCATCACCTGAAATCATCGTTTTTAATGACTTGTAGCTTGACTTGCTGTGGTCGCAATTGTGCGTAAACATGCCAGAGTGTGTTTGCGTACCCAATTCCAGAGAACCCAATCTTTCCTTTTTTGAGAAAGAATAGACAACAATAACAACTCAAAAAAGGGGGGGGGTTTATCGTTTTGTTTTTCGTTCTCTTCTTCTTCTTTTTGTGTAGAGAAAACCAATGAATTCGTTCTGTGAGAAGCGAGCAAAACAGAAAATCCAAATGATGAGAAGAAGAAGACGTAAATTGAGTTACAGCCTCCTCGCTTCTCCTCCTCTCATTAAATCTTGAACCCTGACTTCCTAATAGAATCAGTTGTCTAGATTCTAGAATCGTCGCTTTTTCAGAGCAAAGAACAAGGATTACATGTGAGGGTGGTAAGTGATTTCCACGTCTTCTAAATGTGTTGTTTTCGCTCTCTAAGAAGTGATTTCTGGATTCTCAGAGACGCCCGCGCCGTCAAAAGTACTGCAGAAATTGTACTGTACCCAGTCTGTACCCCAAAATAGAAGTGCATCTCAAGTCTTACCTGTCTGATCATGAGTTCATCCAAAATCTGCGACGTGTTGGCTCCGTCCGGGATCGGCAGCTCGAGTTCCTGGTCGAGCGACAAGCGACGGCACATTTCCGACACTGTGACGAGCTCCCATTCGCGGTTGAGCAATGATGAGCCGAAGAGTGGCGTCGATTTTTCGCCTGGAAAAAAATTTGAAAGTTATGGGGGGAAATTCAAATTCTATGTTTTCTTGTTTTTTTGGAAAATTCAGGACCCTCTCTGTGGTATCTTCTGCGGTGAGTTGTTGCGCTCTAATGAGAAAGGTGACGTGGCAAAGTTTTCTGCCGTTAAAAGCTCGATCTTTAGGCAATTTTCAACCTCAAAATCAAGTTTCACCGGCCTAAAACTTTGCCACGTCACCTTCTCATTAGAGCGCAACAGCGTTTGAGCACAGCAGTTCGAACCCTGTACGCTGGTTCCTTAAAAAGTGCTCTCCTGTTTCAGTGAGCATCGTTATTCTGTCTGTGTGTGTGTGTGTTTGGAAGATTCAAATTTCAAGGAGATCACATTCTTCTTAAAAATTTCAATGAATATTTTAAATATGCTTGTGATGCTTTGTCAATAACCACCACCACCACGATGTCCTATTGTTTTTGGGACGATCCCAGAATTCAGAATGAGCAATTGCTTCTGAGCACATGCAATGCTCACACGGAACGATTCCGGAGTTCATGAATTATTTGTGGATTTCGAGAAAGTTTCAAGAAATCTCGCGCTCTATTTTTATTCTAAAAAAAAGAATTCGCACGGCATTTTTCCAGAATTTTTTCCAGAATTTTCTAGAAGGTGTACCTGGCTGCGTCATCAGAATCTCCTGGTCGATCACCTCGCCGATGGCAGAAACCATTTGGGACAGACGTCGTTGCGACGACTGTCTAACTTTACCAAGTGGCATCGATAGACGTCGCACCGACGATCCGATCTGCCGCAAGTAGGGGCTCATCTCTTCGGATGATGCTTGCGATACGGTAGACGCCAGCGAATTGGTGGAAGTTTGAACCTTATCAACCAGGGAGGACAGCATTTCACGATAGGAGACGCCACCAGTGGGCACGTCGTCTGTGCATGATACAGTAATCAGTGGGAGAGGCATTATAAGGAAAAGCGAGTGAGATGAATGAGATGAAGATGCAACTCAAAGGAACTGAGAGAAGGGGTGGGGGTGGATTATGAAGGAAATTAGAAAAAAAAAGAGAAAAACTAGTAGTTGAGCTCGTTAACCAAATGCTAGATCCTTAAAGATACAGCTAATTGGAGTCATTTTTCCATGAGTGGCTAAATTTGTCTTCGAGCCAAGACTTGGCCCAAGAGAGGGGGCGTGGCCAATTCCTTTGACGTAGCTCTGCGTCCTGATTAGTTGAATCAGTAGCATTATAGCTGGAGGGCTCATAGACAAGGAAGAAGTACAGAAAAGATATGGCAAAGTACATTACTCGCTATTCGAGCAGAAAAAAGTCCGTGGCGGCGGGTGGGTCCGGGGAGTGCCAAAAACTTATTTCTTCTTCTCTCTTGAGTTAGTTTTTTTTTGTCGCTTTTTCGTCTTGAGTGAACAAAAAACACTCGATTCTTGGAAGACGAAAAATAGGACTGAGGAGCTTCTTCTAAACTGGGCTCCGCCCATTTTGGTAGTAGCAGTCTACTGGAAGACGTTGGGCGTCCCCGAGACCCTTTTCAAAAGGGGGAAAACATTTTTCCAGGCAAGGGGCGGGTACAGAACAATTACGGTTCTCTCAGAAGACGTTGCCCTTTTGCCCCTGTTTACTCTTCTATTTGACAGGGAAAAATAGGGAGAAGATTGAGATGTCCGGACTACAAAAAGTAGGAGGCAAGGCAAGGCGAGCTTTGAAGCAAGAAAGATTGCTGGGAGAAAAGAAGAGGAAGAATTGGGTGGGACAATAGAAGACGTCCAGCGGAAGTAACGTCTTCTGGATTACAGAAGTTTTTCGAGGAAAGAAGAGTGTAGTTCGTATTCTTCTGATTCAGATTTTGAAGCCAGAGTTTTAAATTCTAGAAGCGCGCACGTCTTCTGGATTCTTTTTTCTGACTTTATCAAAAGGTTGTGGGAACGAAAGTGAGCCAAGTCTGAAAATAACTCTTTCGAGAGAACCTTCTGGAGCAATCTACAAGGCAGATAGATACAAAATGCAATTTGAAGCATTCGGATCATGAGGACGAGCAACAGCCTCTTCTCTTCTTCTTATTCGAAAAAAGGGTGTCAAATTATATGCCCGGTTGGGCAGGAAGAATGAATTCCTTTTTTGAAGAAGGAGAAGAAGAAGAAGACGTGGAAAAATAGAGAGAGCCCTAGTACTTTTCCTGCCAGTTTTCCCAAGATTCCTCTGGGGAGGACGTAAACGAGAAAACAGTTTGTACCCATTTCTCTCTATCGGACTGATTTACGACCCCAAACGTCGGGTTTTTGAAGAGTCTAAAGAGCACCAGAAGAGCACAATGGAATCTATTGAGCTCCTTATTCTTCTTCTCCTTCTTCTTCTCCGGAAGTGGCGCCAAATTGAGGCCAGGTGAATTCGAAATGGACAAAGAACACGAAATTCGTGATTTTTTGAATTTCCTCAAATTGGCTTTGCCAGGAAGCAGAGAAACCAATTCGGACACCATCAAGAAGAAGAAGCCAATCTCGACCAAAAAATGTGGTCAAACTTCACAAGTGAAAAAATAGAGAAAAGGGAAGGATAGCGAGAAAGAACTTCTCAATTTGAACTCATTCAGAAAGGGAGAAGAAGCTAAATTGGTGCCTATTCTGTTTTTCCTTTTTTTTGCTTTTTACAGAGAAAATGGCGTTTTTGCAAAAAAAGGAAAAGATAAAAAAGTCAGAGCTGCTGAAAGGAAGTACAGTATACTTTTAGAATCCATATTTCTGGACCCACTAAATTGTATATGGTATAACTCAACGGGTACTACAACGTGATACCATGTGGGTTACTGTACCTTGTCAATGAACAAAGTTACAAGCCGAAAACCATCACAGCTTTATGACCTTGTAACTTTGCTCATAGACAAGATACAGTAATCCAAATAGTACCATTTTGTAGTACTCATTGAGTTATAACATATCCAGCGTAGTTGGTCTTAAAATATAGGTCATAGAAGAAACTATGGCAAGGGAACCCATTTTCAAGTACGAAAAGTACAGTAGGACAACTTATTTTTTGGGCAATACTATTCTCCTAAAAGTATCGTATAGCTGGGCAAAAAATCTAGTTACTTATTACTGGGGCAGCCGCCGTTCTCCCAAAAAAAAAAACTACTATTGTTTTTGTTTTGATAACCCAGGCTAGGGAGAAGAAGAGCAGATGCAATTTGACACCTCTCTGTGCTCCGGGAAGCCATTATCAATACGCTGACTCATATTATTTACAGCAACTCAGTTGGTATGATTCTTGGCGAACAGCTCCAGATTCTCCTGAGCTCTAGACATCTCCAGAATCCATAAATAGAAGAAGCAGAAGGCGTCACGTGTCTGAATCGCAGCGTCTCAAAATAATCAACCTAATGGTGGGGAGCATCATCCATCGCGCCAAGTTTCCTCCAGAATTCAAAGATGAGACATCGTGTCTCTGGATTCCAAATTTCCGGAGTATCCAAAAGGAGCAGGGCAAGAAATAAGACGAATGGAAACATGCGGCGAAATGAAGAAAAATTGGATTGTGACAAGAAAAAAAAAAGAAATGGAAAGGAACTCAATTTTCCTGAGAAAGGGGGGACCCTTTTCAATTGTGTTCACCTCCAATTTTCGGGAAAATTGAGGGGCGAAAGTTTGTCGTGTCGCATGGAGACACACGCTTTAATCGACGTCTTCGGATACAAGAATAGAAAAAAAGCTTCTTCTTCTTCTTCTTTGAAAAACCTAACAGGTGACGGGAGGAAGGACATCTGGAGAGATTCCTTGAAAAGATAATGTATTTTATTGTAGCTAGGTAGCTAAAGATGATGATGATGACCACGATGATGTTGGAGTGGAGGTTGACGTCTTCTAGAAATCTTCTTCTTCTAGAATTTCAAATTCTGGAATTCAGAAACAACCTGCTCCTATCTTTTCAAAAAGAGCAAGAGAGAAAGAAGACTTCCGTGTGTCAAGAAGATATCGGTCTATGGTCATCACGGATGAAGAAGAAGCCGGACAGAAAAGAAAAGAAGAAGAAGACAAATTGGAACAATGTGTCCTTGAAGAAGATAGAAAAAATTGACACGAAAATTTAGTGTCAACTTTTTAAAAGCGAACTTTTTAGCTTCGGAAACCAACCGTATTTGCTCTGATACCAGATAACGCGGACCGTCAACTTCGAGCTCAATTATCTCGGCTCCTATGAGAGCTATCGAAAATCTGTCAACTGATAAAATATCACTGATATTATGATAATCAAGTTATCAGTTGACCAGTTTTTGATATCTCTTATAGAAATCGAAATAATCGAGCTCAAAGTGAGCATATGGAATGGGAGCAAATACGGCAATTTTTTTCTGTCGAGTCATTCACAACTTATTTTCAGACATGCTACTCTTTAGTCTCCAAACTTAGTGAAATGAAAAACGGAAATTCGCATTTGCCATGCGGTCAAAAATTTTCCTAATTTTAGGAGCAAAGAAATTCTAAGAAGGTGGAATTTTCCAAGAAATTTGAAAGCAATTTTCGTCTGTAGTCAACAACTAAATACTTCCAAATTCAAAATGCCACTCCACCCTCTAATGGCTTCCTTCTTTAATCCTATATGTTCTTGCAAATAACATAACCATCAACAACCAAAAACATACCATTCGTGTACATCGCATACGGTGCTCCTAGAGACTTGGATCTGGTTCGTTGTATCGGCTTCGCCGCCTTCTTCTTGAACATCTTCTTCATGATGACGTGTCTGATGTTCTTCTTCTTCCGATCCTCCATCGTATCTTCGGCAGGAGATACTGTGATACTGGGGATCAATTGACTTTCTTCAACATTTTCATCTTGCTGACGCTCTTCAGAATCTTTCGATGAAGATGGCAAGTGTAGATTCGATGCAATTGGTGAGTTTGGGTGAGTTCCAACGCCAGAGTCGTGGGATCCTGTGGATTTACGAGATGTGATACTTCCCTTCTTCGACATTCCAGTAGACTCGTCATCTGAAGTTGTCTGACAGACCGTCTCCAGAATCGTCTTCTCCGCTTCTTCAGAAGACTGACGTCGAATCGAGGAGACACAAACCGTTCCAGCGCGACTGCGTGCCATCATCTGTTTCACATCGAATTCGGTGAGAATCATATTCGAATTTTTGTGTTTCTCATCATTATTATTATTGTTGTTGTTGTTGTGGTTCATCTGATTCTGACTAGTTTTTCGTTGCTGGGGATTCGAACCGAAATAGTCAGGCGGACTTCTGGTGTACGATGTGTGTGCACGTCTTCTGATCGGGATCGTTCCGTCGTCTGTGTTGTGCAAATTGGCAGACTCGTTGGCGCCCATAATTTGGGTGTGAGTGGTGGTTTTGTGTGAGTGGCTAAAAAATCAGGAGAACTTATAAAGAGATAATGATAAGGATGCGATAAGAGAGTAACGAGCAGAACGGAAGTTTTAGAAAGTACGAAAAATGTCATATGAACATGCCAGGTGTCAAAATTTGAATATTTAAATAATGTTATCAGTTGAAAAGTACAAAATATATACAGTTACTTTTATACAGGAACATCATCAACACAGAGGCGGGCGTTTTCAGGTGAGCTTATAGTCTCATATGAGAGTGTGTGGGCAGAGAGGTAATCCTAATATGAAACTCTTATCACTGATAAAGTTTTAAGAAGAATAAGAAGAATAAGAAGACCCCACTAATTCTTGATTTGTTGACATCGATTTCAAAAAAGTCATTCAAACAGAATCAAAGGTTGGGGACGGTACCATAAAAGTCGTAAATTGTGGAAGGATAGAGTGACACGTGGAATTTTCATTGTCAAGAAAATCGAGTTTTGGTGTTTTTGGGCCTTGACCTTTTTCTAGAAACAACACCAAATTTCTGGCATAAACAAGGTTGGAGAAGAGGAAGAACTTTGTTACCGCCGGAAATAGAAAAAACGTATTTTTCAGTAGATTTTCGGGCATTTTCAGAAGTCTGAATCTCGGCTATCAAGTCTCCGATCACTTTAAAATTTCGGACGGTGTAAAACAGACCTAGATTGAAAACGTTGCATCCATAGAATTTGTTGAAAATTCCTTTTTTTCCGATTTCTGAAAGACCCCTTTTTTTGCAAGTTTTCAGTACAAAAACGGCCAAAAAGAGGGATCTTTCGGACATCGGCGAATAGCTGAAAAACTAGAGATTCTCAAAGAATTATGTGAACGCAAAGCGTTCAATCTAGGTCTGTTTTAGATCCTCCAAAATTTTCAAAGTGATCGGAATCTTGATAGTCGAGCTCTAGACTCCTCAAAATGGCCGAAAATCAACTAAAATGGGACGAAAATGAAACTGATATATCGTTCAGAAACAATATAACAAAACGATATGATTCATTTTCAATATTACAGTAGTACTGTACAGTGCACATGTACTATTGGCATGTGGTCATCTAGAAAAGAACAACAAAACGTTTCCTTGAGACAGATGCTGCGATTTTTTTTCAAAAGCGCAAGACACCGAGAGATAAGGCAGCTTGAGGAGACGCAGAGAAGCTAGAGGAGCGGCGCGGAACGGAAAGGAATTATTGAATCCACGCTTGGCAGCAAAAAAAAAACGGAACAAGCCGGGAAGTTGAATGACAAGATCATGCAGCAACTGAGTACCCAAATAATGATCATTGCATTGTTTTATACTAAATCAACATGTTTTTGAAACAATTGAGTATGGCTACTTATCAGTGTTAATTATGAAATGGGGCGGAGAAACATAGGTAGTCTATTTTTTGTTTTTGGTGTGCATGACAAAAATTCTTCAGGTTTTGGGCTAGCAAAAGGTTTGAACTGCTATGGTATGCTGTTGCGCTCTAACGAGAAGGAGACGTGGCATTTTCAACGGCTTAAAAATCCGCCACCTCAATTTCTCATTAGAGCGCAATCGCATACCACAGCAGTTCGAATCCTGCGGGATATATCAAATTCTAGGCGTGTGTGCGTAAATTCACATGATCCTCTCTATCTGAAAACCAAAACTATAGAATATTGCGCGTCGAACCGTATAATCTGTGGTGACCAGGTGAACAAAATATCCTTAAATGTGACAGCGTCGCTCGCTCAGGAAAACTAGTTCAACTCAATTAGCAACTATGCCCTCTCTCTGTCTCTGTCTGTCTCTCTCTCTCACTCTCTCTTTTCAAAATTATTAGGTAAAACGGTCGCGATCCATAAGAGTTGATCTATCACGAGAGGAGAGGAGGCGCGACAAAATCATGGAAAATTTGATCAAAATTACCATGTGCCGTTTTGCACTAGTAAGAGTAATGGATGAATGGCGGCGGATCAAACATCGAACAAAAGTTCAAACTCTGTCTCTCCAGGCAGACTGTTTTTGTTATTTTTGCGGTTTTGAGATGGGGAATTTGCACAGAGAGATAATAAAACCAAAATAGTCTATTGCCGGGGTATTGAGGTCGAAAACCATTTTTGATAAGAAGAATGAAACCTGGGCAGGTTTATAATTATTATGAACATTATTTCGATGTCAGCCTAGAATGATAAGAGGAACGAGATTTGCCTAGTTCGAAATCGATAAATATGCAAATGTGAAGAAGAGAAAAAGAACAATAAGAGAGAAAGGTCAGCATATATAATAATAGTGCAAACGAGGGAGCACGGCGGATGAGGAGGGAGCAGAGAAAACGAAATAGGGTGAAGGGGACGGGGCTGCCGCGGCGGTCAGGTTGCGGCATTGAGCGGAACAAGGTGGTTGGGAGCCAGGATCGTAAGAATCTAGGATACTGTAGCAGGGGTTACTCCAGATGGATCCCATCAGTTACGGTAGGATTCTAACTATCTCAATGCAGAATATTCGACTCTTAGTAAGGATCTGACTTTCTTAGTAAGGATTTACAGGAATCGAGACAATAGAGCTTAAAGCAAACCGAATGGAAGAGGAAATACAGTAGGTTGTGGCTTTTATGGTATCTATGGAATGCGGAACCTTCGAACTCGATTGTTATTGCCAGTTATATTGGAGCTTGTGGACACTGCTACAGTATCCTAGAGATGGGAGAAAACATGGGTTGGGTGCAAGGAAACACATTGTTATGAGTCAAAGTTTCGTAGACGCGGATTGTCTACAGTTTGTGTTTCTTATCAAATTTCATAAACTTCCATGTGATATCGTAACGAAGAACACATGAGCATAGAAAAAGAAGAAGCTGACAGCCATATGTCATATATGGCCCATATGATGGTTTGATCACAGCGAAATTGGCACATTTCCCAACTTTATGAACTAAAATTACTGGGAGGAGAGAAGGAACAATGTGGTTTTTGAATTACAAGAGACAAGATAGAGAAACTTGTTCTTTACAAAGAAGACATCGAAAAGAAGAAGAAGAAAGGACAAAAAGTGATTCTGAATTATTTGACCTTATATTGAAAACAACAGCTGCAAGAGAAAAGAACAATGAAAGCCAACTTGGTGGCCTAGAAATTTCTCATTTTTATCCAAAAAAAATTAGGCTCCGCCCCCATCGCGGATTACCTAAATAACATCGGGGACATAGTTATTCTAGTAGCAAGGATTTCAAGTTCAAATCATCATATGTTCAGAGTTGGATATCCAACTGTTGGGATGTGTATTTTTAAAAATTTTCGCGCGCACAGAAGATTAGAGATTATGCACCGGGCTGGCTGTATATAGGTGGGGGCGAGCGATCGGCGTTATGATCGCTACCAATCGAAGGGTTCAAACATTTCGAAAAACTGTCATTTATTTCGAAATTCCCAACCCAATTTGCATCATTAGAGACCGCGCATCGTTTCGAAAACACTGTTTTTGCCACGTGGCACTTTATGATTTTGTTGTTCTCTTCTGGAAAATCTCGTTCTCTTTTTTGGGTGGGTTCAGTGTCAGATGATGATAGGAATCAAGTGATCAAAAAGTACCCCGAAAAAGTTAGATCAGAAGACTTTTTGTCCGAGACAAAAATTGGGGGTTGGGGAATAGGCGGAAATGGAAAAATAAGTGCGGTGTATAACCTCTAATAGAATGGCACCCAACCTGTCAACTTTGAGCTCAATTATCTCGGTTCCTATGAGAGATATTTAAAATTTGTCAACTGATAAAATATGTATCATAATATCACCAATATTTTATCAGTTGACAAACTTTTGATATCTCTTACAGAAAATGAGATATATGGACATAAAATTGACGGTTTGGGAGGGCTTTCATTAGAGGAAATACGGTATATATGGGCCTAGGAGCTTCTAGAAGGTTCTTTGTCTTCTAATGGTAGAACAATGGGTCTAGCTAGCTTCTAGAAAGTTCTTTGCCCTCTAAGAGGGGTAGAGAAAGGTGAGACGCAGACAGACAAGGAGAATGTTCGAGAACTAATTATTATATGCACTGTCAATGTCAATATTGATTCCCAAGAAACTATGAAAAAGAGGGTTACTGTAGCAGAGACTAAAACAATGTCAGCTGTTTTGGAAAATGTAAACAATTCTGCAAGACACAAAAGGAAAAATGTAACTGGTCAATTCTCTATTGTCTTTTTGCCAAGAAAAGTGATAACTGATAATGATGGGTGTAAAACAGAAGGTGGACAATGGTCGCTGATTAGAAAGTGATAAAGAAAGAAGACGACATCTTCTTCTGAAGACGTGACGACGGTGATAGGGGCGATTCTTTGAAGATGAGAATAGTCACGAGATGAAGAGAACTTTTCGGTTCGTCTTCGTCTTTTTGAACCAACCGGAGACGACACAAAAAGGGATGAAAATACGAAAATGATATCAAAAGATTGATAAATATCTACAAAATACAGATTCTCAATGTGACGTCTTCTAGGTAGAATGATGAAATCACACAAAAGAAGCCTCCTCATTACTCATTTTCCAATCGAATTCGAGTCTTTTATACGAATGTTTCCAGCTCCTTGATGATTCATTTCTCCAGCGGGGACGACCTCTTCTTATCAGTTGAACTCCCTCGTCATTTTTTATCTCTTCTATTTGCTGCTCTCCTCGATTGGTCATAATGTTTTCAGGCACAAAGTAGAACATACTATGTGTGACTTTGTGATGGATTATGTATTGTATTCAGAACATCGTGGGTGGGTTTTAAACGCGTCTTATGCATATTTTTTGTGTCTTTTGTCTTTTAGGTCGGTCGACATTTGGCGACCGCCGACCGACTCAGCCAACCGATCGGTTGAAAATTCACAAAAAAAGAAAATCGCGTACCTCCAAGCGACTCGTCGGCGTTCGATCCCAACACGATGAATCCTTTGTCCGCTGATCCGTCGCTAACCATCACCACGGACGGCTGTTCCTCGTTGGTGCCGGCAGTTGTGTCCTGGAAGAATTCCGAAGTTTTAAGATCCAGAATTTTGACTTTTCTGGATCTTCTGGATCTGTATTTTCGAACCAACTAAATTGGATATGATAAAACTCGACGAGTACTACAAAATAATACTATTTGGATCACTGTAGCTTGTCTATGAACAAAGTTACAAGCCAATAACCAACTGAGCCATGCGGTCAGAACTTTATGACCTTGTAACTTTGTTCATAAACAAGACACAGTAATCCAATTAGTATCATTTTGTAGAACTCGTCGAGTTCTATCATATCGAATTCAGTTGGTTCAAAAATATTGATCCTAAAAGGAACTATGGTAGGACTCGTTTTTCAAGTATGGAATCTACATTTAGAGCGAAAATAGAAGACGTAAGACCAAAAGGAATGAGAGAAGATGTCTCTCATTTAGTATGAATTTCAAATTTTTGGGCAACCAACGCCTCGGGCTACAACCACTCACCAATCCGTACTTATCCGGTGACCACTGCAGCAGGAAGTGGTAGATGTTGTCAGCTTGGCTACGTGGCACGGCGAACCTGGAAATTTGGTGTTTTTAGGTTTTTTCAGTAGCCTGCTGATTTAAAGCTGTCCAATTTTTATGCAAATTTTCAAAAAAATAGCTGAAAACAACGATAAAAATCACCAAAATATGATCTAAAGTGGTTCTGAAACCGTCGAAAATTAAAATGAGCCCGAAAATCATGTTAGCAAGGTTAAAAGATCCCAAAAACGTCCAAAAACTGCTCACAAAATCTGGACACTCTGACACACAGATGGACGCTTTCGGACAATTTTTCGATGCTAAAATATGCAATTTTCAGTGTTTTTCGACCATTTTCTCACCATTTTTCAGGAGAATTTCAAGCGGAAAACCCCGCAAGTTAGCCTAAAATGAGCCAAAGTTTTTTTTTCCAAATTACTATTTTCTAGCTTTTAAGCCAATAAATATACATTTTTCAGGTTTTTAAAACAGTTCAAACTTTGAAAAACTCACCAAAACTCTCTCTTCAGCTTATTCCCAAACGCGATATCTTCGTCGTACGATGGTGAGCTGGTTGAAGACTCTGAAACACACAAAATCTACGTCACAACGGAGAAATTTACTAAGAGAGAATTTCCTGAAACAAATACGCCGGCCGGCCGGGTGGCAAGCAAGCTTGCCGGGATAAATGAAGGACACTCTGTATCTCTGCGTCTCTTCCAAAGGTGCACTCTTTCCAAGTTTTCTTTGAACTACTACCCCTCTCTTTCTCTATTCAAACTCTTTTGAGCAGCACAAACCAGTTGAAACAACGAGTTTTCGAAAAAAGAAAAGTTTCGGGAGGGCCGAAAAATGGGGAAAAAGGGAAGAAAGGATGTGTTGTCTCGTGCCTTTTTACCTAATTTGCGTTGAAAGGTTCGGTCAATGAGATTTGTGTTGAGGTGCGAGGAAGACGAAAATGAAAATAAGGAAAACGAAAATAGTGGAATCGAGTGGAGATGGATTAGAGAAGAAGAAGTAGAAGTGGTTGGGAAGGAAACTCCAGTTTCCCGTCTTTTTGAAAAGTTATATATGAGTTGGGCCCTTCTTTTTTGACAAAACTTCTGAGACAAAGACGTTTCTGACAAAACTCACTCTTCTTCTTCTTATTTCTTGTCAATCTAACTGCCATGTAGAATGGGAGAAGAGGTTGTGACGCCGTCGAATCGTTGCTCTGGATTCGGCTTCTTTCAATGATTTGATCGACGTCGGCGAGCAGATCGTGGGGCATCTCGTCGCTGGAGGTGGCACATGCGAAGCTGAAATTTTCAAAGATTATCAGGGTAGAAGTTGAGCTACCTGTAATAGAAGGGCTCCAAAACTTTGAGCCAATTTATCTCGGTTGCTGTCAAAGATATCAAGAAGTTGTCAACTGATAAATTGTTTATCAGAATATCACAAATATTTTATCAGTTGGAAATGTTTTGATATCTTGCATGGGAGCCGAGAAAAATGAGCCCAAACTTGGCAGGCCCTTCTATTACAGGTTTCACAATGTTTCATAAGGAAACCTACATCACAAATTTCGATACAATTTTCAAATCTAGGCACTAATCTGAACATTT
Source organism: Caenorhabditis nigoni (assembly GCA_027920645.1). Taxonomy (NCBI): domain Eukaryota; kingdom Metazoa; phylum Nematoda; class Chromadorea; order Rhabditida; family Rhabditidae; genus Caenorhabditis; species Caenorhabditis nigoni. Next base: position 1,364,305 of record CP115868.1, read on the forward strand.
CCAGAATCCGTTAGTCGTCCGTTTTAGCCAAGTTATAGGATTTTTAGCACCAAAAATCTCGTTTTTTCAATATTGAAACTGATATACCGTAAAACCTGTAATAAACGGGCCCCCTAATTTTCAACTTTGAGCCAATTTATCTCGCTTCCTGTTAAAAATATGAAAATTTTGTCAACTAATAATTTGTTTATCATAATATCATATACAATTTATCAGTTGACTACTTTCTGGTATCTCTTATAGGCGCTGAGATAATTGAGATCAAACTTGACAGTGTAGGGACCCCTCTATTACAGGTTTTACGGTACTAGGCTGAAACTCACGAGCGGATTCTAGAATTTTCAGAATTGTGTCTAGATATGCTATTTTTAAGTCTATTTTGAAATTTTCTGGATATCTGAAATTTCCAAATTTTCGAAAATTCTGAAATTCTGCACTTTTTTGGACTTTTCTCTAGTTCCGAAATTCCGGAAATTTTGGAATTTTTTCTAGATTTTTTGCCATTTTTCCATCCAAAAAAACTCACACACTAGCCCGATTCTCCTTCGCCGAATTCTCCCTTGCTTCTGCTGTCTGTCTCCTCAAATCCTGTAGTTTCGCCAGCGATTGCTCTCGCTTCATAGCCATCGGACTTTTGGCGGGTTGCTGGAATTTTGTAACAATTTTTAAAGAAATTCAAACTTATAAACTTCTTCTGGGACCTCTACAGAAGCCACCAAATCATAGCTATCTGACCGTTTTCGAAACGGTTTTCTGAGTAGAAAAGCATTCATAGTTTATGTACAAAAAGGTGTCAATATGCAGTTTTTCGAAATATTAGAATGCCGAAAAATGCAGCAGTAACTTCCAAAAAGCGGATTCGGACGGGACGGAAGCGTCGATGCGCTCACATAATCTCGTTAATATCGTTTTTCGGCATCAAAAGAGACGACGGCGACACATTCAATTTCTCTCTATTCATGCGACCAGTTGCTTTTGATTACTTACAACATTACATTCCCCTAGTAGGTGATGTTCGGCTAATTGTACCTTTCCCCATGGAACAATAGCATTCCAGCGTCAGTTTTATGTGGTATTAGGTCTCACAACGACAAATACAGTAACCTAGGAATATATCTTCCGCCGATTTCTCTGCCAATTTTCCCGAAACAAGTCGTTGAAAACGTTGACAGAAACGCACACAAATTGAGAATTCGGAAAAAATAGTTTCAGGTTACGGTAGTTGTGGGACCTTCGGCCACGGCCTCATTGCTCACCTCAAAATCGGGTACACTGAAAATCTCCTGAACGCCGTTGATGCTTTCACTCATCAGCGATTGTCCTTTATCCACCACACGACCGGCGACATCAGCGGCTGCCTGAAAATCAAAAATTTGTCTGGCTGCCCTGATAATTGTCCAGATGTCCCCCTACCTTCGCCCCGTTTTCAATCCCTGACTGTAGTGTATCCGCAGCACTTTTGGTATGCGTCACCACTCCATGAGCCACGGTTTTGGTCCCTTGAACAGCGGTCCCCACAACCTTCTCCGCTCCTGACGTCACTGTTCCTTGAATGGACTTAGCTCTAGCGCTTAGCGTTCTCCCGAGCTTTCCAAACGATCTTCTCGCCGCGTTTGGAGAGAACCGCCCGATATTCTTGCCTTCTGATGGCGTATCCAATTCTGAGAAACTCCGTGGCCTTTCATCGTTACTGCTAGCCTGAGAAGAGGTCCTGGATCGAGATCTGGCTCTCATCTGAACTTCCTCATCTCCAAGTGTCGCTGCTCGAGTGCGACTATCGTTTGCTTTGTGCTCGTCGCAAGGGGAATCTTTGGTCTCTTCTGAAATCGCTGGAAGTGCGATGTCGCTTCCGAACTTTGGTGAGTGGTTGGAGTCGACGGATCCAGCTTCGAATTGGACTTCTCCGTTTTTGGGGATGTCGATTTCTTCTTGGTTTTTTACCACTTTCTGGAAAATGGATTCATTGAAATTTGTATTTATTTATCTTCTGGTGCAAAAACCCTGAGATGAGATCCCACACCGACAACTACCGTAACCTACAAATATTTATATTTTTCCGATTTTCGGAATTTTTTAAAATTCCTGATTTTCAGCTCAAATTTCAGCTGAAAATTTATTTGTTCGACTAAAAATCGCCTGAAATGGTTTTTTTCGGCAAAAATGACAAATTGTTTTTCAGCGAAAGTTGTGAATTTTTGGGGTCATTTTACCAGAAAATTCCAGATTTTTAGTTCAGTTTACAGCGAAAAAGTCGTCTTTTTTGACTAAAAATGGCCTGAAATTGTTTTTTCAGCAAAAATTACGAAAATCGATTTTCAGCGAAATTCTCAATTTTTTCAGTCATTTTTCAAGAAAATTCCAAAATTTCAGCTCATTTTTCAGTTTTTTTTTGCCGAAAATGACTAAGATCGATTTTCAGCGTAATTCTCAAAATTCTGGGCCATTTTTTCAGAAATATCCAAATTTTCAGCTCATTTTACAGCCGAAAATGGATATTTTTTCAAATAGAAATGAGCTGAAATTTTTTTTCAGCCAAATGACTAAAATCAATTCTCAGCGAAACTCTCAAAATTCTGGGTCAATTTTCGAGAAAATTCTTGATTTTTAGTTCAATTTTCAGCCGAAAATTGATTTTCAAACTGAAAACAAGCTGAAATTTTTTTTTTCAGTCAAATGACTAAAGTCGATTTTCAGCTGAATTTCTCGATTTTTCTGTCATTTTTTCTGAAAATTCCTGATTTTCTGTTAATTTCTAAGCGAAAATTTTGTTCTTTTTTCTGATAACAACGACAAAAACCGATTTTCAGCAAAATTTTCAACTTTCCGGGTTTTCATTGTTAGATTACGGTAGTTTTCGTTTGTCGCGATCAGTGATCTGCGACTGCTAGACGACCTTCGTAAAAGGACACCTTCCGCGGCTAGACAGAACCCCGATCGGAGATAAGGATACAAAAGTGAAAGGAGTCACCTCGAAGAAGAAGCTTGCCGCAATGGGACCGGAATACTGCCTAAGGAGTCAGTATTTAAGGAAATTCTAAATGCACTTTTATTCGTTATCTATCAGTTATTCATCAATTGTTTAATTGAACACCGTCTTGCTGCTTCTCTCTCCCCCATCCCCATTCATTTGTATTTTACTTCTTTTACTTAACTACCTTATTCAATAAATACTTATAACCACTGAACCACTTAGTATTCACCACCAAATAAGGAGTCATAGTATCTGTGGCCTTTATATCGTTGTGGGACCTTCGGCCACGGCCATCAGCGAGAAATATTACCTTTGGACTATCTTCTGGCGTTCTCAAATGCTCCGGATCAAAGATATCTCTCTTCTTCTCCTCCTTATCTCCTGTCAACCCGCTAATCTCCTTGTACACCGATACCGACTGAATTTCGTCCATGCTGAAATTAAAATACATTTGTTAGAAGGTTTTTTCTTCACGAATCCCTCACTTCGCCACCATTCCATACAAATCCGGGCCGTTCTCTTTGACCAACGGATGCGAAACATCTGGGTCGAACATCAGACAGTTCGGTGTTACGAGCAGCGTTCCCGATACGGTTCCATCGGATTCTGTGACTTGTTTCACTTTGATCTTCAGAAACCTTTGCAGACAATCCGTATCCGCTTCTTCGTTACTGCCACGTGGAATCGGTGCCGACTGAGCTTTGCTGAAGGATCCCCGACGGACATGTGCTGGAACCGCGCCGCCCGGACCTTTTCGTATTCCGTCTTCTGAAAAGAAACAATCTTTGTTCTCTTTTTTCTCATTTCCTGGTGCTCTGCGCACTTATAAAGACAAAATGAGCTTTTATAAGTGTGTGCGCACTTGTTCTCTCCCTCTCATTATTTTTTTTTGGTTGCTTTTCTGTTGCTGTTGTTGCAAGGCGCACTACGAACCTGCATTTTCAATCCCCGATATTTGATTTCCAGAGGATTTCAAAGAAGACGTGGAAGAGGGTGGATCGAAGACGTCGTCAGAATTCGCCAACGGCACCAGAATCTTCTGTCCAGGGAACACCATTCGTGACGCCATCTTGTTGAGCTTCATGAGCTCGCCGACTGTGCAATCGTGTGACGCGGCGACTCGTTCCAGAGTGTCCGTTTCTGTTATTGTGTAGTCCATCTGGAAATGGATTTTTGTTTGAAAAAGAATGTTCTAGAAGTGTAGACGATGAACAGTAAAACAATAACAACTGAACTATGAAACTAAGAACAAAATAGGACTAAATTGACTTCGAAGAGTGTTTATATCGACCGTTTAATTGTCTGCAGTCTCTCTTTTTGCTATCTAAAAGAAGAGAGAGAGAGAAGTCTAATGTCGAAGTAAATTGGAATAGGTGACGAGAAGAAGAGACAGGAACGCGAGACAAATAAATAACAGCCTGCGAAACGGTGGCACGCGGTTAGATGAAATTAAATCTTCAACTAGTGACCGAACTGTTTATTGAAGACCGGTTATTATTGTGGCTGGAAGGTTGTTCTATAAACAGTGGGGAGGGAGTGAAAGAGCACAGGAAATTTTGTTATCAGTTAAGATAGTGATATTGACTTTTTATTTTGTTCTTTTGAGCACATTTGTAGCCTTTTTCAGTAGCTTTTTCCAGACAAAAATGTCTCCAAAATGTAGAAAAAACGAGGAGATTGCGCGTAAGATCAGGTGTCTACAGTAGTCGAATGTATTAGATCTTACGCAATGTTGCGGACGCATCAATTTTTTGATGACAAAAAATAGCAAAAATTGAAATTTACAGCTGAAAATCAGAATTTTTCTCGAAAAATGAGACGAAATTTCGAGAATTTCAGGTTTCTTTCGTGAAAAAAAAGACATTTACAGCTAGAAATCATCATTTTTCTCAAGCAATAAGAGAGATCAACAAGAATGGTGTTTTAAATTCCCAAACTTTCAGGTCTCCATTCAAAAATCACACCGCATTGATACGAAAGGAACTGAACATTATATGCAAATTCGTCCTTTTTCAGGGCGAATTCATCCCTTAAAATTGATACGCAGCCTGCCGAAAAAACTTGGTTTCTCTTGCTATTTACGTCACAGTAGCTAGAAGGCTGCAAAGATTATTAGGATACTTATTTAGGCAATGTTTTCATGATGAATTTTGACGACGACTCTGCGCCCAGAAAGTAATGTGCGTGTGGGGTGAATTAGGACGAGATGCACATCGAGGCAGTCGCTTCTTTTTTCGTCTCATACAAAATTCAAGAGTGTCGCATTCTGCAGAAAAAACGGACCTCACCGTGTGTCGCTTAGCGAAGAAAAAAGAACACAAGTGTTTTGTCTTGTCAAGAAAGCTCTGCCGACTCGGTCTTTTCCAACACAACAGACTCACAAATCGAATCATTGGTTCCATTCTTTTCTCTATTTTACTTTACTCTTTTCGCTCTGTCTAACTCTCCTATCTCTCGTAGTCAGCAGCACGAAATGTCTCTTTTTGCTTCTGCTGCTACACTGAATTATCATTTTTTCTCGTCGCGCACATAAGTGCTGAAGGTCCCAACACAAAAAAATTTGAAGAAATTTGAGAAATCTATAATAGTTTTTGTTGAAAAAAAAGAAGAAGAATAAGGAATTGGAGGACATAATAAAAACGAATAGTTGGCTGGGCGATCGAGAGAAATGAGAAAAGCGGGTCAGCAGCAGCCATGGTTGTTTGGCCTTGTTAGTTTCATCTCTAACAAATCTAAATAAGGAACGGGGGTGACAACTTTTGCCTTTTACAGCTTTTTGGAAAAGTACGAAAACTAGTTGTAGAGATCAAATAAGCAATAAGGTGGTTGAAATTCTAGCGTCCTGGGGTTTTGGGTCAAATAGGGGAATTTCCGAGACTTTGAAATACAATAGCCTTGCTCCAAATACAGTGCGTTCAATAAGGATAGGACCCCCCTCGATTTTGAGGGTTCCGGAAAAATTAAAAATGATATGAAAAATCTGTGATTGCCATTCGATTCAGAATACAAAATAACCCCGGGGTACAAATTTTCATGTCTCTTGCACTTTCTGTACTCGAGTTATACCCAAATGCCACTTTTGCGACCGTTCAATAAGGATAGGACCACCCTGGAAAATGAAAAATCTCAAGTGTTTTAGGGTACAAATTTGAACTTTTTTCTTGGAAATTGTTGTAATAGTCTCAAAATAGCCTATTTTGAAAGTGTAGACAAAAATTGATTCCTCTCATCAAGTTTTAGAAAAAATTATTTTTGGACATTTTCGGCATTTCTTGGGTTTTTGGAATAAATAGCGGATAACTTTGCTCCTGGGTGAACTTTCGAGCTGAAATTAGTTGAAAATATGTTTCGAATGATCATGGTCGTGTTACGGGTGTTCAAGGCACTTTTGAGCTATAGTATTATTCTTGTGCGAAAAAATTGGTGTTGTGGCCGAATTTTCTCCCAAGTTAGGCCACCGTATTTCATGGCGAAATTTTTTGAAAACACGCCGGAAAACGAGTGCTACCGTAATCCACCAATCGTTTTTTTCGCGATTTTGACCGTTTTCTTCCCTAGTTTTTTTGAAATTTTCATGAATCAGGTCGGAAAATTGGGGAAAAACGAGAAATATCGATAAAAAACCGAAAAATTGCGAAATTATTTATTGGTGGGTTACGGTAGCACTCGTTTTCCGGCGTGTTTTCAAAAAATTCCGCCATGAAATACGGTGGCCTAACTTGGGAGAAAACTCGGCCACAGCACCAATTTTTTCGCACAAGAATAATACCTCAAAATTGAGCTCGAGTTTTGTATTGAAAAAATATTCAAAATTGGAAAATTTTCGAATATGTCAAAAATGTTTGAATAGTGTTCTAAGTGATTGAAATCGCTATCAAAATTGTTATTTTGTAAAGAAAAATAAATTAGGACAATAAAATCAGAATTTTCGACAAAAATCAGAATAACCGAATTTCAAGGTCAAATTTGGAAATTTCAATCCATCTTAAATTACAAACAGCGGCTCAAAACAGCATAAAAACCGTTAGTAGACAATTCAAACCACTGCAGCAGTATTTTCTATGAGTTTCAGTTCAAAATCTTACCCGGGAGCAAAGTTATCCGCGAATTATTCCAAAAACCCAAAAAATGCCGAAAATGTCCAAAAATAATTTTTTCTAAAACTTGATGAGAGGTATCAATTTTTGTCTACACTTTTAAAATAGGCTATTTTGAGACTATTTCAACAATTTCCAAGAAAAAAAGTTCAAATTTGTACCCTAAAACACTTGAGATTTTTCATTTTCCAGGGTGGTCCTATCCTTATTGAACGGTTGCAAAAGTGGCATTTGGGTATAACTCGAGTATAGAAAGTGCAAGAGACATGAAAATTTGTACCCCGGGGTTGTTTTGTATTCTGAATCGAATGGCAATCACAGATTTTTCATATCATTTTTAATTTTTCCGGAACCCTCAAAATCGAGGGGGGTCCTATCCTTATTGAACGCACTGTATGACAAATACCGTATTTCTTCTAATTGAAGCCCAGCGAAACTGTCTACTTTGAGCTTAATGATCTTGGTTCCTGTTACTGATATCAAAAATGTGTCAACTGATAAAATATTTCTGATTTTAGTAGGAATAATTTATCAGTTGAAAAATTTTTGATATCTATCACAGGAATCGAGATAATGAAGCTCAAAGTTGACAGTTGCGCTCTATTAGAGTGTTTACGGTATAAGTCATGTTTGGACCAAGGTTACTGTATTTAAAACTTTCTCCACAGAAATGTCTCTAGTTTGACCCAACAAAAAACCCGGAACGCCAGAATTTTCCAGAAATCTAAAATTTCGTCTCTGCTGACACAATAACAGTGGAGGGAAACGGACATACAGAATTTCGTCAAAAGCTGACACAGCCAATCAAGATTATCCGTAGCAAAAGAAAAGGAAAACAAGGGAAAAGAAAAAGTTAGGCAGAGAGAAGGAAAGAAAAACGGACACAAATACATATATACATCTACATATATATGTAACCCAAAAACAAAAAGAGACAAAGTGTATCCAAAAACCCCGTCCCCCAAGTTTTTTTTTGTTTGGGAAGAAGAATGAAGAAATATGAAAAGAGAGCAAGTTTTGGAGATTTATGAACCCTTTATGTGTTAGTACTTTAATTTCTTTCTATTCTAATTTGGTCGACCGCCAAGTGGTCGACAAGAAGTTTGAAGGAGAGAAAAGAGAAAGCACGAAGATTAAAGTCAGGAACCGTTTTTGGTTCTTCTTTGTTTTTAGAAGAAAAACGATTGGGTGCACCTAGGGTGCTTGGGAGAGTTGAGAGCTAGTCGGAAAATCGAGAAGACTACGGTAAAACCTGAGCTACCGTATTTCCTCTGATAGCTGGCATACCCAGATCGCCTACCAATTTATCTCGGTTCCTATGAGAAATACCAAAAAGTTGTAAACAAATAAAATGTTTATCATAATATAGCAAACAATTTATCAGTTGACTACTTTTTGATATCTTTTATAGGAATTGAGATAACTGTGAGCTCAAAGTTGACGACTATTTTTTCGGAAAGTAATGTAAATGCGCTCGAACGCTAATATTTCAAAGAGACGTTGGTCTCAATGGGAAAGCTAATGGTGGAACTATCAAGTTTTACGGGTTTGCGTCTACACTCTATTAAAAAAACGGGGGAAAATGTATTTTAAAACGTGTTCCGGAAAAGCACCAAATTCAAGAAAAATACTATAACACTTCCGTTTTACCTGCATCTCGGCATGTCAACTTTGAGCTGATTTTTCTCGGTTCTTGTGAGAGATATCAAAAAGTAGTCAATTAATAAAATGTTAACGATAATATAACAAACATTCTATCAGTTGATAACTTATTGGAATCTCTCACAGGAACCGAGCTAAATTGGCTCAAAGTTCAATTCTGGTGGCAAGAAATTTGCTGAGACTGATTTTTCTAGGCCATTTGAAATTTCAATTTTTTTAAATTACGGTAGTCTAGAAAATCAAAATTGGAAAAATTTGGACTTATCGGTATTCTCGGATCGGCGGCCTCACGGCCTGTGCAGCCAATACCCGAGATTGGGCTATTTCGACTCCTAGGCCATCCTATATGGACCGTTCAAACTACACACACTTTTTGCGAATTTTCCAATATTCCCAGCTCCTTGAAATCAATTCAAAATACACTTTCCAAGATGTTTACTTTCCAATATGGGGGTGCCAAAAAACGACGGGCGGGTGGCAAAAGAGAAAAGAGCAAAAAACTTCTTCCTTGGAGCCCCACATGGAGGCTCCGGGGGTCTTGAGACGACGTCTTTTGCTTCAGTCTTTTTCGGAGAAACTGAACAATAGAAGAAGGAGAAAGAAGGAAAGGGAAAGAAGAAGAAGAGCAAGGTTGTTTTCTCTTGTCGTGTTTGCAGAAATGTGTCAAAAGGATTAATTTCAGAGAAGAATGAGGCCCTTGACCCCTGGAATTCTCTTTTGGGTTAAGAGGACAAGAAGAGAGGGTTCTTTCGATTTAAGAGCAACTCTCTCTCTCTCTCTCTCTCTCTCTCTCTCTCTCTCTCTCTCTCTCTCTCTCTCTCTCTCTCTCTCTCTCTCTCTCTCTCTCTTGTTGCTCCGTCGGGGATTCGTCGAAGCAACACAAACTGCCACATAGATATCCATCTGACCGACGACATCGTCCTCTTCTTCGACTCTTTTCCCATTTTTTTTTTGAAATTTTATTCTGCACATCAATCGAGATAAATCAATTTTGAAAGTCCCACTGAGCGCAGAAGGAAAAAACTTGATACATACACGATTCACATATTTTTTGGACTTGACACAATGTCCCTTGACACCAATTTTTTAGTGGCCGAAATGGCCGTGGAAGAGAAAAAGAATGAGTGAAAGAGAAATGACTGAAAAATTGAGAGATTATTTATGAGTTATGTGAAAAGATGGAATCGCCAAAATTAAGAAAAAAAATTAAATGCTGCAAAAGTCTCTAGAGAGTATACCGTCAACTTTGATCTCAATTATCTCAATTCGTGTAAGAGATATCAAAAAGTGCTCAACTGATAAAATGATTATCATAATATAGAGAATAATTTATTAGTTGACAACTTTTTGATATCTTTTACAGGAACCGAGATAAATGAGCTTAAAGTTAGTGGTCCATCTTTTAGAGTGTTATACTGGTAAGCAGATTACTGTAGTTGCAAATTATGACTACATTTTTAATGTCAAGTCTGATTCATTATTTTAAGAGTTTTGTACTTTTCTAGACAGGATTCCTGATGCAAATTTTGGTAGAAGTACAATTTCTTGAATTTCTGAATTTTTTTTTGTTATTTTGTGAAAAGAAGTACGGTAGTTTCACTTGAGAAATCGAACACATTCCAGTTAGCTATAGGATCTGAAAAATCTCGAATACATAGTATCTAGAATTCACAAAGTTCATGATTCTGATGATCTCAAAATTTAGAAATGTAGGAAAATCAGAGAGCCCTCCAAAATTCGAAGATTTTCGATTTTGTACGTCTTCCAAAACTAAAAAAATTTTTACGTTTCTTTTACGTTTAGAGCTGCTTATTATGATTCTACCGTAACCCAAAGAGTACGTACCATAGAACCTATTAGAATTTCCCCATTACCGGATTCCTGTCAGAGATATCAAAAAGTGGTTAACTGAATAAATGTTTGTGATACTATGATAATCATTTTTTTAGTTGACCACTTTTGGATATCGGTTACGGGAGTCGAAAGTTTGTACTATAGGGTGTCTACACCAAATTATCTCCAAGTGGACAGTCAGGGTGCCACTCTATTAGAGTGTATACAGTATTCACAAATTACATCATTCCTTTTTCACAACACAACACTTTTCCAAACCTGGAACGCTGGGACAATCTTTGCCGACCCTGGTGGTGCTGAGGACACCGATCCGAAACTTCCCATCCGAAGTGGTGACAACCCCCGAAGGGATCCGATCCGTGTGATGAGCCGATCGGTGAGCATAGTTCTGAGGAGAGAACTTGAGTGAAAAAAAACTTCAAAGCACAAAAAATATATGAAAGAGCAGGACAAAAAAAACTACGAAAAAAATCGAGGAAATGACTGGGGCGACTCTGCCGACATAAGTGAGTGTGTATTGGTGGTGTTCATTCATATGGATGACTGCATCGAATTGAGAAGAAGAAGAAGATGTTGGTGGAGGAAGAGGAAGAAAAAGGAGGGAATGTTTTCAACGAGTGTGATCTTCTGGAGCAGCTCCTTCCTATTGGCGCCGCCTTTTGTGACGATTGTATTTGGAGAAATGAACAAAAAAGGACAAAGAAGATGGGAAATGAATAAATGAAGGATCTCAAGGAGGACCCCTTTTGAAGAAAAAAGAAACAAGAAGAATGAGAGTTCGACGATCAGCACTCTTTCATTTGGAGGAAGAAAGATGGAATTGTTTGGATGGAGGGGCGGAGCGTTCGGGGAGCTATTGCTACATTTGGGCTTAATGGGCGGAGTCATGGAACTTTGACTGGGGATCTTGAAAGCCGAGATTCCAAGATTCTGAGATTCTGAGATCCCGAAATTCAGAAGTTGAGCAATTCTGAAATTGTGAAATTTTGAAGCTCTGAGATTCTGAGATTCTGAGATTCTGAGATTATGAGATTCTGAGATTCTGAGATTCAGAGATTCAGAGATTCTGAGATTCTGAGATTCTGAGATTCTGAGATTCTGAGATTCTGAGATTCTGAGATTCTGAGATTCTGAGATTCTGAGATTCCGAGATTCTGAGATTCTGATATCTTGAGATTCTGAGATTCTGAGATTCTGAGATTCGGAGATTCTGAGATTCTAAGATTCTGAGATTCTGAGATTCTGAAATTCTGAAATTCTCAGATTCTGAGATTCTGAGATTCCGAGATTCTGAACTTCTGCGATTCTGAAATTCTGAGATTCTGAAATCCTGAGATTCTCAGATTTTGAGATTCGGAGATTCTGAGGTTCTGAGATTCTGAGATTTTGAGATTCTGAGATTCAGCGATTCTGATGACTTTTCATCAACCATACATTTTCAAAAGAAGCCCAGATTCTCCAAATTCTATAATCCTAGAGCCCAGTGATTTTCTTGAAAATTACAGTACCCCTTTTTGAAAATCTAGACTTCTGAATCTCAAAACTTGTAATTGCATTCGGATACAAATCCGAGAATCTTGTCTGGAAAACTACAAAAGTCGAACCAGACTGATTAGACTAGACAACCTATTTTCAGGAATTTCAGATATATTTTTTTCAAGTTACAGATGCTCTGACCACCCAGTTTTAACTCAAATTTGCTGCTAGAAAATCAAAAATCCACTCCAAATTTCCGCTGCACCGGAAATCAACTCATCGCGTGATCCAAAACGGATTTTCTACATGTGCGTAAAACCAAAAAAGAAGAGATAGAGAGAGGATTAATCGTTCATCGGACTGCAGAGCAAAAATTTGCAGTCCATTCTCTTTGTGTGTGCAAAGGAATGGAGTCCAACGATTGGTGTATAAAATAAAGTACATCGGTGAAGTTGGTTATCTAGAGTGAGGAGCACTTTTTTTTGGCAAAAGAACACACAAAGGAAGATTCAGTTAGTTTCGGAAAACGATGTGGAAAAGAAGAAGAAGAAGACGTGGAGTCTTCTTGCCCTTCTCAAGTTTCACCGTTAGACCTCCCAATCCTCTACCATATCAAGTTGCCATTGTTTGAGCATTGCTCCGTTAGAATAGGTATATGGGAACTCTCTCACGTCTTCTGAAAAAGTCAGAAAGCAGAAGATGAAGGAGAAGAAGAAGAAGACGTTTGCTAAAACTGACAATATGCATGACCGAGTTTTGAGTTTTGACGACGACGGCAACGTTTTTCAAGTCTGAAGACGTGACGAAGTCGAAGAAAAAGCAGCTAACAACAAAAATTATAGCAGAGCACCGAAAAAAGGAATCGGGAACCCCAACGACACTAACTGCGTTATCCGTTTTTTCAGTGGGGTCGAAACTTCGTTAGGAGAGAAGCTTTTTAGGAGGCGGAGATGAGATTAGTGTTGGAGAATGGAAATGGGAACGGGGGTGACACCTAAAAACATGGGCGGAGTAGTTTTTCAGAGAGCCAAGAAATGTTTTCAGAAAAAATTCGTAGAAATTCATGGAGCATTCACACAAGGCTTAAAATTAAGAATCAAGGTTTTCCGAGGCTTTCTGACAACTTTGATGTCACTTTTAATGAAGATTTTGAGAAGATTTTGTGGGCGGCTCTTTGAAAATAAAATACGGATGGGGTACGGTAGTTCAGACTACATAGAGTTTTGAGATTCTGAAAAAGTTAAAAAGTGAAAATTTGTCAAAAATCGGATATTCCGATCCTGAAAAATTTTAAGATTCTTTACGTTGTTGAGGATATCTAGCTTGTTGAAATTTGGCAAGATCATGAGATTTTGGTGGATTTTGAGAATCTTAAATCTCATTTAGAACTTCCGAATCCAAGAATTCTGGATACTTAGGTCCTCGGAATCATTAAATTTTAGATTCTCAAATTCCGGGTTCTCAGATTCTCAGGACCTGAAAATTCCGGGTTCTCAGAATCTCAGAATCTTAGAACCTTAGAATCTCAGAATCTTAGAACCTTAGAATCTCAGAATCTTACAATCTTAGAATCTCAGAATATCAGAATCCCAGAATCTCAGAAACTCAGAATCTCAGAATCTCAGAAACTCAGAATCTCAGAATCTCAGAATCTCAGAATCTCAGAATCTCAGAATCGCAGAAGTTCAGAATCTCGGAATCTCAGAATCTCAGAATCTGAGGATATCAGAATTTCAGAATCTCAGAATCTCAGAATCTTAGAATCTCAGAATCTCAGAATCTCCGAATCTCAGAATCTCAGAATCTCAGAATCTCAAGATATCAGAATCTCCGAATCTCAGAATCTCAGAATCTCAGAATCTCAAGATATCAGAATCTCAGAATCTCGGAATCTCAGAATCTCAGAATCTCAGAATCTCAGAATCTCAGAATCTCAGAATCTCAGAATCTCAGAATCTCAGAATCTCAGAATCTCAGAATCTCTGAATCTCAGAATCTCAGAATCTCATAATCTCAGAATCTCAGAATCTCAGAATCTCAGAATCACAGAATCTCAGAATCTCAGAATCTCAGAATCTCAGAATCTCAGAATCTCAGAATCTCAGAATCTCAGAATCTCAGAATCTCAGAATCTCAGAATCTCAGAATCTCAGAATCTCAGAATCTCAGAATCTCAGAATCTCAGAATCTCAGAATCTCAGAATCTCAGAATCTCAGAATCTCAGAATCTCAGAATCTCAGAATCTCAGAATCTCAGAATCTCAGAATCTCAGAATCTCAGAATCTCTGAATCTCAGAATCTCAGAATCTCATAATCTCAGAATCTCAGAATCTCAGAATCTCAGAATCACAGAATCTCAGAATCTCAGAATCTCAGAATCTCAGAATCTCAGAATCTCAGAATCTCAGAATCTCAGAATCTCAGAATCTCAGAATCTCAGAATCTCAGAATCTCAGAATCTCAGAATCTCAGAATCTCAGAATCTCAGAATTTCACTCCATTCAAAAAACTCGGCTGAAATCCCAAAAACTTGTTTTTCTGCACAAATACATATGCTTCATTCTTTCCAGAACTTCCTCTATGATTAATTCGTAAGTCCTCTATTGTTATGAATAAAAGATAAGCTCCACGGCGTTTTTTTTCTCCCAATTTACGTCATTGGTGTATATGTGTGAGGGCAACAACAACATCTCCAAACATATTCACGAGATCTTCTCCTAATGAGGTGAACAAAGAATTCTTTCACTAAAGGAAAAGAGTCAAAACGATAGAAGAATACATTCTGCTTCAGAAGACGTAGAGTCAGAAGAAGGAAAAGCGAGAAAAAACGTATTTGTTGTCTTCCAAGACCCAAACTAAACACTAATCGGGACCGATACACATGGTAGTAAGCCTCAAAGTGTCAAAACATGGAAAGCAAAAAAACGAAGGGAATAGAAAAAATGGTGACTTTTAGTGGCATGAATAATTGAAAGGTCTGAATGGCTGGACGAGAAAAAAATATATAAAAAGAAGAAGAAGAAGAAGGAAAAAGGAGAAGATATCAGATTAGAAATCGACCACCGATTATTCGAGAAAAAGACGACGACGACTCTTTTCATCCAGACCTTTGGTCTTTCCGGTTCGATTTAAAAAAAGAAAAAAAAATGCGAAGAAGGAGAAGAAGTCATCAGGAGACAGCACCAGGAAGCCGTTAGTATTAGAAAAAGGAGAGATTAGCCTTTAAAGACTAGTTGCTTTTCAAATCAGAGGTTTTCAGACCATCTGGAGCCTAACACTGAAATTCTGAATTTTTCAACTTTCGATGCTTTGAAGTAAAAGTTTCTATAATCCGAAGTTCGGAGTCTTTTGAGTTTTTAGAATCCGAAAATTGAAAATCCCACCTGGTGGCCTAATAACTTGATTTTTCTAGGCCATCATGGTAAATGGCCTAGAAATAACCTGATTTTCCAATGATGTGTTTTTAGGCCTTGATGGCCTAACTTTTGCAAATTGGGTTTTCTAGGCCACCAAGGTAAATAAAATAGAAATAGCTTGATTTTCCCCTGGTGTGTTCTTAGGCCATGATGGCCTAACTTTCGCAAGTTGAGTTTTCTAGGCCACCAAGGAAAATAACCTAGAAATTGGCTGATAGTCACTTGATGTGACTTCTAGGTCATTTTAACATGGTGGCCTAACTTTTGCGAATTGAGTTTTCTAGGCCACCATGGTAAATGAGCTAGAAATCGCCTGATATTCCCCTGGTGTGTTTTCTACGTCATTTTAACATGATGGCCTAACTTTTGCAACTTGAATTTTCTAGGCCACCAAGGTAAATAACCTAGAAATAGCCTGATTTTCCCCTGATGTGTTTTTAAGCCACGATGGCCTAACTTTTGCAAATTGGGTTTCCTAGGTCATTATGGAAAAATACCTAGAAATGACCGGATAATCATCTGGTGTACTTTCTAAGCCATTTTAACATGGTGACCTAACTTTTGCGAATTGAGTTTTCTAGACCATCAGCTTTCAATATTCTTCTCATCTAGAGTGATCTTTCATTCAGGATCTTCGTTGTTCCTACAAAAACTGATCTTTCGAATTCCTAAAAAAGATACCAGGAAGTCTCTTCTAAATCACTCTCTTTTCAAATTCATTCGCGTGTCTAGATTTCTGAGAAAAACGAAAAATTTGATGATGGGGGGAGTGATGGAAAAGTGTTCGATCGTGTTTGACACGAAAATATTTTGGGATAGGGATGTTTGGTAGAAAAAAAAGAAAACATGAATATCGAAAAAGTTTTGAGAGCCAAAAAAGTGGAAAATTGTGACTTCTGATATGAAAAAGTCTCAAAAAATGCCACGGCTCAAAAAGCACAAAATCTATTTTCAGAATCGTCCTTCTCGTACCGAGTACATTCTCAAAACTATGCTAATTTTGAGTAGCACCTCATCGCCTACATTAAACCTGATTCTTAGACGGCGACTCGCCGATTAGACACGTGTTAGAAGTAGTCAACGACACCTATATTATTTTTTTCAGCTAGTTTTGTTTTTTGTAGTCTGGAAGTGGAGAAAATAAGAACAGAAGCTCATTTTGGAGTCGACAAAAAGCAACAGGAAAAATGAGAAAAGAGCTTAAAAATAGAAAACAATAGTGTTTTTGAAGTTGTGCATTGTGTTTCTAGGAAATTTCAGCTTCTCAGTTAATCCAGGTCCGTCACACTTGCTGAAAAAAATAGTCAGGAAGTCTGAGAATTCGAAGAATCCATTTCAGGTGTTTTTGATAGAAACAGGTGAATTGGAAGAGTTGATTGCTCATGTTGAAATTGCTCCATGAGGTTTTCAAAGTTTCATAATTTTCGAGAAGAGATTTCATAACTTTAGAAAACTTTAAAAGTTTGAAATTGATAAATTTGTGCTTAATTGGCTCAATTGGAACCTCAGGATACACATTCCTAAAATCGTGGAAACTGTAGTAATCTTGACTATACAGTAGTCCAGCAGTCCTTAAACACAGTAGTTCGCATATACAGTAATTCTTGAGTAAAGTAGTTCTCATATACGGTCTTTAAAAACTCCAAAATGTTAAAATCGATATCAAAATTTTCGAATTTTTGAACAACTAATTTTATGGACTATCGAAATTCTAGATACCGTAAAACCTGTAATAGAAGCCCCTCCCAAAGTTTGAGCTCAATTATCTCGGTTCCAGTGAAAGATATCAAAAAGTTGTAAACTAATAAATTGTTAATGATAAAATGATAAACATTTTATCAGTTGACACATTTTTGATATCTTTCACGGGAGCCGGGATAAAATCACTGAAAGTTTTTAGAGATGCTTCTATTACAGGTTTTGCGGTATTTGGAGTACCAAAACCTAGTTAAAAAAAAATACAAAGAACACCAATCTCAAAAATAAAAATTTTGTGCTTTTTTAAATTTTTGTCTCACTGCCTAATTAAAAATTGAGATTCCAGAAAAAAACATTTCTTAGAAAATCTTTAAAAATTTTCTTTAAACTCAAAAAATAAATTATGAAAAAGTGGTTGGGGGCGGTGTATCAGGAAGGAGGTATATAATTTGTGCAAAGTCTCCTTCTCTTGCTCTTTTTTCTCATAGAAAAATCTTAACATAAAATGTAGCAAAAAGACTTCATGAGAGTGCACATGACAAGATGTGTGTGTGTTTCCCACGACTCTCCTCCCAAAAAAATTGGCGACTCATTTTTTTATTCATCATATACTTTCCATCTTTGAGCCAAAACCCAAGGCCAAGGGTCTTCTATTCAAACTGCGTCAATTCATAATCTTTTTTCGGATAGGATGAATGATAAAAATATCCGATTTTTGGGATTAGGGATTTAAAAAAGACTCACCGCTCGACCTCGTTGAGCTGTTCGCGATCTCCACATGTTGAGAAGAACCTGGAATAGAAATTAAACCTTTAAGAAGATTTTTAGAGATTTTGAGAATAAAGAATTCGTCATTTTTCAAAGAGAATTTCGGGTCCATTCAATATAAACAAATTTTTTATTTTAATAAACATTTCAAATAAAGTTAGTGATGAAACTCGACCTTCTTCAAAAAATTAGGACTCTTTCAAAAGTGAGCAAACTTCAAAACCCGACTCATTCGTATTTTGTAGGCTCTAAACCACGAAACTCTAAGCCCAATAATCTTCTGAAACTAACAGAAAACACAACGAAACAGACAAAAAAAGGCGGTAAATTTAGGTAAAAGGATGGAAGCGTAGTTGGACTGTTTAACAAGTGCAGAAATGACGAGAACCCTATAGATCATGAAAATCGGAAGAGACGCAGACAGGAAGACGAATCGGTTGCCCCCAACTGTATTGACAAATGATGCGAGAATGTGAAAGAGACGGAGGTGAATAGACACGACGAGACGTCGCATCATATTCACAAAATCGACGGAGATAGAACAAGAATCGGTGATACGGGCAAGAGAAGACATGGCGAGGTTGTCGGGTCGTGCACTTTTTATGTCTCACTTTTTTCATGGCTTTTAAAATGATGGTTTTTTTCTCACGAGGATGACCAGTGTCATAAAAGGGTGGCGAACAATTACCTGGACTGACAATTACCCGGAAAAACGGGTATGTCTTTAGGCATAAGTATCCTGGAAACACGAAAATTTGTAGGAATATAATTTCACGTTTGATTCAAAGCTACTGAAATTTTCAAAGCGATTCGTCAAATCTAGGTATTGTTACGACAACTTTGACAAGCGATAACCCAGCTCAAGGTTTATCAAATGATTTGAAACTTTGCCAGTATATTGATGAATTAATTGAAGTGTCGTACTCCAAATTTGAACTTAGTAGAATCCTTCACTCAAGATTCATGCATGTACAAAGTTTAAAAACCCGAGAAGTCAAAATACTTGTGTTCTAGACTTTGTGTTCCTAGACACTTCACAGACTGTTTTTCTTTCTTGTTTTCCCCTCTGGATAAGTATTGGCGTCTGCTGTTTTATAGTATCTTTTATCTCAAAATACTTTGATTTTTTCTAAAGATTTTCATTTCTAAAATTCTGAAACAGTCAACATACTGTAGACACTCTAATAGAAGGCGAACCAGGCCGCTCTCAAAATCAGAACCAATTTATATATTATATAACGTAATTGAAAAATCAGTATATGATATTCACAGTATGTGATATTTATAGCCAAACTAATATCAATGTCAGGAACAATTGATGAAGAAGAGAAAAGAAGCATCAAAAAATACATTACCGTATTTCCTCTCATAGAAATCCAAGATTTTTTTCAACCAAATAAATAGAAAATTATTTAGAAAATTAGAAAAAAAACGACTTTAGCTGGTGGAAATATATGTTGATACTGAGTCTACCTTAGGGAAGTGAATGTACCGAAATCCTTAATTACAACGTAATCATCGTCGTTTGAAGCGTAAAGTGGATCTTTGTGAACAAAGAAATGACAAAGACCATGGAAAAATTTGACAAAGGCTCGTTTTCCGTCTGTGATCCGTTTTACTTCGAACCACTCCTCGTTTCTGAGAAAGTATCTCCTTACCATAGGCATGATTCTGAAATACGAAATCGTAGGATAAGACAATTTATGATAGGAAAACTTACGGTGTAACAACATCGTAACGAACTGGTCTCTTTTCTGGTTCATGTCGATTGTATTCCTCGAATACGATTGCCTGTCGTACCAGAGCTGCATTTATTATCCCTCTTTCTTTAAAGAAACTTAAGGTCTCCAGATTGTGATAAGCTTCGTTTGAGATCCATTTTTGAATAAACTGAATGATATCTTGTTCAGGTAAGACAACGGAGTAACATCGCATGTTTCGACCGTTGAAATTCTGAAAAAAAAAGAAATTATTCGAACATCGAAAATTGAAAATTCTGAAAAAACAAAACTTTACATGGAAGAGATCCGTCCCGTAGTGAGAATGCACCGAAATATCTTGAACTTGGAAAAACGGAGAATCTCTCGGTAGTTCTCCAACAATGTTTTTTTTAGAGATAACTAGGCTCCGATGGTTGGGATAAGTCGTCAAAATTTTAGTCAAAAATTGTGGTTCAATAATTTCGTCCGGTATCTCTATCTCTATGTCTTTGACATTCGAAATATTTGGCAGATTTTCTTCACATTTCATTAATAGGTACAATTTGTTAGTTCCGGAGTAGTGGAATATTGAATTGATATACTCTTGAAGAGCCTTTTGAATTCCCATTGGCTCGTTGGCACATTCCATTCGATGTAGTAATTTTCCGTCTTCCTCGCACCACGAAACAAACCTGGAACATTGTACTTTTGTGTTACTGAAAATTACTGAAAAAGAAGAAGGACTCACTTCGTATCTGCTTCGTAATCATTTCCAAGCTTCACAGCGAAAACTTCTTTTAAGGCCAATGTGTGCAGCACGGATGTTACCGGGTACCATACCTTCTTATACACTCCATGTTCGTGATTTGTTGGATGCAATTCAAACCCAATCATGAATTCGTTGTATCCACGACATTTTTGAAATTGAAATGATACATTTGGAAGCTTGATTCTAGCTTTTTCCACTAAACATTTTGTTTGGCGAGAGCATAAACTAAGTAGGAATACTTCCTGGTGATCCGATAATTCAGACACAATCATTTCGCGAATTAAACAAGGTAATTTGAAAAGATTGACAGGCATTCTGAAAATCAAATTTTTTTTAGAAAATTAGACTATTTTCAAAAGAGAACTAGTTACAGTTTTACTGATATCTTCATAATGGTCATCGAAATAAATCGGACCGGCAGATAACTTGGATCCAAAACAAGATCTTCAGTCTGTTGTGGGACCACATGGAAAAGATAGACAGAATTTACGAGAGCTATATATAACGAATAGAATTCAAATCGCTAACACGACGCTGACAGAAATAGAAAAAAAATTTCGGAACAGAGTCATTCATATGGTATGGAAAATATGATCAATGAACCTGCTATAAAGTAAGAAAATATGACAAAATACTGTAGAATATACTCAATCAGGTTATCGATTGGTGAAAAAAAAGAGTGGACAACGGAGAGGCTATGGACCATTGACTGTGTCCCATTCGAATCGGTGTGATTCTCCGGTGGCAGGGCGGGGCTCATGCGGGGACACATCATGCGAACAGATCCACACAGTCCACATAATTCTTCTTATGGTCCAGTCTTCGTTTGTATTCGTCGAATATTTCTAACGGCGAGATCTTATAGATTTGCTCTACTGTCATGTCTTCCAAGAGAGTGGGGTTTGAATGTGTGGGCGGTCCATCAATGTATATTAACTTGATTAACGTAAACTCATTATAATCCAAAACTCTTGGTCTACCTATTAATCTAAACTTCGTAGCAATCTAAAATAGAAGTATATGAATTCATTCGTCTAGATTTTTTATTGTTATCTTCTTAGTCTCTTTTTTTTCAGAAAACTTTCGATTCCAAAAGTGAACGCCATTTAAAATGTGGGTCCAGGTATACTTTTTTCATTGCTTCTTAAAAAAATAAGGAAAAAATTCATAGAGAGAAAATGGAAACAATATTTATAGACAGAGTACATTGCGAACCATTACGAAGATTCCCAATATTCATACTAATAGAAGGCGAACCATACCGCTAACTTTGAACCAATTTATCTAGGTTCCTCTAAAGGGTATCAAAAAGTAATCAACAGACAAAATGTTTATCATGATATCAGAAGTGTTTTATCAGTTGACCACTTTTTAGTATCTCTCAAAGGAACCAAGATATAATGGCTCAAAGTTGACGATTTCCGTCTCCTTCTATTAGAGTGATTACGGTAGTCAAACTTTTTATATCAAACGGTTCAATGTATAATCCTTAAACAAACAACAACTTATACCAGTTTATTCAAGAGAAGAGATTCAAAAAATAATTCAATAAACACCCATAAAAATAAATCATATCCTAACAGCTGCCGTTTTTCCGTTCTTCAAGCAAACGAGGATTTTCAGTGATGGATCAGAGTAGAGATAGAAGTTGGACACGTGGAATGCATAGATCAGTATTATGGTCAGGTACTCGAAGATGGCAAACGCTTCATAAGCTGAAATTTATATATTTTTTTCTTTTAAGACTCCCAAAATTCTAAAACTAACCTGCTTTCACACAAAACACATTGTGAAGAATGAAAGCAATAAAAATGGTGGGTAGTGTAATCACAAGACCTAGTAGGACAGTGGCCCGTCGTCGACCGTGTTTTGGATTCTCGTCTTTAGCTGTGAATCTCATCAGAATCGTGAAGACTGTGTAGTTTATGATGGTGGAGACTGCGAAGCCGGAAAAGAATGCCACGTGGAATTCTGGAATGTTTTGAGTGGGGGTTCCTAGATTCTTTTAGAATCAATATTTCTAGACCAATCAAATTGGATATAATAGAACTCGACGAGTACTACAAAATGATACTATTTGGATTACTGTATCTTGTCTACGAACAAAGTTACAAGCAAAACACCGTCTGAGCTCAGCTTCACAGCTTTATGACCATGTAACCTTGTTCATAGAAAAGCTACAGTAACCAAAATTGTACCATTTTGAAGGACTAGTCAAGCTCTATGATAAAGATGTTGTTTGGTCAAAAAGTAGTAAATCTGAACAAAGTTACAAGCCAAAAGTCGTCTGAGCTCAGCTTCACAGCTTTATAACCTTGTAACTTTGTTCATAGACAAGATACAGTAATCCAAAAATGTTCATTTTGAAGGACTAGTCGAGTTCTATACAAATTCGTGTTGTTTGATCAAAAAGTAGTAAATCTCAACAGAGTTACAGGCCAAAAACCGTCTGAGCTTAGCGGTCATAACTTTATAGCCTTGTAACTTTGTCCATAGACAAGATACAGTTTTCCAAATAATATAATTTTGAAGGACTCGTTAAGCTTTATCATATCTGATGCACTTAGTTAAAAATTTTCATTCTAAAAGAAAAAACTGTTACCTCCACTTTCTCGTTCTCCAACTGTTGCCAATAATGTTAGGAACAGTGACTGGAATACAGAACTGATCACCATTACAACTCGTAGAAATTGAAGTTTGTTGGATGTCGAAAATGTTAGAATATCTGAATTTAGTTTTTTTAAAAATTGAAATTTCAAATTGGCTCACATTGACGAAGCACTACCATAAGCTGAAGAGGTACACTTGACAATGAAAGCAAATTCCATAGTATTCTTTCAAGTGGAAGATTTAGAAGTCGTGATACAGAAGGGAGGTAGACAGTCTGAAATTTTCAGATTCAGATTTTAGAATTTTTTTTCTAAATTAACTCACCCTACACCCCCAATAATAATCGTATAATAACCCAGTGTCTACAGAATATCCTATTATAAAAGCCATCAAAACTCCTATCGCTGGCATACTCATTGCAGCTTGAAACACATTTTTCAATGGTATCCTTGCCAGGATCACCGGGCCTCGGGCGGCTTCAAAACGATAACTTGGCATTATCGAAATCTGCAAAAAAAAAGAGTTTCGACCACGGCAGGATTCGAACCTACAATCTTCTGCTCCGTAGGCAGACGCGTTATCCATTGCGCCACGCGGCCACACTTTCGGAAAGAGTGGGTAGGAGTATATGTGTCGGCGAGTTGCAATGGGTAACGAGGAAGATAGAGGGAAAAAAAGTCAAAATGTTGAAATGAAAGAAATAGGTAAAAAAAGAAAAAAGTACCTAACCTGACCATCGCAATCGTAATACAACAATAAAAAAAGAAACGAATCGATGCCAATTCAATTCAGTCAACATAAGAGATGACCTTTGCCTAGTTTTAGTCCCGGTCTCACTGCGTCTCCCGCACTTTTTGTATAGACGAATATGCTAACCATTAGGTCACACGAATTCATGATGATGATGATGATTCATTCTACATCTGTATTGGTCCGATGAGAGGACAATAGACTAGAAGGGGCTGAATATGGAACAAGTTTTGATGAAAGAATAGTGTGTATAGTGTGTACAGGTCAAAGTCACAACTAATTGTTCTAGAAGATTCGAGATGATGTCAATATCAAGAAACATCAATGATTCATATTTGAAAAAGTAAAGCCTGAAAGTTTCAGACGATTTCAAGAGATTGTGATAACAACTTCCTTAAATGGTCATTTTGAAAAGGATCCCCTATTTTTCAAGCCAATTTATCTCCGTTCTTGTGTAAGATATCAAAAGTAGTCGACTGGCCGAATGTGTATCACAATATCACTAACATTTTATCAGTTGACACATTTCTGATATCTTGCATAGAAGCCAAGATAAATTAGCTCAAAGTTTATGGTATCTTCTAAAACTTTGACCAACTCTTTCTCAATTCCTGTAAAAGATATAAAAAAACTTTTAACAGCAAAAATGTTTGCTTTAATACTATGAATATTTCATTAGTTGTTACCTTTCTGATACCTTAAACAAGAAACGAGATAATTGGGTTCAAAGAGACATTCTCTTTAAGAAGTTTAAAAGATTTCAGAAGAAAAAAAATTGAGTTTCATTTAAACGTGACAATAAATGTATTATTATTATTATTTTAAAAATCCGCATGGCAAAATATTTTCAGCAAATTTAAATTTCTTTTAAAAAAACGACGTAAAAACCCACCACCCTAGATGACCCATTGACCTAGGGAGGAGTACTATAAAGGAAGAGGGAAATGGAGGGAAGAATCAGTTCTCTCTTTCTCTGGGCTCCAGAGAGGGGAGGAATCCGGGACAGGATCCTGGCTCCTGGAGCCCGGGTATGCAACCCGGGTCCCGGAGCTCGGCTCCAAGAGCTCGGCTCCTGGGTCCTGGGTCCTGGGTCCTGGGTCCTGGGTCCTGGGTCCTGGGTCCTGGGTCCTGGGTCCTGGGTCCTGGGTCCTGGGTCCTGGGTCCTGGGTCCTGGGTCCTGGGTCCTGGGTCCTGGGTCCTGGGTCCTGGGTCCTGGGTCCTGGGTCCTGGGTCCTGGGTCCTGGGTCCTGGGTCCTGGGTCCTGGGTCCTGGGTCCTGGGTCCTGGGTCCTGGGTCCTGGGTCCTGGGTCCTGGGTCCTGGGTCCTGGGTCCTGGGTCCTGGGTCCTGGGTCCTGGGTCCTGGGTCCTGGGTCCTGGGTCCTGGGTCCTGGGTCCTGGGTCCTGGGTCCTGGGTCCTGGGTCCTGGGTCCTGGGTCCTGGGTCCTGGGTCCTGGGTCCTGGGTCCTGGGTCCTGGGTCCTGGGTCCTGGGTCCTGGGTCCTGGGTCCTGGGTCCTGGGTCCTGGGTCCTGGGTCCTGGGTCCTGGGTCCTGGGTCCTGGGTCCTGGGTCCTGGGTCCTGGGTCCTGGGTCCTGGGTCCTGGGTCCTGGGTCCTGGGTCCTGGGTCCTGGGTCCTGGGTCCTGGGTCCTGGGTCCTGGGTCCTGGGTCCTGGGTCCTGGGTCCTGGGTCCTGGGTCCTGGGTCCTGGGTCCTGGGTCCTGGGTCCTGGGTCCTGGGTCCTGGGTCCTGGGTCCTGGGTCCTGGGTCCTGGGTCCTGGGTCCTGGGTCCTGGGTCCTGGGTCCTGGGTCCTGGGTCCTGGGTCCTGGGTCCTGGGTCCTGGGTCCTGGGTCCTGGGTCCTGGGTCCTGGGTCCTGGGTCCTGGGTCCTGAAATCAGACACTTCATGCAGTGAGATGACCTACGAGAAACAGGATCTTTTGGAGCGCTTCTGATGGTTCAGACTGAAAATATGAAAGAAATGAACTGATTGATTTTACCATTTTTAAAACTTCAATAAAATAATTGTTTGAACATTTGTGGCGTATTCTTTGTGAAAAAAACAATTTTAAATATGTAACTGATGAAACTGAGGAAATAATGAAATGTAACTAATGAGATGTGTTTCGTGAAATTACCAGTATATTATCAATTTTCGATCACTCAATAAAAAATTTTTCACAAAGTGGGTTTCCATTGGAGCCGTATTTTTCAGATTTAGACACTTATATCCTTTTGGAAAAGTAATAACATTTTTATAGAAGGTGAATTTCCAGGTTTTTAAATTTTTTGCACTTTTTGAATTGTCGAATTTTTGAATAATCCTAAAAATATTATTGACTTCAAAATGAATCTCAATTTACACGAATTTCTCAAAAATTCTTAATTTATGAGTAGATCAAAACTTCGAATCTTGGTCTACGGTTCAGATTTTTTTGCGGGAACAGAATCCTGAAAAATCATTCACTTTCAAGGGCATTTTTACTCTTTTTCTTTTTTTTTGCTGATATTTTCGAGTTCTTAGGTTTTTTTAATGAAAAAGTTGTCAACTAGAAAATTGAAGCTCTATTTTTGTTTATTATACAGTATAATTTATACTGGCCGATACTATATAACTAAAAAGCAATTATTTGAGTTTTTGAAAAAATTAGTAAATTATTTTCAGCGTTCTAAAAATGTCACCCGACAATTCTATCCATGCGACATCATGGTTCATCGTCCATTTATCGAGAAGTTTTTTCCAAAGGAAATTCTGGAAACTGTAGGCTACAGAAATGGAGGATTCAGTGCTGAAGGTCAACGGATGAAGATTTTCTATCAAGGACGTGATATGGAGAACTTTCTGCTGAAGTCCATGTCTTATCCCGGTAGCCATAGCAATCTTGGCGTCTCCAAAACAGTGCCCTACGACGTGAGTTATTTTTAGAATCAAATCGTATTTCCTCTAATTGAATCTCGCTATCGAAAATTTTGAGCTTAATTTTCTCGATTCCGATAAAAGATATCAAAAAGTTGCCAACTGATAAAATATTTATCAAAATATTTTCAATATTTTATCAGTTCAGAGATTTTTGATATCTCTTATAAGAACGGAGATAATTGAGCTCAAAGTTGACGGCTAGGAAGGATGTGTGCTTGTCGATGTTCCATCGAAACCGTGAATTTCGAGCTCAATTATCTCCATTCCAATATGAGATATCAATAAGATGTCAACTGATAAAATATTTATCAAAATATCTTCAATACTTTATCAGTTAACGAAATTTTGATAACTTTCACAGGAATCGAGATAACTGAGCTCAAAGTTGACTGTTTCAAAGTTTGCTTGAGTGAGGTTATATTAGAGGAAATACGGCAACTGGCCATGCAGTCGTTTGAGAACTGACCATGACGATCGCCAAATGGTTTGTTCTGAAACGTTGCGGTTACGATAGGACTGGTTTCAAGAAGTCACGATTGAACATAATATATTTTAGACCATTCTTTGGAACTACCGCAACCGGTATGGAAACCGGTTTCTCTACACCAAAACCATGCTGGGATGGATCCAAGCAGTGGCCATATCTGCATCAAACCTCAATAACCGTGCATTCGAAACTGGAAGCATTTCGTATTTTTTGAAGAAAAAAGAAGTTATGGTTGATGAAGATTGTATGATGATGGAATTCGATATCACAGAGTTGCGGGCACTAAGCAACGATTTCAAAAGGAGAATACGTCAAAGGCTTGAAGAAGAGGTGAGTATAAGAACGCTGACTGAGCAGTGTGTCCTTTTGACTCGGTTTCGAAAACTTTTCCTTGCAAAGTTCTCAAAATTTTGTTTTCCCCAGAATTCAAACTGAGAAATCATCTATGAACTCTAATTTGCCAACGTCGATTCAAGGTTCTGCGGATCTGGATGAGACTATCGCCGCTGAAACCCAATTCCAAATGCCGATCACAAGAAGCGTTAGTTTATATATTCTCATTTTTCAATCTCCTTAAAATTTTTTTTTGTAATACAATTTTCAGGCTTCTCGCTTAGCGTCTTTGCGAAATCCTGCACGACCAGCTGAGAGTACACAAAACTTGCCGACTACATTGGATACAACTTCTGCACGCCTTCGAATTCCAAAAGAGCGACAGGATAAGACAACGGAAAGGCCAATTATTCCATCAGAAAGAAGACTACAAGATGCGCAACGTCAACGATCGGATTTCGTGCTTTCTCAAAATTCTGGAAATCTTAACAGCCAATCGGACAAAACATCTCAAAATGGCCCAGTATTGAATGTTCAATTGGATAAGAGTCTACAGGATCAGAACAAAACTGTGGTACGTTTTGAGAAATATATAAACATACTCCACAGTTTTCATAAAATCATTCAAAGACTATGCGGGAAAAGCGTGCCCATGTTTCCTAGAAATCTTATTAATCTACCCATTTTTTGCATACTTGAACAGGACCTGTCATAGTTTCTTTCAGGGTTAATTGTTTTCGACCAACTAAATTGGAAATGATAGAATTCAGCAAGCAGTGCAAACTGATATTATTGAAAAAAAAACTGTATCTAATCTATGAATAAAGTTACAAACCATAAAAGTTGCCAATACAACCTTGGCCGAGTCCTGGAGCTTTTTTTGGATCGTTCGGTCTGGAACTTTTCTCATAGACAAGATTCAGTTTTTCAAATAGTATATTGTAGTGCTCGTCAAGTTTCATCATACCTAATTCAATTGATCAAAAAATATTGATCCTGAAAGAAAAGCTGACAGGGCCGCTTTTTTGCTCAAACAGGCCTATCTGGATTTTTGTATTAGGCTGAAATTTCACATGTTTACTAAGCAAAGTTAGAGCTTCAATTTTGTAGTTGACAAATTAGGCAAATGTGAGTTTTCACTTCAAGATCGTGTATTTTAGGTCAAACATTATTAGTTTCCAGTTTTTTGTGTAAAAATCCAATTTACAAAAACGTTGTTACCGTAATTCCTCTATAAGAAGCTGGTTCAAACCGTAAAATTTGAGCCAATTTATCTCTGCTCCTGTGAGAGATATCAAAAAGCGATCAACTGACAAAAGGTTTGTGGTATTATAATAAATATTTTTCAGTTAACCATTTTTCGATATCTTTCACAGGAACCGAGATATATAAGCTCAAAGTCTTGAAGTCGGCGCTTGCCAGCTGAGGTAAGCGATCGGTTGCCGACCTCTTAACTTTGAGTCAATTTATCTCGGTCGCCGTGAAAGCTATCAAAAAGTTGTAAACTGATAAATCGTTCATCTTAATGTCACAAGTATTTTATCAGTTGATCATTGTTTGATATCTTTCACAGAAATTGAGATAATTGGCCTCAAAGTTGATCGGTTTTTTAAACATTTGTGCACGGTGTGTCAAATCAACTGGTTGAAAATCGCGCCCCAGATAGCTTTTAGGCCAGGCGAAATTAATCAATTTAAAAGTTGACGTGGATATGACCTATATATTTTTAATCAACGTATTGCAACTCGCGATTTTTTCGCCCAACGTTTAAAAGTTTGATCCTCGGCCAGCGAAAATTTGACACGAGCTTCAAGTTAGAACTTCAATTTTATAGTTGACAACATACTTGTAACGGGCCGGGCCGGGCTTTTTCCGGAATTTCAAGGCCCGGGCCCGGTCCAGCCCGGCCCGGGCCCGGCCCGAGCCCGGCCCGGCCCGGCGGGCCCGTCATTTCACTTGTTTTGAAATTTTCAAAAAAAAATCATAAGGGGGGACCCTTATGTGATTTTTTCTGACCAAAAATTTTTTCGAATTTTTTCGTGTTTTTTCGATCAAACAGACAAACAATCCAAAAAACAAAAAAAAATGGAGAAAATTATATTTTGAGCTCAGAATTTGGCTCAAAAATACAGGTTTTTTCTCTACCGGGCCCTCCGGGCCGGGCCCGGGCCTTGAAAATTTCCTCAGGCCCGCCCGGGCCCGGGCCGGGCCGGGCTTGGGCCGGGCCGGGCCCGGGCCTTGGCGGGCCGGCCCGGAATTTTACAAGTATGGTTGACAACTTTTTTGTATAAATTCATCCCAGAGAAGTGAACGAAGTTTTGGCAATTGGCTCGTTCCAAGCGGTTTATCACATTTTGATCAATTCGTATTGGAAAGTTGTCAACTACAAAGCTCTATTTTTGTTGATTATTCTCTGAAATTTTCAGCCTTATCGAACAAGAGTTACCTTGTTTTCAGACATCCAATTTTGGATATTTTAAATTAAGAATAATTCAAATTTATGAAGCCTTGGCCGGTATTGTATAACTAAAAAGCAATTATGTTAGGTTTTAAAAAAATTGGTAAATTATTTTCAGGGCTCTGAAAATATCGTCCGACGATTCCATCTTTGCAACGTCAAGACACATCGACCATTCATCGAAAAATATTTTCCAAGGGAAATCTTGGAAAAGTTATACATCAAACATGGAGGATTCAGTGCGGAACAACAACGGATGAAGATCTTCTTTCAAGGAAGAGATATGGAGCATTTTCTGCTGAGGACCATTTCTTATCCCGGTAGCCACCACAGTCTTGGAGTCACCAAAACAACGGCATACAACGTGAGTTACTTTTAGAATCCAATCGTATTTCCTCTAATAGAATCTCGCAATCGAAAATTTTGAGCTTAATTATTTCGATTCCGATAAAAGATATCAAAAAGTTGCCAACTGATAAAATATTTGTCATAATATCATCAATATTTTATCAATTAACGAAATGTCGATAACTTTCACAGAAATCAAGATAATTGAGCTCAAAGTCGACAGCTAGAAAGGATGTGTGCTTGTCGATGTTTCATTGAAACCGTAAATGTTGAGCTCAATTATCTCGATAACGAAATATTGATAACTTTCACAGGAATCGAGATAACTGAGCTCAAAGTTGACTGTTTCAAAGTTTGCTTGAGTGAGGTTATATTAGAGGAAATACGGCAACTGGCCATGCAGTCGCTACGTTTGAGAACTGACCGCGACAATCGCTAAATGGTTTGTTCTGAAACGTCGCAGTTCAGATATGGCCGGTTTCAAAAAGTCACGATTGAACATAACACGTTTTAGAAACCTCGCTGCACCTTCCGCAACCGGTACGACAATCGATTCATGTACACCAAGACAATGTTCGAATGGATTCAAGTGGTTGCCATCGCTGCACCGAACCTCGAAACTTGTGATCTTGGAAAAGGATGCATTGCATACTCGTTGAAGAAATATGAGAAAATGGTGGATAAGGATTCAATTCTGTTGGAATACGACATCAAGAAGTTGCGTGCTCAAAGAGACCGTGTCCAGAAGAAAATTCGCAAACAGCTCGAAGAAGAGGTGAGGATTAGAACGCTTACTGAGCAGTGTGTCCTTTCGACCCGGTTTCGAGAAATTTTCCTCGAAAAAATTTCAGGGCATTTCTAGAAATTTTTCTCAAACCGTATAGATTTGTAAGTGGTGGCCTAACTCTTGCAAGTTGGTCTTTAGGCCACCCTGGTAAAATACCCTCGAAATGGCTTGACATGCCCCGAGTGTGTCTTTGGGTCATTTTGAAGTGGTTGCCTAGAAAACACACTATGCGCACGTTAATCCATTTCTAGGCAACCTTACCATGTTGGCCTAGAAAGCTCAACTTGCAAAAGTTAGGCCACTACCGTATGACCTGTAAGTGAAGAGCACCTACACTGACAAGTTTGAGCCAGTTTATTTAGGCTCCAGTGAAAGATACCAAAATTGTGTCAACTGATAAAATATTGGTGATATTATGAATAACAATTTATCAGTATACAACTTGTTGATTTCTTTCACAGGAGCCGGGATAAATTGGGTCAAAGTTGGAAGTCAGGTGGCTTTTCTATTACAGGTTTTACGGTATGCTAAACCGGCCTAGAAACTAAACCAAGGTTACGTTAGGCCATTTACAGGGCATTTTTTCGTAGTGGTCTAGAAAATCCTACTTGCAAAAGTTTGGCCGTTGTTTTTCGAAGTTACCCAGAATGTTTTCTATAAATAACATAATTTCAGAAACAAGAAGTAATCATTGATCCACGACATCAAAACCAGCAGTTTTTCGATCAGTTGATGAACGTGCTACCGAAACCAGACGACGATCAAGAAAGTCTGCAGCTGAAAGAGTTGATTAGCAACTTCACGTCAACTGTTGGACAGGATGTGCTCGGCGAAAAACTCAAAGAATCGCTGCATGTCATAAAAATCACAGTGGACGCCTGCAAGCAGATCATGAATGAATTGTCGATTTGTCAGCCAATAGTCCGGACAAATGTATTCCCGACAAGCCACATTCGAGTTTTCTCGTTTGGTTACGAAAGGTTCATTTTGGAGTTCGAAGCGATTCGATGTTGGCTAGGAGCATCATTTTCAAAATCGTCTCTGGAATTTTCTCGGGAATCTGGAATCTATCGTACAATTCCGTATCGTGACTTGATAGACAAGATAGGCACTGATCCAACGAACATAGAGGTACGAATTTCTGAAGTGCATAATCTGAAAAATGAATTCCAATCAATTTCAGTTCGTATTCGTCGCAGTTCCGCGAACGTCTCGAGGACCGATTCCCATCTCAACGTTCGAAGGACGTTATGCCGAATTCTCGCCAGATTTCTTACGGTCCCAACTTTTTGAAATGATCTCTGCAAAACTCATTTTCCATGACTTCGATGAAGACCAGTGGCCAATCCTTGAAAATATATTCAATGAGATGTTGAGCAAAATGCATTAAAAAGAGGTTGGCGAGAGTTATCAAAGTTCATCTGAAATTGTAAAATTTCCAGGAAGCTCCTTGTTTTTTGGACTCTTCGAAAGCTGATGAGATTCGTGAATGGTGGACACGTGCCCTGGATAAAGTGTTCCATGAGAAAACACTCAAGCTTATCGATACGAGTTATAAACCGGTCATGATCCACAATCCGGTGAAGAAATGGAAGCTTTCGAAAGCTTTTCCGGGAAAGGAAGCACACGTTTCTCAGCTCGAGACCGTCTCATATTATTCGACCAGTGAGATGTTCGAGTGTATCGAAAAGTGCCAGATGAGCCATTTGACAAACAAACACATCCCCAAGGTAAGTGTTTTGTTTTGATTGGAATTTACCATTGAACCAATTCCCAGTGAAACCTGTAACAACAGGGTCCCATAACTTGCATCTTTGAGCAAATATATCTCGGTTCCTTTAGAAGATAACAAACAATTTTCAACTGATAAGGTGTTTATCATAATGTCATCAATATTTTATCAGTTGACAGATTATTGATAGCTCTCATAAGAACTGAGATAACATAGCTCAAAGATGGCGGTTCGGGAGCCTGTGCTTTTCAATGTTCCACAGAAACCGTAAACTTTGAGCTCAACTATCTCGATTCCTGTGAGAGATGCCAAAAAATGTTCAACTGATAAATTTTTTCTCATAACACCATAAATAATTTATCAGTTGATAAATTTTTGATATCTTTCACAGGGATCGAGATAATTAAGCTCAAAGTGGTCAGTGTGAAGTGCTTTTGTTACAGGTTCTACTTCAGTTTAGTTTTACACCAAGTTAAATTTTTTTCAGCTCTCCGAATTCTTCCACCAACAGAAGTCGTGCAAAATGATCAACCAGGATTGCGAGTTTTGTATGAAGAAACGATATGACTATATGGAAAAGACGTATGCAGAGTATGAAAAGAAGAAGAAAGAAAAAGGGTAAGTGGAAGGAGTCATCGGTACTACTGTATCTAAAATTTTCTAGGCAATCTTACCATGTTGGCCTAGAAAATCCATCTTACAAAAATTAGGCCACCATTTCTAAATGACATAGAAAACACAACATGGGCATGCTAATCCATCATGCTGGCCTAGAAAGCTCAACTTGCAAAAGTTAGGCCACTACCGTATAACATGTAAGTGAAGGGCACCTACACTGACAAGTTTGTTCCAGTTTATACAAAAGTTTGGCCGTTGTTTTTCGATGTTACCAAGAATGTTTTCTATGAATAACATAATTTCAGAAACAAGAAGTAATCATTGATCCACGACATCAAAACCAGCAGTTTTTCGATCATTTGATGAACGTGCTACCGAAACCAGACGACGATCAAGAAAGTCTGCAGCTGAAACAGTTGATTAGCAACTTCACGTCAACTACTGGATATGATGTGCTTAACGAAAAACTCAAAGATTCGATGCATGTCATAAAAATCACAGTGGACGCCTGCAAGCAGATCATGAATGAATTGTCGATTTGTCAGCCAATAATCCGGACAAATTTATCCCCGAAAAGTCACATCCGAGTGTTGTCGTTTGGTTACAAACTGTTCGTTTTGGAGTTCGAAGCGATTCGTTGTTGGATTGGAGCATCATTTTCAAAATCGTCTATGGAGTTTTCTCGGGAATCTGGAATTTATCGCACAACTCCGTATCGTGATTTGATAAACAAGATTGGCACTGATCCAGCGAGTGCTTTGGGTGAAGTCAGAGATTGCGGACTTGCTAAGCGAAAGCAACACATAAATTCAACGACTTCTCGACTTGCCAATGCCATCAATGGCAGTTCGAGGATGTTGAGACCAAAGACAAGCACTGTCTCTTCTTCATCGGTGGATTCGAAGACAGCGATTACGCACCCACCATCTGCAAAAGAGACAGTGCAAGAGCCACGACGTCAGAAGGCAGCCGAGCAACAAAGCATCAAAGCGAGGAAAGACTACAGGTGGGTTTTAGAATTTGTGTTCAGAATTACTCTACTATTGAAAATACCGTATTTCCTTTACTAGAAGCCCAACCAAATCGTCAACTTTGAGCCCAATCATCTCGACTCCTCTGAAAGATATCAAAATTGTGACAACTGATAAATTGTTTCTCATAATATTACCAATATTTTATCAGTTGACATATTTGTGATATCTATTATATGAACCAAGATATATGATATCATTGTTTCCGGTTTCGGTTGTATCATCAAAAAGCACGCTGCTACCCTAACGTTAACTTTGAACTCAATTATTTTAATTCCTATGAGATGTGCTAAAAATAGTAAACTGACAAAGTGTTTCTCATGATATCACCAGTATTTTATCAGTTGACAGTTTTTTGATATCTATCACAGAAACCGAGATATAAGAGCTCAAAGTTTCCGGTTTCGGTAGAACATCAAAAAGCACACTGCCACCCGAAATGTCAACTTTGAGCCGAATTATCTCGATTCCTCTGAAAGATATCAAAAAATTGTTAACTGATAAATTGTTTTTCATAATATCACCAGTATTTTATCAGTTGACAGATTTTTGATATCTCTCATAGGAACCGAGATAATTGAGTTCAAAAGACAGTTTGTGTGGGCGTAATAGAGGAAATAAGGAAATCTAGGAAAAAAAAAAGAATAAAGAATAATCAGATTTTTCAAGCCAATCAATATTTCATTCTTCAAAATATTTGACCATAAATTTTGTTTATGTATTCAAAAAGTGTTTCATTTCAGAGTGACCAACCACGAAAGCGCCCACGTCTTCCACGTGCACAACTAGTCAAGAAGATCGACAAACGATTAGTCTTCCCAGTTTCCCCACCGCGAAAATCATATTTCCCCCGGATTTTGTTCCCGGTTTTTCCTAATCTCTATCACATGTTAGTTTATTTGCATCTCTTTTTTTTGATAACCTTTTATTGCCTACCCCTTACTTATTTTCATGCCCCATAAGAGACAAATTGTAGTCATTTAACCACTATTTTAATTCCATAAGAGCCAGCTAATTCGCTTGTATATTCTAGTCTGACCATTTTATTCTTCCCCTCCTTTAAATGTAAATGTATTAAATGTAGGTCAACGTTACCCCTCCAAAATGCAAACCCTTCTCAATTTTCTCACTGCTTTATTCATATTCCAGCCCGTTTCTCATATCACAAGCCTGTTTCTTATATTGGTCCCTAACTCGCTGATCCACCCTTTACCCGTTCGCTGATCTGAATGAATTAATTTTTTCTAGAATTAAATTTTTTGTTAAAACGTTTGTGATGATTTATGTTAAACTAAATTGTCATGGGACTTTTCGATATCTTCGGATTCTGAAAATCATTGTTTCAAAAATTACGGACATGTTTCTCAAGTTTTGTAGACACGAAACTCAGATATTTTATGTTGGAAACTGTTTACACAATTATTGAATTTTTAATTAATATTTGAAAAAAAAAACACTTATTTTTATCAGACATTTTCCCAAATTTATAGGTTTTGGAGTTGCTCTTGGGATATTTCGTGATCCTGATGCAATTTTTCAAGGAATTTTTGAATTTTGCGGAGATTCAGGATGATTTAAATGATTTATTCAAAAAATCGTCGTCTGTAAAAATTGTTAAAAATTATTTGTTAAAACCAAACTCGAATCTTCCAAAATTCTAAATTCGAAAAAGCCAAAGAAAAATTATATCTCAAAATGTCCAAGAAATTCTGGAAATTTCGATAAACTTGAATTTGAAATGTCGAGTTTTAAAATAGTGAACATTTCGAATCTCCGGATTGCAATTCCAAAAGTTCAGAAATCTTTAAACTTGTAAAAATTTATATTCCGAAAAAAATCCCAAAAAAAATAATTTGTCTCAATCCAGACTGCGCACGTCTCCAGAAGCGTCCAAAATCAATGTCTTAAAATTCGATAAATTGATGATAACCGATCTGCAAAAATTCAAACTGATCAAAATATTCAGGTATTTTTGAATTTTCAGAATTTCAAAAAATTGTTTTTTGGAAATATCAAGTTTCCGGAAATTTTATTATTATAGACGAATTTCAAGTTTTTGGTTTTTTTTTCAGAGTTTGATGATTTTCGAAAAATTTTTCAGAAATTGAAAAATTGGTTCCCTACAGTAATCCATCTTTTTACACTAAAGTTTTTTTCAGAAAAACCGAAAAGGAAATGGTCACAAAGACACTGGTCCGCTGAAAACCGAAAAGGAAGTGGAAGCTGAAAATTAGAGGTAATGTAGTTATTTTAGATCAATTTAGCACGCAAGGATTACTGCACTTGCGATATGGGTTACTGTAGAGTTGCAGAGGATTATTGTACTTGATTACTTGAATTAATGCTGTTATTATTTCCGTGTCGGGTTACTGTAGTTAATCACACACCTGATTACTTATTTCAATTCCTTGCGGTCACTATACGTAGATTACTGTTGTTATTACTATGCTCGTGGATTACTGGAGTTTGTTTTTTTCAGTTTTCAGTTTTCGTGTTACTGTAGGATTAGTGTATCTTTTCAGGGAAATTCTAAATTGTCAGAGTTTCTGATTCTCCGAAATCGGAAAATTGGAAAATTTTTTCATTTTTCAACATTCTTGAATGAATGAAAATCAGAAATGTTAGGCTTTCAGGCTTTTTGATATAGGTAATTTCTGAAAAAGTAATTCAAAAAAATATAACAACGGATTGTACTTGGAACAAAGAAAGATAGATATTCAAATTATGGTTTTTAGATATTCAAATCTTAATTTCCCGGTTCATTTATTTTCGTTTATTCGAACTATTTAACCTGTCAAATTTTTGAATTGCATGTTGTTAATCCCGAGTCACTTGAAACCTCGGATTCATGGTTCTCAAGGTTCTCAATTTGAGGCTCAGCACCAGGCTTTCTCGGAAAACACTATTCGGAAAATCGGATAACCGAAATTTATCCCGAATTTTTTTCCGGAAAATCAGATTATCCGTTATCCGACTCCGAGCAAGCCTGATCCACACTCTAAATCAACGGATACCTAAAAACGAGCTCCCTGAATGTGTACCTATAACCTCTTCTTGATACTTTCGAAAAAACAAAAAAAATCCAAATTTTGGAATTTGAAAAGTGAGAGGACGCCTTAGCCTAAGCTTAAGAAGTAAAACAGAGAATCAGAATTTTCTGTAACAATTACAGTGAAAAAACTGGAAATTTTGCTGATATTTGAGAGTTTCAGTACTGCTGTAATTTGACGAAAATCGAACATCTTGAATACTACAGAGATTACTTTCTTCATTGAATTTTTCCCAGAATATGAACTTTAAAGCATACTTGCAACGGGCCGGGCCGGGCCGGGCCGGGCCGGGCTTTTTTCTGGATTTTCAGGGCCCGGCCCGGCCACGGGCCGGGCCCTGATTTTGCAAGTATGCTTTAAAGTTCTATGCTTAGCCTGAAACGCCTGATTTTTCCTTCCACTGGGAAATCCGAGAAACTGCGCAAACTTATGAAGTTTGGATTAATTCTGGCTCGATCATACCGTAGCACATGGGTTTCTGTTAGAAAAATACGGTAATTCAAAATTCCAGAACTTTTGGAACTGTGATTTTAGAACTGGCAAATTTCTCAATTTCTGAATTTTCTAATTTCTAAATTTTAGGAGTTTCAGATTTTTTAGAACTTTAGAATCTTTTTTTCAGGAATTTCAGAATTCCTGAATTTTTTATTTTGAGATATCTGTTTCCCCACTATTCTCACATCTAAAAATTTGAAAAAAAAGGTTGCTCTGAGGTTGCCAAGCAGACAGAGAGGATAGAAGACTGGTCCGAGGCTGCTACTACCACTACTCCGTCCACCAGACTTCTCTCTTTGCAGATTTTCAAGGGACTCACTCTCAAATCTCCTTCCAAACTGCATGTCTTGGACGTTGGCACTTCTCTATCTTCTTTGCCTTCGTCACGTCTTCTGACGATTTCTGAACAGAAAAATACATTATCTATTTGTCCACAAGAAACTTGGGAACTATTAAATTCATTTTCCCTTCTATCTTTACTCGAAAACCCGAATGACTCTAGCAACTTTTGCCACATCACAAGGCACATCTTTTTGACACTTCTTTCAGACGAATTTTTAAGTTCTCTAGGTGAATTTCTCATCAATTCCTCTACTACACTCTTGAATGATGAGAAAAACTCCTTTTCCATTTTTCCTGAATACAGATTCTGTTTCCTATAATGGCAAAGACTCAGAATTTGTACATTCAGAAACTGTTTAGCTCTTTTGGAGCATTTTTCTAAGTCCAAAATCACAAGAAAAAATCTGGCAGCACTTCCCCTTGTAAAACTACTTTCTTCTTGAGAATTCTGGATAAAAAACAAAAGACTTACCTCCATACAGCTTCCATCCATCATCCTGCATCCTCTTGATTCCTCTTGATTCCTCTTGATTTTCGGCCATCGTTGCTTGGAGACAGCCGAGAAATCCTTCGAATCGGGTGAGGAGAAGAAGACTGGCGGGCGAGAGAGTGTGAGGTAGAGGAGACGCAGACGGCAGGGGACCGCATACTACGGCACACTATGTCACGGACCACTACCGCATGGACTACGTGATATGACGGGGAGGCGGCGAGAGACTGTGAGGAGGGAGGAGACGTAGACGGCCAAGGACTGTACACTGTGACACACTGTGACGTCACCACTCAATAAAGGGAAAAGAGGGCGGAGCTTCCCAGGAAGAGGTCAGCCAGATGCAGGTGTGCTAAGCCCCGCCCCTTTCTCTCACATATATAAGGGCAAGAAAAAGTCGGTAGGACACAGTTCGATGATGTTTGTGAAGTGGGCCTGGTGGGCACTGGGCTAGATGGTCTAGACGGTCATGCGGGCTACGGTTTGCTGGACGTTCTCTATCACTAGACTGGGGCACATC
This sequence comes from Caenorhabditis nigoni, assembly GCA_027920645.1. NCBI lineage: Eukaryota > Metazoa > Nematoda > Chromadorea > Rhabditida > Rhabditidae > Caenorhabditis > Caenorhabditis nigoni. Next base: position 1,403,683 of record CP115868.1, read on the forward strand.
CACGACCGCTGATGATCAGACGGAGGACACCGTTCGATGTTTGTGAAGTGGGCCTGGTGGGCACTGGGCTAGATGGTCTAGACGGTCATGCGGGCTACGGTTTGCTGGACGTTCTCTATCACTAGACTGGGGCACATCCACGACCGCTGATGATCAGACGGAGGACACCGTTCGATGTTTGTGAAGTGGGCCTGGTGGGCACTGGGCTAGATGGTCTAGACGGTCATGCGGGCTGCGGTCTGCTGGACGTTCTCTATCACTAGACTGGGGCACATCCACGACCGCTGATGATCAGACGGAGGACACCGTTCGATGTTTGTGAAGTGGGCCTGGTGGGCACTGGGCTAGATGGTCTAGACGGTCATGCGGGCTACGGTTTGCTGGACGTTCTCTATCACTAGACTGGGGCACATCCACGACCGCTGATGATCAGACGGAGGACACCGTTCGATGTTTGTGAAGTGGGCCTGGTGGGCACTGGGCTAGTTGGTCTAGACGGTCATGTGGGCTACGGTCTGCTGGACGGCTTTATCACTAGACTGGGGCACATCCACGACCGCTGATGATCAGACGGAGGACAATGGGTTTTGGAAGGTGATCCCATTGGTAAATAAACCTTTTACCCTTTCTATGTACTGAGCCTCTACGTGGCGAAAGGGATCAACAGACACAAGTCTGGCTAGTCAGTACTTTTTTTGTTCAAAATATTGTTTATCTTTGTTTCAAAAACCATCAAACCATGTTCTTCTTTTGGATCGACTGATATGTGATTAAAATGTGTCAATGAATAAAATGATTTTGAGCTCAAAAATAAATTGAAAAATATTCCAACTTTTTTCGAAATACTGCTTCTTGTTACTGATGTTTTGTTTCTCCTTTTTCTTCCAAGTGTTTTTTGTTCTCTATTCTTTCTTCCGGATTAAAAACGTTTTTATTCAATTATTTTTGTTTCTGAAACCGGTTTCATTGACACATTTCTAATCACATATCAGTCGATCTAAAAAAGGAACATGGTCTTGAAGGTTTTTGAAACAAAAATAAACAATGTTTTGAACAAAAAAGTACTGATTAGCCAGACTTGCGTCTGTTGATTAGAGTTCCGTCTCGCGAGTAATGGTGTTCGGCAAGAACGAGAATTCTTGCAAGTCTCGCAAAAAATTTTCGGGACTCGACTTGTCTTGTCTCGCATAAATGCTTGTCTCGTCTTGCTTTCGCAAATGCTCGCATTGTCTTGTCTTGCAATTTCTCGTTCTCGCAAATTCTCGCAATTTCTCATTTCACTTGCAGGACTCGCATTTTTTATGCGAGTCTTGCAAGTCTCGCAATTTGTCTCGCATAATACACCTGTTTAGGTCAACATTCGCGAAAAGGTGTCACCGTGGAACATAAATTCAAAAAATTCCAAATTTCCGAAAAAAAAACCCGTTTCGGCCGATTCAAAAAATGATAATTCAACTCTGAAAATGAAAGATTTTGGAGGTTTTGAAGCTCTTAATTCGTTGAATTTCAAGCTTCTGACCCCTATACACAAAGACTTTCATACACGGAATCTCAATTCCGGATTTCTGGATTACCGAAAACCGGATTTTCGAATTTCTGGTTTTCTGAATTTGTGAATTCACGGATTAGCGGAATAATCTAACTCGAAAATCCGGAAATATAGAAATCCGGAAATCCGGAAACCCGGAAATCAAGAATCCTGAAATTCTGAAATCGAGAAACCCAGAAATCCAGAAATTTGAAAATCCGGTAAACCGGTAATCCGGAAATCCGGAATTGCAATTCAGTGAATGAAAGTCATTGTCTATAGGGGTTTCTGGATTTCAGAATTTCAGGATTCTTAATTTCCGGTTTTCCGGATTTCCAGATTTCCGGATGTTTGAATTTTTGAATTTCTGGTATTCCGGTTTTCTGGATTTTTATATCTCCTGATTTTCGAGTTCCTGGATTTCATCCGGTAAAAAGTTTTTGTGTATAGGGGTCAGAAGCTTAAAATTCAACGAATTCAGAGCTTCAAAACCTCCAAAATCTTTCATTTTCAGAGTGTCAAAATCTTTCATTTTCAGAGTGTCAAAATCTTTCATTTTCAGAGAATTATCATTTTTTGAATCGGCCGAAACGGATTTTTATCGGAAATTTGGATTTTTTTGAATTTATTTTCCACGTTGACACCTTTTCGCGAATGTTGACCTAAACAGGTGTATTATGCGAGACAAATTGCGAGACTTGCAAGACTCGCATAAAAAATGCGAGTCTTGCACGTGAAATGAGAAATTGCGAAAATTTGCGAGAACGAGAAATTGCAAGACAAGACAATGCGAGCATTTGCGAAAGCAAGACGAGACAAGCATTTATGCGAGACAAGACGAGACAAAAGCAGGAAATTGCGAGTCTTGCAAGAAATTTCTCGCGAGACAAAACTCTACTGTTGATCCCTTTCGCCACGTAGAGGCTCGCCCGCAATTTTTTGCACAGGAAACTTGATCATGCTGGAAACTTGATCAAAAGCCCTCTCAAAATTTTTAATGTTAAAATCTCACCCAGGAGCCAAGTTATTCACGATTTATTCCAAAAAATCTGAAAATAACGAAAATGCCTGAAAATAATTTCTTTTTTTTTGAAAGTTGAATAAAAGCATCAATAATTGTGTATATTATCAAAATAAGTTAGACTATTTTGACAACTTTCAACAAAAAACTTAATAAAATTTCTCTAAAAAACTTCAGATTGTTCGTTTTCCAGGGGCGTCCTATAATTATGCCGCAACCAAAAAAGTGACTTTTTAGCCCTGTGAGCTTAAAAATGGCTATATTGAGCTGAAAATTTGTACTTCTTGAGATATGTGCTCTTAAAAAAGGATGCCCAGGATTGTGTGTGCTCAGGTGTCTTATCTTTAAAGGCGCATATCTCAGAAACTAAGGTAGCTAGAAAAAAGTTGGCAATTATTAGAATGTACACAATTTGATTTTACACATTTTGTAATTTACAACTTTTTATTAGCTACCGTAGTTCTTGAATCGAACTGCGGTTTCAGATTTCTTTTAGCATTTTTGGTTTTTTTCAGAATACTCATTTCGGATTAATATCAAACGATATGTTTTCCAAATTTTCTCAGGAACCTTTCTCTAATTCTGAACGGACGATTGGCGGCTGAACGGCGACTGAGTAGAAACTGGCGGGAGATAGTCGGCATACATTGAAAAAATAATCTTGGGGATTGGTTCGACTCCTCTCTTTGGATTTGAATATATTTTTATATTTGATCCATCTGGAAGTCTCAAAATGTTGCACATTCGTTTTTTAAAAACTTTTTTATTCCCGTTTTCATGTATTCTTGTAAGAAGGCTAATCAGTACTTTTTCGTTCAAAATATCGTTTATTTTTGTTTCAAAAACCTTCAAAACTTTTTCTTTTGGATCGACTGATATGTGATTAAAATGTGTCAATGAATAAAATGGTTTTGAGTTCAAAAACTTATTTAAAAATAAATCCAACATTTGTCAAAATATTGTTCCTTGTTGTTTGTTTATTCTTTCTTCTTCCAAGTGTTCTCTATTCTTTCTTCTGGATTTTTTTCATTGCCTTCTTCATCGTTCGTTTTTTGGATAGTTGACACTTTTTCTTTGCCTTCTCTCTGCACCAGCCACACTTTCATGAACAATTCCAAATTCTAGAAACGCCGCACCGTCACTTGATTTTACTGAAATATGCTGTGAATCCGTTAGATGTGCAATTCATATTTGTGAATTTTCGAATTCATTTATTTTTGATTTTTTGAACATATCATTTTTTTTAATTGCATGTTGTTAATCCCAAGTCACTGGGAACATCTGTTTTTTGAAACCAAAATAACTGAATAAAAACATTTTTAATCCGGAAGAAAGAATAGAGAACAAGAAACACTTGGAAGAAAAAGGAGAAACAAAACATCAGTAACAAGGAACAATATTTTGAAAAAAAGTTGGTTTACCGTAAAACCTGTATTAGAAGTGCCCCCACACCGTCAAGTTTGAGCTCAATTATCTCAGCTCCTATAAGAGATATCAAAAATGTGTCAACTGATAAAATGTATAGAACACTATGATAAACAATTTATCAGTTAACACATATTTGATATCTCTTATAGGAGCTCAGATAATTGAGCTCAAACGTGACGTTGTGGGGGGCACTTCTAATACAGGTTTTACGGTATTTTTCAATTTATTTTTGAGCTCAAAATCATTTTATTCATTGACACATTTTAATCACATATCAGTCGATCCAAAAAAGGAACATGGTCTTGAAGGTTTTTGAAACAAAAATAAACAATATTTTGAACAAAAAAGTACTGATTAGCCAGACTTGTGTCTGTTGATCCCTTTCGCCACGTAGAGGCTCAGTACATAGAAAGGGTAAAAAGGTTTATTTACCAATGGGATCACCTTCCAAAACCCATTGTCCTCCGTCTGATCATCAGCGGTCGTGGATGTGCCCCAGTCTAGTGATAGAGAACGTCCAGCAGACCGCAGCCCGCATGACCGTCTAGACCATCTAGCCCAGTGCCCACCAGGCCCACTTCACAAACATCGAACGGTGTCCTCCGTCTGATCATCAGCGGTCGTGGATGTGCCCCAGTCTAGTGATAGAGAACGTCCAGCAGACCGCAGCCCGCATGACCGTCTAGACCATCTAGCCCAGTGCCCACCAGGCCCACTTCACAAACATCGAACGGTGTCCTCCGTCTGATCATCAGCGGTCGTGGATGTGCCCCAGTCTAGTGATAGAGAACGTCCAGCAGACCGTAGCCCGCATGACCGTCTAGACCATCTAGCCCAGTGCCCACCAGGCCCACTTCACAAACATCGAACGGTGTCCTCCGTCTGATCATCAGCGGTCGTGGATGTGCCCCAGTCTAGTGATAGAGAACGTCCAGCAGACCGCAGCCCGCATGACCGTCTAGACCATCTAGCCCAGTGCCCACCAGGCCCACTTCACAAACATCATCGAACGGTGTCCTCCGTCTGATCATCAGCGGTCGTGGATGTGCCCCAGTCTAGTGATAGAGAACGTCCAGCAAACCGTAGCCCGCATGACCGTCTAGACCATCTAGCCCAGTGCCCACCAGGCCCACTTCACAAACATCATCGAACTGTGTCCTACCGATTTTTCTTGCCCTTATATATGTGAAAGAAAGGGGCGGGGCTTAGCACACCTGCATCTATCTGGCCTCTTTCTGTGGGAAACTCCGCCCCCTTCCCCCACTGTTCATTGTCTGCGTCATCAGATAAGTAACTAAGGGGAAAAACCCCAAAGATTTGAGTGGATAATTGGCATGGATGTGACAAGGTGAAGACGAAAACAATGGAAACCCATCAAAAAGTGACAGGTCGTTTTCCTAAGAGAACAATGAAACCAGACTCAGAAAAATACAATTTAAATTTGTCACAAGTATAGTAATAAGCTCATTACATAGGAGGTGGAATTGATAAAGATGGGGTCCAATTTTGTTAAATCATGTCCTTGAGAAGCTTCAATTGCTCATCAATTGATATCTTTGCTTGTTTGATTTTTATGAAAAATTTTCGTTCGGAAAAAATGAGAGTGCAACTTGGGTATCGGCGAGGATCGATGACAGTGGTCTGAAAGAATATCTGGATAGATATATGATCTTTTTTCAAATTATCAGTGCCAGAAAAAATACAGTATATCTTTTAAAGAACTCCCACTCTGGGAGTATACTTTGAGCTGAATTATCTAGGTTCTTGTAGAAGATTGGAGAAATGATAAAATGTTGGTGATACTAACAACAAGATAAACAATTTATCAGTTGAAAATTGTTTGATATCTTTTGAAAGAACCAAGGTAATGGAGCTCAAATTAAGAACAGTGATCAAATTGAGAACTTTGGAGATTCAGTACTTCCCAAAAAACTTCGTCGACAGGCGGTTTTTGCTAATAAAACTGAGTAGAATAAATTGGCTTGGCCAGGCTCTGAAAGTTTTTGGCCTAGCCCGGCTTGGAATTCCAAGGTTTTTGGAATTTTAAGAATTTACGGATTTTTGACATTGAAGTTTTTTTCGGAATTCGGAATTTTATTGATCTCCGAGTTTTTTGTAAGTTTTGAACTTTTTTTGATTTCTGAATTCCCGAATATCAAAACTTACAGAAAAAAAAACTAACCTTTCGAACGCTGGGATGATGACAAATCTTTCATCGTATTCCTTTTTGTATTCCGTATAATTTTGACATTCTTTTTCCGTTTCTTCCGCTTTATTATCCATAATTTTCGCTCGTTTTCGATAATTTTCACACGATTTTTAACCATCGAAATTCGCAATTTTTTAAAAGTTTTCTTAGTTTTGGCCGATGCTCATCCTTGATTCTTCCATTTTCCTCTTTTTTTTTCATTTTTCTCGGCAGAATTTGACTTTTTTGACAATCTAGGTGGGACCAAAAGGTCGGAGCTTCCCGGAATTGTAGCTGGTGGGCGGAGATACAAACGATTTTTGATAACGTATGTGGTGTACGTTGTGCAGCCGTTCTGGAAAAATATTTTTTAGAGCTGAAAATAAACTTATGAAACTGCTTTAAATACTGAAATTACGTATCATCATCTTTAAAAGCGCACATCTCAAAAACTACAGTAGTTAGAAAAATGTGATTAACACCACAAATATCCAAAATCAAACTGTGCACATTTTGGTAGTTACCAACATTTTTCTAGCTACCGTAGTTTTTGAGATATGCGCCTTTAAAGATAAGACACCTGAAGAGCACACACAATCCTGGGCATCCTTTTTTAAGAGCACATATCTCAAGAACTACAATAGCTAATAAAAATTTGTAAATTACAAAATGTGAAATATCAAACTGTGCACATTTTGATAGTTACCGACTTTTTTCTAGCTACCGTAGTTTCTGAGATATGCGCCTTTAAAGATAAGACACCTGAGCACACACAATCCTGGGCATCCTTTTTTAAGAGCACATATCTCAAGAACTACAATAGCTAATAAAAATTTGTAAATTACAAAATGTGTAATATCAAATTGTGTACATTTTGATAGTTACCGACTTTTTTCTAGCTACCGTAGTTTTTGAGATATGCGCCTTTAAAGATAAGACACCTGAAGAGCACACACAATCCTGGGCATCCTTTTTTAAGAGCACATATCTCAAGAACTACAATAGCTAATAAAAATTTGTAAATTACAAAATGTGAAATATCAAACTGTGCACATTTTGATAGTTACCGACTTTTTTCTAGCTACCGTAGTTTTTGAGATATGCGCCTTTAAAGATAAGACACCTGAGCACACACAATCCTGGGCATCCTTTTTTAAGAGCACATATCTCAAGAACTACAATAGCTAATAAAAATTTGTAAATTACAAAATGTGTAATATCAAATTGTGTACATTTTGATTGTTACCGACTTTTTTCTAGCTACCGTAGTTTTTGAGATATGCGCCTTTAAAGATAAGACACCTGAAGAGCACACACAATCCTAGGCATCCTTTTTTAAGAGCACATATCTCAAGAACTACAATAGCTAATAAAAATTTGTAAATTACAAAATGTGTAATATCAAATTGTGTACATTTTGATAGTTACCGACTTTTTTCTAGCTACCGTAGTTTTTGAGATATGCGCCTTTAAAGATAAGACACCTGAGCACACACAATCCTGGGCATACTTTTTTAAAAGCACATATCTCAAGAACTACGGTAGCTAATAAAAATTTGTAAATTACAAAATGTGTAATATCAAATTGTGTACATTTTGATAGTTTCCGACTTTTTTCTAGCTACCGTAGTTTTTGAGATATGCGCCTTTAAAGATAAGACACCTGAGCACACACAATCCTGGGCATACTTTTTTAAAAGCACATATCTCAAGAACTACGGTAGCTAATAAAAATTTGTAAATTACAAAATGTGTAATATCAAATTGTGTACATTTTGATAGTTACCGACTTTTTTCTAGCTACCGTAGTTTTTGAGATATGCGCCTTTAAAGATAAGACACCTGAGCACACACAATCCTGGGCATACTTTTTTAAAAGCACATATCTCAAGAACTACAATAGCTAATAAAAATTTGTAAATTACAAAATGTGTAATATCAAATTGTGTACATTCTAATAATTACCAACTTTTTTCTAGCTACCGTAGGTTCTGAGATATGCGCCTTTAAAGATAAGACACCTGAAGAGCACACACAATCCTGGGCATACTTTTTTAAAAGCACATATCTCAAGAACTACAATAGCTAATAAAAATTTGTAAATTACAAAATGTGTAATATCAAATTGTGTACATTCTAATAATTACCAACTTTTTTCTAGCTACCGTAGGTTCTGAGATATGCGCCTTTAAAGATAAGACACCTGAAGAGCACACACAATCCTGGGCATCCTTTTTTAAGAGCACATATCTCAAGAACTACAATAGCTAATAAAAATTTGTAAATTACAAAATGTGTAATATCAAATTGTATACATTCTAATAATTACCAACTTTTTTCTAGCTACCGTAGTTTTTGAGATATGCGCCTTTAAAGATAAGACACCTGAGCACACACAATCCTGGGCATACTTTTTTAAAAGCACATATCTCAAGAACTACGGTAGCTAATAAAAATTTGTAAATTACAAAATGTGTAATATCAAATTGTGTACATTTTGATAGTTACCGACTTTTTTCTAGCTACCGTAGTTTTTGAGATATGCGCCTTTAAAGATAAGACACCTGAGCACACACAATCCTGGGCATCCTTTTTTAAGAGCACATATCTCAAGAACTACAATAGCTAATAAAAATTTGTAAATTACAAAATGTGTAATATCAAATTGTATACATTCTAATAATTACCAACTTTTTTCTAGCTACCGTAGTTTCTGAGCTATGCGCCTTTAAAGATAAGACACCTGAGCACACACAATCCTGGGCATACTTTTTTAAAAGCACATATCTCAAGAACTACGGTAGCTAATAAAAATTTGTAAATTACAAAATGTGTAATATCAAATTGTGTACATTTTGATAGTTACCGACTTTTTTCTAGCTACCGTAGTTTTTGAGATATGCGCCTTTAAAGATAAGACACCTGAAGAGCACACACAATCCTGGGCATCCTTTTTTAAGAGCACATATCTCAAGAACTACAATAGCTAATAAAAATTTGTAAATTACAAAATGTGAAATATCAAACTGTGCACATTTTGATAGTTACCGACTTTTTTCTAGCTACCGTAGTTTTTGAGATATGCGCCTTTAAAGATAAGACACCTGAGCACACACAATCCTGGGCATCCTTTTTTAAGAGCACATATCTCAAGAACTACAATAGCTAATAAAAATTTGTAAATTACAAAATGTGTAATATCAAATTGTGTACATTTTGATAGTTACCGACTTTTTTCTAGCTACCGTAGTTTTTGAGATATGCGCCTTTAAAGATAAGACACCTGAGCACACACAATCCTGGGCATACTTTTTTAAAAGCACATATCTCAAGAACTACGGTAGCTAATAAAAATTTGTAAATTACAAAATGTGTAATATCAAATTGTGTACATTTTGATAGTTACCGACTTTTTTCTAGCTACCGTAGTTTTTGAGATATGCGCCTTTAAAGATAAGACACCTGAAGAGCACACACAATCCTAGGCATCCTTTTTTAAGAGCACATATCTCAAGAACTACAATAGCTAATAAAAATTTGTAAATTACAAAATGTGTAATATCAAATTGTGTACATTTTGATAGTTACCGACTTTTTTCTAGCTACCGTAGTTTTTGAGATATGCGCCTTTAAAGATAAGACACCTGAGCACACACAATCCTGGGCATACTTTTTTAAAAGCACATATCTCAAGAACTACGGTAGCTAATAAAAATTTGTAAATTACAAAATGTGTAATATCAAATTGTGTACATTTTGATAGTTACCGACTTTTTTCTAGCTACCGTAGTTTTTGAGATATGCGCCTTTAAAGATAAGACACCTGAGCACACACAATCCTGGGCATACTTTTTTAAAAGCACATATCTCAAGAACTACGGTAGCTAATAAAAATTTGTAAATTACAAAATGTGTAATATCAAATTGTGTACATTTTGATAGTTACCGACTTTTTTCTAGCTACCGTAGTTTTTGAGATATGCGCCTTTAAAGATAAGACACCTGAGCACACACAATCCTGGGCATACTTTTTTAAAAGCACATATCTCAAGAACTACGGTAGCTAATAAAAATTTGTAAATTACAAAATGTGTAATATCAAATTGTGTACATTTTGATAGTTACCGACTTTTTTCTAGCTACCGTAGTTTTTGAGATATGCGCCTTTAAAGATAAGACACCTGAAGAGCACACACAATCCTAGGCATCCTTTTTTAAGAGCACATATCTCAAGAACTACAATAGCTAATAAAAATTTGTAAATTACAAAATGTGTAATATCAAATTGTGTACATTTTGATAGTTACCGACTTTTTTCTAGCTACCGTAGTTTTTGAGATATGCGCCTTTAAAGATAAGACACCTGAGCACACACAATCCTGGGCATACTTTTTTAAAAGCACATATCTCAAGAACTACAATAGCTAATAAAAATTTGTAAATTACAAAATGTGTAATATCAAATTGTGTACATTTTGATAGTTACCGACTTTTTTCTAGCTACCGTAGTTTTTGAGATATGCGCCTTTAAAGATAAGACACCTGAGCACACACAATCCTGGGCATACTTTTTTAAAAGCACATATCTCAAGAACTACGGTAGCTAATAAAAATTTGTAAATTACAAAATGTGTAATATCAAATTGTGTACATTTTGATAGTTACCGACTTTTTTCTAGCTACCGTAGTTTTTGAGATATGCGCCTTTAAAGATAAGACACCTGAGCACACACAATCCTGGGCATACTTTTTTAAAAGCACATATCTCAAGAACTACGGTAGCTAATAAAAATTTGTAAATTACAAAATGTGTAATATCAAATTGTGTACATTTTGATAGTTACCGACTTTTTTCTAGCTACCGTAGTTTTTGAGATATGCGCCTTTAAAGATAAGACACCTGAGCACACACAATCCTGGGCATCCTTTTTTAAGAGCACATATCTCAAGAACTACAATAGCTAATAAAAATTTGTAAATTACAAAATGTGTAATATCAAATTGTGTACATTCTAATAATTACCAACTTTTTTCTAGCTACCGTAGGTTCTGAGATATGCGCCTTTAAAGATAAGACACCTGAAGAGCACACACAATCCTGGGCATACTTTTTTAAAAGCACATATCTCAAGAACTACAATAGCTAATAAAAATTTGTAAATTACAAAATGTGTAATATCAAATTGTGTACATTCTAATAATTACCAACTTTTTTCTAGCTACCGTAGGTTCTGAGATATGCGCCTTTAAAGATAAGACACCTGAAGAGCACACACAATCCTGGGCATACTTTTTTAAAAGCACATATCTCAAGAACTACGGTAGCTAATAAAAATTTGTGAATTACAAAATGTGTAATATCAAATTGTATACATTCTAATAATTACCAACTTTTTTCTAGCTACCGTAGTTTCTGAGCTATGCGCCTTTAAAGATAAGACACCTGAGCACACACAATCCTGGGCATACTTTTTTAAAAGCACATATCTCAAGAACTACGGTAGCTAATGAAAATTTGTAAATTACAAAATGTGTAATATCAAATTGTGTACATTCTAATAATTACCAACTTTTTTCTAGCTACCGTAGGTTCTGAGATATGCGCCTTTAAAGATAAGACACCTGAAGAGCACACACAATCCTGGGCATCCTTTTTTAAGAGCACATATCTCAAGAACTACGGTAGCTAATAAAAATTTGTAAATTACAAAATGTGTAATATCAAATTGTATACATTCTAATAATTACCAACTTTTTTCTAGCTACCGTAGTTTCTGAGCTATGCGCCTTTAAAGATAAGACACCTGAGCACACACAATCCTGGGCATACTTTTTTAAAAGCACATATCTCAAGAACTACGGTAGCTAATAAAAATTTGTAAATTACAAAATGTGTAATATCAAATTGTGTACATTTTGATAGTTACCGACTTTTTTCTAGCTACCGTAGTTTTTGAGATATGCGCCTTTAAAGATAAGACACCTGAGCACACACAATCCTGGGCATACTTTTTTAAAAGCACATATCTCAAGAACTACGGTAGCTGATAAAAAGTTGTAAACCTCAAAATATGTAAAATCAAATAGTTCACATTTTGATAATTACCAACTTTTTTCTAGCTACCGTAGTTTCTGAGATATGCGCCTTTAAAGATAAGACACCTGAAGAGCACACACAATCCTGGGCATCCTTTTTTAAGAGGACATATCTCAAGAACTACAGTAGCTGATAAAAAGTTGTAAACCTCAAAATATGTAAAATCAAATAGTTCACATTTTGATAATTACCAACTTTTTTCTAGCTACCGTAGTTTCTGAGCTATGCGCCTTTAAAGATAAGACACCTGAAGAGCACACACAATCCTGGGCATCCTTTTTTAAAAGCACATATCTCAAGAACTACGGTAGCTAATAAAAATTTGTAAATTACAAAATGTGTAATATCAAATTGTGTACATTCTAATAATTACCAACTTTTTTCTAGCTACCGTAGTTTTTAAGATATGCGCCTTTAAAGATAAGACACCTGAGCACACACAATCCTTGGCATCCTTTTTTAAGAGCACATATCTCAAGAATTTCAAAATTTACAAAAAAAAACTAACCTTTCGAACGCTGGGATGATGACAAATCTTTCATCGTATTCCTTTTTGTATTCCGTATAATTTTGACATTCTTTTTCCGTTTCTTCCGCTTTATTATCCATAATTTTCGCTCGTTTTCGATAATTTTCACACGATTTTTAACCATCAAAATTCGCAATTTTTTAAAAGTTTTCTTAGTTTTGGCCGATGCTCATCCTTGATTCTTCCATTTTCCTCTTTTTTTTTCATTTTTCTCGGCAGAATTTGACTTTTTTGACAATCTAGGTGGGACCAAAAGGTCGGAGCTTCCCGGAATTGTAGCTGGTGGGCGGAGATACAAACGATTTTTGATAACGTATGTGGTGTACGTTGTGCAGCCGTTCTGGAAAAATATTTTTTAGAGCTGAAAATAAACTTATGAAACTGCTTTAAATACTGAAATTACGTATCATCATCTTTAAAAGCGCACATCTCAAAAACTACAGTAGTTAGAAAAATGTGATTAACTCCACAAATATCCAGAATCAAATTGTGCCCTTTTTAAAGTTACCAACTTTTTTCTAGCTACCGTAGTTTCTTAGATATGCGCCTTTAAAGATAAAACATCTGAAGAACACACACAATCCTGGGCATCCTTTTTCAAAAGCACATATCTCAAGAACTACAGTAGCTGATTAAAAGTTGTAAACCACTAAATGTGTAAAATCAAATCGTTCACATTTTGATAATTGCCAACCTTTTTCTAGCTACCGTAGTTTCTGAGCTATGCGCCTTTAAAGATAAGACACCTGAGCACACACGATCCTCGGCAACCTCTTTTAAAAGCGCATATCTCAAGGACTACAGTAGCTGGTGAAAAGTTGTAAACCACAAAATGTGTAAAATCAAACTGTTCACATTTCAATAATTACCAACTTTTTTCTAGCTACCGTAGTTTTTGAGATATGCGCCTTTAAAAATAAGACACCTGAGCACACACAGTCCTGCCTTTTTTCCGAATCCGAAGATATTGAAAAGTCTGGTGACAATTAGTTTAAGAAAAATAATCACAAATATTTATCAAAAAATCTAATTCTAGAAAAAATCAATTAATCAAAAGCATTCAGTGCACTCTTTTCAGTGTTACAAACTTTATCAGTAACTGGGGAAGAATTAACCTTTAAGTTACAATTTCTCTGATGTGCTGTCAGAGAAAAAAACTGATTATCGGGGTTCATAAAAGGCAAGCAATATAAGAAAGGGGCATGCATTAAAAGGGCTCTTAAAAATACAAAAAATCTAAAATGTGATATAAATTGACAATAACCGGAAACAAAATCCGGTCAAAATAGGGACTTAGCAGCGGGAATATTGGGAAGAAAGTTTTGAATTTTGAGACGGAAGCATTAAACAAAATGTTAAGCATTAACATTTTAACGGGTAGAAGAAAAAGAGTGAGTCTAGAATGGATAATTAAGCTAATATCGAATATAAGGACTCCAGAATACAATGAATCTCAAAAGTGAAAGTGATTCGGGAATTTAGGGAACGGAATCCGGATATAAAATACATTGAAATACGAGCGAAAAGGAGCAATTATTTGGAAATTTTTCAGAATGAAGACATCTCTGGGTTCATCGATCTGCCTGTCTAGTTATGAGCGTGTTGAAGGCGTTGCCGCTTCGGTGGTCGGGTACTCTGAAATGAAATACTTTTTGAAAATATGAATAAAGTTTCTGGTCAAACATTTCAAAGAATGAAACTTCTCGAAAAACCGGTTTTTTTTCTTTTTTCCTTCTTATTTTTTCTAGATTACCGTATTTCCTATATTTCAAGCCCACAACTTCAAGCTTTATTATCTTGATTCTATGATAGATATAAAAAATCTGTCAACTGTTAAAATACTGGTGATATCATGAGAAACAATTTATCAGTTAAACTTTTTTTGGCATCTCTCACAGGAATCGAGATAGTTGAGCTCAAAGTTTACAGTTTCAGTGGAACATCGAAAAGCACACTGCCTCCCGAACCGCCAACTTTGAGCTCAATTATCTCGGTTTCTGTGATAGATATTAAAAATCTGTCAATTGATAAAATGGTGATTTCATGAGAAGCAATTTATCAGTTGTCAATTTTTTGATATCTTTCAGAGAAGTTGAGATACCTGGGCTCAAAGTTGACGATTTGGTTGGGCTTCTAATAGAGGAAATACGGTATTTGCAAGAGTAAAGTTCATCGACGTGCAGGAATTTTGCAACTCAATTCTAAAAACCAACCTCTGGTCTTTGCTCGTTGTGACGCTTCGCCTGATTACCTCCTGATGTTGTGGCTGTTGCAGAACATTTTTTGTAGATAGTTGGGGCGAAGTCTGTGTTTTCAACTTCCTCGGTGAAGAAGAGGCAGTGTTTGTCCTTGACCGCGACTGTCTCGAACTGCCACTGGTGGCACTTGCAGGAAGAGAAGTTGTTGTACCCGTGCTCCCTCATGTGCTGCTTTCGTTTTGGCAATCCCCATTCTCTGAACGATCCCAACACTAGCTTACAAGCTGTGCAACACCAAACATCCTCTGATGTTGGCTCCGTTCGTTGCGAGGTGACCGGCTGAAAAGATTACACATTTAAGAAGCTGAAGTTCGTTTTTTTTAAACTTTTCAAGTTCTAAAACTTCTAATTGTTAAGTTATATGAAATAAGAAACAGTGCAAAATGGAGAAACTATCCAATTGGAATTCTATTCAATTTTTTCGAATTATTTTTTCTTGCTCTGTGAGCTTGTTGAACAATGGATTTTCAATATCAAATAGCTCAAAATTATAGGTTTTGAGTATTTAAGTACCATGTTTTGAATTCTTACGTTTTGAGTGGCCGCAGAATTGACACTCGATGCCTGTGGTGTCCCGACTCTTGATCCAGAAGTGCCATTCGGAGCGGCTTGGGCGGTCACTGTAGACGTTGCTTCGGATGATGACGTGGCGTGCGATGGAACAGCCTGGAAAAATTAAATTAAATCGTGATTTTAAGCATTTTTATAGTCACTCAGGATTTCGAAATTTCAATTAATGAAAATTAGTTTTGATACCATTCAAATTTCGAACCCAGTTAACAAGATCAACACGAAAGTCAACTTTGAACCCTTATATCTCGATTTCTGTAAAAGACATCAAGAAGTTGTTAACTAGCAAAATGTTTTTGATGTAATGATAAACATTTTATCAGTTGACAACAATTTGATAACTTTCACAGGAAACGAGATATGTGAGCTCAAAGTTTTGGGTGGCGTTCTATAAACTGTCCACAGTAATTGTTATATTTTCAATCTTCCCTATTTTCAAAATATATCTTTCGGAACCTCGAAACTAATCTTTTTTAAAAGTTGAAAAATCTAGAATAATGAGTTTCCAATGGTAAACAAAATTATCAGCTTTGAGTATTCAAGTACCTCGTTTGCTGTTCTTCCAACATTCCTTCTGTTCGTTTGATTATTGAGATTCGGTAGTCTCTGTGTATGATTTGAATCCGAATTTGGTCCAGAAGATGAAGCCGTCGACGTGGCTCCGGCAGTAGTTCCAGTTCTGGTACCATTTCGCGCGAACAATTGCCGAAAATCTTGAGCAGTGGCTCCGCGAGCAGGAGGAATCGTTTGAGGAATCGTTCCAGACGCCTAGAAAACATTGATTTTTTAAAATAATTTTAAGCATGTTCATAATCTTTCGAAAAATCTATTGACATTAACCTTCCTTTTGATACCATTGGAATTGGGAACTCGAATTTCAAGCTCAACGGGATTGTCAACTTTGAGCTCATATATCTCATTTTCTGAAAAACATATCAAAAAGTTGTCAACTGACAAAATGGTTATCATAATATCAAAAACATTTTGTTTGTCAACCACTTTTTGATATCTTCTATAGAAAACGAGATATATAAGCTCAAAGTTTTTTTTTGGGGTGGGGGGACTGATTTTTCTTTGTAAATTCGATGAGCTTCGATAATGAATTTTCAATGATGCACAGTTGAAATTATCAGTTTTGAGCCTTCAAATATCGTGTTAAGTATTCTTACGTTTTGAGTAGACGGTCCAGATGAGGACAAAGTGCCCGCTGAAGTGGTTGTTGGCGCACTAGTAGTAGATGAAGCAGACGTTGATCCAGTGACAGTAGCGGTTGGTCCGGATGGATTTGTCTGAAAATTTGATTTTTTCAAAAATGATTTTAGGCATGTTCATGATCTTTCGAAAAATCCATCAATAATAACTTCAGTTTTGATAACACTCGAATTTGGAACGCAGTTTCAAGCTCAACGGAAATGTCAACTTTGAGCTCATATATCTCGATTTTTGTGAAAGATATCAAAAAGTGTTAACCTAACACATTTTTTATCATAATATCAAAAACATCTTGTTAGTCAACCACTTTTTGATATCTTTTATAGAAAACGAGATATATGAGCTTCTAAGGTACACTAGCTTGATTTTGGAGCTAGTTTTCCAGAACCTCAAAACTGGCCTAACTTTTAAAGTTCCATGAGATTTTCAAAGTATTATCAATGTTGGGTGTTTACGTACATTCTGAGGAACGTCTTCATCCTCGGCTCTTGCTGATCTGCCGACACCATTCGAATTCTCTCCAGCTCCTTTTAGGATCGATTTGAGCTTATTCGTCACAGCTTGGGGCGTTGAAGTCTCCTGTTGCTGGTCATCGTCGTCGATGACGATGATCTGAAAATTAAACAATTTCAAAACTCACGACGTTTAATTCAGGTACGCCTTCAAGTTTTCGGAAAAGGAGATTAAACTTTTCCATGTTTTCTTTTCTTTTTTATCACTACTCACTTCCGGTTCCTCTTCCGGCTCCTCCTCTTTCACTCCAAAAATGACATGTTCAGGTGCGAATCTGACCGTCCTCGATCCCTCTGATTCCGAATCGTCGCATTTGGGCATTTTCTTTTTCTCATCATATGTCGCCATAGTTTTCTCTATATGCACAATTTGCTGCTCCTCACAAATCTCACAATCTTCGTTTGTGACTCGGCAAGATTTTTGACTGTGGAAGTATTTCGCAAGCTGAAAAAACAAGAGTTGTGTAAAAAAACAGACGTAAAATCTGTAATAGTAGGGTCCGTCTCACTGCAAAATTTCAGCTCAAATATCTCGATTCCTGTGAAAGATATCTAGAATCTATCAACTGATAAAATGTTTGTGAGATTATGACCAACATTTTGTCATTTTAAAACATTTCGATATCTCTCATAGGAGTCGAAATAATGGAGCTCAAAGTTTATGATTTTGGTGGATCATCAAAAATCTCAATTTCTTCTGAACCGTCAACTTTAAGCTCAATTATCTCGATTTCTATTAGAGATATCAAAAATATATCTACCAATGAGATATTGGTGTTATTATGAAAAACAATTTATCAGTTGGAACTTTTTTGGTATCTCTCATAGGAATCGAGATAATTGAGCTCAAAGTTGACGGTTTGGGAAGCATTAAGATTTTTGATGTTCCACCGAAACCGTAAAACTTTGAGCTCCATTATCTCGTTTTCTATGAGAGATGTCAAAATTCTGTCAACTGATAAAATTTTGATGATATCAAGAAAAACAATTTGTCAGTTCAAACTTTTTTAATATCTTTTAAAGGAACTGAGATACATGGGCTCAAAGTTGGAAGCTCGGGGTCAAACTTGTTTGGGGATTGGTACAAAATCAATGGTAAATCCAAACCTAAATTCTTCAAAAACTTACCTCCGGAATGTGCTTGTTCATGAGCAAACTGAGCTGACTCTTTTCCAAATCCTCGAACATCTGACACAGCGAGTAGTATCCATGATGATATTGGCGCTCATTAACATATGCGATGATATCCGGGAAGACAGTAGCCAATTTCCATGCATCAATCGCTTGAGTGATCATAACAGGTCTATATTGGGATTTGAGAATCTTCAGTGGCTTCTTCTTAAAATTCCCATCCAACGACAATGCCATCCAATCTTGAACTGCTTCGATTTTTGATGTATCAACGAAGCATGGCATTTCCTGGAAATTTTACAATTTGCCACTAAATTCGATGATTCTGACCAACCTTTTTGGGATCAATATTTATCAGCAGCTCATTGATCAATCCTTTGAATGTATCCCATTTTTCTGTTTCAAATCCATGGAAGAGCAATCTCGCTGAGATTATGTCGGCTAGTTGAAACAGGAGGAAGTCGGGACCGAATTCTGCGTATCTCCCTTCGAAAGTTGGAACTGGGACTGGTCGCCGAGAAGTTCTTGGGAGTCCGATGAACACGTACTAAAATTGATCGGAGTTATTTTTCAGTCTATTGAACGGAAATAAACTTGAATCATGATTAAAACTGAATTTCTGTTTTTGAAATCAAAAACATCTAAATTTCAGTCACATTACATTCACATCAGAAACTCTTACCTCAATTCCACTTGGATCCGTTCCGAACTCCGTGATTAAATCCAGGTATCCGACAGTCTCATATATTCCAGTCTTCCGAATATCATCCATACACTTCGCCAAACTCGTGTTTCTTCTCAAAAATCGATTCACTTCGTATTTGAAAACGAATTGCTGATATCCGTATGAGAACACTCTAACGTGATTTTTCATTTGGAGACTCGGGCGAGTTACCGTCTGGCATATATCCAAGGCTTTGATCATCTCCATGCATTCTTCGATGATAACTTGAATCAGGAGCATGGTGTCAGAGATCTTTTCCTTCAATTCATCCATATCGAATTTCGAGGTGAAAGAGCTGATTAAATTCTTCACTTGCTGAACTTCTTCATCATTAGCAGGTTGTGGGAGATATTCCATCAAACTCTCAAAGATCCTCTGATCTTTGTTCCTTGCAGTAATTATCATTTCCTCTCTCTGAAATGATGTCATTTGTAGGGAACTCAGTAAGTCTACTAATAACTACCTCCTCGTCAATTCGTCTAAGAACAATCTTCTTGAATTTCTCTCGCTTTTTGTTCATATCACTATTCTCATATTGGAACATCCTTGAATGATCATCTATCTTTGTTTCCATCTTTTTCAAACTGTAAGCGAGACATCCCTTAGCAAAATCTTCTTTTTCCAAATTCGCTGATTGAGTTGCGACCTCCTGGATCCACTTCAAAAGGCATTTCGTGTAGGTGAAACTATCGCCATAACGGTTCCGGTATGTCCGTCGCAGGCTCTAAAACATGTTATTTTCAATTGTGAGTTCTTGAAACCGGTCATATAGAAACCGCGACGGTTCGAAACTAACCATTTTTGGTCTGTTCCAAAGATTTTTTATTGATCAAATACCGTATTTCCTCGAAGAGAAGCTTACTCAAACAGTTAAGTTTGAGCTCAATTAACTGGATTTCCGCAAAAAATATCAAAACATTTTTAACTGATACATTGCTGTTCATAATATCACCAATATTTTATCAGTTGACAAATGTTTGATATCTGTCATAGGAATCGAGATAACTGAGCTCAAAGTTTACGGTTTCAGTAGAACATCAAAAAGAATGCTGCTTCCTGAACAGGTAACTTGGAGCTTAATTATCTCTATTCCTAATAAAGATATCAAAAATTTGTCAACTGATAAAATATTGGTGATATTATGAACAACAATTTATCAGTTGAAAACTGTTTTATATCACCCACAGGAATCGAGATAATTGAGCTCAAAATTGACGATTCGGAAAGTTTATTTTTTGAACTTTCAAATTTGAGCCCATTTATCTCGGTTCCTTTGAAAGATATCAAAGAACTGTTAACTGATAAATTGTTGTTCATAATATCCCTAATATTTTATCAGTTAACAATATTTTGGTATCTCTCAAAGAAAACGAGATATCTGAGCTCAAAGTTTACGGTTTCGGTGGAACATCAAAAAGCAAACTGTCTCCTGAACCGTCAACTTTGATCTCAATTATCTCGACTACTATGACAGATATCAAAAAAGTTTCAACTGATAAATTGTTTCTGATAATATCACCAATATTTTATCAGTTGACAAATGTTTGATATCTGTCATGGGAATCGAGATAGCTATGCACAAAGTTGACGGTTTGGGTGGGATTCTTGCAGAGGAAATACGGTATTATGATTCTAAAAAGTAACTCACATCATATGGGGCGGTTATTTCCACTCCAATTTTCTTGTGACAGCCCGGATATGCCATTAATCTTATAAGATCCATTTTGAATTCTTTTCCATGGTTGTAAATCTTGAACAGTTGTTCATCCACTGTGAATCCGCCCTCCAAAATTTCAATCGTTTCGGCGACTTCTTTAGGAAAGTATTTGTAGAGGAGAAGACGGTACGATTTGTTCTTGAGCGGGAAGAACGATTTTACAACTTCTTCTGAGCTCTGAAAATAATCAAATAGTTATTTTTAAATTAGAATAATTGTTTTTAGGCATACATTACTAGGCCAAGATTTCTCTAATTTGACCTATTTTTAGTTTGAAATATCCAAAATTGGATGTCTAAAACTTGGTAGCTCCTATTGGATGAGGCTGAGAACTTCAGAGTATGCTAAACAAAAAGAAAGAGCTTCAATTTTGTAGTCGGCCACTTTTTAATACAAATTCATCGAAATGTGATAAACCGTTTGAACAACCCAAGTCCCACAACCTCCAGAAATGCAAAGTACTGATTTCGGAGTGGGAACACTTTCAATCAGTTCACTTATTTGGGATGAGTTTTTACAAAAAAGTTGTCAACTACCAAATTGAAGCTCTCACTTTGTTTAGTGATCCTGCTAATTTTCAGTCTTATCTAAAAATCCAGACTGCCCTTTTTTGAACAAAAAAGCGGCCCTAGCAGTGTTTCTTTCACGATCAATATTTTTTATCAATTGAATTCGGTATGATAGAACTTGACAAGCACTACAATATGATACTATTTGAAAAACTGTATCCTGTCTATGAAAAAAGTTACAGACCAAACAATCCAAAAAAGCCCCAGAGCTCAGTCAGGACTGGATTGGCAACGATTATGGGTTGTAACTTTATTCATAGATTAGATATAGTATTTTTTTTCAATAATATCAATTTTCAATTCACCGTAAACACTCTAATATAGAATGCCACCCGAATTGTCAAATTTGAGCTCATGTATCTCATTTTCTGTAAGAGATATCAAAATGTAGTCAACTGATAAAATGTTGCTGATATCATGATAAACATTTTATCAGTTTACAACTTTTTGATATCTCTTAAGAGCAGTGAGATATACAGGCTCAAAGTGGACGGTTTGGGTGGCGTTCTATTAGAGTGTTAGTTGGTCAAAAATCATTAATCCTGAAAGAAACTATGACAGGAACTGTTGAAGTATGCAAAAAAAGGTAAATTGCCAAGATTTCTAGGAGAAATGGGCTCGTTTTTTCTGCATAGTCTTCGAATGAGTTCATGAAAACTGGAGAGTATGTACATAAATGTCTGAAAACTTACAATCGTCTGATCCATGTCCAGTACTGGTGGTTGATCATGATTTGATCTTTGCACATTTGTGAGAATCCCCGATTTTGGTGGCTGATTGTTGGCGTTTGGTTGTGGTTGGGAAGTTGAACCATTCGGTGCGTTTTTTGAAATTTGTGGATTCCGTGAAGGTGGTCCGGGTGGTGTTGGGCGTTGAGAAGATCCTGAATTGTTGTTCGGATTTCCACGTGTTTCGCTTCGTTGAATTCTGAGGTTTTGAAGTTGTTGGGCAGCTGAACCACCCGGTCCCTTGTTCGAAGTTTGTGGATTCCTCGTAGGTGGTACTGGTGGTGTTGGGCGTTGCGTGGTACGTTGTTTCTCCGGTCCTTCGTTCGAACTCCGATTTGACTGAGAAGGTGCTTGTGTCTTCTGAAGAGCTGGCGCGGAAGGAGCCTGGAAATTCTACCATAAAAACTCTTTAAAAAAGAAAATATAAAAACTTACCACTTTCTTTTTTGTCATTTTTGTCGTATTTCAGCTCATCCAATGCTGGAATCGGGCGCGAAAAGTCGATGTAGATTGGATCCAAGTACTGAAAAAAGGAGATTGTTGAGACAATAAAACAATGTTTTCGGAGTATATCGAGTGCTCCAATAGAAGTGCATCTATGAGCTCAATTATCTCGCTTCCTTCAAAAGATATCAAAAAAGTTACAACTGATAAATTGTTTTTCATAATATCGCCAAAATTTTATTAGTTGACCAAATTTTGATATCTTGTGAAGGAACCGAGATAATTAATTTCAAAATCAACGTATAAAATGTGCTTCTAATAGAGAAAATACGGTATGTGCGGAAAAAAAACGAGGAAAGATCAAAGAGAAACTTTTGAGAAAATGGATATATTTATGATAAAGAGCATTTTCTGAGTTCATAAATTTAGAAACTTAGAAAATCAGAAGATCCGAAATCTCGAGATTCAGGAATTCAGAAGCTTAAAGAATACGTACGGGATGGGCTTCTAATAGGGAAACTACGGTATGTCCGAAAAAAAATCTTGAAAGATCGAGTAAAAACTTTTTTAGTGGGTTTACAGGCTGACTACAGGAACAAAGTTTAATCTGCTGCGTACGGGTTACTGTAACCCCAATAAAAGTGTTGTCTATTATCCTGCGAAACAGTTTGTCATGATTTGAATTTTGAAGGAAGTTATAATTTTCAAAATGACCGTCAACGGTTTTCAAACAATATCATTAATTTCATTATTACTATTACTAACAAAAAAAAAAGGAATTTCCCTGCTTCTAGGATGAAATGGGCCGCCATCACATCAACTGGAAAGACTAACCTGATCATCTTGGAAAAATGAGCCAAAATCCATGGAAATCTATATCGGGAAAACATTATTCAGATAAAGCTGTTTTCGATGTATCTTTCCCCCTGTTGCTGGTGGTTACTAGGCATTCCAACTAGACTGGGTCTCATGAGACAAAATCATCCATTAGGATTCACCAAGAGGGAAATTCCGGAAATCACCACCACTGATTTG
This sequence comes from Caenorhabditis nigoni, assembly GCA_027920645.1. Lineage (NCBI taxonomy): Eukaryota > Metazoa > Nematoda > Chromadorea > Rhabditida > Rhabditidae > Caenorhabditis > Caenorhabditis nigoni. The sequence goes on from CP115868.1 coordinate 1,427,374, forward strand.
AGAAGCTGTAACTCTCCAGAAGAAATTTGAAATATGTTGAAGATAATTAAGAAATGAATTTCTAACGATAGGTCTTTCAAATTTTCCCAAAAAAAATTTCTCTAATCCTGAACGGACGAACGGCGACTGAACGGCGGCTGAGCAGCAACGGTCGGCATACTTTGTATGGTTTGCGAACACTTTGCATGGTGTGCGGGGATTGGTTTGACTTCCTTCTCCAAAATTCTAAAGTTCGATAGGAAGAGTCTTAGGAGGAGTCTTTGTGTATGTACTTCCGTGGACCACATTTTGAAAGCTATTTTGGTTTTTTCGGTAAGAACCAGAAAAAGGGAAATAGAGGAAGAAAATCTTAGAATGAAAGGCTAAAAAGAAGAGAATGGACACTGCGAGGGCACCATAGAGAAAGAAGAAACAAGACCATCATATGGGTGAGATATTATTGAATGGTTTCGCTATATTCGTGAAGGGTTGTGGTGAAGGGTACTACAGCCTGGGTCAGAAGAGGATGGAAGAGGAATGACTTTTTGAAAAGTTTGTCAAAATAATTGAGAAAGCAAATTCTAACGATACGTTTTTCAAACGTTTCTGAGAAACCTTCTCTAATCATGAACGGACGATCGGCGGCTAAACGGTGGCTGAGCAGCAATGGGCGGGCTGCTGGTGGGATAACGTCGGAATACTTTGTAGGTTTCTGACTACATAACTCCAAAGTTCGGAAATTTCGGAATTCAGAATAACAGAAATTTTAAAATTCGGATAAACAGAAAGTAAAAAATTCTGATATTCAGAAATCTTAGAATTCCAAAAATTCAAAATTTCAGACGCTCAAATTGCACGTCTAAAATGGATTATAGAGAATACGATATGTGCGCAAAAATTGAACCATCAAGAAAAAACGTTATAAAAATGGGTATATTTCGAATACGGAGAATTTTCTAATTGCGACAAAAGCATGCTAATACAAATTTGGCGCAAGATTCAGTTTCATCACTTTCAGCATGTCTTGTAGTATGAAGGAACAATTTTGATGATTTGAGATAGATGAAGAAGATCATAGAATGAAAAGCAATAATTGAGAATGGGAAACCAGGAAAAGAAGAAAATGGACACTGCGGGGATGGCATCACTATAGAGAAAGAAGAAACATGACAAAAAAGGTGCAGGAAGAGAATGTGACCTTATTGAATTTGTTATACACCATCCTAGAGAACTGATCCTAAAGACCAAATTTGATCTATCGAAGGCGCGGTAAAAATGAAAACTAGGAAAAGAAGAAAAAGACACTGTGGGGGTGGCATCACCATAGAGAAAGAATCCTAGAGGCCAAATTTGATCTACCGGGGCGCGGTAAAAATGAAAACTAGGAAAAGAAGAAAAAGACACTGTGGGGATGGCATCACCATAGAGAAAGAATCCTAGAGGCCAAATTTGATCTACCGGGGCGCGGTAACCAGGGAGGGAGAGAGAGAGAGAGAGAGAGAGAGAGAGAGAGAGAGAGAGAGAGAGAGAGAGAGAGAGAGAGAGAGAGAGAGAGAGAGAGAGAGAGAGAGAGAGAGAGAGAGAGAGAGAGAGAAAAGAATTACGGAGTGTTGGGTCAGATGGATGGGTGCATACTCAGAACAACACAAAAAAACACCGATATTTTCTGCGAATGGAAGGGTGTCAAGGGCCAGACCCCAGAAAGGCCAATAATTGGTGAGCCATATACAAAAGGGGGAAAGTATGACTTTTTTAAATGTTTGTCAAAATATTCAAGAAGTCAACTTCTAACGATACGTTTCAGAAACGGTTCTCAGAAACCTTGGACTAATCAGGAACGGACGAACGGCGGCTGAGCAGCAACGGTCGGCATACTTTGTATGGCTTGCGACTGGGGATATGTTTGGCGTCTTTCTCCAAAATTCCAAAGTTCGAAAATTCAAAATTTTCGAAATTCCGAAAATCAGAAAAATCTTTACGATGGAAGCCGAATTATCATCAAAAGATTATCCAGTTTTTGTTCCGAGATCTGGGCTAGCTAATGAGCATGGTAGAATGACCAACAATGCTTTATATCCTCAGAGCGTCATGGATTTTGATGCAACAATCTTCGAATCCAAATTTTGTAGATCTTGGAGTGAAAATCAACAAATTGTACTGGTAGGGGGAATCTTTGAGAGATATGTACTTCCGTGAACCAAATTTTGGAAACTACTTTGGTTTTTCGGTAAGAACCAGAAAAGGGGGAAAAGAGGAAGAAAATCTTGGAATGAAAGGCAAAAAAAGAAGAAAATGAACACTGCGGGGGCAACATAGAGAAAGAAGAAACAAGACCAAAAAGGAATTTCCCTGCTTCTAGGAAGAAATGGGCCGCCATCACATCAACTGGAAAGACTAACCTGATCATCTTGGAAAAATGAGCCAAAATTCATGGAAATCTAAATCGGGAAAACATTATTCAGATAAAACTGCTTTCGATGTCACTTTCCCCCTGTTGCTGGTGGTTACTAGGCATTCCAAATAGACTGGGTCTCAGCCCATGTGGCAAAATCATTCATTAGGATATACCAAGGGGAAAATCCCGAAATCACCAACACTGTTATGAGTTTTGAGAAGCGGGATCTTTCCCTAAGAAATGTTGAGTATGTTGAAAACTTAAAGAATGAGCTGGTACGAGCCTGGACCATGATAACTCCAAAAACCACGCGGCCAGACCACAGACGGGCCAACGATGATCCGTCGGCAAGCCACAAACAAATGGAGGTAAGTATGAATTTTTGAAATGTTTGTCAAAATAACTGAGAAATCAAATTCTAACGATACGTTTTTCAAACGTTTCTGAGAAACCTTCTCTAATCATGAACGGACGATCGGCGGCTAAACGGCGGCTGAGCAGCAATGGGCGGGCTACTGGTGGGATAACGTCGGAATACTTTGTATAGTTTCTGACCACAGAATTCCAAAGTTCGGAAATTCCGGGATTCAGAATAACAGAAATTTTGAAATTCGGATAAACAGAAAGTCAAAAATTCTGATATACAGAAATCTTAGAAATCCAAAAATCAGAAATGCCGAAATCCAAAAATTCAAAATTTCAGACGCTCAAATGGCACGTTCAGGAGGAATTACGGAGAATACGGTATGTGCGGAAAACTTGAACCATCAAGAAACAACTTTATAAAAATGAGTACCGTAAAACCTCTAATAGACCGACACCCGGATCGTCCACTTTGAGCCTATATATCTCATTTTCTATGAAAGATATCAAAAAGTGGTTTACTAGTAAAATGTTGCTGATATCCTGATAAATATTTTACTAGTTAACCACTTTTTGATATCTTTCAAAAGAAGTGAGATACATAGGCTCAAAGTAGACAATCTGGGTGTCGTTCTATTAAAGGTTTTACGGTATATTTTGAATGAGGAAAATGTTCTAATTTCGCGGAATTCAGTGTCCCTTTTTGTGTACAAAATTAGTAAGTTTGAGATTCAAAAAGTGAATATTTGTACAGAGTGCGACAAAAGTACGGTAACATAAGTTTCGCGCAAGCTGGTGGACGCAGAAAGACTTATCGTGCCCCTGAATACAGTTTTACCATTTTCAGCATGTGTTGTGGTATGAAAGAATCTTCTTGTTGATTTTTTTTGGTAAGAATCGGAAAAAGTGGGATAGAGGAAGAAGATCATAGAATGAAAAGCAATCACTGAGAATGGAAAACTAGGAAAAGAGGGAAATGGACACTGCGGGGATGGCACCACTATAGAGAAAGAAGAAACACGGCAAAAAGGCGCAGGAAGAAAATGTGACCTTTTTGAATTTGTTATACACCATCCTAGAGGACAGATCCTAAGGACCAAATTTGATCTACCGGAGGCGCGGTAAACATGTTGGTTGGTGGGGAGAGAGAGAGAAAGAGGGTGGCATCACCATAGAGAAAGAAGAAGAAATTGTGATGAAGGAAATAGAGTATAGTCGGTGGGGTGGAAGACTCTTTTCTTCTTTGTAGGTTATTCCGTTTCCCAAGAGGGGAGGATTCTATAGGGCAGATCCTGAAGACCAAGTTTGGTCCGGTTTTGGCAGAGCACTGCAGCTCTAAAAGCCTGTCAACAAAACAAGTAACAAACATCGTTTCATAATAGCGAAAAACGTGAATCTCACTTTTCGAAGCGATTTTTGAATTCTTTTCTTTGACCGAGTTGGCTAGCAAAATGGTAGGCGGACTGTACCAAGCGGCTGAGAAGCGACTGAGGACTGAGGAGAAATGGGGCTTTATTAGTTGCCTTTTCTTGTTCACGAACTGATATTTCGTCAGCCAAATTTTCAGTGTCAGGGCCTGATCTGAAGTTTGTAACCGCCCGACTTTGCCACGTGTTCTTTCTGGCTCTTGATCACTATTCACCACTTTCCTTTGTACCCCGGCTCTTCCGCTACCTTGCCTCTGTTTCTATCTATTATTCTGTTTCAAAAATCGTCCGATTAAAAAAAGTGACACCTGAAAATTTCGAAGACGGCGCTCGTGTCGATTTACGAGGGGATGGAGCGAAAACGGATACTGTAGATAACAAATTAATTTATGTGAATTTAGTGGGATTTTCTGAATAAAATTTTGATTTCTTGGTATAAAAATGATCGCTAGCATCTCTAGAATCTATTTTTCAGCAAAAAACTAAACTTAAACACGAAAGTAGCTCGAACGAGCCGAAATTCTGAATTATTACGTTTTTGCCGCTCAAATTCTCAGGTGTCACTTTTTTAATTCGGCAATAATCCCTGCGATTCCTACCCTTTCTACTTGCAAAAAAAATGATTTTTTTCGATTTATGTCAAAACGATTCATTTATCCCGGAAATTCCTTTCTTGCGAATACAAAATGCGATTTTTATCGATTTTGTTGTTTGTAAATGTGTTTTTCTCCATTTTTCTCATTGAAATTCCTCTATTCTCTTCCGAAAACTTCCATTTTTGAGCAAAAACGACAAAATACTACGATAGCCTCGCGAAATCGCGGTGAGACCCGCCTCGCCCAACCTTCAGCACCCTTCGACTACGGTCACCGAACTACAAGCTGCTGCAGTTTTCGAATTTTGTTTGTTTCTATTTTCAAAAAATCTACTTTCTTCCCTTTTGCTCGAAGTTTTTTTGCTAATTTTCCTGCCGGCCGCGGCCGAGAATTTTGAGTCATTTTTTTGGCGCCAAAATTTGTTTCGCGCCAAAAAATTTTTTTGGCGCCAAAAGTGAAAATTTCGTCTCGCATCAAAATCGAAGGATTTTTTTTTGGAATTTATGTCGCTTCGTTTTTTCTTTTGAAAATTGACCCAATTTAGACCAACTTCGAACGATTTCGCTTAGAAAAACGCATTTCTTGCGCTCAGCGGTGACGATTTCGGCGTTTTTTTCACGAAAATTTGAATTTTTCAGCTTCAAATTTTTTCTGGATTATAAAATTGATGCTTCTTCTTCTCAATTTCTTTTGAATTTCAACTGAATAATTATGAATTCCTTTTCAGATTCGTCTCGCTGTGGGCAATGGGTTGGCGATCGCTGAAGACGTAATCGATCGGATTTGACCGCCCGTAGCTCGGAATCCCCCTTTTTCATCATCTTCCCTTTATTTTACTTGTGAAATGTCCCCCAGAAGTTATTTTCTCAACTTCATCGCTTATCGATCTCCCCACCATGCTTGCCAAATTTATCGATTTTTAGCTTTTAGCCGAATTTAGAAGCTTCTAGCCGAATTCTTCGTTATCCATCAAAATCAGTCTATTCACTCTAGTTTTCACTTTATTCTCTCCGAAACTCCCGATTTTGCCCTCATTTCCGTGTGACGGAGGGGGTCCACTACTGATGAGGCCACGCCCCCTCTGACCCCATTCATTCTGATCAGTCTAGTGGAAAGTGTGCCGAAACTGGAAAATTCTAGGAAAATCTAGCTTTAGAATTCAACCGTTGTGTTAAAAACCCTTGTAATTCAATGTGGAAAATTTCGAAATTCGAAATTTCCCGATTTTTTGCAACAGTAGTTTTTTTTTAATTTTTCAAATTAATAACTCACAATCGCAATCAATGTTGATTTTTGCAGGTTTCGAAGACGATTCGGGTCAAGAAGGATCGTCGAATCGGGGAAGGAAGACGGGGGATTAAGACTACCTCAAATTTTTTTATTCGAATTTTTTCCTCGCTCTTCCAGACGAATATCTGGTCAATTAACTCACAAATTACTGTAGATTTTTCAAATTTCTTTATTGTAGTCGTCAAGAAGACGTTACTTTTCGATGTAAAGTCTGATGAGATGCAATGTAAAAGGCGAGGGAGTATCTAGGGGGGGGGAGGGCGCAAAGACAGAGAGAGGGAGAGAGAGGGAGAGCTGCTTAGCGAGGTGAGAAGCAGCTACGAGAGGGAAAAGTACTAGAATTGGGAATTTTCGATTCTAAAAACGGGAGAATCTATTCTGAAAACAAAACAATCATAATTGCAAAATCAGGGCCGGCCCGGGTTCTCCAGATTTGAAAAAATTTTGAAATTTCGTAATTTTTTAAAGTGAGAAACTATTTTTATAGACACTCTTATCTTGAAAATTGTTTTTCTTGACAGAAAAATTTTCCTTTTTTTTTCTGTTGACCCAAAAAAAAATTTCCCCGGGGCCGGCCCGTTGCAAGTAACAATGGATTATATGCATCTATAGAAATTCCAAGATCGTTGTCTGAATATATTTTGTGTGTTATTCTTTCCGGAAACCTTATTTAATGCGAATTATCTCTAATTATCTTGAATCGCTTCTTTTAAAACCCTTAAAACCCCAAATTCAAATTTCCCTCCATTTTCCACTCCCCACTAAACAACGCGCAACTACGACACTCCGCAAAAAACCGCGCGTTTTCAAACACAGAACTCGCTTCGACACTGGCGAATCAACAGGAAACAAAGGTTTTTAGTGGATTTTCGTGATTTTTTCATAGAAAATAACCATTTATGCCGTTAGAAATGAATTTACCGCAAAAATTTGACCAAGAATATCACAGAAATATTGAAATTTGATGGGAAACGAAGAAATTAGACAGGGAAATTCAGTTTTTTTCTTTTTAAATGAAATCTGAAAAGGAAGAATCTTCAATTTAAAAAATCGCTCAATTTTGCAATTACATAGACATTCAGTGTATTCAAAGGGTGAAGAAATGTCGGCTCCAGTTCAGTGTGCAGGTCATCCAGATGTTCATCTTATCGAAGATCACCATGCTGGCGATTTGGTCTGCCGGCTTGTGGATTCTTTGTTTTTGGATCCATTTTTTAAAATTGAAAAGATCAGGATTACTGTAGATTCCGGAGGTTCATTCAAAAAGCTCAAAAACGCAAAGAACAAGCAACGAATGTTCAACCATCTATTTTAATATTAGTTCTAAAATGGTAAGATCAATCAAATCAGTTCTTTCTTATTTCCAGTCTGAACCATCAGAAGAGCTCCAAAAGGTACTGGTTTTCGTTGGTCATCTCACTGCACGAATTGTCTGATTTCAGTTCCAACACTTGAGAAATTATCTTGAATGTCTGGGCAGATTTCTTCAGAACATTAAACTAATTTCTAGATCCTCCACCAGCATTTCCTATTGCTCCTGATCCAGTTCCTCCTCCATGATATGCTCCTCAGTGGATATGGCCACCAGGACCCGGGCTCCTGAACCCAGGACCCAGGACCCAGGACCCAGGACCCAGGACCCAGGACCCAGGACCCAGGACCCAGGACCCAGGACCCAGGACCCAGGACCCAGGACCCAGGACCCAGGACCCAGGACCCAGGACCCAGGACCCAGGACCCAGGACCCAGGACCCAGGACCCAGGACCCAGGACCCAGGTGACCTGGATCGGGGTGACCTAGGTCCGGGAGAACTGCATCCAGGTCACCCGGATCCAGGTCACCCGGACCTAGGTCACCCGGATCTGGGTCACCCATATCTAGCTCACCCGGACCGAGGTCACCCGGATCCAGGTCACCCGGACCCAGGTCACCCGGACCCAGGGCCCAGGACCTAGAACCCAGGATCCCTGGGTCACCTTCTCAGTTGCCCAGAGAAGGTGAGAACTGATTCTTCTTTTCATTTCCCTCTTCTTTTATATTACTTTTCCAGAGGTCAATGGTTTCTAAACCAATTCACGTAGTCGCTTTTTCTAGAATTTTAAATTTCTTTCAAAGCATTTTTTGTCACGGTGGTTTCTTTCTTTTTTAATTTTTATTTTTTCATCACGTTGAAATAAACTTGACTTTTTACTTTTGAAATTTATGAAAATCCTTAAAAATATTTTTCCTTTGAACCTAATTATCTTGTTTCTTGTTTGAGATATCTGAAAATTTTCAACTGAAGGAATGTTTCTGGTATCAAGACAAACACATTTGCTGTCACCAGTTTTTGGACATTTTTTTATAGGATTCGAGAAAAAGTTGGTCAAAGTAAACGGTTAGAAGATGAGGGCTCTCACAAACTTAAACTTTAAGTCAACATATCTCGATTGTGGTGAAAGATATCAAAAAGTGATTAACTGACAAAATGCAAATTATAATATCAAAAACATTTCGCCAGTTTATTACTTTTTGTTATCTTTTACAGGAACCGAGATACATTGACTCAAAGTTAGATGATAGATTGGTGGTACCAGGGATGAGAACTCAAAAAAAAATGAAAAATTTTTGATGTTTTAATTTTGGGATTTTGGTTTGTCACCAAACCTGTTAGTATTCCTCAGTTCATTGCTATTCTCCTTTCTATGGAACCTAAGGAAATCCCCCAATTCCTCATTCGCTTCTTGAACCCCTCCTTCTTTTTGTTTCTTGGAACTTCACGTCTATTTATATTCATTGTCTTCCGTCTACTATAAAATGCAAAGAGAAGTGTTCGAAACTACCTAAGTTTTCTTTCTCTTTTCTCTCTTTCTTGCTCAATTTGTTCCAACAACAACTGTTTTCTTTTACTTACTCTTTATTTTTATGTCCTCCAGATAACCATAGGGTTATGATTTATGCATTTCGTTGGGAAGGAGAAGAAAAACGACTACTTTATTGCCATACTCTCCACCAAGCAGTTTCTCGCTTTGCGAAAAGATTAAGTTTCACTTGTGGACTTTGTATGTGTGTGTGAGGCTATTTTTGATTTATTTTCTCTGCTTCTCACTTTTTTCTCATGCATATTTCATTAGCAAGTTTTTTGTTTGTTACTGAAGAGTATTCGGGTAATTTTCTGAAAAATTTCTGCGCTTTAATAGAAGTACCCGGTTAACCTACACTTTGAGTTCAATTATCTCAATTCCTATGAAAGATATCAAAAAACTGTCAACTAGTAAAATGTTAATCATATTATCACCTAAAATTTATCAGTTGACAATTTTTTGATACCTTCGAATGCAAGCAAGATGAATCGGCTCATAGATGAGAGCAAAAAGGTCATTTTATTAGACTGTTTATGGTAATGAGGACACGCCTAATTGTTCTGAAATTTTCAAGAAAGACTTTTCAAAATTCGTGAGCTGTATTTTTGTAATGGACCATTTATTTATACAAATTCCTCAAAATTACAGTTACACCTATCTCTTGAAAAAAGCAAAATCGGAAGAACTAGAACGGAACTAACAATTGGGCTCCGCGTCACTTCGAAACCGCGACGTTTCAAAACCGGTCATTTCGAAACTACGTGACACTTCGAAACCAGTCACTTTGAAACCGGTCATTTCGAACCCGGTCATTTCGAAACCGCGACACTTCGAAACCAGTCATTTCGAAACTGTGAAATTTTCACGCTGCAATTTTTTCTTCAATTTTAAGACTGAAAATTTCCTATTTTTAATTTCATTTTCATGTGACCGTTTTTTTTTGGTTTCGAAATGACTGGTTTCGAAGGGACTGGTTTCGAAATGACTGGTTTCGAAGTGTCACGTAGTTTCGAAGTGTCACGTAGTTTCGAAATGACCGGTTTCAAAGTGTCACGTAGTTTCGAAATGACCAGTTTTGAAGTGACGCGGAGCCAAGAAATTTGAGCTCAATTATCTCGATGCATGATATCAAAAAAGTGTCAACTATAATACTGTTTAGAGATCATCATAAGCATGTTATCAGTTGACACATTTTTGATATCTTTGGCAGGAACCAAGACAAACTGGCTCAAAGTTAAAAGTTAGGTGCCCTTCTATTACAGATCTTACGGTTTTTTCATTGAAGTCAATCCTTTTCAGCAAACCCATTTCGAACCGCATCGAAAAGTACAAAAAATACATTCAAAACCAGTTCCACTCCCCCATCCGTTCCCCCCGGAAAAAATTTTCTATAATATTTGGTTTCGGTTTTTGAGACGTCAACCGCTTCCCGATTTGCACTTGCTGCCAACAACTTTTCTTTTGTAACTGACAACCAGCAAAATGAACACGCTTCAACAAATATTTGGTTTTTCCCAAAACTCCCCTTTGTACTTCCTCTTCTCTTGCCCCCAAAACTGCCAACCTTCTGCCCATTTCACAGTTCAATTCGGAACAATATGCCATCAATCAGACGATGTTCTCCTCTCCTCTTCTCTCTCCTCACACATCATCATCTGCCACTCTTCTCAAAACCACAAAACCATCTCATGTCCTTCTTCTTCTTCTTCCCACTCTCTCCCATTTTAACAACAAAAAAAAACGACTTTCTTCTCTAATCATCTCACATTTTTCTTCAGAATTCAGAAGATAGGCGTTTTTGTTGTTTACAAGGTTACGATATCACCACAACCACCACGCCCTTTCTTCTCTTGCTTTGTCAAAGAAGACATCGTTTCCCGCTTTTTTTCTCAAGATTTATTGCCCTTCAGCACCTTTTTTTGGTTGGTATCTGATTACAGCTTCTTCCTCTTCTTTTGTTGTTTTTTTTTGGTTCAGTTCTCTATTGTTTATTAGTGTTCTTTATGCTTTTTCTGCTTCTAGACAGTTAGAGACATTAGTTCCTTTGTTTCTAGATTTTTCTAGCAAACTAAGGAAATGAAACTTTCGAAGGTTTGCTAAATTAAAACTGTTTTCTTGTTCACTAAACTAAAAATTAGTTATTCATGGAAGTTTTCGTAGGTTCACATGTGTTCTATAATTAGGGCCATTAATTTGAAATTATTTCGAACTTTGAGCTCAATTATCTCGGTTCCTATGCGAGATATCAAAAATTTGTCAACTGATAAAACGTTAGTGATATTATGATAAACATTTTATCAATTGACCAATTTTTGATATTTTTTACGAGAAGCGAGATAATTAAGCTCAAGCTTAATGGCTTAGGTAGGCTTCTATTAGAAGTGATACGGTACACGTGATTGGGGTCGTTAATTGTAATTAGTTAGTACAAAATACCAGACAATATATGATTTTAGAAGGTTTTCTTGAATGCAATTTGAAAAAAAACCAATCCGGTAAACAGGAAAATTCATTTTTCCGATTCTAGCAAAATTAGCAAATTTTAGAAATTGAAGGTTTAGTGAAAATGAGCCTGTCTACCGCTCCCCTGGCATTTCGAACAGCTGGCTGGCGCGCCTCCGGAGCAAATTGATCTATTTTTTGTGTAAAATCTATCTTGCTCCTGTGGTTTAGAAATCTCAAAGCTGTTTTTGAGAAATTACCGTCAACACTCTGATAGGACCCCCCCCCCCCGACTGTTAACTTTGAGCACATTCATCTCGGTTCCTGTAAGAGCTATCAAGAAATTATCAACTAACAAATTCTTTATCATAATACCACCAATATTTTATCAGTTGACAAAATTTTGATAACTCTCATAGCAACCGAGATAAATTGATTCAAAATTGAGGGCTTTGGGTGGGCTTAGAGGAAAATATGAATGGATCACAATTTTTAATTAGTCATAACTTTTGATGTAGTCAACCAATTTTTAAATAAAATTGTATCAAATTATAGGCAATTTTCAGTGCTTCAGTTTGATATAATTTTCATATGATTTGATCAAGAACTGATAAAGTTATAACTTCTCCAATAGATGTCCAAAAATTGAAATCAATGAGAAGTTCTTTTTAAGCTCAATTATCTTAGCTTCATATGCAAAATATAAAAAAGTTGTAAACTGATAAACTATTTATCATAATATCATCAACATTTTATTAGTTGACAAATTTTTGATATCTTCTACAGGAAGTAAGATAATTGAGCTCAAAGAGCACATAGAGCTTCCAAGATGGCCTACCAACATTTTTCTAATCTCCTTTCTAAATCTGTACTAAATTTTCCCCTATTTTTCCAGTTGACCCACCTCAAAGCAACAAAAAAAGCAAAGTTTCGGTTTCATTTTTTTTTTCAAATGTTTGGGGGTGGTAACTCAATCGTTTCGCGCCTCCCTCTTCTTTGTTTCATTTCCGGCCTCCGAGCATCATCATCATCATCAACTCCCTCCCAAAAACCAATGTTTACAAATTCAATACCACACACAAAAAACCAAAAAGAAGAAAGAAGTGTTGAAAACTTTTGTCAGAAACCTCACACAACCAATCCGTCAATTTTTGAGTTATCTCTTTTTGTAGTGTTTTAGTGTTTTACTCTAAAAAACACAAACAACACCAAAATCCTCGTTTGTTGTTATTGTGGGTTTTGAGTATTTGCTCTCTCTCTCTCCCCTTCACGTCTTCTTTGATCCCCCAGTGAGCAATAATTTTTGAAACGGCGAGGGTTGAGAGAGCGTGTGAGACGAAGAGACGCAGACAACTTTTGAAGATTTGGTGCCGATTCATTAGATGAGTCTCATTGAAGACACGACGTCGGAAAAAGAAGAAGAAGACGTGTTCATTGACTATACACTTAGTTAAAAAATGTATCTAATGACGTTACTGCTACAGTACCCCCTTCACTTTATCTTCTCATATTTCTTTCGTATATTATTTTACATATACATTTCTTCGCCTCTCAAAATAAACGGAGCCCAGATATTTTTTGGCACCTCTTCCTTATGTATATTTGGTCCATTTTCGGGTGCCCACTTGGATTAGTTGTGTGTAGTGTTTAGGTTGGAATAGTTTAGGTTTATAAATAAGAAGAAGAGACTTCTGCACTTTTTCCTCCCCTTTACGATTCTTCAATATGTATAATATCGGGTTTTGCCGATAATTTCGTTTCGCGGGTTTTTCATAATTTGAGAACTTCGACACCTGGCTTTTTGCATGCATTAGTAGTGGAGAGATTTCTTCGTTTTTCTTTTTCACATGATTTAATTATATATTTGTGGATGGAAAAAAGTAGTTGAGACGTTTCTAGAAACTATAGTTGGTTAGGTTAGGAGTCTATGGGATTGGTTTTGTGAGATCACAGTCAAATTTTCAGTTGAAAATTCGTATATCTAATTCTTTAGACTTTGGTTATTTTTAACGTTTTTCAATTTAGGTTAGTGGAGTTACTCATGAACATAGAATGTGTAGTATTTCAAGCATGTACCGTAAAACCTGTAACAGAAGGGTCCCCTGACTTTGAGCCAACTTACCTCGGTTCCTGTAAAAGATATAAAAAAATTGTGAACTGATAAAATGTTGGTGATATTATGATACACATTTTATCAGTTGACAACTGCTTGATATCTGCCCATTTTTTTAGAAAATGTCATTTTTTATACTTTTGCTAACATTTTGAATATATTTTGGCAGCTTTTCACCGCGAATGCTCTAATATGAGCCCACCTCATTCGTGCTTTTTAAGCTCAATTATCTCGGTTCCTAATAGGAACTTCCTACGAAAGATGTCAAAAATTTGTAAACTGATAAAATGTTGGTGATGATATGATAAACATTTTATCAGTTGACAAATTTTGGACATCTTTCATAGAAACTTTTCTGGTTCTTCCAATTTATTTTGCCTGTAGGTATAGTTATGGAAGTTTTTGGAAATTTTCCTTTTTGATATTTTTGCAAAACGTTGAACTGATTTTCGGCAGGTTTAGGATTCGCTCATTTCTACAACTACCAATCAAAAAAAAAATCAAAATACAATTTTACAAAAATACTATTGTCATAATAAAAAACCGAAAGTTTTTTAGGCCAACCACAACATTTCGATGTAGAGCTAACTTTCAACATTGAGCCGATTTATCTCGGTTCCTGTCAAAGGTATCAAAAAGTTGTCAACTGATGAATTGTTTATCATAATGTCCCAAACATTTTATTAGTTTACTATTTTTTGGTATCTTACATAGGAATTGAGATAAATTGGCTCAAAGTTACAAGTCAGTCCCATCTGTTACAGGGTTACTGTAGTTTTGAAAAACGCTATTCTTTAGAAGACTCCTCTTATCTTAATCTGGCCTCTTTCCTTTTTTTTCGTATAGTTTCTTTTTTTCAAGTACGTTTTTGTTTATTGTTTCAGAACAATGGCTTCTATTACACCTTTAACTCCCAAAAAGGACTTTTTGGCTTCTCCCTAGAACACAACAAAAAACACAACACACAAAAAACAATTGTCAGCTCTTTTCTCTGCTCGTCAAACACATTCCGAATGAATATTGGATGTCCTTCTTCCTCCACATCTGTTTTCGGTTTGCTAAGTTCTTTTTCTTCTTTTTCCTCAAAGAACTGCCATTCTTCTTCTATTTTTGACGGACTGATTGGGTGTAACCAGTGTGTATGTCGTTAGTTCGAATTTTCGGCATTCCTCTCGGGTTGGTCAAAAATGTTTCTTTTATTTTTCCCTTCCCGTCAAACATCTATTCGGCTTCCTTTCTAATTTGCATTGCTCGCCCCGGTAGAAGAGAAAGATGCACATGCCTTACAAAAGAACAAACAGTGTGATAAGCGGATCGTGCCACTTGTTTCTTTGGGACGGGGGGCACAGAGCTCTACCCCAGTTGCTCAGGTTTTTTGTGCTCGTTTACTGCTCTCTCTGAGTTTGTTAATCAACAGGAACATGTTGCTCCCGGGGCGAGGGGAACAGTAAGAGAGTTGTTTGAGTTTAGGATGTTCCATTTGTTTCTACCTTCTTAACTTTTTGAGTTTTTGGAACAGTAGACAGACGCAAAAGTTTTGCAGATTTTTTTTTGAAATTTTATGATATCTCTTTTTAGTGTGTAAGTCGTCAATAGAAGCCCGGACAATGCGTTCAAGTTGAGCCCATGTATCTCATATTCTGTGATATCAAAAAGTGGTCAACTGATAAAATGTTTATCATCATGTCAAACAAAATTTTGTTAGTTGATAACGATATGTTCCACAGGAATCGGGATAAATCGCTTTAAAGTGGAAAGTTCCAATTTTGTCCAATTTCTGAAATCTTTCAGCTTATGGTTGGCGTTGTTAGTTTTTTTAAAATAAAATCATTTACAATTTCAATGATTTCTAAAACTTTTCGTAATCTTACAGTACTCTGGGTATCTTCCATTTATCTCTTGTAGAGTCTATACTTACACTTTGTGCTCAATTATCTCGGTTCCTATAGAAGATATCAAAAATCTGTTGACTGAGAAATTATTTATCATAACATCATCAATATTTTAACAGTTGACAACGTTTTCATATCTATTACAGAAATTGAGATTATTGAGCTCAAAGTGCGAGTATAGAATGGCGGTCTATCGCAATCTGACAAATTTGAGTTCATTTATCTCACTTCCTATAAGTGATATCAAAAATCATTTAACTGATAAAATTTTTTTCATAATATCAGCAACATTTTTATAGTTTGTAAAGTTTTTATATCTCTAGATCACTGTCAAGTTTTAGCTCAACTATCTCGGTTCCTATGAGAGATATCAAAAATATGTTCACTGATAAAATATTGCTGATAACATGATAAAAAATTTATAAGTTAGCAAACTTTCATATCTTTCTCAGAAAATGAGATAATTATGCTTAAAGTCCAAGTATTAGGGGACGCTCCTCCGTATGGTGTCAGAGATCCGAATTTCGTTAATCACAAGCGGTCTATCTTTAAATTTTCTCAATTTTCTGGGTTGTTTCTTTTATTCTCCTGATACGGTTTCAATTTTCTTTTCTATTTTCTATTCAACAAGTCACCCGAAACCAGTTTCCCGAATAGTTGTCAAATCGTTCAACTATCCCCTCCGATTTCTCTTCTTATCTCTACCGGGGAGATCACATGAACAATTGTTCAACTTGATTAGGTTAAGAAAATATTGGATTTTTCCACTTTCTGAACCCATTTTTTGTCTTGTGGAATTTCGGAATCTCACCATCTCAGAATCACATTTCTCTAATTGACTTGTTGTGACTTCTCCATCAAAACACATTAATCTCAATTTTCGACTCCTGTGCAGTTTTCAGACTCTTCCAAAAATCTTTCAAAATCTTTTTTCTCTATTTTTGCTCTTCTCCCTTTTCCCCTCCCACCCAAAAAACCGCTATATCTTTTCTCCAGAAGTGCATCATTCTCTTTGCATCTTTTTACTTTTTAAACCCCAGAGATTTTTCCCCTATTCGCATACAAAATAGACATAAACACATATCCCAACTAGTTTCTATTATCTTCCTCACGCCCTTCTTTTTATGGATGTACCTAGTAGGTACTACCTACCTATATCTAGAGAATTGAATGACCAAACCTTTCCGTAATTATGTAGAGACTAGTATAGCATCTATCCCCCTTTTTTACTATTAACAATCACCAAATTCCGCGTGTGTGTGTTTCCGTGTGTTCCGTGTCGCCGGCCCTAGCTAAGGCACCAGTAGACCAAAATTGCTCAAATTTTCACAGATAATCGAAAATAGCAGAGGGATGATGCCCCAACTTTCCGTTTTTCGAAATTTTGATCTTGAAGCCTTCTGAAGACGTTCCTTTGTTTTGCGCCGAAGGCGCACCAGCCAGCTGTTTGAAGCGCCGGAGGCGCGGCAACCAGGCTGGCTTTTAAAACACTTTCATTTTCTTTTTGTCCTCTTCTTTTTCTTCTTTTTGTCTTTGCCACCAAAAAAAAAAGAAAACTAAATGATAGGCGAAAAGAAGAAGAAGAGAAAGGTTCTCTTCTGTGGAATTAGAAGTAATTCGGTTAGTCAAAAAGTTGGTTGCCCCACAATTCTAACCACTTTTGTTTTGTTGTTTTGTTTTTTCAGTTGTTGTTGTTGTTTCTGAATTCTGAATTCTGACGCCTTCTGATATATGTCAAGGCTTCTGATGAATCGGAAGTGGTGGTGACAAAATAGGAGGAGTAGACGACAAACCATAAAATTATTCAAATTTCTTCGTTTCCCCCAATTCATACAACTGTCTTCTTCGTCGCCACCGCCCAAAGACACTAAACCAGCTGCCACGTCATTTACAAGACTGATGACACCTACTGTCTCAAGTTAAAGGGATTGACATGGGAATCAAATTTCGGGATCTTGGCTCATGGATATTATTCAAAACCTGTAATAGAAGGACCCTCTAACTTTGAGCCAATTTATCTCGTTCCCTGTCAAAGATATGAAAAAGTTGTCAACTAATAAATTGTTTCTGATATTATGATAAACATGTTATCAGTGGACTTCTTCTTGATATTTTTCATGTAAGCCGAGAAATATGTGCTCAAAATAAACCCATTTTTTTTTTTAATTTTTAAAATTTTGAAAGCATCTTCCAATTTTTTTTGGAATATTTCCAAATTTCCAAATTTCTAAATTTGTAAAGTTTTTCTTTGTTAACCTTCTGGTTTCTTGCTTCGTTGATTTTGCGGACTACGGTACTTTTTTTTCGTAAAACCTGTAATAGAAAAGCCTTCTAATGTTAGGCTTTGATCCCAATTAACTCGGTTTCTATAAGAGATATCAAAAATTGGTCAACTGATAACTTGTTTATCATAATATCACCAATATTTTATCAGTTCATAAGTTGTTGATATCTCTCATAGTAACCAAGATAATTGAGCTCAACGGGCACGTATAGATGAGCATCTGTTAGAGCAACTACCGTACTTTTGCAAGTCCTATATCGTCTAGAACGTTCAATTTTTCAACGCCTACACCTCTATTTTTTTCCAATTTTCCACACCCTAAATTTTTCGGGACGGTACATATTTGCCAAGTGGAATGACTCATTCGAAACATTTCATCAAAAAAGCGAACAGGTACTACTTAATTGTACCAACTAACTACCGGTTTTGCGAATTTCATAATTTTTTGGTTACTGTGAAAATACTGAAAAATCCTAATCAAAAGTTTGAACCAAAAAATGCAATTTCCCAATTCTTCAGACTGACTCATCGTTTCGATTTCTTCCACCCGTCAAAAATCAGCCAATTAGTTCAATTCATTAGGTTCAGCCTCTTTTCTAATTTCTGGTATCTAAGGTTTCAATCTCCACAAAATTTTTTTTTTCTTATTCTTCGACCCAATAACTCTTCTTTTCTGCCCGGTTTCCCTCCTCCGTCACTTCAAATCAAACTCCACGTTTCAAAAATTCTCCTAATTGTGTCTGCGTCTCTTTGTCTCACACACTATTTTCCCCTTCTCAAATAGATTTAGATTGAATTGTGAGATTACTTAAATACTCTTGGATTATATTGTCACCTTTTTGAATTGAATTTGTTCTAGGCCACCCAGTTGGCCATTTTATTTCCTCCTCTTCGTTTGGATCTCCCTAACTCTTCACTTTGAGCCAATTTATCTCGGTTCGTATGGAAGATATCGAAAATGTGTCAACTGATAAATTGCTTATCATAATATCACAAACATTTTATCAGTTGACAACTTTTTGATATCTTTCACAGGAAGCGAGATAATTGGACACAAAGTTAATGGATTGGGTGGGCTTTTTCAATTCAAATTTTCCTCTTTGAGCCAATTTATCTCGGTTCGTATGGAAGATATCAAAAATATGTCAACTGATAAATTGTTTATCATAATATCACAAGAATTTTATCAGTTGACAACGTTTTGATATCTTTCACAGGAAGCGAGATAATTGAGCTCAAACTTGTGGGGCCCTTCTATTACAGGTTTTACAGTAACCTGAAGAGTTCAAATTTTCAGATTAACATCTCTCCTGGACTCGAATCGAACGACCCCAAAAAACATAGGCAGCCACTAGGAAAGGAGGAATGATACGACAGAAACGATAGGTGAGTAATTTTCGGTTTTTGGTGATTATTCAATTTCCTGTGCACATTTCGATATTACTTTGATATCCGGAATCGCACTTTTCAGAATTTTAGTTTTCTCAATTTCCGTTTTTGGATTCTCCGCCCTATTTTTCTTCCTCACAATATCCAGAAGTAGCATTTTTCTTTTTTCGATGATAAGTTGACAGCTGGAATAGACGAGAAAACAAAAAAAGAGAGAGAGCAAAAAACATGCTCCTTATTTGTTCGGCTTTTTGGTTTTCTAGCTCAACTCCAACAACGAAAATCCAATTTTAGGACCACAGACTTTTGCCCGAATTTATTTCAAATGTTCCTCCTCCCACAAAATCAACATTCCTCCTCCTTCTTTCTTTTTCTCCTTTAAAATATTCTTCTCCAAAAATAATTGTTTGCCGAATTTTGCCATAATTCTTTTTAAAATCTATATTCCTGGACCAACTAAATATTATTTGATAGAACTCAACGAGTACTTCAAAATGGTACTAATTGGGCTACTGTATCTTGTCTATGTCCAAAGTTAGAAGTCAAAAACCTCCAAAGCTACGCAGCCTCTGCTTTATGGCCTTGTAACTTTGTTCATAGACAAGATACAGCAATCCAAATAGTATCAGTTTGTAGTACTTGTTGAGTTCTATTTTATTGTATTTGAATGGTCTGAAAATATTGATTCTAAAAGAAACTATGGTTGAGCCCGCGAAGGGACTCGAAAAGACTTTGAGCTCATTTATCGCAGTTCCTATGAGAGGTATCAAAATTTTGTCAACTAATAAAATGTAGGTAATATCAAGGTTAATAATTTATCAGTGGACTACTTTTTGCTATTTCTTATAGGAATCGAGATAATTGAGATTAAAGTTGGATGTGCTTCTATTAGAAGTGTACAGTATGCTCTGTTCAAAATCAATTCTTTCAGAATAACATGAGGTTACAACTGTTAATCTTCGTGTTGTTTGCCAATCTAGCCACTTCGCGAAAACACTACAAGGGAAGAAAGTACGACTTGACGCTGTTCGTTCGGAATCACAACGTCTCCGATGCCACGTTCTTCCGGCTCGTTGGTGTCGACAACACAGCAGATTTCAATGTTTCAGCTGGAAACACTTTTGAGCACACTTTTGAGGTTAGTTTTGGAATGTGGGAATACGGTAGAAGACTGAAAGTTATGGCCAGAACGGTAGTCTTTACGACAGGGTAG
The DNA here is from genome assembly GCA_027920645.1 of Caenorhabditis nigoni. Lineage (NCBI taxonomy): Eukaryota > Metazoa > Nematoda > Chromadorea > Rhabditida > Rhabditidae > Caenorhabditis > Caenorhabditis nigoni. Next base: position 1,447,601 of record CP115868.1, read on the forward strand.
GGCACAATTATCCAGACTCATCAAAACAGGTATATCTTCTGTCATAAGTATCCCGGAAACACTAAAATTAACACAAATATAAAATTGCGCTTGATACAAAGCTTCTGGAAATTGCAAAGAAATTCTTCAAGTCTGAGCAATGTTATGATCGTCCAAATATGGCACGCCGCACGCCATTGAGATTTTCATGGAATGACTCAACTTCGATAAGCGATAACTCAGCTCAAAGTAGACCAAATAATTTTAAACTTGATCAGTTTAACAATGAATTAATAAGAATTTTTAACCCTAAAATTGAGCTCAATAGAACGCGTAACTCAAATGTTAGCCTAACTTGGGTCCGGGTAATTATGCGCCACCTTGCACTGAGGTTGGTTTACCGTAATCCGAACTTGAACAAACTGAAAGCAAAAAGTCTGAAATTCTGAATCCATAATTATCAGAAAACAATCTATGAGAGCTAGTCAGAAATTTCTGTCAGCTTTCCCCCTTTCGGAGAAAAGCCTGGCTCTAGAGCCTCCAAAAATTGGTTGAGTGGGGAGAGGGAACTCCATACAGAAGGTGTTCATCCAGAATAGTCAATATCTCCATCCACTCTATTCAGATTTCTCTGAGAAGAGACTAGACACAGAAATTGTACACAGACGAATATCACTTCGGTGCGCAGCGGACATCTGCCGGGTTCCGCGGTCCACTATGTTTTGTGTGGGGGTAGGCGGAGTCAAAAACGAACGCAAGGGGAAGTAGTGGAGGTTGGCTGTCGAGTTTCCGATCCCTTTGAAAGATTCCGAGAACGTAAAACAGGGCTAGATTGAAAACTTTGCATTCACAAAATCTTTTGGAAATTCCTAGTTTTTCAGCTATTTGCCAATTTCTGAAAGACCCCCATTTTCAGTCTGTTTTTGTACTGAAATGTGGAAATACACGCGTTTTTCAGAAGTTCTTTCAATCTAGGTCGGAATTGATCGGCAGTCGAGCTCCAGGCTCCTGATCCCGCTTCCTGCGAAACATATAAGCCCACCCTACATGCCAATTTTGAACTCAATTATCTCGGTTCCTTCAGAAGATATGAAGATTGTATCAACTGATAAAATATTTATCTTAGTATCAGTAAAATTTTGTCAGTTGACCACTTTTTTGATATCTTTCATGGGAAAATAGATATTTGGGCTCAAAGTTGAAAGTTCTCTATTGAAGTATCTACAGTAATTTTCTGTTACAAAAATCTGAATTTGAAAACATTTGTTAAACCTGAAAGTTGCTTTTTCTCTGATCTTTCCAACAAACTCCTGAATTTATAACTGCTGAAGTCTCTGTCGGCCTTCCCCCTCACGGGGAAAAGCCTGGCCCGAGAGCCCCCAAAAATTGGTCGAGTGGGGAGAGAGACGTCTACACACGACGTCAGTGTCCGTATAGTCATCCTGTTCTCCATCCACTCTATACAGATTTCTCTGACAAGAGACTATGTAGACGCGGAACTTGTACATAGGCGAATGTTACCTCTGCATGTATCTCTGTGTGCAGCAGACATCTGCCGGGTTCCGCGTTCCGCTATGTTTTGTGTGGGGGTGGGCGGAGTCAAGAACGAAGACGACCTGCACTTTGAGCTCAATTATCTCGGTTACTCTGAGAGATATCAAAAAGTGGTCAACTGATAAAATGTTGGCTATCTTATAATAAACATTTTATCAGTTGGTTACTTTTTGATACCTCTCATGGGAACCGAGGTAATTGGGCTCAAAGTGGGCACTTTGGGGGGAGCGTCTATTAGAACATTTAAAGTACCGTATTTCCTCTAATAGAAGCCCACCTCTATTTGAAGCCCACCTCTAATAGAAGCCCACCCCGCAAGGTGCTTCGAAAAATAGAAGCCCACCCTCTAATAGAAGCCCATGGGCTTCTATTTTTCAATTTCTGATTCGAAAATTTCCCAATTTCTGAGTTACAGAATTCCTAAATTCTGAATTTTGAGTTTCTGGAGTCTCAGTATTTCATAAATTCGGAATTTCGGAGTTTAGAATGGCAGAATTAAAACTTCGAATTAAAAAAAACACCGAAGATTAGAATTTTTAACTTCCGAATTGTCAAATTTCTAATTTTTTAAACAAAATTTTTTTTTGAAAATTATTCATTGAAAAATAGAAGCCCACCCTCTAATTGAAGCCCACCTCCTATAGAAGCCCACCCTGAGAGAGAGAGGTTGAAAAATAGAAGCCCATGGGCTTCTATTAGAGGAAATACGGAAATTAAAAAAGCCCAATATTTGAAAAAAAAACATTTTCAGGTGAGACGGAAAGGATTCTGGACGCTGTTTGTCGAGTTTCCAGGAGATCGTTATGCGAAGTCACCAAGAAAGGTAAGATTCTGAGATTCTGAGATTCTGAGATTCTGAGATTCTGAGATTCTGAGATTCTGAGATTCTGAGATTCTGAGATTCTGAGATTCTGAGATTCTGAGATTCTGAGATTCTGAGATTCTGAGATTCTGAGATTCTGAGATTCTGAGATTCTGAGATTCTGAGATTCTGAGATTCTGAGATTCTGAGATTCTGAGATTCTGAGATTCTGAGATTCTGAGATTCTGAGATTCTGAGATTCTGAGATTCTGAGATTCTGAGATTCTGAGATTCTGAGATTCTGAGATTCTGAGATTCTGAGATTCTGAGATTCTGAGATTCTGAGATTCTGAGATTCTGAGATTCTGAGATTCTGAGATTCTGAGATTCTGAGATTCTGAGATTCTGAGATTCTGAGATTCTGAGATTCTGAGATTCTGAGATTCTGAGATTCTGAGATTCTGAGATCCTGAGGTTCTGTGATTCTGAGATTCTGAGATTCTGAGATTCTGAGATTCTGAGATTCTGAGATTCTGAGATTCTGAGATTCTGAGATTCTGAGATTCTGAGATTCTGAGATTCTGAGATTCTGAGATTCTTCGATTCTGAGATTCTGAGATTCTGATATCCTGAGATTCCGAGATTCTGAGATTCTGAGATTCTAAAATACTAATTGTAAGATTCCAAAAATCCCCTAAATTTCCAGATAATCTCCCGTGACTCGTACCGCAAGTGGGTGATGGAAGTGTACTACTATCCGGGTGCCGTCGGCTTTTCCGAATGGCACAAATTGTCGCGACGGGGTGAAATGCACATTCATGGATGAAAATGAATATTCGGAATCCCCCAACAACACTCCCATCATCTCCTTTTAATACCTGCGGATCTCTTTTGTCCGGTGGACAATTTTTAATTTTTTTTTGTTTTTCAATTTTTCAATTTTCGCACCCCGATTTCCTTTCATCTAGAATTTTCTACTTTCTATGAACTATACAAAAAGTTTCATCGGTGATTTTCAAATGAGTAAGGCTTCCTTTTCGACCACTGCACCGAGCCAATTTTTGCCGCGTCGCGTGTCGGCGTAGCGGTCACCAGCTGATTTTGTGACAATAACGTACAACGGAGCGCAAACCAAATCGTGAGTTTGCGCGTCAGTAAGCCAGAGAGTGTTTGCGTGCGCTGCATTTTTGACTTTGCGCGTCACTAAATTCTACGTACGCAAACACTCTGACGCGAAAATGCACCGTGCGAAATGCAAGCCTCAATTTTCAATCATCGTTTCCAGAATCCTTCTTATTTGTATTTGTATTTGTACAAATAGTTTATATCGTGTAGAGCTTTATCCCTTTTTTCCTCCTATTCTTCCATCCCGCCCGTTTCAGTCTCCCTTTCCACCCCGAATACTGCCAATGTCTCCATAAAAAAGTCTTTGTAAAGTTTTATAACATTTTTTTCTCGTTCGATGATAAAAAAAAGTGTTGAAGCTTTAAAACAAAATTTTTGAATTTCAGATTTTTTTTTGAAAAATTTTCAGGGTTAACCGGTTCGTGTAAAAGGGGGTGTTTTGACTAGGTACAAATATACAAATAAAGACATAGAAATGGGGGTTTAGATGACTAGAGGAGCAAGGAATGCGTAAGAAATTTTGGAAAAAAAAACAAGAAGAGTTATTGGAATGCGGTAGATGGACATCGGGATAGTGCTGGTGTCGAGCAGCAGATGTCGTTGTCGTCTATGACGTCAAGAAGCTCCTGAGGGGTTGGACCGCCAGAGTACTGAAAAGCTTCGATGGGTTATAGAAGAGAAAAAGTTAGGCTATCATGTCAAAAAGACCTAGAAAAGACTTCAGATGGATGTCAGCCTATTTCTAAGTAATTTACCATGATGGCCTAGAAACCTCATCATGCGAAAGTTAGGCCATCATGTTGAAGTGTCATAGAGAACGTATCAAGTGAATTTTATGTCTTATCTAGATCATTTTCCATGGTGGCCTAGAAAACTCGAGTTGCAAAAGTTAGGTCAGCATTAGAAATGACCTAGAAAACACGCCAGGTGAATGGCAAGCTAATTCTAGATAATATACCATGATGGCCTAGAAAACTCAAAATGCAAAATTTAGGCTCCTATGGAAAATAGCCTAGAACGCGTACCAGGATAACATAAGGTAATTTCTAGGTTACTTTCCATGGTGGCCTAGAAAACTCAGTTTGCAAAAGTTAGACCAGCACTTCAAGATGGCCTAGAAAACTCAAGTTAGGCCACCATGTTCAGATGGCTTAGAAAACACAGCAAGTAAACATCGGCCTATTTCCGGACATTTTCAACATGGTGGCCTAGCTTTCGCAGTGTGAGTTTTCCAGGCCACCACCTTTTTTGACTTTGAAATGACCTGACATTCTCCTGGTATCTTTTCTAGGTTGTTTTTACACGGTGGCCTAGAAAACTCAACTTGCGAAAGTCAGACCACCATGTTAAAATGACCGAGAAATCATATCAGGATAATATCAACCTAATCCCAGGGAATTTAACATGGAGGCCTAGGAAACTCAACATGCGAAAGTTAGGCCACCATCCTAAATGGCCTATTTAAAAGAAAACAAAAGCTTACATTTGACAAACTGATTAATGATCTTGGTGATTGTGCAAACTGATTTTTTATCAGATCCGCCTGATTCGCAGCGGCTGGCGGGTTGACTTGGTGTCCGGGATTCGATCCATTCTTCAAATGAAACTGATCCAGGGCCGATGTCAGATCCCAGACTTGAACACTTCCGTTTCCATTTCCACAGAAAAGATGCTTACGGAGACGGCTTCCAAGCTTCTGACCATCCAGCTCATGCACACAGAATGCAGTTATTGGAGAGTCTTCAACAGAATCAACAGTGCAAATTCTGAATTTTTTTTGGTTTTGGGGTGTTCTATAGAAGCTATTCTAGTACCTTTCTCCTGTTGATGCTAACCGAACGAACAGTTTTTGTGCATTTGGAATGACTCGTTGGACCAAAACCTGCTCTGAATCCTGATCTCCATATGGGCCAGGATGGTTGTACTGCTTATCAGTAGTTTCATCAGTAGAATCCAAAGTTAGCACTTTGAACGATGCCAGGGGAACAGTTCCAGGTTGAGTGTTGATCATTCCACGGAATCTGGTGACGTTCCAAGAGCGAACGTGGTTATATTCCGAGCAGACACTGATGAGATGGGCGGTGTTTAAGGAGACACGAACCACGGGCGAGTTGTGGATGTTGTAGCTTTGGAAGAGAACTGGCTGATGACCTGCCGTCTCGGGATGTTGGAGGATGAGATTGACGACTCCATTTGAGGTACCGTAGGCGATTTCTATCCAGTTACCACAGGCAGCTGAACAAAGAAATATTTATTGGAATTTTAAAAATTCAACTCACAAGTCTTCGGAGTCAAAAACACCGATAAAGATGTGATCGTATCTCCATTGGGATCCCTGAACAACTCGGTCACTAGCAAATCGTTATCCTTCATTCTCAACGGAAACTTTTGCATATCGATATGATTCATACTTCCATTCGCACATCCCAAAATCAATGAGGATCCAGCTGTATCATAACACGAAATAGGTTGAACATCCTGCGCTTGCCAGTTCTGCGTAGCCGAATGCCATATTCCCACTTTTCCCGTCTTGCTAAGAGCCACCATTTGGGTGCCAACGAAAAACAAATTGTCAATGGAGACGTTCATAGAGAACAGTCCTTTTTTCTCGGTTTTTCCCTCATCATCAATATGCCACAGGCCAATTGTGTCATCTGCAAACGCAACAGCTACCAGCCTCTCTGCTACAGTAGCGGCTATTTTTGTATTCACTGCGATATGGGTCACATAGGTTCTGGTACGTGGCGATTTCCAGAGAAGTATGTAGGTGTTCCACTCAGTTACTCTGAAAAAACCTAGTTTTAATTGTTTTGGTTTTCTAGGGAACACATAGGTTTGAATTGTTGTGGTAAGCTGTTGCGCTTTAATGAGAAGGTGGCGTGGCAAAGCGAGAAATTTGAATTTTTAACGGCTTAAAACTTCGCCACGCCACTTTCTCATTGGAGCGCAACAGCATACCGCAGAAATTCAAACCCAACAGGAACAGAAAGTATTACCTATAGACACAGACAAAGTAGGAGTATGCCACCACAATGGAGCAGATATGGGCACGAATCATTCTCACTTTCAGTGGTTCCGTGTCTCGATCCGGTAGACTTTTGGACTTTGCCAACTCGGTTAATTCGTTTTTTATCTGAAAAATCGATAATATATGTCATAAAATTGGAGCTGATGGTCCTACAACGACATCTACCGTAACCTAGAATTTTTCACTAATTTTCGTCTTTTTTAGGTTACGGTAGTTGTCGTTGTGGGACCTTCCGACTTACATATTTACTCATATCACTAGACTGCTTTTTGGAATGTACACGATGCCTTGGCGACCCGCCACTTGGCTTTTTCGAGTCATTCGACTCGGAATACATTGGCGAACGACTCTTCTCATTTGGCAGGTTTTCTAGAGGCATGTCTGGTGGAGGAATCATTCCACAGAAGTAGACAGATCCACATGATGTCGAACTGAGCTCTTCGCAAAGGGTTAGACGACGAATCAGTGGGGTTAGACCGAAGAAGAGAGCCTCGTGTTTTAGAGTTGCCACTTTTAGACCTCTGGAATCAAGTTGTATAACTTGAAAAATATTTTATTAGCTCACCCCAAATCCACTTGCTTCGTCCTTAAATAGTTCAGAATCACTCGAAACACATCTGGATCTCTATCAATGAAAATCGCTCCACTGGCATCGCGAACACTATTCATTCTTCCACTTAGAAGACTCGTGAAGAACGAATCTGGTATCCAGCTCAACGTATTACAACTCGTCGCGAAGATTCGTCCGCCAACGTTGAGATTCACGATATAGTCGGCACCCGGCTCGTTTGAGAAAGATGATGAGGAGGTGCACGGAGATTGTGCCATCTTTCTAGAAAACTCAATTTTTTGCTCGTTTTTTTTTGTCTTTTTTTAACAGAAAAGTATCCAAAAATAGACGAAAAAATGTAATAATTTCGAGATATGGTGTATTAAAGGCACATGCATTTGATCATAAAACTGTAGCTGTTTTTTGCTTCAGGACTAGTGTTCCGAGTCGACTCTGAAATAAACGATTTATTGTCGACTTTGGAGGCCTAGAGAACAGGATCATGTTAGGGCATTTTCAGGCCACTTTGAAGGGGTGGCCTAGAAAACCAAATTTGCAAAAGGTCGGCCACCACCTCAATGTGACCTAGAAAATAGGCCAGGGTCATGTGAGGGCGTTTCCAGGCCAATTCTACATAGTGGCCTAGAAAACCAAGTTTGCAAAAGTTCGGCCACCACTTCAAAATGACCTAGAAAACACGCCAGGGTCATTTTACGGCATTTCTAAGCCATTTTGAGATGGTGGTCTAGAAAACCAAATTTGCAAAAGTTAGGCCACCACTTCAAAATGACTTATAAAACACAACAGGTGAATATCAGGTCATTTCTGGACCATTTTAAAGTGGTGGCCTAGAAAACCCAACTTGAAAAAGTTCGGTCACCATGTCAAAATGGCCTAGAAAACACAACAGGGTCATTTCAGGTCATTTCTAGGTCATTTTGAAGTGGTGGCCTAGAAAACCAAATTTGCAAAAGTTCGGCCACCACCTCAATGTGACCTAGAAAATACACCAGGGTCATGTGAGGGCGTTTCCAGGCCAATTCTACATAGTGGCCTAGAAAACCCAACTCGCAAAAGTTCGGCCACCACTTCAAAATGATATAGAAAAAGCACCAGGGGCATGACAGGACATTTTTAGATCATTTTGAAGTGGTGGCCTAGAAACCCCAACTTGCAAAAGTTCGGCCACCATGTCAAGATGGCCTAGAAAACACAACCGATGAATACCAGGTCATTCCTGGATCATTTTGAAGTGGTGGCCTAGAAACCCAAATTCGGAAAAGTTAGGCCACCAGTTCAAAATGACGTAGAAAAAATATCAGGATCATGTTAGGGCATTTTTAGGCCAATTTGAAGTGGTGGCCTAGAAAACCAAATTTGCAAAAGTTAGGCCACCACTTCGAAATGATCTAGAAAACACAACAGGGTCATTTCAGGTCATTTCTAGGTAATTTTGAAATGGTGGCCTAACATTTGCAAATTTGGTTTTCTAGGACACCACTTCAAAATGGCCTAGAAAACCAAACTTGCAAAAGTTAGGCCACCACTTCAAAATGAGCTAGAAAACACGCCAGGGTCATGTTAGGACATTTCTAGGTCAGAAAAAGGTGGTGGCCTAGAAAACCCAAATTGCAAAAGTTCGGTCACCATGTCAGAATGGAACACACTGACAGTTTCCAACACGCACAACACAAAAACAGGCAGTTTCCAGGTCACCAGGATTTTTTGTCCATTTTTGTCGATTTTGAGTCGATTCAAAATCGACAAAAATCGACTTTTGTCGATTTTCACTTTCATCGACTTTGGAAAAGTCGATATTTTTGTCGATTTTTTGAATTTCGAAATTTTATTTGAAGGCTGGTCCTGAAGCGGAAACAGCTACGGTTTTTACAAATACATTCATGCGCCTTTAAATCTGAGGAAAATAAACAAAAAAATAAAATAATTCCGAACTACTGTATTAAAGGCGCATGCATTAATTTAAAAAACCGTAGTTGTTTTTGCCGCCGGACAAGAATAATACTAGAAAAGCTGCTGTTTCAAAAGGAAGGAAAAAACATATGATTGACATAAATTCAATTGACAAAGTGGGGGAAAATAATACGTGGCGCTAATGATAATGAAGTCAAAAACTGGGAGCGGCTGGTAGGAAGTGGACACAGGTGACACTGAAACAAAATAGAGAAAGTGATTTGTGATCTATCTCGTAAAAATTTGTGTGACTTTGCAAGCTAATTTCAATGCATGTGACTCCAAAAAGCTTGCGAAAATTCGGCACAAATCACACTTCGGATATAAATGACATTTTGAGCCAAAAATTGGACTTTTTGAACTAAAAAAAAAACAAAAAACGGCATGTTTTAACACTACAAATTCACTACGAAACACGATGAACCCCAAATCGAAATAGCGCTTTTCTTTTCTTCTCTCACTCTCTCCCACTCGTTCATTCTGCTTGGAGAGTCGTGACACACTTTTCCCGTCGTTTTTCCTGCGTCTCGCTTCCCCATTGACTCTCGTCGCGTTCATTATAAATGAGTCAGTGCTAGGGGGGCCGCACCGAGAGAAAACAATCTTAGAACTGAAAAGACATTTTCAAAAAAAAATGGGTGTTGAAAATCATAAAAATTTATTGAAATATTTAGCAAAATTTAAATCCTCAGAATCCTCCCATTATCTGGGCTTCGAGATCTTCTAACGACATGTGCTCCAAATTGTTTCCCGTACTTGGCTTAGAAGGTTCCGGCTTCTTTACAGTATCCACTGGCGGTTGTATCCATTCGCAAGTCAACTCTGGCATCGAACTATCGCCAGTTTCCAGCTCAGCACCCCATGCGTTGGTTCCCGCTTCGAATTCGACGACTCGTTTCCGTCGTTCCTTCTTGCTGATGACAGACGAGATGTTGGAGATTGGGCCGAACTGAAATTTCTAGATTAATTTGAAAAACTCTAATTAAACTAACTCACATTCAAAAAAATTTTCCTTATATCCTCTTCAGAATAATCTTGCGCTCCTTGCGCTACTTTCCACTTCACTAACAGCTGAGGTGTCGCTTTCTCTCGATTCTTCTGATGCTTCTCTCGCTCAGTCTTCATTAGCGTGTTCTTCTGTCGAACTTCCTCGTTGACTTCCTTCTCCAATTGTCTCCGGATCGCTTCAATCTCCTCTTTGAAGTTTCTCTGCTCGGTTTTCTTCTTTTTGGCCTGCTGAGCTGCCGTCATTGGCGCTGACCCATCTGCAGGACGTTTTCCACCATTGAATTCGCTCTCTCGCTTCTCCAACTCCTCGATCAACTTCCTCCGCACGCCATCAGCTTCTGCCATTCGCTTACTGTAGTTCTCCTGTGCCACTCGAATCTTCTCCTCTCCTTTGTCATATTCTGCTCGTTTCTCTTTATCATACAGAAAATCGAACGCTTCTTTGGCTTCAATAAACTTTCTCTCCGCTTCCTCTTTGTTATCCAAATTTTTGTCCGGATGCCACTTGAGACATTGCGCTCGATAAGCCTTCTGAATCTCCTTTTCTGTGCATCCTTTTTGGAGATCGAGGATTTTGTACGGGTTCGCACCCGGTTTCAGAGGCATTTTTAGGTCTGAAATTTAAAAAAAAATTATTTTTAAAATGAAAAAGTGTAAAGGAAAGGGGAAAAGCAACAGCGAAAAATAGTAAATCTTTCGAATCTGGAAACAAAAAAAATAAATTCGAAAAACTGAAAATCTGAAAAAAAAGAGCGCTCAAAATCAATAGACGCAGAGAAATTTCGCGCCGGAGCGCGCTTGCTTTCTCAAACGACGCTCCGATTTTACGCAACTGCACTTTGTTTACCGTAAATCTCCCCCGAAGAAATTCATCACATTTTTTGCCTCAATTAACTTTTTCAAGCAATTATCACTTAATCTCTTTTTATCACCTAATTATCTATATTTTCCAGCTTTTACGGGTCAAACGCTTGGTAAAATGGAGACTGGCGCAGGGAAAGAAGATGTCTCACAAGAGTTTTTCAAGCTATGTGAAGGTTAGCTTTCTGCTAATTGCTAACAATCCTAGTTGTACAAGTTTTGCAGGCTTGTCGGTCGGTGAGATGGTGACAACTCCCAAATTCACACTTCTTGAAGTGATGTCAGCGATTGAGCTGATGGAACCGAAGATGGATGTCGGAGTTGGGGCGTCACATCTCAAAACCCTGGATGACGCTATTGCAGATGTAAATGAAACATAAAAGTATATAAATCTGTTTCTTATGATGATATTTATAGGGACTATATGGAGATGATATGCCAATGCAGCTCGCTGTGATGGATGCCACACTTGCAATGGTTGTGGCGTGGCTAGAAGGCTCGTCACTGGGCACAACAGTATGGACTAATGTGATGTTAGCGAATGTCGCTAAAATCACACATCCTCTGTTTCATCCCTTTGCGGCTGGTATCAATCTTCTGGTTCGTAACATTTACTCACTAGTGAACAATGTGGGTAACCTCGAAGAGCTTCCTGAAGACTTCAATCCACAAAACCTCTTCAACAACCAAACTTGGATGCATCGACGAGACATCATTATAATGATGAGGGAGCAAATGCATGCATTGGAGAGGCAGGGTGCCAGTTGGAGCAAAGAAACCGGCAGTAGACGTGCAGTGGAAATTTGTACAGCATGCAGTGCTCGTCTTGAATTCGTCACTCTGATGTTGGATATCATGTCGTATTTGATGCCTCCAGAGATTGAAAATCCACATTTTGATCATAAAATTTATGTGGGAGGTCATGAACCGATGTTAGAGAAGGATTATGAAGATCTTGAAAAACTAAAATTGGAGGATGCCGAAGAGCAGGAAGAAGAGCAGAAAGAGGATAAATCACCAGGCAAGAAGGAGAATAATAAGAAGAATGGGAAGAAGCAGAAGAGAAAGAAGAATAAGAAGCATGCGAAAGCAGCTAAGAATGCGCAGAACGAGAAAAAAGAGTCTCCAAAAACTTCCCCCACTAAACCTGAAGAAGAGAAACCGAACAGTAGCTCCGCGAAGCCGGCTGAATCAGAAGACGTTGATGATGAAGAGGAATACATGGAGGACGAGGATGATTGCTCCTCTTGTGACGATCCAGCTCAGTTCACACCAAACTTCCAATTCGCTGCAGTTTTATCTGATCGATTGATCCAAATTTCGCATCTAATCAAGAATACAGTAATCCTTGGAAGACGTGGACCAGACAACGAAGATGGCGACTATAAGTGGTTGATGCCATTCGACTCCAAAGCCTGCGTTCGAATGATTCCCGCATGCTTCCCACGTAGTGTAAAATATCCAACACGTATGGAAGCAGCCGTCTGGTGGACTGAATGTGCTCAGCGAATCTATGATCTCAGTCGTCTGCCACCGAAATCAACGAAAGACATCAATATGCTATTCTTCTTCGCTCAACAGTTCACCGTCAAATCTTGTGTCTTCACCCGATCGTTGCTCCAAGTCATTATGTTCCCAACCGATGCACATTTGATGGGAGGGAATACTACTTGTGCTGAGCCTATTGAAGACTCTCTGAAGAATAATTTCATGCCGCAGGTTTTGGATAAAGAGTGAGTTCAATTAGAACTTCGTATCGTTTCATAAAATATCGCAACATAAAATTTCAGCTCCCCTGTTCACGATGATCCACTAGCACGACAACTCTACTTAAACTTCTTGAATCAAATGTCAAAGCTTGCTGTTAACGTCTACAGTAGCTTCGGTTGCAATCTGTCCCGACAAAGAGATCGTTTGGAAATGGCGCTTGAAGAGTTAGCGCACATTCAGTACTACGCAGGACAAGTTGAGAAGCGAACGGATGAGGTGATGATTGCGGCGAAAATGATTGATTGTGAGTTTTACATCACAATGAGTCTCTAACTGGAAATAAAGCTTCAGGCAAAGAACAGAACTCTTCCTTCCACTCCATCGCTTCCTTCGTCTTCCATAACCTGGTTGGAATCATCCATTACTACTTCGAGTTGGGATTCCGAATGGATCTATTCGTCCCGTACGAGTTCCCCTACATCTTCTGGTTCTTGGGAGAAATTGACGCTAAATGGATGATGACAACTATGGAGCGATCGCAAGAGATTCAGTTGAACTACTGGAAAGGAAGTTCGCTGTCGACGACGTTGAATCAACGACGACAGAAGGAGAAGCAGGCCAGGGAGGCTGATCTGAAGCGTCGATTCGTTGTTCACCAGTTCAATGTCTTGAATCAATACGCGATTTCATTGATATGCGAGGGAATTGTCAAGTTATCAGTGATTCTGATTCGCAAAGGAATCGTCAGGGTGCCCGATGGTGGAGATGAAGCCGAACGTCTTCGATTCGAGCGCCGTTTCGAGCCACTTCAAAATCTAGGACCACCATTGAATGTTAATTATGAGCAATTCAAAGCCAAGACCAGGTAAGACTTCTTTCAACGTAAAACATGTATTAGAAGGGGGGCACTTTTGTTCTACTATTGTTCCAAGGGACCTCCGGAGAAGGGCTCTTCTGTGTTTTTCAGTTAAAAATGCATGAAAATCCATTAGTAATTTCACCAATTTTCGGAATTTCCGGAATAGTTTTTCCACTGAAAATGTATGGAAACTTTCAATTCCGAACAACACATTTTAAAGAGCGCCCTTCTATTACAGGGTGCCATATTATTTTTCCAAGCTCTTCTCGGAGAGCCCTTTTATTAGAGGGGCCCTTATTGTTCAATTTTTCAGAATCGATGAGCTTTACCAAGTGGAGATGAACGATCTGATTGACGCCGCCGCGGAGAATTTCAACCAGGCAAAGGCGAATCTGGAGCAACTGGACAACACCGTAGAGCAGAATCGTACCAACTTGTTCGTAGACACAATGTGGTCCATGAAACGTCTTCTTAATTCCAGCGAGCTGCTTCAAATTACGAAATCCAATATGGTCGCTTGTCGGCTGCTGAAAATGATGAACCTGGAAGGACGCAAAGTCGAATGGACCTATCCAGAACAGCTTCCAATGTATCCGTACCTATCAATTAAGTAATTACCTAGTCTCTGTCTCTTGCCTCCAGTGTTTCTTTTTCTTCGTCCCCGTGATCTCTGATCCAGTCACAATCAGTCCGAGATCTTTTTTGTCTTATTCTAGTTATTTTTTCTCTTTCTTTTCTCATTTCCCCCGACATCTCTTCTAGTTTGCCATGTATTTTATATAAATCCAGATTTCTACTTTCACTTTTAATCACCTATATTAGCCCAATGATTCTAAATATTCCCTGTAGTAAAATGATAATTGCTCCCCGTTGTTCTCATCTATCGCAATACATTTCGAAACCCCTTTCATCGCTCCCCCTTTTATATGAATCTGTTCATTTTTTTTCTTGAAATTTCATTTTTTTTTTTTCATATTTTTTTGGTTCATTTTGTCCTATTTTTGTATCTTATCAAAGCCTGCTTAAAGGCAAGATTTCCCGATCTTCTAAAGCCAGATTTCCAGATGAGACGTGCGGTTGCCACTGCTATCCATGCGGAACGCGCGTTCTCTTCCCGATTCGCCGCACAACCACAGAAGGCGTCCACGTCTTCAGTTCCAGATCGCTCCACACTCGAGAAGGGAACTGTACAGCCGACGGTTCTGAAACCGTTCGTCTCAGCTTCACTTCAACACGAGGATCTGTTCAATTTTGAGAAATTGGTTCATGTTGATGAGATGTTCAAAGCGAGACTTCACTACGGGCATAAGGTAAGGATTCTTGTCGATTTTCAGCCATTTGCACTATTTTTATGAGCCTGGAACTTGGCTATCAAGTTTCCGATCACTTTGAAAATTCTGGAAGATGTTAAACAGAGCTAGCCTTCATGGAATTTTCCGAAAATTCCTTTTTTTTTCGATTTCTGAAAGACACCCTTTTCCCGCCCGTTTTCGTACTGAAAACATGAAAAACCAGGTGTCTTTTAGAAATTGGAGAAAAAAGGAATTTTCAAAAAATTCTGTAAATACCAAATTCTCAATTTGGCTCTGTTTAACACCCTCCAAAATTCTCAAAGTGATCGGAAACTTGATAGCCGAGCTCCCGACTGCTGAAAATGGCGTAAATCACCGTAAAACCTGTAATAGAAGGGCCCCCACACTGTCAATCTTGAGCTCAATTATCTCGGCTCCTATAAGAGATATCGAAAATGTGTGGGGGCCCTTCTATTACAGGTTTTACGGCAACTGAAAAATACGGTACTCGTACTGTATATGGTACTTTATATACTTTAAAAACCTCTTTTTTCCAGATCGGAACCGTCAATAACAATATGAAATGGGCATTGTATGGAGAGCGTCTAGGAGTGTGCGTCTTCGATTTGGACATCACGAAACAGTATCTCGTGCGAGCACTCAATTTCGTCGCTCATGTTGCGATGCGCGGTGGAATGATTCTGTTTGTGACGTCCAACCGGGATACTATGTTTGATGTGGAGAAGGCTGCGGAGGAGGTGAGTGGTTGTGTAGTGGTAGTGAGCGGGAATTTGGAACAGCAATGATGTGAAAATACTTTGATCCGATAAATGGTGAATCTTACTGTAGGTTTCCTACGGGAGAGTTCATTGTTTCTGCGGAATTAGCGATCCTGAGCTGTTTTTTTTAGAATTTGAAAATATGAACCGTAAAACCTGTAATAGAAGGGCACCACACTGTAAATTAGTAGCCGACTTATCTCTGCAAGAGATACCAAAGATGTGTCACCTGAGAAAATTTTTGTGGCTATTCCAGGAGATTCTAGACGATTCTAAAAGGCTCTAGACGGTTCCAGAAGGATCTAGATGAGTCTAGAAGACGTTATGTGGAGATGTGAAGGATTCCAGAACACTCTGGAGCCATATTATTATGATAATAGTTCATTATTTACCGTTAAATCTGTTATAGAAGGGCCCCCACATTGTCAAGTTTGAGCTCAAATATCTCAGTTTCTATAAGAGATATCAAAAATGTGTCAACTGATAAAAATTTATCAGTTGCGAAATTGTTTATATCTTTATCAGGAACCGAGATAAATTGGCTCAAAGTTGAAAATTAGGGGGGCCCCTTCTATTACAGGTTTCACGGTAGTTGACAACTTTCTTATATCTTTGACAGGAATTAAGATAAATTGGCTCAAAGTTAGGCGCTCTTATAATGCAGGTTTTACGGTAGATGCGACCATCTAGGATCTACCAGACACAAAAACACAACTAACATACAAATTTTCAGGTTGGACAATACTCGCACGTGAGAAAATGGCAATCCGGAACGCTAACAAACACTCGCCAGCTTCTGGGTGCCTCCGTTCGTCTCCCTGATGCTGTATTCTTCCTGTCCACTCTAACATCACTCGGCGAAAACCATCCGGCAATCATCGAAGCCGCGAAAATGACGATTCCAACGATCGGAGTGGTCGACTCGAACTCGGATCCCGCCTATCTGACATACTTGATTCCAGCCAATGACGACACCCCGCAATCCACAGAATACCTATTGAGAATGTTCAAGGAAGCGATTCGGAAGGGACAGGAGGAGAGGAAGCGTTTGCAGCAAGGAGGAGGGAAATAAGAGGAAGATAAATGTCTTGTATTAGATTTTCAGATTTTAGAGTAAAATACCTTTGTTTCTTGTTTTGCTTTTCTGTTTCCTTTGACATATTCTTTGTTCAAAATAATATATTTTTCTTTGAAAATTTGAAATTTTGTATTAAACCTGATTTCTGTTCCTGATCAGATTATTATCTCGATTTTTTCCTATTATCATGGGTCTCGCAAGGGCAACTACAGTAACCTAAAATCTTTTTTTTTCCTTTTTTCTCATTTTTTCCTTAAAAACATGCTTTTTCTTACTAGAAAATCTGGAATTTTGAGTCAAAATGGCATTCTTGAATGTTTTTTTCGCCTGAAAATGACCCAAATTCTGCTGATTTTGAGGCAAAAATTGGGATTTTTTTTTCGAAAATAGTGATTTTTTCGAGTCAAAATCGTCCGAAAATTAGAATTTTGAGTCAAAAACTGCATTTTTAAAAGGGTTTTTGGCTGAAAATGACCCAAATTTGGTTGATTTTGAGTCAAAGGCTGGGATTTTTTCGAGTCAAATCATCAGAAATTCCGATTTTTTGGCTCAAATACCCATTTTTTCAAGATTTTTTTTTAATCCTGAAAATTAAAATATTCTTGGTTACTGTAGTTGTCACTGTGGGACCTTCACCAGCACCGATTTTTTTTCACTTAATACCATACTTGTAAAATTCCGGGCCGGGCCAGGGCCGGGCCGGGCCGGGCCGGGCCGGGCCTGAGGAAATTTTCAAGGCCCGGGCCCGGCCCGGAGGGCCCGGTAGAAAAAAAACCTGTATTTTTGAGCCAAATTTTGAGCCAAAATATAATTTTCTCCATTTTTTTTTCGTTTTTTGGATTGTTTGTATGTCTGATCACAAAAGATAGAAAAAACTCGAAAAAAATTTTTGATCGAAAAAAATCACATAAGGGTCCCCCCTTATGTGTTTTTTTGAAAACTTCAAAACTAGTGAAATGACGGGCCCGCCGGGCCGGGCCGGGCTCGGGCCGGGCCCGGGCCGGGCCGGGCCGGGCCCGGGCCTTGAAATTCCGAAAAAAGCCCGGCCCGGCCCGGCCCGGCCCGGCCCGTTACAAGTATGCTTAATACGTTTCTCCAGATGCTATCACGACAATTCCGCCTGCTAATATCAAATCGGGCTTTCTCGGCCGCTGTCCAAGATGCCACGTCATCCACAGAGGTTGCTGACACCCGCCGAGAACTGTGGCGAAAACCCGAATCGCCATTCGTCAAAACTCCACAAGCATGGGTCTCGAGCCTCGAGACTGTTGAAGACGAGAAGCTCGGACTCGTGGATCTCCATCCGGACATCTTCAGAACAACGCCACGTATCGACATCCTTCATCGTAATCTAACATGGCAAAGTGTCTACCGGAACGTGCAGATGACGAAGATGTTAACGAAGGCCGAGATGCCGGGAGGAGGAAGGAAGCCGTGGCCACAGAAGAAGACGGGAAGAGCACACGTCGGATCGATCCGCGCGCCTCAGTTCATTCGAGGAGGTTTCGCGAATGGTGTCAGAGGACCAAGGACCTGGTTCTACATGCTACCTGATGCGATTCGGATTCAAGGACTGTGTGTGGCGTTGACTTTGAAGCACGCTCAGGATGACTTGCACATTGTTGATAACATTCAGAATTTGCAAAATGGAGATTCAAAGTTCTGGATTGATGTAAGGAGCAGTGATTTTGAATTGGTGGCCTAACTTTTGCAAATTTGATTTTCTAGGCCACCACTTCAAAATGACCTAGGAATCATACCAGGTTCATTATAAGGCATTTTAAGCCATTTTGAAGTGGTGGCCTAGAAAACCGAATTTTGCAAAAGTTAGGCCACCCCTTCAAAATGGCTTAAAAATGCTCTAAAATGACCTTGGTATGTTTCCTAGGCCATTTTGAAGTGGTGACCTAACTTTTGCAAATTTGGTTTTCTAGGCCACCACTTCAAAGCGGCCTTGAAAACATACCAGGGTCATTTTAAGGCATTTTAAGCCATTTTGAAGTGGTGGCCTAGAAAACCTAAATTTTGCAAAAGTTAGGCCATCCCTTCAAAATGGCTTAAAAATGCCCTAAAATGACCTTGGTATGTTTCCTAGGCCATTTTGAAGTGGTGGCCTAACTTTTGCAAATTCGGTTTTCTAGGCCACCACTTCAAAATGGCCTAGGAATCATACCAGGGTCATGTCAGCCCATTTCTAAGCCCTTTTCACGTGATGGCCGAACTTTTGCAAATTTGAATTTTCTAGGCCACCACTTAAAAATGCCCTAGAAACATGCCAGGGTCATTTTAGGGCATTTTTAAGCCAGGTTCAAATGGTGGCCTAGAAAACCAAATTTGCAAAAGTTAGGCCACCACTTCAAAATGATTTCGTCCGATTTTTTTTCAAAATTCCATAATTTCCAGCTCTGCGAAGCACGCAACTACGGCTACTCGGTCCTCTTCATCGACGATTGTGACGAGGTGTCTGGAGGACTCGCTGAGGCCCAACAAGCCCTTCCATGGCTCAATGTGATGCCTGTCTACGGTCTCAACTGCTTCTCACTGATCAAATACGATACTGTAGTGTTGTCAAGGAACGCTTTGGATAGAATTGAAGAACGACTACTGACGCACATCCACAGAGCAGGCCCAATGAACAAAAAGTACAAGTACATGGATATGAAGGAGAAGATTCTTCAGGAAGCCGAAGGGGAGGAGCATCCGTTGATGCCACCTGTTGTTTAATTGCGTTTTTCTTATAGTTTTTCTGTGGTTTTTGTAGTTTTTGTAGGCTTGTTTTCCTTCTCTTTGTTGATATTATCCAATTTTAAAAAATTATTATAAAATTGAATACCTTTGCCACTGAACCATCTCATAAGTTGTTCGCTCCTCAAATCCCTATTTTTAGAATCGCTAACACCGATTTCCTAACCGAAATTCCCAGAAAATGTCGGATTCTGAGCCATCGATTGTCATCGACGACGAAGATCCAGATGACAAGGCAGAAACCCCAGAAGAGCCAAAATTCGAAGCGAACGCCTACATCTCCCAGCTTATCGGATTTATGAAATCCACCGAGAAAGATGCGAATGAGAAATTTGCGGCGCTGGTTAAGAAAGTACGATATTTAGCTGGCGAAGGTCCCACAACGACAACTACCGTAACCTGGAAAACTTGATCCTGTATTTATTTTCTCCATTTTTGGGTGTTTTCAGTCAATTTTTTCGGCTCATTTTGAGTCGAAAATTACGATTTTTTGGATTTTTTTTTCGAAAATTTGTGTTTTTTTTCTAGTGAAAATCTTAAAATCTGGAATTTCGGGTCAAAAATGGCATTTTTCAATGATTTTTTGGCAAAAAATGACCCAAATTCGGCTCATTTTGAGTCGAAAATTACGATTTTTTGGTTTTTTTTTCCAAAAAATTAGTGAATTTTTCGGATGAAAATCAGAAAAATCTGGAATTTTGAGTCGAAATTGGCATTTCTAAATGATTATTTTCGGCAAAAAATGACCCAAATTCGGTTGATTTTGAGCCAAAAAAGGGTTACTGTAGTTTTCGTTGTGGGACCTTTAACTCTGATTTTTTGTTAATATCGAAACCTAGAAAATCCACGTGGCGCATTTGCAGACATGGCAGATGCCGACCGACTCGAACAACTTCTGCACACCATCCTATTCACTGGATTCTGGAAGTGTCTCGAAGCTTCCACACAGTATGATGGCCCAAAAACGAATCGCCGGAACGCAGAGGCTCATGTTCGCGCCCGGCCTAAACAAGCCTGGGCTGGACAAGGCCAGTCTCATTGCCAGCGCATCGTCGGCGTCTGGAAGTGGTCCGTCTTCGGTTGGAATGACGGCTTTGGTAAGAGAAATTAATAAGGGGAATGATGATAAATTTATTTTTTTTGAATGAGTTGCAGAAGAAGGCAAAGAAGCAGGTGCCGGTGATCGACGACTCGATTTATTGTACGACAGATCAGGTGAGCTATTTTAGTGGAATTTTCAATCTATTTTTGAATTTCTGGAAATTTGATATTTCCACACGCATCTTTGTATATTTATAAATACCAAAAAACACGGCATCTCGGTCGGGAAACCTCGCGAAATTTGACTGTAAAATTTTCGAAGCCGCGACGCGACCGCACCGCGCCCAATCTTTGAGGTTCCCTTCCGTGGCGACGACGCCCATCAATTCTCAATCGATTTTAGAGCTATTTTCAAATTTTCTCATATGAAAATTTGAAATTTCCACGCGCACCTCTTCGGAACGTCTTCTAAAAGGTTGAAGCCGCGACGCGACCGCGCCGCGCGACCAAACTCCGAGCTTCCCTTCCACGCCGCGCGTCTAAAGTCTATCAATTCTCAATCGATTTTTTCAGCCATGCAAAACATGTGGCGGTGTCTCACAGGCCGGAAATCAAGTGCTCGCCTGTAAAAACTGCCGTGATTGCTTCCACATGCGATGCAGTGTGCCGCCCGTCTCCGTCGAAGAAGCGTCCGAACCGAGCTTTGTGTACCACTGCAAAACGTGTCTCATCTCGAAGAAAGTGGTTGGTTTTTAGTCTTTTTTAACTTTTCATAAAAAATTTGAATTTCAGATGAGCAGCACGAGCCGCTCGCGATCACCAAGTCCTCAAGTGGTGGAGGCGAAGAAGATGCGAATGACTGGAAGAACGAAACCATGAACTTGACACATCTAACACCGATTAACATTTAACATTCCTGTGTAAAATTCTGTGAAAGAAGCATAAGAAATCGCTTGTTATAAATAAATGTTTATCTCGATGAAACAATTGAACTTTTATGAATGATTCTGCTCAAGTGGCACTGCTGAGCACTCGCACTCGCTTCCGTGGGGTACATTGACGAACTTGATGCTCTCCGCGGCTCCTTCATCGCAGTCTTCCAGAATCACTTTTCGAATTGATGTCTGTACAAGAGTACAGACTTTGCTGATTTGGACACGTGGCGGGAAGCCATGAGTGCCGCTCTGGAAATGCGCTCCATTGATAATATTCTAATTGAGGGTGTAAATATCGGGGGCCGAAGGTCCCACAACGACAACTACAGTAACCTGAAAACTTGCTTATTTTCGGAAATTTTTTTCTCGTTTTTCACTGATTTTCGTCGGATTTTTTGTGATTTTTCCCAAAATATTCACTGAAAACGCACGAAAATCAGGGAAAATCCGGAAAATTGGATAAGATTTTTCAGGTTACAGCAGTTTTCATTTTTCGTACCTCACTAGTCTTACAGTATCCCTTGCAGAACGGCAATTCCACGTTTCCGCGACACTCTTTCCCAGCTGCGTCTTTTTGGACGAGTGGATTGAATCCGGGGACCAGACGCATCGTAAACTCGCATTCTTTTCCAGACTCGACGGATATCTGGAATTTTCAGAATTTCAGAAAAAGAAGGTCTCACAACGAAAGCTACCGTAACCAAAAAATATTATTATTTTCCGGATTTTTTTAAATTTCCGACTCGGAAAATTAAAAGAACAATGACGAAAACAAACATATTTTTAAGTTACGGTAGTTGTCGCTGTGAGACCTTCGGACACCTTTATTTTGTGCAGATTTCTAGCTCTTCGAAAAGCGAAGTGGGCACTGATGGCCGCGTGGAAGAACGGGAGTTTTCTAGTCCTCCCCCCTGCGGCTGAGAAGCGCGCGAATTCGAATTTTTATTGATTTTCAGTGTCTTTTAAAGGTTTTTTGGCAATTTTTCACCAAGATATCGCGAAAAACCTTAAAAACACTGAAAATTAATAGAAAATTCGAATTTCGCCGTATGGGGACTAGAAAACTCCAGCTCTTCCACGCGGCCACCAGGTGCGTTTTTCTCAATAAATTTTTCTGGAAATTTACATAGATTTACCCAAAACAAATCCCTAATTTAATTTTGAAAAAATCTAATTTACCAAAAATATTTGAAGAAGAGTGAATACAGGAAGAAGGAGCATCTCTTTTTCGAAAATTTCCAAAAAATGTGAAGTTCCAAAATCACCAGATTCCCGGAGGAAGCTCTTTCTCTCTTCTAATTCAAGCCAGATGTGCTCATTGTTTTTGTGGGGGTCGCACCAGATTGTGGTCCCGACGATTCAAAGAAAAGAAAACGCGAGAATTTAATTGTAAAACCAAGAAAATAGAAGAGAGAAACGGCAGAATTTGGGAAGAAGAATTGTAAAATAAGGAAAAGAAGACGAGCACGGAATTCATCTCCGGAGTGGAATTTTCCAGAAGGCCAAATAAAGAAAAAAAACCACACCCAGTTCTTCGTCGTCTTCTTATGCAATGATATGAGATATGCAATCTAGCTAAAAAAAATGATGGCTATCAATTATCAATCTTCTGTCCTTCTTTTTTTTACTACCCCTTCTCCTTCTTCCTCTTATTCTGCATCTTCTTCTCCCCCCCCCCCCCCCAACTTTTTTTTGTTTCAATTATTGATAGCAAGTAGAAGAAGAAGAAGAAGAAGACGTTGATGATGAAAAAGAAGATGTTGAACAAAGAAAGAAGAGAGACGTCAGACAACGTTTCATCGTTCCCCGAGAAGGTCTCGAAGAAGAAGGACCCCTTCTGTTTTTTTCGGAGGGCTTCTGTTTCTGTTTTATACATATATAGATTCTGTGTCATTTCTATTTTTGTTGTTTCCCTTTTCCAGATTCTTGGATTCTAGGAATACAACGTTCTTCTTTTTCTTTACTTCTTCTTTTCTTATCAGATTGTTGTCACCTGAACTTTTTATGGTCAAAAAAGAAGAAGAAGAAGAGGGGTTAGTTGTTTATGACATCAGAAAACTTTGCTAAATTCTTTTTTTTTTCGAAAATCTTGGTTTTTTGGAATCACCGTAAATCCTGTAAAGAAGGACACTCTAACTGTTAACTTTGAGCTAATTTATCTCGGTTCGTCTCAAAGATATGAATAAGTTGTCAACTGATAAATTGTTTATCATATTATCACAAAAATCTTATCAGCTGACAGTTTTTTAATATCTTGCATAGGAGTCGAGATAATTGAGTTCGAACTTGACAGTGTAAATATTGACGGAAATTCTATTTTGAATTTTTTCGGATTCTTTATATTGGCTAAATTATGATAAGCAATATTTATTTTCAGCTTGATTAGCTTGATTGGTATTAGTTATTGCTCGTTTTTTAAAGTTTTCAACTTTTTTGTTTTTTTTTCCAAAAGTTAGTAATTTGAAATTCCGAAATTCTAAGTTTCTGAGATACTGAGATTTTTTGATTCAGAGATTCTGAGATGCTGGGACTCTGAGATTCCGAAATTCCGAAATTCTGAGATTTTGAGATTCTGAGATTTTAAGATTCTGAGATTCTGAGATTCTGAATTTCTGAATTTCTGAATTTCAGAATTTCAGAATTTCAGAATTTCAGAATTTCTGAATTTCTGAATTTCTGAACTTCCGAATTTCTGAATTTCTGAATTTCTGAACTTCCGAATTTCTGAATTTCTGAATTTCTGAATTTCTGAATTTCTGAATTTCTGAACTTCCGAATTTCTGAATTTCTGAATTTCTGAATTTCTGAATTTCTGAATTTCTGAATTTCTGAATTTCTGAATTTCTGAATTTCTGAATTTCTGAATTTCTGAATATCTGAATTTCTGAATTTCTGAATTTCTGAATTTCTGAATTTCTGAATTTCTGAATTTCTGAACTTCCGAATTTCTGAATTTCTGAACTTCTGAATTTCTGAATTTCTGAATTTCCGAATTTCTGAATTTCTGAATTTCTGAATTTCTGAATTTCTGAATTTCTGAGATTCTGAGATTCTGAGATTCTGAGATTCTTAGATTCCGATATTCCCAGGTTCCGAAATTCTGAGATTCTGAGATTCTGAAATTCTGAGATTCTGAGATTTCTGAATTTCAGAATTTCCAAACCCCAATTCCTGTGAAACAATACTTCCTCCTTTCTCCCCAAGATTTTTCTGTTTTTCTGTTTTCTGCCGATATCAATTCTCTCAAGAAAGTCCGATGTCTTGCGTTAGTTTTTTTTTTTGAAATTCATTCAATTAATTAGAAACCGTTTCGGAAAGAAATCTTATCACAACATGAGTACAGTAATTCCTTTCATGGAAGTCTACTTAACTTAGAGATCAATTATCTCGAATGTTGTAAAAGATATCAAAAATGTGTTAACTGATAAAATGTTTATCATAATGTTGGTAACATTTTGTCAGTTGACAATTTTTTTATGTCGTTCACAGGAACCGAGATAAAGTGGCTCGAAGTTAATGGTTTGAGTGGGGTTCTATTAACACCCATCCCTTCAACTTTGAGCCAATTTATCTCGATTCCTGTAAAATATATTGAAATTTTGTCAACTGATAAAATGTTGCTGATATTATGATAAACTTTTTTAATCGTTGACCACTTTTCGATTTCTCCCACAGGAACCGAGATAAAGTGGCTCAAGGTTGATGGTGGTATTCTATTAGTGTTTGCGCGGTTGCTTAAAAACTACAGTATCCCATACCGCTTGGAAATTTTAAGTTGTTAAGACCAAAAATGTATTTTCGAACCTATTAGTACCGCTTCATCCTATCATGTCAGTAACAAATCAAACGAAGGAGGAATTTAATTCCGTTCCCTCCCTTCCCATTCCATGCCTCGTTATCCGTTGTTCTCGACAATGCAATCTCGTCTTCCAATCTCTTCTCGTCTTTTCCCTTTTTATTTATCACTGGTCTCGGTTCTTCCGAAGACGTCTTGAGCTCTTCAATGCCGTCGCCATCAATTATTCCACTCTCTCCGTCCCCTCCAGATGGATTATATACGAAATGACGAATGAGCAGTCCGTTTCGGTTCGAAAGTTCTTCTTCTTCTTTCACTTTTTCCAAAAACCCCACCGCCAGTTAAGATATATGACCAGCTGGGTTAGATGACCTTCTCTATACACTCTATACATCATTGTTTCGTTTCCTTCAAATATTTCTTGTGGTTTCCTTTCATTCGGTTCTAGAATTTTCTGTGTTTCCAGCAGAGATCACTGATTTCCGGATTCCGGATTCCGGAATATTTTCATTTGTGCGGATTTCGCAAAATTTTCATTTGTCCGGATTCCGGATTCCGTGAAAAATATTTTTATCGGATTCCGTATTCCGGATTCCAGAAAATTTTCATTTGTCCGGATTCCGGATTCCGGAAAATTTTCATTGAACATTTTTTATCCCGGATTTTTCAGAAAAAACGTTTTTGAACTTCAGCGATTTGAAATGCAAAAATAAAGCACAAAAAGTGTTTGTTACATTTTTTTATGCCCATCGGAGACTTCAAAACTCCGAATTCTGTATTCCGGATTCCGGATTCCATATTCCGGATTCCGGATTTCGGGATTTTTCCATTCCGGATTCCGTATTCCGGGTTCCGGAAAAATTGTTTCATTCCTGATTCCGGATTCCGGATTCCGTGAAATTTTTATTTGTCCAGATCCCGGATTCCGGATTCTGGAAAGCTTTCAAAATTCCTAATTTTGTAGTCCGGATTCCGGATTCCGGATTTCGGGATTTTTCCATTCCGGATTCTGTATTCCGGGTTCCGGAAAAATTGTTCCATTCCGGATTCCGTGAAATTTCTATTTGTCCTGATTCCGGATTCCAGGAAAATTATTTCATTCCGGATTCCGTATACCGGATTCCGGAAAATATTCATTTGTCCGGATTCCGGATTCCGGAAAATTTTCATTTGTCCAGATCCCGGATTCCGGATTCCGGATTCCGGAAAAATTTCAAAATTCCTAATTTTGTAGTCCGGATTCCGGATTCCGGATTTCGGGATTTTTCCATTCCGGATTCTGTATTCCGGGTTCCGGAAAAATTGTTTTATTCCGGATTCCGGAAAATTTTCATTTGTCCGGATTCCGGACTCCGGGTTCCGGAAAAATTGTTTTATTCCGGATTCCGCTTCTCAAAAAAGTCATTCCGGACATCTCTGTTTTCCAGGCAATGAACTTACTACTGTACTTGCTTCTACTTGTCCCATTGGTACTAGGATCCGAGGATGGGTGCCCAGCAAAATGCACGTGTGATAAGAAGGGATTCACTGTGGATTGCAGTAGTGCTGGTAAGGATTACTGTACAATTTTTAAATATATTTATATTTATTAATTTTAGGATTAACCCGAATCCCAAAAGGAATCTCTTCAAATGTCCGAAGTCTTGTGCTCCGGAACAATAGAATCCACACGCTCAAAAAATCGGATCTCGAAGGGTTCCCCCAGCTGGAATCCCTAGTTCTCACTCATAACAAAATCAAAGTTGTCGAAGAGGTGCTTTTTTTGAATTTCCAGAAAATTCCAATAATCCATTTTTTCTAGAACATCTTTGACCATCTCCCAGAGCTCAAACGTTTGTCGTTGTCTCACAACCTACTCGTTTATATCCCACCACTTGCCTCTGAGTCCCGTCCGTTGGCGTCGTTGAATTTGAAACGGAATCACATTCAATTCATTGACGAGCAGGTGGGTGTCTCTCGAAATATATATGTGCCCTACTTTTATCCTTGCAGCTGCTTCAATACTTCCCGGAACTAGTACAAATTGATCTATCGCACAACAGAATTCAATCCTTGCGCACCAAACTTTTCGAGAACCTTCCATCTCTCACTCACGCTCATCTGCATGCGAATCCATGGAATTGTGATTGCAGGTAATAATTATTTAATAAAAAATAAGAAAAAAGTTCGGTGCCTCATGCTGGAATCGAACCAGCGACCTTCTGTTTACTAGACAGACGCTCTGCCACTGAGCCAATGAGGCGCATGGAGAACATTGGTGAAGATAGCCATCACAAAAGGCGCGCATTTTACAGGGTAACAAAAGTCAAGGCCTTGTTGCGGAAAGTGGAATGGGAGAGGAAAGCGTATTGTACGAATCCCGTTGAGTTACGTCATCAAGCAATAGATGAGGTAATAAAGTGGGAATTCAAAAATTAAAATCTCGAGTCTTTAGGTGGAAGAATCACTTCTAAAATGTGCAAAACCAGAGGAAGAATCATGGACTGGAGATGAGTTCAAACTGGTTTGTGGCAAGAATGCAAGTATCAGTAGACCAGTGGTTTGGCTTTACGAGTGAGTTGGCGGGAATTCAAATTTAAAGTTTGCTATGAGTTTTATAGAAATGCCGAGGTGGACTCTTCCTCTTTGGATGGGTATGAAATCCACGATTCGGTGATTACTGTACCAAGGAAGACAAATGTTAACGAGATGACATGTACTTACGATTATGAACATGTTCCGCATCATAGGTGAGTATTTTAGCTTCTACCGTATTCCCTAAACCTCCCTTTCCGAAATTTCTTTTTCAGACGCCTCCGCCAGAGTCATCATTCCAATGGAGCACCCCAATTCACCTATAAACCTCGAGACAACTCCTATAGAGAAGGATCGGAGGTCAAAGTGAATTGTGAAGTTATGGGAACCCCAAAACCAAGTATTATCTGGTACCACAATGGTGTCAGATTCACGTCTTCTAGAAAGAAGCAACTTGGACTCTCGAACAATGTGCTTAGGATCTATCCATTCTTGGAGGAAGATTCTGGAAGATACACGTGTGAAGCTGTGAATAGTCTTGGAAAAGTTAGCCATACTTTCTCGTTGGATTTGATTAGCAGTATTCCACCGAATATCTATGAGGGACCACAATCGGTTAGCCAGAGTATTGGAGGAGAGGTTGTGTTTGTATGCAAGGCGAAAGGAAATCCAACACCGGATTATACTTGGTCATTTGACGGAAGTACGATCGGACATATTAAGGGAAGATTCATGGTGTCTGATGACGGAACTGAACTTCGAATTTCTAATATTGAGAAGAAGGATGAAGGATACTATTCTTGTATGGCTGGTAACCCGGTTGGAGCAATGAGTGCCGATGCTAAGCTTACTGTAATTGGAGGAGAGACTCGGAAGTCATCTACCCCTCAAATTGATGAAGAACTACTCCGAGCGATCGCTCAGAAAGCAAGACAGAATGTGGAGAGTGCAGTGGAGAAGACTAGAAAGCAGTTGAATCAGGATAAGATCACAAATACGAATGACTTGAAGAGACTATTCAGATTCTCTACTCCAAAACAAGCTGTGGAGTTGTCCAAGGCTAGAGAGATCTATGAAGAATCAGTTCGCTTGGTTCGGGAGCATGTGGAAAAGGGGTTGATTCTGAATGTAGACGAGCTTCATCCTAAAAATGTGTCTTATGAATCCGTACTCCATGTGACCCACGTTCAAGCCTTGATGGGGCTCAGTGGATGTCATACCGGTCAATTCAAGAATCCATGCACCGATACCTGCTTCCACAACAAGTATAGATCATTCGATGGACAGTGTAACAACAAGAACAAGCCAATGAATGGAGTTTCTTTAATGCCCCTCCGACGTCTTCTGAAACCAGTGTACGAGAATGGATTCAATACTCCAGTTGGCTGGGAGAAAGGAAAACTCTACAATGGATATCCAATGCCGAACGTTCGAGAAGTTTCTAGACAATTGGTGGCTACGGAGACGATCACTCCACATCGGAAGTTGTCTTCGATGGTTATGCAATGGGGACAATTCGTGGATCATGACCTGACACATACAGTAACCGCACTTTCGAGACACAGTTATGCGACAGGGGCGTTTTGTAACCGAACTTGTGATAACCTGGATCCTTGCTTCAATATCCCATTGTCTCCTAGTGATCCAAGAGTTATCAGTGGAAGCGCCAAGTACCCATGTATCGAATTCGAAAGAAGTGCAGCCGTCTGTGGATCTGGAGAAACTTCCCTTGTGTTCAATAGAGTCACCTACAGAGAACAGATGAATGCGGTAAGACTAACAATGATAATATACTCAAAAAGTATTATTTCAGCTAACCTCCTTCCTTGATGCTTCCAATGTCTACGGTAGCAATGAAGTTCAAGCTCAGGAGCTTCGAGACACTTACAACAACAATGGACAGCTCAGATACGATATCACATCTGCAGCCGGGAAGGAATATTTGCCATTTGAGAAGGATTCTAATATGGATTGCCGTCGGAATTTCAGTGAGGAGAATCCGATTCGATGCTTCTTGGCTGGAGATTTGAGGGCTAATGAGCAACTTGCATTGGCTGCTACTCACACGATTTTTGTTAGAGAGCATAATCGGATTGCGAAGAAACTGAAGAAGATGAATGGGAACTGGGATGGAGAAGTGATTTATCATGAGACAAGAAAGATTATTGGAGCCATGATGCAGCATATTACATTCAAACATTGGTTGCCAGTGGTGTTCGGAGGACAGGTACAGTTTTATTATTACTGTAAAACTTCCGCTCAAACCGTCAAGTTTGAGCTCAATTATCTCGGCTCCTTTCAAAGATATCAAACAGTTGTCAACTGATGAATTGTTTATCATAATATCACAAACATTTTACCAGTTGACACTTTTTGATATCTTTGACAGGAGCCAAGAAAAATTAGCTCAAACTTGACACAAGTTGTGTTTATGAAACAATAAAATTCGAAATTCTGTTTCAGGAACAAATGGACAAGTTTGTTGGAAAGTACCAGGGATACGACCCAGCAATTGATTCATCAGTGACAAATGCATTCGCCACTGCTGCTTTCCGGTAAGTCGTTTTTAGAGCCCATATATCTCGATTCCTGTAGAAGATACCAAAAAGTAGTCACCTAACAAAATGTTTATCATAATAATACAAATATTTTATTAGTTGACCTCTTTTTGATATCTTTTGCAAAAACCGAGATATATGAGCTCAAAGTTGACAATTTGGGTGTTCTATGAGATCTAGAACCTAAGTTTGCACTAGCATAAAATTTAAGTGAACCATTGTATTGGACTAAAATTTGTATGCCTAAAATTACAATAATTCACGAGTAAACTGGAAAAGTTTCAAATTATTTGATCAACTTTGAGATGAGTTATCGCTTGTCAAAGTTTTATTTTATTTTATGAAAACCGTTTAACTTTGGACGACCATAACAATGCCTAGACCTGACGAATTGCTTTGAAAATTTCAGTAGTTTTGAATCAAACGTAAAATTATATTTTTACCAATTTTCGTGCTTCCAAGATACTTATGTCTAATGTTATACCCGTTTTTATAAGTTCGGGGAACTATGCACCACCGTGTAGCTTAACGAAACCGTTCAGATTCTAATCCATTCTACTAAACTTTGGCTCCTTCCAGATTCGGCCACACCATCATCAACCCAACTCTTTTCCGTTTGGGAAATGATTTCATGCCCATCAAACAAGGACATATTGCCCTTCACAAAGCCTTCTTCACACCTGAACTAGTTCTGACTGAAGGAGGAATCGATCCCCTTCTCCGTGGATTATTCGCGAGTCCACTGAAACATCCGATGCCCACACAACTTTTGAATATGGAGTTGATCGAGAAATTGTTCATGAAGGGTCATGAGGTTTGATAGGAATCTTTCAACCGGAACCCATTTCCGTTTTTTCAGGTCTCTCTGGACTTGGCTGTTATGAATATTCAAAGATCCAGGGATCACGGATTGCCCAGGTTTAGACAGGAAATTGAGTTTTTTTTGAAAAGGATGACAATTTTTCAGCTACACCGAATATCGAAAATTCTGTAACCTTCCGGTTCCAGCTAGATGGGAGGATATGAAGGGATACATCAAAGATGACATGATTATTCAGAAGCTTCGAGGGTTGTATGGAGTGCCACGTAGGTTGAAAACGAATCTGGGAAACTTTGAAAATCTAAAGTTGATTTTTTTTGAGAAAAAAAACAGCATTTTGGCGATTTTCTATCTCTTTCTTCTCTATTGGAAAAAAGTGGGCGGAGCTTACGCACACACAAAACATAGCGGGCGGCGGAACCCGGCAAGTGTCGGCTGCTTCCCTACCCTCCCTCTTATAACCGCCCGCCGAAACACAAAGAGACGACGCTTGCGTGCGCGATGAAGGTTTAACCATCTTTCGGCTGACGAAACGACTGATGCTAGCATTTTCTATACTGAGCGCGTAGGAAAATATTTTGGAATGTTGTTTTTTTTTTCAGAAAACATCGATTTATGGGTAGGAGGAATTGTTGAGGAGAAATTGGAGAATGGATTGTTCGGACCAACTTTTGCATGCATCATTGGAGAGCAGTTCAGGAAGATGAGAGATGGAGACAGATTCTGGTAGCATTTCTGTGAAGAAAAGTGGAAAATCTGGAATTTTTAGGTATGAGAAGGATGGAGTTTTCACACCAGAACAAATGAGGGAAATCAAAAAGGTCACATTGGCAAGGCTTTTGTGTGACAATGGAGATGAAATTGACAGAATTCAGGTGACTTTTGGCATCTGAAAAAAATTAAGATCCCTTTTGATTATTTCAGAAAGACGTCTTCGTGTACCCTGGAAAAGAGAAGGAGAACTATGGACGGTGTGAAGATACGGAGATGATGGATCTGAAGGCGTGGAGCAAATGTTGCGATGATGTTTGTCCGACGATGTTGGATAGAATTTTGAGAAGGTGATTCTTGTAATTTGGTATTTTCGAGAAAAATAGAGTGATGTGGATTTTTTTGAAAAACATGAAAATTATGGGGTGGAAAACTTTAAGAAAAATAACATGACGATTGTGGATGATGCCAGACGACATCTGGATGAACAGAAAACTGGACAGACAGGAAATCCAGACACTTTTTGGCATAAATAACAACAAGAATTAGTCTATCTTGTTAGGCTCTGGCCACCCGTAAACTATCAGTTAACTCAATTTAGTACGTCAGGTGAAAAGACGTCACAGGACCCCAGAAACTTCTAAAAATAAGGGAGTTCGATGATAGAAAATTTGAAAAAGTCTCAATTTTTAGAACTTCTGACCACTTCCTTCTCTCGTCTTCTCTACCAAAGCAGTATAATTAAAATCTGACTCATTTAACAGAAAATTTTATGCCCAATTGATATTTGTCACAATCAGAGCGACAAGTTCAAAATTTCCAGCCGTCACCGCGGTTCCAGACTTCACGGATGCAATCAGAATGGACTATGGAGACCAGAGGGAGCGAAATGGATTCCACCAAATGAGTACTGTACTGAGTGTGTTTGTCAGGTAAGAGAGTGGCCTAACTTTGCCCCCTATCGGATTCTAGACTCCGTGACACTTCGAAACCGCGACATTTCGAAATCAGTCATTTAGAAACCAGTCATTTCGAAACCGCGACACTTCCGGGTTCGAAGTGTCGCGAATCCGGATTCTAGGTCACCTATCAATCATCATATTTTTCCAGGGAAGCCGTGTTTGGTGCTCCACCAAAGAAGACTGCTCAGACAATCGAAGTCCATTCTAGTCAACGAAATTATTAAATTCCTGATATTTCTGCTTCTCTCGAGTATCTCATTTTCTCACACTCTCTCTCGCTGGTGCTTTTCATTATTAAAAATGTCCTTTAAGTTTGTTCCCAGCTTTTCTCTCACTCTCAAAAATCAAATTTGCCATTTTCAATCCATGAAAAATCATTGTTTATTGTCATTCAAGGCGAAAAAAATATCATGGGTGGGTATGAGAAAATATGTGGGTGGGTGGGAAAACATGGAAACACGTAAACATATAGAGATAATAAGAAGAAGAAGGCGTTAGTTAGAAGAAGCGGTGGTGGAGGTGACAGTAGTGGACTTCAAGGTCTCCTTGAATTTGCGAAGCTCATCTTGGGTACGACTCCACGGGCGGATGGTGCACGTCTTCTTCTCACTGGCGATGGACCCGTCCAGTTGGGGAAGCTTACAGGTTGAGGAGAAGAGAGATGCCGTTTCGGAGCGGACTCTGGAAGAAAAATAGGGTTAACTAGTGTCATTAGGGTATAGGGTGGCTTGTATAGTACCTGCTCAATGGTAATGGACTTGTTGCCCTATCCGGAAGGGATGGGAGGACTAAATGACTACCACTCGACGACTTCTTCATTTTATTTTCTTGAATTTCTAGCATAATGAAGAATAAGTCAGAAAATGAAGTTTTCTCAGAGAGAGCGAAGAAAAAAGAGCTCCTTCGCACGAATGCACCTGCCTCTCTTCACTCTCCAATTACCTCAAAATCCTACACACCCCGCCCCACTTTTTTAGACCAACTCACAATCTTGGATGACTCTTGGACCCAGTGGAATTCATTTCGATAATTAGCTGATTAAATACGGATGACTTTGAGTCAGCCTCAATGTCTGGTGGTGTCAAAATATAAGAGTGTCGAATGATGTGAGTGTCGGGGGCTAGCGGTGAAAAAAGGGGCGGAGCTTCAAGAGCTCCAAATGATGGGGTTGGTGATAAATATCAGTGATAATGAAGGAGGAGAAAGATCGGAAGTCGAGGAGAGGAGTTAGAGAAATGTTTTTGACATTTAGCTAGAAGCGAAATTTTTTGAAAAGTTTGAAAACAAAATTCCATTGTAGTCAATGTGACTAAAACTTCTGAAGTTCCAGCTGATCTTAAAAATTCCACGTCACGAAGAGCATCTTACAAAAAACAGTCAGAAATCACGGATCGGCAGGTGCAAGTTCAGTTGTGTAGGAGGTGTGACATTCGAAAATAGTTTTAATTTAATTTTTGAATTTTTGGATTTTCAGATTTTCAGGAGTCAAAGATTTTCAGGTTGCAAAGAAATTGATGTTTCAAAAAAGGGATCAGGGAAACAACCAAATTACTCTAAATGCTCTAAACTTGGAGCTCAATTATCTAACTTTCTGTACAAGGTATCCAACATCTGTCAACTGATGAATTTCCTATCACAATATTATCAATAATTTATCAGTTGACCACTTTTTGATATCTTTGACAGGAACCGAGATAATTGAGATCGAAATGCACGTATAGGATAGGCTACCAGCGATGTCCGGAATGACTATTTTGAGAAACGGAATCCGGAATCCGGAGTAAAATAATTTTTCCGGAATCAGGAAACTGGACAAATAAACATTTCACGGAATCCGAGATCCAGAATCTGGAATGAAACAATTTTTTCCGGAATCCGGAATACGGAATGAAAAATCTCGGAATACGGAATCCGGATTGAAAAAATGGACGGAATCCGGAATCTGATCTCTGCAAATTACTGTAAATGCTCCCCATCCCATACTTGCACTTTGAGCTCAATTATCTCAGTTTCTATAAAAAGATGACAAAAAGCTGTCAACTGATAAATTGTTTATCATGATATCACCAATATTTTATCAGTTGGTCAATTTTTGGTATCTCTCATAGGAGCCAAGATAATTGAACTCGAAACTATTGCTTAAGGGGCCTTTCTATTACAGGTTATGGTACGTTTAAGGAGTTCAACTGTTATTCTATACTCTCTAGTTTTTTAAATGGCCTACGAAATTTCTAGGCCACTCAATCTTATATAGATATCTCACCTCCTAACATTCTCATCGTGCTTATTCTTCATACTACTCGTCCTCGGTCCACTGCTTCTTGCCCTCGGCAGAAATCCATTTATAGCATCTGAAACAAATTTCCATTTCCTTCAAAATTTCAGAATCAGAAGACGTGAATGACAACGTCTTCTGAAGTTCTACGAACCTTCAATACAGAATTCACGACACCGTTCTTCTTTGTTGGTGTCCAAAGTGAACGTCTGATTGAGCACGGATTTGTCCTGTGACGCCAGTTTGTTCTCGAATCTGGGAAAATTAAATTTTTCAAAGGGGGAGGGTGAAACAAAAATAATAATGTCGAAAATTAATTTTTGTGAAGCTAATACGAGTAGCTGAAATCCAAAAATCACCTGCTCCAGGTTAGAGAAAATGAGGAAGTGACACGGGGGGAAAAATATATAAGAAAATATGGAAAATGGAATTCTACACCGGCCACCTCAGATCCAGAGGCTGGATTTCAGAAGAAGGAAATTTTCAGATAGATGGGAAAGTCAGAACTAGGATTCAGATGAATGAAGAAAGAGGAACAGCTTTGGATCTTTGTATTTCTTTTAGAATCTCAAAATTTGAGTCAAAAATATAGAGAAATGGGTAAAGTTTGAGTGACGAATGGGAAAAAATGTTTCAGGGATTACTGACCAAAAGTTTCAGAATCTCACGCCTTCAGCTCTCAGATGTTTGCAAATAGTTTTTAGAGATACAAGATTTTTTAGATAGCGCGAGAGACGCAGAGACGTTAGATAGGATCCAGGATCCATAGGATCTAGGATCCATAGGATCTAGGATCCATAGGATCTAGGATCCATAGGATCTAGGATCCATAGGATCTAGGATTCATAGAATCGAGGATCCATAAGATCTAGGATCCATAGGATCTAGGATCCATAGGATCTAGGATCCATAGGATCTAGGATCCATAGGATCTAGGATCCATAGGATCTAGGATCCATAGGATCTAGGATTCATAGGATCTAGGATCCATAGGATCTAGGATCCATAGGATCTAGGATCCATAGGATCTAGGATCCATAGGATCTAGGATTCATAGGATCTAGGATCCATAGGATCTAGGATCCATGTTTCCAAGAATCGCTACAAACCCAGATTACCTCACAGAGAATTCACGAAAACAATCAGACACCTGTGGAAAATTGAAAAATGTTATATTTTCCGATCCAATCTCTCACTATAATGTAATTTTCTCATAACCGGGGCCTAATGGCTTTTTTATTGTGAAAATTTTAATCTAACCTCCTAACGAAACTAGATTCTTTTTGATCATACCAAAATTTCTTATTTTCTCTATTAGTCACGACTGTTTTTTTCTACCACGTCAGACTTCATCTGATGCTCAGATTATGAACCAGTATTCTTAAAACGAAAAAGAATCACCTGACGAAAAATTCAAAAATCCAAAAAGAGATTTATCAGATTTTTGAGGGTTTGGGTGAATCGAAACGGCCGGAAAAGAGTGTGGATTATAAAACAATCGGAAATTGGCTATCAAAAAGGGCTTCTGGATAGATAGAAAAATCGGAAACGGGCGGCACGTGAGGATTGGGATGAAGGGAAAAGACAGCTGAAAAAAATGGGTAGGGCTTCTTTCCGGGACTTTAATGTCAACTAGAGAGCGAAGAATAATTGACAAAAATGTAGGCATTTTAGAGATAGAGCGCAGATAAGCAGGCACTCTCGTTTCTCTGAGTATTTCCTTGACTTTAAAGGCTCATAACTCAACAACCAAACTAGATACATAAAAGCTGTCAACTGCAAAAATGTAAAACATGAAAATTCAAGCATTTTGTTAGTTGAAAAAAATTCAGTAGCTTTTGAAGTTCCCGAGATACGGGCGTTTTAGCAAAACCGAGAATAGAGACGCAGAGAAACGAGAGTACACTAGCTTCTCTGCGTCTCCTCTTGCCGCCACTAAAAAGATCGCGATATCTCAAAAAGCCTATCCTAGATCCTATGGATCCTAGATCCTATGGATCCTATATTCTATGAATCCTGGATCCTATGAATCCTATCTAATTCCATCTTCAGCTCTACCACAGAAATCGATTAGTCAAAAAACCTGAATAGAAGTCAGCTGAACAAAAAAGCCTGGCTTTCTTCTGAATCGAATTATTAACACGACCATAAAGGAGGTGTCTGAAAATAATGGTATCTGCAAAAACACCAGAATTTTTTTCAGATTTCTTTCTTCTCGGGAGCAAAGTTCTGATCTCTGATTGATTGAATTTGGGGTGTGAGAATGTGACCGGAGGAGGTGTGAGAAGAAATATGCAAGAAGATTTTTTTGGTTCAGAACTCAAATGAGAAGCAGTGATGTGGAAGGAAACGGAGGTGGTGATGTTGGTGCCAGTTAGAGTTTGCAAAAAGTCAGATTAGGCAGATGGGAAAAATAGGCACAGGGAAGTTTTGGCGAATCTGTGAGACGTCATTTGACAGAAATGAGTAAGCCATCTGTACTAGTAGTTCAGATGTGAGCAATCTTTTCAGGGACTGCTGACGAAAGTTTCAGAATCTCAGGTGTTCAATTCACGAAGACAAACGTTGGTAAGCTCATGAGTTTTTTAATATAACGCGTTCTTTTCAGTGGCGGCAGGGGGGAGACACAGAGAAGCGAGTGTACTCTCGTTTCTCTGCATCTCTCTTCTTCATTTTGCTAAAACGCCAATATCTCGGGAACAGTAAGAACTACGGAAATGTTTTCAACTACAACAATGTGCGAATTTTTATGCTTCACATTTTCGCAGTTGACAGTTTTTTTGTATTCAGCTTGGTTTTCGAGTTATGAGTGTTTAAAGTCTAATTGTAAGACGTATAGAAACGAGAGTGTCTGCTTACCTGCGCTGTATCTTTAAAGTTATCTAAATTTGTAGAAGGTAACGAAGGTGGAAAAAAGTCAGATCAAAGATAGATGATATGTATATGGGGAAAAAAGGAACAAGGAAGTGTAGAGACGTCAATTACCAAAAATGAGTAATGCATTTGTACTGGAATCTTGGGTATGAAACATCAGTTGAATGGATTACTGGATCCCATCAGGATATAGCATCCAAAATATCTAGAATCCAGGATCTCGAACCCAAAAGAATCTATGATCCATAATCTCCTGGCTCTCACGTTGTCAGATTTCATGACAAATAGAAAAGTAGGTGTGAATTTTTCGTTTTGATCTACTCAAACTTCCTGGTGCTCCGAGTGCCCAAAAACTCAAATTTTCAACAAGAATTTTGAACCGACCATATAATTAACGTCTGCGTACTTTGAGGATTTCTTATTTTCTCAATCTAGCGACAAGAACTTTTGAATTGAACTCTTGAGCTTGGATTGTTGTTGTAGAATTAAAGAGACATGGCGAAATGAATGGTGCAGATCTTTCTTAGGGTGGAGTGCAGGTGAAACAAAAAATTTTATCTAGCTAACAGGTTGGAGTTTGTAGTGTACAACTAACTTCAAAAAACTAATTTGTACAAATATGAGGGTCTGCCCAGAATAACCCAATAAGATTCCCTTTAATCTTGCTTTCAGGCAAAATACCAACTACCGTATAGCAAATTTTGAGGTTACATATCTTGGATCCTGTAAAAGATATCAAAAAGTAGCCAACTGACAAAATGTTTATCATAATATAACAAATATTTTATCAGTTGACAGATTTTCGATATCATTCAAAGAACCTAGACAAATAGGCTCAAAGTTGATAGCTTATCCAACAAAAAAAAACATGTCTTCTCTATAATTTTCTTTAAGACCAAATTTTTAGACTTACAAAGATGTGATATCATTGTTATTGTAATTGACCTGCTTTTTCTTCTCACTTCTAGATCGGCAAATTGGAAGATGGGCGGCCCCGGGGAGATAATTGACCATATTTCTTGTACTTCTGAAAATTTAAAAGTTAGGGATCCTTTAAAAACGGACTTTTAGAGCGATGAAGATTTCACATGATTATCAGAAGGCGTTAAGCATGATTCAATAATTCAAGAAGCAGAAAAAGGGAAAAAAAGCGGGCGGGGTGTGTATTTCTCTGCTTTCTCCGTCTTTTCGGGTTGTCAAGGAGTGTGAGACATAAATGAAAAAGGAAAGAAAAAGGGAGTTAATGAAAAAAAGTCAAACAACAAGGTGATTGAATTTTCCATCACAATGGCTTCAGAAAATGATCAAAACAATGGGCGGCACACGGATAACACGGGTTTCCGGATGTTTTGGGTTCGGAGTCCTAGGCAACCGAGTGCCAACGGGAAACGAGAGAACTTTCCGGAAAAATATGAATTATTGAAAAAGGGAGGGAGAGAAGGGGATTTGATTGAGTCAATAGTGTCATGGGAAGCTGAGGAAGGGGAAGGAGAAGCCAGAAAAAAGAGCTGTGACACTATAATCTATTCTGTAGACTCGTGCACTTTAGAGGGAACGGAGGACAGATTTCACAATAGGGAAAACTCGACACAAAATTCGAAGGTTTTATTTTCCTTCTATCTAAATTTCCATGATTTTCTCCGCAAAATATAGCAAAAATTCACCATCTTTGAAATCAAAAACTTTTAAGGGGTTACCATAAACACTCTAATAGAACGGCACCCGAACCGTCCACTTTGAGCCTATATATCTAACTTCTTCTGAAAGATATCAGAAAGTTATCAACTAATATATATATTTATTTATTGATAAAGGGCCGAAGCCACTGATATAATCAATGCACAGTAAAAGGTTAGTAATTGGTAGGGTTTAGAATCAAAAAGGGGGTCAGATTTACATAAAAAAGATTAGTTTTAAAAGACTGAGAAGAGATAATGTTGGGGAAGGCTAATTGGGGGAGGGAGTTCCAGCAGGAAATAATTCTTGAGGTAAAAAATTGGGAAGAAATTTTACTGGAGGAAATTTTCAATTTGGAACGGATATTGAAAGGGTGCCTACGGAGATTAGTAATAGGGGAGGGACAAATAAATAAATCATGATTCACAATTACTTCACGGGATACTAATACCTTATACAGGAAAACTAAATCGGCAATGAGCCTGCGATATTCTAGAGATTCTAGATTACAATCATTCAAACAATCAAAGTAAGAGATGTAGGGCTTATTAAATTTACTATAACATCTGAATAAAAATGATTTTTGAACACTTTCAAGTAATCTAATGTGATCTTTGAGGATGGGGGAAAATACAATAGTACCATATTCAAGGATAGGACGAACATAAATAATGAAACATTTTACAAAGACGTCAATAGTAGAACGGCGGAGGACATTAAAGAAAATATTTACTCGTTGGTGTGCCTTTCGAAGAGTGGTAGCGAGGTGCTCAGAGAAGGAAAGACCGGAGCCGAGTATTACTCCAAGATCACGAATTTTGTCCACAGTTGGAAGGATCTCATCGTTAATTGAGAAAGTAGGGTTAGTGTTAGTTAATCGTTTTCTATGACAAAAAGAGATAGCTTCACACTTTGATGGGGCAACACTCATCTGCCAAGAATCACACCAAGCTTCAAGCTTTTCAAGATCATTTTCAATATCATCAGCATTAGTTGAAAACAACTTCAAATCATCTGCATAGAGCAGAAAATTAGAAGCAAAACTATCTCCAATATCATTAACAAAAATAAGAAACAATAGTGGTCCGAGAACTGATCCTTGAGGAACTCCCGAGAGCACTTTTGCCTCCTCAGATAACTTTCCGTTAACGTTGATTTGTTGTGTACGATCAGTTAGAAAGGAGCAAAGCCAGTTATGCATTTCAGAGCTGATGCCATAAGATGTTAGTTTTTGCAAAAGTTTCTTAGTTGAAACAGTATCGAATGCCTTTTTAAAGTCAATATAGACACTGTGAGTGGTAGCTTTGGAGACGAAGTTATTGAGCAGAGAAGCTTGATAGGAGAGAAGTTGGGACTCTGTTCCTCTGTTTGATCGGAATCCGAATTGACAGTTTGTAAGAAGACTGTTATCATTGAAAAAGGAGATAAGATGTTTATGGAGAATTTTCTCCATTAGTTTACCGACTGAAGAGGTGAGAGAAATTGGTCTATAATTACTAGGATCAGTCTTGGCTCCTTTTTTATGTAGTGGTCTTACAATGGCTGTTTTCCAACTGTGAGGAATACATGCAGTTCGATAGGATTCAGAGAAGATGATAGAGAGTGGAATGGAGATAGCCGTGCAAGTCTTCTTGAGAAAAATAGCTGGCAAATTTTCCGGAGTGGTGTTGACTTTTGGGGAAAGTTTTGAAAGCATGAGTTCCATGGTACAAGGGTCAAAGATAGGAGCGTCCATAAGAGCATTAGTACGAAGAGGAAAAGATGGTTCGTTACCGTCATCAGTAGTAAAGACTGCGGAGAAACATTCAGAGAAGAGTGATGCTTTGCGTGAATCATCGTTCACCGGAGAGTTGGAAGAATCTTTCAAAACTCCAATGTCCGACGAATTTTTATAACGGGAATTAATATATTTGAAAAAGTCTCTGGCATTCCCATTACTCAGGTGTTTTTCCACAGTTTTAGTTTCTTCAGACTGAAGCAGAGATTTAAGCTTGCTAGCAATTAGCTTGTATTCGGTAGAATTACCTTCTTTGCGCCACAGTCTAAGTTTTTGTTTTTGAAGTTTGAGTACTGGGTAGGCATGAGTTCTGGATAGAGGGTTAATTCTTTTTTGCAACAATAAGTTATTTCGTTCATTCATAGATGCATTTTTATAACTCCGAACATTTTTTAAGGGACCAATTCCTAGAATTCTTTTCCATTTTCAGAGAATTCATTCACTTTTTGTACCCCAAAAAAGCCATGACTTCCAATTAGAATTTCAGCTCTCTCCTCTGAGAATTTCACACAAAAAAAACATCTCATTTTTTTCTGTCTAGGAAAATTTGAAATTTACTGTGATTGCACTATTTCAAAGAAATAAAAGTACACCGGGATGAGAATGAGCAATCGAAAAATTTCTGCTCTTGGGATCTTGGTGCTTGAAATTTTTGATTTTGGATTCATCAGACTTTTCGATGAAAATAAAATAAAAAAGAAAATAAAAAATAGCGATTTCTAAGAAGACAAAGATGAAACTTAGTCTCACTGAAACCCTACATTTTTTGAAATGGCCGTGAAAATTGCCTATTGCAAAAGATAATGATCACTAGAGAGATTTGAAAGTCAAAAATCTTATTTTTTCAAAAAAAAAATTTTGAAAGTAAAATCTTCTAGATGCTTCAATGAGCAATTTATGTGATTCTGTTTATTAAAAAAACCAATTCCTTTCTCCGAAAAAACATGTTGTCAGTGCATTGGCTAGACTCATAATGCACGCACTGGGGGCACAGAGAATTTGAAATTTGACGTCATTCGAACTAAATTAGAATTTAAAAAAGAATCATCCAGAAATTGAAGTGAGTACAATAATTTCAAGGAAAAGGCTTCAAATGATACAACCTCCTAGAAAAATGATCTCAAACTTGATAGTTAGAGTTTGGGATCTAGTCAACTTTGACCCACTTTTTCTTGGTTCCTGTAAAAGATATTCAAAAATTTTGACAGCGGGAATGTTTGTCTTGATATCAGAAGTATTTCATCAGTTGAAATTTTTTAGATATCTCTTACAGGAGACAAGATAATTAGGTTTATAGAACCGATATTTTTAAGGAGTTTCACAGATTTCAAAAGTGAAAATTCCAGTTTATTTAAACGTGATTAAAAAAATAAAAATTAAAAAAGAAAGATTCTGTGGCAAAAAAAATGCTTTGAAAGAATTTTAAAATTCTAGAGAAAAACGACTACGTGAATTGGTTTAGAAAACATTGACCTCTGGGAAAGTATTATAAAAGAAGAGGGAAATGAAAGAAAGAATCAGTCCTCACCTTCTCTGGGCTCCAGAGAAGGTGACCCGGGGGACCCTGGATACTAGGTCGTGGTTCCTGGACCCGGGTGGCCTGGATCCGGGTGGCCTGGATCCGGGTGACCTGGATCCGGGTGGCCTGGATCCGGGTGACCTGGATCCGGGTGACCTGGATCCGGGTGACCTGGATCCGGGTGACCTGGATTCGGGTGACCTAGGTCCGGGTGGCCTGGATCCGGGTGACCTCGATCCGGGTGACCTGGATCCGGGTGACCTCGATCCGGGTGACCTGGATCCGGGTGACCTGGATCCGGGTGACCTGGATCCGGGTGACCTGATCCGGGTGCCTGGATCCAGGTTACCTGGATCGGGGTGACCTAGATCCGGGTGACCTGGATCCGGGTGACCTAGGTCCGGGTGGCCTGGATCCGGGTGACCTCGATCCGGGTGGCCTGGATCCGGGTGACCTCGATCCGGGTGACCTGGATCCGGGTGACCTGGATCCGGGTGACCTGGATCCGGGTGACCTGATCCGGGTGGCCTGGATCCAGGTTACCTGGATCGGGGTGACCTAGATCCGGGTGACCTGGATCCGGGTGACCTAGGTCCGGGTGACCTGGATCCGGGTGACCTAGGTCCGGGTGACTTGGATCCGGGTTACCTGTATCGGGGTTACCTGGATCGGTGTGACCTAGATCCGGGTGACCCTGACCGGGTGACCTGGGTCCGGGTGACCTACACTACTGGCCATAAATCTATCCCCTTTTGGTTTTTCGACTGTAACTTTCTTCAAAATAGAGCTTAATCATTAAACTTACCTGTAAAATGTAGAAAATTATACGAGAAAAATTATACAAAAACATTGTTTTCTTGAAAAGAATAAGAAAAAATTTTAGCGAAAAAATTCACTTTTTGGAAAATTTCGGATTTTTGGATGGTTTTTTCGAAAAATCCGGAAAAAATAGAAAACGGTAATTAATGTGAGATATTATTTGTTATAATAATAACAGTGTCTTTGGCCAACTT
The DNA here is from genome assembly GCA_027920645.1 of Caenorhabditis nigoni. Taxonomy (NCBI): domain Eukaryota; kingdom Metazoa; phylum Nematoda; class Chromadorea; order Rhabditida; family Rhabditidae; genus Caenorhabditis; species Caenorhabditis nigoni. Next base: position 1,491,414 of record CP115868.1, read on the forward strand.
TTGAGCATATAATACCTCATTGAGATACGATTTTGTTCATGGTATCCGTTCCCAAAGTGTCAACTAGGGATTTTTGGCTTTTTGGCTTCCTCTACTATCGTTTCCCAATTTCAATTGATCAATTTTTAGTTATTTTCATATTTTTATAGTTTTGCAGATGTTATTCTACAATATCCCATCATTTTCCAATCGAAAAAATGTCTATCTAAGCTCCGAGCACTGATTTTATGAATTGTGTGACAGGCTGAATACAGCAGAAAGTTAGCTTTGAGCCATTGTCCTAGAGTCGTTTGAGGGAATCTGGTAATTTTTCGGATAGATATCAAAACTACAGTTCCCTTAAATCCTAGAAAACATAATTTCCAGTTGCGGAATTCTCGTGCATGACTTGCGGAACCTATTTTGTGTTGGGGATCAAGTTGTAACATTTCTGTGTTTGGTCAGATTGATCATTTGTTCTTGAAAGTGATGGAATCTCATGCTCATCAACCTCAAGCGATTACAACAATTTTGTCTTACAAATAAATCGTTTAAATTGATGAATAGAACACTCAACAACTTAAACTGAATCCGTAGTCTGCATAAGCAGTATTTCACTCTATAAAATTTGTTTTGAAATTTTGTTAAGTGTTTCGATGGACATTCCGCAACAGGAAATTATGTTTTCTAGGATTTAAGGGAACTGTAGTTTTGATATCTATCCGAAAATTACCAGATTCCCTCAAACGACTCTAGGACAATGGCTCAAAGCTAACTTTCTGCTGTATTCAGCCTGTCACACAATTCATAAAATCAGTGCTCGGAGCTTAGATAGACATTTTTTCGATTGGAAAATGATTGGATATTGTAGAATAACATCTGCGGATACTATAAGAATATGAAAATAACTAAAAATTGATCAATTGAAATTGGGAAACGATAGTAGAGGAAGCCAAAAAGCCAAAAATCCCTAGTTGACACTTCGGGAACTGATACCATGAACAAAATCGTATCTCAATGAGGTATTATATGCTCAAAAGTTGGCCAAAGACACTGTTATTATTATAACAAATAATATCTCACATTAATTACCGTTTTCTATTTTTTCCGGATTTTTCGAAAAAACCATCCAAAAATCCGAAGTTTTCCAAAAAGTGAATTTTTTCGCTAAAATGTTTTCTTCTTCTTTTCAGGAAAACAATGTTTTTGTATCATTTTTCTCGTATAATTTTCTACATTTTACAGGTAAGTTTAATGATTAAGCTCTATTTTGAAGAAAGTTACAGTCGAAAAACCAAAAGGGGATAGATTTATGGCCAGTAGTGTAGATCCGGGTGACCTGGATCTGGGTGACCTGGGTCCGGGTGACCAAGATTTTTTGACCCTCACAGTCAAAAAATCGTTTTAGCAACATTCTTAAAGAGAAAACCACAACAAGGAATCAGAATATGTTCTGAATCGCCCCTCGCCATAGTTTTTAGCCGATAAGTATAATAGATGATGTGTTTATTATTTAAAAATACTTTTGAAACATGAAGAACAGTAAAAAAGGATATCGTAAAGAAGAAACAAAAAAGAAATTAAGATTCTGAATGATAGAGGAGAGATGCTCAACTTTTATACAGATTTGAAAATTCGGAATTATAATGGAAAATATTTTTTTCGAAAGACTCGATGTATAGTTTGAAGAAGTAAGAGTGTTAAATTACTCCAATTGGATTAAAATCATGTTCATCAGGTCATTCTTTGTGAACTAAAAAACGAAACTTTGAATCATCAATAGCAAGGAACGCTCTTTTTCCGTCTGTGATTCGTTTTATTTCGACAAAACTTCGATCTCTGAGATGATACTTCATTGGAGTGGGAAAATACCTGAAATATTGAATAGTAGGAAATTCATGATAAGAAAACTTACGGTATATCAAAAAAGAGAAATTCTGGTCTCTTTTCTGGTTCATTTGGATCGTATTCCTCAAATTCGATCGCTCGCTGTATCAGACCTGGATTGATTCTACATACTGTAGAAATGGTCATAGTTTCCAGATTGTAATAAGCTTCGTTTGAAATCCATTCATGAAGAAAGTGAATGAGATCTTGTTCAGTTATGGAAGCACTCGATAAATACATGTTTCTACCAACAAAATTCTGAAAAATTAATTAATTTGAACAAATAAATTGAGAACCAAAAAAAAATCTTTACATGAATGTAGTCTGGTCGGCACCCGTATGGACCGTATGGTACAAAAAAATTTTGGATTCGAGAAAACGGAGAATTGTTCGGTACATCTCCAACAATTCTCGAGAAGACCGATATGGTATCACAATGGGGATACGTTGTCAAAATGTCCGTTAAAAATTGAGGCTCTGTAGATACGTGCTTAATCTCTATTTCTGTCACATTCGTAATATTAGGCAGACTTCCTTTACGTCTCATTGATAGGTCCAATTTGTGAGTTCCGGAGTAGTGGAATATCGAATTGACATGATCTTGAAGAGCCATCTGAATTGCCATTGGCTCGTTGGCACAGCTTATTCGGGGTCGATATGTTCCGTCATTTTCGCGCCATAAGTCAACACTGAAAAATCTTGATATTCAGAAAAGACTTATGGCTTAATTAAATCGTCAATTATCAATTATCAGATTGTTTTCAGAGCGGTTTAATAAGTGGTATCTATTTAATACTTATGTCACCGCGATGTTTACTAGTCACCCTTATACTTGTTAGTATTACTTTTCTTGTTAACCATGTTACTACCACTCACGTTGCTGCTGTTACGTAATCATATCCAAGCACAGTAAAAGTTCTTCTCGACGCCATTTTGTGAACATGTATCACTGATAATACAGGCATCCTTATTTTATCAGTCACAACTTCAATATCAAATGTGTTATATCCACTGCTATCTCCATATCGAAACTCTAACTTCGGAGCTTTGATATTTGCTTTTTCCACTAGAAAATAAGTGCCACGGGAGCACAAACTGAGTAGAAATATGTCCTGGTACTCCTCCATTTCAGACACAACTAGGAGACCAACTAAACGAGGAAGTTTGAGAAGGTTGATGGGCATTCTGGAAATAAAATTTTTTTAAGATGAATACACATATGATTATTGAAAGCATTGTTTTTCAAGATCCCGTTACCATCATATTTATATAGAAAGATGGTTTTAAAAAAGATAGAAAAATGTCGATTGGCCTTATGTTACGATGAACAGGGCGGACCTCAGTGAGGCTATGGTCTGTGGACTGTCTCCCATTCTACGATTCTTCGGTGGCAAGGCGGATCTCCTGCGGGGACACATCATACGCACAGACCAGTCAACTAAATCTTCGTCAACTACCTAATTCTCGAAATTGGTGAAGTTGTTGAATTCACCAATATGACGACGGGAAGGAAGATGACTCGATAAAAAAATCGCAGTCCATTTTAGTATTAAATGATAAATCTAGACCGTTCCTTTCATAACTAAAAGTTAAGAGTCTGTCGACCCGTAGAGAAAAATATGAGATAAAGGAGGGAGAAATAGAAACTATTGAAAAATGGCGATAGGAGAAAACAAGATAGTTGGGATATGCAACTCAAAAGAAATTATAGTGTTCTATTCTAGATGATCGATTTACATATAGGGAGAAGAAAAGATTGCACAAGAGTTAGGCTATGGAATGTGGACTGTGCCCCCATTCATATCGCTGGGATCCTCCGTGGAGGGGCGGATCTTCTGTGGGGACACATCTTACGCACAGATCCTCACAGTCAATAGAATCTTTCCCACGTTGGATGGTCCAGTCTTCATTTGCATAGAGTCAACTGAATCTACCTTGCATCACTGGTCCAGTCTTTGTTCACATTTGTCGATTGCTTGCGTTTATATACAGAGTCTTACAGATTCACTCCAAGTGAGGAGAAGTTGGTCGTGCAGGAACAAAGAACAGTTTTCTCCAAATAGAATCGAAAACCAAAAATTCCGAAAAATCAAAAAATGGGAGATCCAAAAATTCGGACATCGGAATACAGAAATTTACGATTTATAAATCTGAGAATTTCGTAATTTTGAGATTTCCGATTTTTCGAAGATAAAGAAAAAAGCAGGAAGCTTCAAAGTGTTTAAGGAAAGATGGTCCAAGAAAAGAAAAAAAGATATCGATTGTCGTACGGTACGAAGAACAGAGTGGACCTCAGTGGGTTATGGTCCGTGGATTGTGTCTCATTCTCATCGGTGGTGATCGTTCGGTGGTGGGGCGGAGCTTCTGCGGGGACACCCCAGATTTCTGACCACCGGTCCAGCTTTCGTTGGTATAATAGTCGAATGCATGCGTTAATGTACAGAGTCTGGAAAATTCGCTCTATACTCCTGTTGTATACTTGCGTATGTAGAGGATCATGCTCTAAACTAACAAATACATGATGTTTCTATTATTGAAAATGATTTTAAATGATGCAGAAAAAAGGATTGCCAAGAAGAATTAAATAAGCAAAAAAGACATTAGCAATGAAGCTTGAAATAAAAAAAGGAAAACAAAACAACCTTCATACACATTAGAAAGTTCGGAATCTGAAAACGTTTTGAAGGATTCGAATTTCCAGCTTTAAATAAGAAGGGGAATCATTTGAAGAAAATCATTGTAGTGAAGTCAATTTTTCTGAACTAAAAAGTTAAAATCGAAGAGATCAACAGCAAGGAACGCTCTTTTTCCGTCTGTGATTCGTCTAATTTCGACAAACCGTCGATCTCTGAGATGGTAATGCTGTGGAGTGAAACCGAATAACCTGAAATATCGGTTAGTTAGAAAAGAAGTTTCATGGTTAGAAAACTTACGGTATATCGACAAAGAAAATGTCTGGTCTCTTTTCTGGTTCATTCGGGTCGTATTCCTCAAATTCAATCGTCTGCCGTATCAGATCTCCATTTATTGCATTTTCTGTTTCAAGGGTTAAGGTTTCCAGATTGTAATAAGCTTCGTTTGAAATCCATTTTTGAAGAAACTGAATGAGATCTTGTTCAGTGAAGGTAGCATTTCCCAAATACAAGTTTCTACCGAAGAAATTCTAAAAAAAATATTTTAACAATTATATTGAACGCCCAAAAAACTTTACATGAAGGTAATCTGGTCCACACGGGTATCCTGCAAAAAAATTTGAAATTTGAAAAAATGGAGAGTTGTTCGGTACATCTCCAACGATTTCTGAGAAAACAGATATGGTATGAATATCGGGATACGTCGTCAAGACATTTGTTAAAAATTGTGGGTCAACAGTTACGTAATCAATCCTCATTTCTTTCACATTAGTGATATTCGGCAGGCTTTTTTCACGTTTCCTTGATAGAATCAATTGGTTAGAATCGGAGTAGTGGAATATTGAATTTATGTGATTTTGAAGAGCCTTCTGAACTGTCATTGGCTCGATGGCACATTTGATTCGGTTTATAAATGTTCCATTTTCCTCGCGCCACAAATAGAAACTGAAAATTTTCAATATTCAGCATACAATGGGTTACTCGAAAATGTATCGAATTACATATGCAATTCTCCAAATACTAGATTGTTTTCAAACTAGTTTGATAAGATTTATCTACTTTATACACTTATAGTTAATGTTTTTTTCTTGTTGAACCAAACCAGTCGGTTTACGCCCCTTCGGGGCTGAACCTCCTAGCCTCCGGTCGGCCTCCACCATCGCCCACTCTGCCCACCACCCTTTAGTGTGGTGAGACCAAGGAACGTCTCCAGAAGACTTCAAACTCAAAATTTTGAAAAACCAAAAGTTCGGGCATCAACCAAGACACAATTCTAATCTATCTGTCCAGGTTTCAGCTTGATGGGTTAACTTTGAGTGGGTGAACAGCGACGCGACATACATCCGGACATACAGAATTTGGTGAATGTTATTATTAATTAATGATGATAATGATTATCTAAACTCACTTTGTATCTGCTTGTTGACCATGCCCAAGCTTCACTGTGAAAATTTTTTTCAAGTCCAATTTTTTAACATGTAACACTGATGTGATAGGCAACCATTCCTGGATATCAGTTACAACTCCAATCTCAAATATCTTGTATCGTACACGGGAATCTTCATATCGAAATTCCAACTTTGGAACTTTGATTCCTGCTTTTTTCACTAAAATGTTGCTGCGATGGGAGCATATACTGAGTAGGAATATTTCCGAGTATTCCAATTCAGACACAACCAAAGCGCCAATTAAATCAGGAATTTTGAGAAGATTGATGGGCATTCTGAAAATAAAAGGGTCATGGAGAATTGGATTATTTTCGAAGATGAGATATGAAATAATGATGTAGAAATGATGTAGAAGTCGATTACCAAATTCCCAAAGTCAGACCTGGTAACTATGTTTCAAAAGAGATGGTTTAAAAAAAGAGTGAAATTGATCGATTGTCTTATGATGAGAAGAAAGGACCAAAATGAGGTAATGGTCCGTGGAATGCCTCCCATTCTAATCGGGTGATCGTCCGGTGGAGGGGCGGAGCTTCTGTGAGGACACATCATACGAATAGACCTCTGGAGACAACTGAATCTATCTTGCATCACTGGCCCAGTCTTCGTTTATATTTGTCGATTGCTTAGATTATTAAATGCAATCTTAAAGATTCGCTCTAACCTGTTTTATGCTTGTAGTCAGATGCTAAAGTTTGCAACCAACAATTAGATGATGTTTATTATTTAAAAATTATTTTGGTACATGCAGAAAAGCCAAGAACAAATATATTTTTTAAAAAACCAAAAAATACAGTAAAAATAAAAATAAGAAAATTCGGAATTTGAGAATTTTTTTTTCGAAAAACTCGAATCATTTGAAGAAAACCATTTTTGGTCAATTCAATTTGTGTCAACTAAAAGATCAAAATGGGTAGCACCGACAGAGAGGAAGGCTCGTTTCCCGTCCGTAATTCGTTTAATTTCGACAAAAGCTTCTTTGAGAGAATACTTATGGTTGAAGAAATTAGTGTACCTGAAATATCAAATAATAGGAAGAGACAATTTATGATTAGAAAACTTACGGTATATCTATAACGTAATCAGCTGGTCTCTTTTCTGATTCATTCGGATCGTACTCCTCAAATTCGATCGTCTGACGTATCAGATCAGCATTTATTGTATTTGCTATCGACAAGGATAGAGATACAAGATTCTCATAAGCTTCGTTAGAGATCCATTTTTGAAGGACCTGGATAAGATCTTGGTCAGTTAAAACTACCCAATCCAATCGCATGTTTCGACCGACAAAGTTCTAAAAAAATAAATCCGATCATTGAGATTGAGTCTAAAAATGCTTACATGAAAGTAATCTGGTCCGCACAGAAACATTACTTGAATATTTTGGATTTGAAAAAATGGAGACTCTTTTGGTATCTCTCCAACAATTCTCGATACGACAGATATGGTGTAATGATCGGGATACGTCGTCAAAACGTTGGTCAGAAATTGGGGGTCTACATTTTTGTGCTTTATCTCTATTTCTCCGACATTTGTGATGTTTGGTAAACTTCCTTTACATTTCATCGACAGGTACAATTGGTTAGTTTCGGAGTAGTGGAATATTGAATTCAAATGATCTTGAATAGCCTTCTGAATTGCTATTGGCTCGTTGGCACACTCCATTCGGTGTCGAAATGTTCCGCCTTTCTTGCGCCACAAACAGAAACTGAAAATTTATTTAATTCAGCAGTGGGTTACTCGAAATTCTTCAAATAAGGATACTAGATTGCTTATAGAGTGGTTTAAATACATTTATCTACTTGATGGTATTGTTATGGCGATATTTACGATTTACCATTTTAGTTAGTGTTTATTTTCTTGTTAAACATTTTATTACAACTTACTTTGTATCTGCTACGTAATCAAGCCCAAGCCGCACAGACAGAATTGTTTCCAACTTCAATTCAGGAACATGTAACAATGACGTTACAGGCAACCATTTCTGCGTATTAGTCACAACTCTAACTTCAAATTTATCACATCCATGGAAATCATCGAATCGAAATTCTAGCTTTGGAACCTTGATATTCGCTTTTTTCACTAAAGAATATGTACGTCGGGAGCATAGGCTGAGTAGAAATATTTCTTGGTAGTTCATTTCAGCTACAACCAGGGCGCCAACTAAACGAGGTAGTTTGAAAAGATTGATGGGCATTCTGAAAAGAACTTTTTATGAACAAAGAATTCCGTGTGGTGGGACAAAAGAGAGACAAAAATGGTGGCCTGCGGACTGTCTCCTATTAGAACCGGTGTGATTCTCCGGTGGTAAGGCGGAGCTCCTGTGGGGACACATCATAAAAGAATCACACATACACCGAATCTTTCCCTCGTCGGATCATTGGTCCAGTCTTCGTTTGTATTCATTGATTACTTGTACCGACTCTTGCAGATTCGCTCTACTGTCATGTCTTCCAAGAAAGGGAGTTTAAAAAGTGCATGAATAAGGGTCGACCCCTTACAATCAATTATTTTCCAAAGAAGTGTATCGGAAAAATGTTACTCAACTGTCTGATGGGTCTCAAAGGTTGAATACGTCGTCATATGCTAAACAATGATGAGCCTATCATTTTTTCACCGACTTCCAGAATTCCAGAAGAGAGCCATGAGTTTTCTGTAAGGCCGTTTTCTATCAAGCCGTTTCTCTCTGCGCCATAAAAAGAGATAGGACGGATCAAAATTCGAATTTCGAGTTTTTAACCAACAAATAAAGCATATTTTATTGTCCAGAAGTATTTTGAAGCATACAGAATAGTAACAAACAATATTGGGGAGAGGAAAGAAAAAGAAAAAGACAAAATGAGAATCAGAGAAAAAAAAGAGAGGGACTGAACTTTCATAAAGATTAGAAAATTCAGAATCTGAAAACGTTTTGAAGAAATCGAATTTCTAGCTTCAAAAAAGAAGGGGAATCGTTTAAAGAAAATCGTTGTAGTCAAGTTAAGTATTGTAAACTAAAAAATTAAAGTAGCATTTGTACATAGCGAGGAACGCTCGTTTTCCGTCTGCAATTCGTTTTATTTCGACAGCAATTCGACTTCTGATACGCCACTTCGTTGGATTGGAACCAAGATACCTGAAATATTAAATAGTTAAAAACACACAATTTAGGATTAGACAACTTACGGTATATCAAACATAAGAAATTCGGGCCTCTTTCCTGGTTTATTCGGATCGTATTTCTCATGTTCGATCGCCTGCCGTATCAGATCTTGATTTATTGTATAATCTGTTGTAATGGTCATAGTTTCCAGATTGTGATAACCTTCGTTTGAAATCCATTTTTGAAGAAACTGAATGAGGTCTTGATCAGTGCAGGTAACCTTTCCCAAATACAAGTTTCTACCGAAGAAATTCTGAATAAAGTAATCATTTGAACAATTAAATTGAGAATCTAAAAAACTTTACATGAATGTAATCTGGTCCGCACAAGGATGGACCGCAAAAATAAAAATGTGGAATTTGAAAAAATGGAGAATCGTTTGGTATATCTCCAACAACGCTCGAGAAGACAGCCACGCTCTGAGTATCGGGATACGTCGTCATGAGACTCGTTAAGAATGCTGGATCAACAGTTATGTCATCAATAGTTATTTGTTCCACATTTGGGATAATCGGCAGGCTTCCTGCTCGTTTCATTGATAGAATCAATTTGTAAGTACCGGAGTAGTGGAATATTGAATTGATATATTCTCGGAGAGCCTTCTGAACTGCCATTGGCTCGAGGGCACATTTCATTCGGTGTATAAATTGTCCGCTTTTTTTGGCCAAAAATTCGGGGGGTACAATGATTCGGGGGTACAAGGGGGTACAACTGATTTAGGGGTACAAAATCAGTGATTCGGGGGTACAAAATTCAGGGGTACAAAAATTCGGGGGTACAACGATTCGAGGGTACAAACTACCAATGATTCTGGGGTGCAACAAATTTCATTTAGGGGTACAACGCTTATGATTTAGGGGTACAATTTATTTCAATTGTGTAACATAGTTGCAGCATAAAGGTGTCTTATTATTTCGTTCAAAAATTAAGATGGGGGTAGGCCAAAATTTTCATATGTGAACTGATAACTAGTGTTCAATTATATTTTTGATTTTTTTGAATGAACTCCTTTTCCTTTGCTCGGCTCACCGAGGTACATCGAAATATGGTCATGCTGAATAATTACATTGACGAGGCTACATTGTCTGACAGAGTGCATTTAGGTAGTTGTCTTAGGAGGTGCATGACATTTTTCAAAAGTATTGCTTGTTTTTATTATCAGGTCTAGAAGTATGTTGAAGATTCGTGCTTCAAGAAAATGACGACTGTCTAAAACTGTGGTAAAATATCACAAATTTCAAGACTTGAATGATTGATTCAGATTTTAAAAGATAGTCGAGACGTTGATGGCTACAAATTTTCTGAATTATTTTCTTCTCTCAATCACACCTCATTTTACTTTTCTTCCTTGTTTTCACTATTTCCGTTTTTCTCAACCCTCCGTTTTTTCTCAATTTTTGTGGAATTGGAAATTTTTTTCTTTATTGCATAATTTTCTACATCATTAAATGAAAGGAACAATCAGAACTTCTTACAAAAATTCAAAAATCCTAAAAATTTGCAAAAAATGAGCTATTTACTTCAAAAAAAACCTCCAAACAGGCAATATCACATTGCCAAAATTATTCAATTAATTTTTTTTCAATCAATTACTACAAAAATTGAGAAAAAACGATAGAAAACCAAGAAAATAGGGATTGCGACAAATTGCGAATTATGAGATTCTCCCGTGGAAGAGGAAACCCCTCGCGACCACGGCCACGGCCACGGATAACGTCATATGACGTAATCGACGACGTCAGATGACGTAATCGACGACGAATTTTTTCACTACCAATTGTCCTATTTTTTTCCTTTTTTCATAGTTTTTTCAGAACTTTTTCGTGATTTCACAAAGAATTCAATATGACCAAGAATGAGGATGAAATTGGAGAGGATAAGGACGAAATTGGGGAGGATAAGGATGAAAGTGGGATGTCGAGTGACAGCGAAGTTGATCCAGAAAAGACCAAAAAATCTGCCAGAGGAAATCCAATAAAACAATTTTCGCTTGATTTGGATGAGGATGGCATCTGGAGAACAGGACCATATTCGAACAAGTTTTCAGTTCAAATGTTGGAAGATATTATGGAGACCTGGTCAGTTGAAAAAGAAAATTTAATTTTAAAACCAAGTTATCTGTTTCAGTGTAACATCATCGAATCACACCGATTTTTGTTTGCCAGTGTTTTCGGAACCGTCAGTGAAATTCGCAAAATTTCGAAACGAAGATCAAAAACTTTGTGATGGACTGTGTTGGTGGAAGACAACCAATGGTAGGATTAGCTGAATTTCAATTCGCATTCATTTTTTCTTTTCAGGTAGAAAAATCCGTCCGAGGCCCAGAACGATTGAATACGATGGATGTTCTTACAAATATTACAATTGTATCAATCCAAATGATGAGGCATTCAAAAAATTCATGATTTATCCGGAGAAAGAAGAGTTCTTTTACATAGTATACGTGTCTCAAAATGGTCGAGCGGACTACGATGCTCTGAAATCATCAAAACCTAAGAGATTGACTGGTAAAGAAAAATTTTGCTCTAATAACAGAGTTCATATAAAATTCAAATTTTCAGAGGAAGAGTGTCAATTGATTCATCGATCCTTGAAAGGAAGAACTGTGAAAGGAGCTTTCGAAGAGCTCAAAGCTGGTTCTCTTAATTTCAGTACCCGCCAAATCAGAAACCAGATGAAGTATCAGCCGGAATCTGTTAAATCGAAGAGGGGGCGCGTGAGTGTCACAACACCAGAATCACTCGCATTTTTTGGGACCGAAATTGGCTTCCGCTTATTTTCCAATGGTAAGCATGAAATTTCTTGGAAAAAAAATTTTTTTTAATTTTAGATAACATGTTCGGAGCAATTTACCTTGACGCGGACACACTGAACCTTTATATGAACAGTCTACCAACAAAGGAAACTGTTCTGGAATATCGGAATCTTTTGAATGGATGTGAAAATTGGACTCCAGAAGAAGTGAATAATTTTTTGTCTTGTTACTCTCCGACAGCAAATAGTGGTATCATCAAGCAAATGGCTGGGCAGATACAAATTGACAGCACCTTTGACTTGTCAGACTGTGTAGTCACAACAATTTCTGGAGATATTGGAGACTTCACATCGCGTTGCAGCGGAAAAATTCGCCACGTTCTTCTAGGATTCATGATCTCCTCGTCGAAACATGCACTGAATCACAAGGCTTTTGCTCGAGAAATTGACGATTTCTTCCTAAAAATTGATCCCATGCGAAAAAAATCAATTCCATCATTGATGACAGACGGCGAAGAGTCTTTTAAATACTATAGCAAGGTATAGAACAAATTTTTAAAAATTTGTGTAGCCTCATGTTTCTTTCAGATGAAGTATTTGGAAGGCACGCAAGTTCTAAGGTGTCTAGTGCATCGTCGAAATAATTTGACATTCAGTCAAAATAAGAAGAATCTAAGCCAGTCAGATTTGAACAAAATTTTTGGAAGAAGACTTGGAGATGAAGTTGAAGATGGAATTTTCAATGTGATGAATTTAGAATCCATGGAAGCGGAGATTGTCAAGTGTAATTTTGCGCCGGCTCTAAAGAAGTGGTTGCTCGAAAAGAAGGAAGATCTCTTTTCAACCCATTCACTCCGATCTCGTTTGATGTCTGGGTTGCTTATAAACTATGCATCTACCAATCGAACTGAGAACCTTAATTCACGAATCAAAATTGCGATTCCACGAAAACTAAATGGACGCACTTGCGTGGATAAGCTGTTGGAATTTATTGAAGGTGTGCTTGACTGTACAAACATCTAAAGTTGGATATGTTTTACAGATGAAAAGAAAGAATTTTGCAAGTCGATTTTGACTGGAAAGAGCGAGCTGGTCCGATACGCTAATTTCAAAAAAACCGGAATTCTGTCAGCTCAAAGTCAAGTAAAAATTTTGCAAAAACATGGATTTCGTACTTTTTCGTTGTCTCATGTGTTTGAAATGCCGAAAACCGTATGGAGAAGTGTGCCTAAACAAATGAAAATTGGAGATGTCTTCAATAAGAATGTCATCTACCATAAATCCGGGCAGTATCTTGTGGAGAAAGACGACAAATCGTTTTTTGTTGTGAAAACGACTGAAAGAAATATCGAATGCAAGGATCCCAAGTGTGCTTCGAAACCTTCTATCACTTGCTCACATGTGTATGTTCAAACTGCGTTTCATACTGGAGTATGTTTTTTTTTCAGATTCGCTGTACTCAGTACCCTACCATTGAACAAATGTCAAGAAGTTCTGAATATTCGCGAAAAGTTCTTGATGTCACTGTCAAGGACTTCGCAAATGAAATCAATCAACGACGGAAAAGATGCAAAAAGATACCCAAACCGGAAGTACTCTAAAAGGTCACATAATAACGGCGGGAGAACTGTATCCGAATTTAAGAAGGTCAATAGAAATGTCTCTGGCGAGTCTGAAAGCGACGATAATAAAAGGAAAGCAGATGGGAATAATTCTAGTGATGAGGAATATGACAGTGACTGTAATGTGCATATTTTGAATTCAAAACACAATGTCTTCGATGAGTCCGGAAATATCATCGAGGATGAAACTAATGATAATTCCAATGATGAACATGCCAATCTAGTCCTCAACCCTTCTGTGGACCACTCGAACTCTCACGATTCTTGTATGGATATTTCTGATGGTCCAAGAAAGTCTGACAGCGATTCTGATGCGGAGGATATTTCCGAATATCAGGATGTCAATCCAGTGCCGAAGCCATCAAATCGTGACTCGAATTATCATGATTCACAGATCGATCTTCGTGATGTTCTCGAAGAAAAGGACTCAAGAAAGTCTGGCAGCGATTCTGAAGAAGAGACCGATGTTTCCACAGGACAACATGTGAAACCAATGTCTCTCAAAGAAAAGTTTCCGATTGGATACATGCATCGACTTTCGGATGATTCAGACGACAGTGAGCAAAAGTGAGCGATTCATTTAAATTTTCAACCAGATCATTAAAATATTACAGAGACACCGAAACAAAACCAGAAGACTGTCCATCTCCGCCTAGAAAGAAGTCAAAGAGAAACTCAGGTCCTCCTTCCCGCTACCAAGCTTCCTTCAAATAAACCCCAGTTGGCTTCAATTTTTTTTCTCATTTTTTAGATCATTCTTAATGGTCTAATGCTTTTTTTTGTTTTTTTCATTCCTTGTTATTGTTGTGTTGTTCAACTATGAATTGTTGTTGTTGTGTTGTTCAACTATGAATTGTTGCCACATAAAATTGCTCTGTTTTGTCTTTGAAAAATTGAAAAAAATTGAATCCGAATTATCACCAGTTATCAGAAAATTTAGCTTACTTGGAGTTTAAGTTTTGAAAGAAACAACGAGACAATTTCATGTGATGAACATATTTTACAATTTGAAAGATTTGTACACTAATCCAGTCTCCAAAATATTTCCAGACTTGATCAGAAAAACAAGCAATAGTTTTGAAATTTTTCATGCACCTCCTGATACAACTACCTAAATGCACCCCGTTTGACTAGTTTTATCTCAAAATTTTGTGGTAATTAAGCGAAAAAAATTAATTCTATAAATTTTTTATTGTTTCCTTCATTCGATCTGAAAGATTATTCAAAAATCAAGAAAAATTTTAATTACCACGAAAATTGAGGAAAGTTGAGGAAAATAGAGGAAAACCGAAAATTGCGAAAAAAAAAACGGAAAGTTGGAAAAAACGAAGGAATATTGAAAAAACGGAAGAAGAGAAAAATTCAGAATTTCCAAAATTCGTAAATTCTGAAATTTCAAAAGGCTGAAGTTCTGAAACTCTGAAATTTCCAAGCTCTGAAAATCAGGAATTCAGAAAATCCCTCTGGAAAATTTGTACCCCCGAATCATAAGGGTTGTACCCCTAAATGAAATTTGTTGCACCCCAGAATCATTGGTAGTTTGTACCCCCGAATCGTTGTACCCCCGAATTTTTGTACCCCTGAATTTTGTACCCCCGAATCACTGATTTTGTACCCCTAAATCAGTTGTACCCCCTTGTACCCCCGAATCATTGTACCCCCCGAATTTTTTGCCGCTTTTTTTCAGGCGAAATATATCGAAACTGCAAAATGTTAATAATAATCGTACAATGCGTGGTTCTACTATAATATCTTGGTCGAAAACATATAGGTCCTTACAATTAGGAAAAACTTTGATCCTTCAAATTTAGGGTAATTAAAGTGTCCCTTTGCTAAAATTCTAATAGCGACACAACGGTTGATGGGATGAACCTTCATATAGAGGGGCACTTTAATTAGAGGGGTCTTCAAATTCAGAGGACCTCCTGATACAAGTTTACCGGTATAATTGTGCACTCTGTTTTTGAATCTAGAACTATCGTTTGGAAACATTCATAAAAAGTGTGAACCTTTTTTCAAAGAACCAAGATATTATAGTAGAGCTCAATGCGTTACTCCAAAAATTCAGGAAATTATATATGCAATTCTCCAAATAATGAAATAATGATTGTTTTCGGAGAGGTGAATAAGAGATATCTCCTTGCGATATGTTCAATTTACCCTTCTAGTTATTACAACTCACTTTGTATCTGCTTGTTGATCATGACCAAGCTTCACAACAAAAGTTTTTTTCGACGCAATTTAGGAACATGTAACACTGATGTTATAGGCATCAATAGCTGCGTGTCAGTCTCCACTACAATCATGACTTCTCTACATTCACATGACTCTCCATATCGAAATGCTAAATTTGGAACTTTCACTCTTGCTTTTTTCACTAAACAACTAGTGCGATGGGAGCATAGGCTGAGTAGGAATATTTCCGAGTATCTCAATTCAGCTACAACCAAAACGCCGACTGAACGAGGAAGTTTGAGGAGATTGACGGGCATTCTGAAAGTAAAAGAATCATGGACAATCGAATTTTTTCAAAGATGAGAAATGAAATAATAGAAGGATGAATAGCATTACGGATATTCGTAAAAGTCGACTATCGAATTCCCGAAGTCAGACTTGGTAAGTATTTTCAGAAAAGATGATTCAAAAAAAGAAAGAAAGTGATCGATTGTCGTATGATGAGGAGAAACAAGAATAGTGAGAAGAAAGGACCAAAATGAGGTAATAATGGTCCGTGGACCCATTCAAATCGGTATGATCCTCCGGTGGTGGGGCGGAGCATCTGTGGGGACACATCTTACGCACAGACCCCCGAAGTCAATAGAATCTTTCCAACGTCGGATGGTCCAGTCTTCGTTTGTATCCATTGATTACTTGTATCGAGTCTGGCAGAGAGAGATTCGCTCTACTGTCATGTCTTCCAAGAGAGGGAGTTACAATCAATTATCTCCCAAAAATGTTTGGGAAAAACGTTACTCAACTGTCTGATAGATCTCAAAGGTTGAATACGTCGTCATCAGCTGAAAGTGATATACATGTCATTTCTTCACGAGCTTCCGATTCCAAAAAAAAACCAAGATTTAGATTACACATTTTCTATCAAGTCGTTTTTTCAGCGCCTTTTTTTCAGACATAGAAGGACTTAGAATTCGAATTTCCAGTTTTTGAAAACGAATCCATCACATTTTTATTGAACAAAATTTTGAAACATAAAGAATATTAAGGAACAATATAGGGGAGAGGAAAGAAGAAGAAACAAAAATGACAAAAATGAAGGTCGGATTAAAAAAAAGAGAGGGGCTAAACTTTCATACAAATCAGAAGATTCAGAATTAAGAATTTTTTTTTCGTAAAACTTGAATTTGTGGCTTAAAAAAGAAGGGGGACCATTTCAGGATAATCATTGTCGTCAAGTCAATTTTGTTGAACTACAAAATTAATATTTTTACCATTAATATAAAGGAAGCCTCTTCTTCCGTCCGTAATTCGTTTTATCTCGACAACTTTTGGATCTCTGAGACGATACTTCGTTAAAGGGCGAATAAAATACCTGAAAAACTAAATAGTAGGAAAACATAATTCAAGATTAGGAAACTTACGGGATTTTGAAATAGAGAAAATATGGTCTCTTTTCTGGTTCATTCGGATCGAATTCCTCATATTCGATCGCCTGTCTTATCAGATCCTGATCTAGTGCATTTTCAGTATTAATGGATAAAGTCTCCAGATTGTAATAAGCTTCGTGGGAAATCCATTTTTGAAGAAACTGAATGAGATCTTGTTCAGTTAAGGAAGCCCTTTCCAAACGCAAGTTTTTGCCGTAGAAATTCTGAAAAAGAATAAAATTGAACAATCAAATAGGGAACCAAAAAAAACTTTACATGAATGTAGTCTGGTCCGCACGAGAATTTTTTTCCGTATGCCACAAAAAAATGTGGAATTTGAAAAAATGGAGACTCATTCGGTATATCTCCAACAATGTCCGAGTAGACAGATACGCTTTGGGTATCGGGATACGTCATCATGACATTCGTTAAAAATTGTGGGTGAACAGTTACGTAACCAAGGAAAGCCTTTTTCTTAGTTACCTTTATCCAAGACTCTTCGGAAATAACTAATTCTAATAATATTTCTAAACCAATTATGATGTCATTCACATTTGTGATATTCGGAAGCTTCCCTTCTCGTTCCGTAATTAGTATCAATTGATAACTATCGGAGTAGTGGAAGATTGAATTGATATAATCTTGAACAGCCTTCTGAACTGCCATTGGCTCGATGGCACATTTCATTCGGTGTATAAATTGTCCCCTTTTCAGGCGAAACATTTCGAAACTGCAAAATTTGTTTCTTTTCTTGATAAGCATGTTATTAAAACTCACTTCGTTTCAGCTTCTTGATCATTTCCAAGCTTCACAGTAAAAATCTTTTTCGACTCCAACCGGGAAACATGTAACACTGATGTTACAAGCAACCGCCCCTTATCAGTTACAGCTAAAATATTGAATTCTTTATATCCACAGGAATCTTTAAAGTGAACTGCCAATTTTGGAACCTTGATTTCTGCTTTTTTAACTAGAGAAGTAGTACGACGGGAGCATAGACTAAGTAGAAATACTTCCCGGTATTCTAATTCAGCTACAACCAGAACGCCAACTGAACGAGGAAGTTTGAGGAGGTTGATGGGCATTCTGAAAATAAAAGGGTCATGGACAATCGAATGTTTTTCAAAGATGAGAAATGAAATATTAGGAAGATTAATAGCATTACGGATATTCGTAGAAGTCGACTATCGAATTCCCGAAGTCAGACTCGACAACAATGTTTCAAAAAAAGATGTTTCGAAAAAGGAGAGAAAATGATTGATTTTTGTATGATGAGGAGGAAGAAGATGGTGAGAAGAAAAGACCGAAATGAGGTAATAATGGTCTGTGGACCCATTCGCATCGGTGGGATCCTCCGGTGGTGGGGCGGAGCATCTGTGGGGACACATCTTACGCACAGAACCCCGAAGTCGATAGAATTTTTCCCGCGTCGGATGGTCCGCGTTTGTATTCATTGATTATTTGTACCAAGCCTGATTGATTCACTTTATTGACCGGTCTCCCAGAAAAGGGAGTTTAAAAAGTGCATGAATAAGGGTCGACCCCTTACAATCAATTGTTTCCCAAAGAGGTGTATCGTAAAAATGTTACCCAACTGACTGATGGATCTCAAAGGTTGAATACGTCACTATAAGCAGAAAAGTTATGATCACAACTTCTATCAAGTATCACAGCGCCATAGCAACTACTTAAATTAGAATTTCAAGTTTTTGAAAACAAATCCATCACATTTTTATTGAAAAAAATTTAGAAACATAAAGGATAGTAAGGAATAATGTTGGGAAAAAAGAGAAGGAAAAACAAAAAAGACAAAAATGAATGTCAGAGTAAAAAAAGTCAAGTTCTGAAACGATTAGTTGCGAAAATTCGAAAGTGTACTGATTAGCCAGACGATGAGTCTGTTGATCCCTTTCGCCACGTAGAGGCTCAGTACATGAAAGGGAATCTGGCTTTTACCGGGAAAAAACCTGACGAAAAACCCCTATCAGGACATGGGGGTACCATATTGCTGGCATTAGAGAATCTTACGATTACCCTAGCATCTGGATATATGGAGACATATCAAGGCATCAGAAGACATGGGTGGGGATCCATATCTTTGGCATTAGAGAATCTTACGATTACTCTAGCATCTGGATATATGGATATATATCAAGGCATCAGAAGACATGGGCGGGGATCCATATCTTTGGCATTAGAGAATCTTACGATTACTCTAGCATCTGGATATATGGATATATATCAAGGCATCAGAAGACATGGGTGGGGATCCATATCTTTGGCATTAGAGAATCTTACGATTACTCTAGCATCTGGATATATGGATATATATCAAGGCATCAGAAGACATGGGTGGGGATCCATATCTTTGGCATTAGAGAATCTTACGATTACTCTAGCATCTGGATATATGGATATATATCAAGGCATCAGAAGACATGGGTGGGGATCCATATCTTTGGCATTAGAGAATCTTACGATTACTCTAGCATCTGGATATATGGAGATATATCAAGGCATCAGAAGACATGGGTGGGGATCCATATCTTTGGCATTAGAGAATCTTACGATAACTCTAGCATCTGGATATATGGATATATATCAAGGCATCAGAAGACATGGGTGGGGATCCATATCTTTGGCATTAGAGAATCTTGCGATTACTCTAGCATCTGGATATATGGAGATATATCAAGGCATCAGAAGACATGGGTGGGGATCCATATCTTTGGCATTAGAGAATCTTACGATAACTCTAGCATCTGGATATATGGATATATATCAAGGCATCAGAAGACATGGGTGGGGATCCATATCTTTGGCATTAGAGAATCTTACGATAACTCTAGCATCTGGATATATGGATATATATCAAGGCATCAGAAGACATGGGTGGGGATCCATATCTTTGGCATTAGAGAATCTTACGATTACTCTAGCATCTGGATATATGGATATATATCAAGGCATCAGAAGACATGGGTGGGGATCCATATCTTTGGCATTAGAGAATCTTACGATAACTCTAGCATCTGGATATATGGATATATATCAAGGCATCAGAAGACATGGGTGGGGATCCATATCTTTGGCATTAGAGAATCTTACGATTACTCTAGCATCTGGATATATGGAGATATATCAAGGCATCAGAAGACATGGGTGGGGATCCATATCTTTGGCATTAGAGAATCTTACGATAACTCTAGCATCTGGATATATGGATATATATCAAGGCATCAGAAGACATGGGTGGGGATCCATATCTTTGGCATTAGAGAATCTTACGATTACTCTAGCATCTGGATATATGGAGATATATCAAGGCATCAGAAGACATGGGTGGGGATCCATATCTTTGGCATTAGAGAATCTTACGATAACTCTAGCATCTGGATATATGGATATATATCAAGGCATCAGAAGACATGGGTGGGGATCCATATCTTTGGCATTAGAGAATCTTGCGATTACTCTAGCATCTGGATATATGGAGATATATCAAGGCATCAGAAGACATGGGTGGGGATCCATATCTTTGGCATTAGAGAATCTTACGATTACTCTAGCATCTGGATATATGGATATATATCAAGGCATCAGAAGACATGGGTGGGGATCCATATCTTTGGCATTAGAGAATCTTACGATTACTCTAGCATCTGGATATATGGATATATATCAAGACATCAGAAGACATGGGTGGGGATCCATATCTTTGGCATTAGAGAATCTTACGATTACTCTAGCATCTGGATATATGGAGATATATCAAGGCATCAGAAGACATGGGTGGGGATCCATATCTTTGGCATTAGAGAATCTTACGATTAGTCTAGCATCTGGATATATGGGGATATATCAAGGCATCAGAAGACATGGGTGGCGATCCATATCTTTGGCATTAGAGAATCTTACGATTACTCTAGCATCTGGATATATGGAGACATATCAAGGCATCAGAAGACATGGGTGGGGATCCATATCTTTGGCATTAGAGAATCTTATGATTACTCTAGCATCTGGATATATGGAGATATATCAAGGCATCAGAAGACATAAGTGGGGATCCATATCTTTGGCATTAGAGAATCTTACGATTAGTCTAGCATCTGGATATATGGGGATATATCAAGGCATCAGAAGACATGGGTGGGGATCCATATCTTTGGCATTAGAGAATCTTACGATTACTCTAGCATCTGGATATATGGATATATATCAAGGCATCAGAAGACATGGGTGGGGATCCATATCTTTGGCATTAGAGAATCTTACGATTACTCTAGCATCTGGATATATGGAGATATATCAAGGCATCAGAAGACATGGGTGGGGATCCATATCTTTGGCATTAGAGAATCTTACGATTACTCTAGCATCTGGATATATGGAGATATATCAAGGCATCAGAAGACATAAGTGGGGATCCATATCTTTGGCATTAGAGAATCTTACGATTAGTCTAGCATCTGGATATATGGGGATATATCAAGGCATCAGAAGACATGGGTGGGGATCCATATCTTTGGCATTAGAGAATCTTACGATTACTCTAGCATCTGGATATATGGATATATATCAAGGCATCAGAAGACATGGGTGGGGATCCATATCTTTGGCATTAGAGAATCTTACGATAACTCTAGCATCTGGATATATGGATATATATCAAGGCATCAGAAGACATGGGTGGGGATCCATATCTTTGGCATTAGAGAATCTTGCGATTACTCTAGCATCTGGATATATGGAGATATATCAAGGCATCAGAAGACATGGGTGGGGATCCATATCTTTGGCATTAGAGAATCTTACGATTACTCTAGCATCTGGATATATGGATATATATCAAGACATCAGAAGACATGGGTGGGGATCCATATCTTTGGCATTAGAGAATCTTACGATTACTCTAGCATCTGGATATATGGAGATATATCAAGGCATCAGAAGACATGGGTGGGGATCCATATCTTTGGCATTAGAGAATCTTACGATTACTCTAGCATCTGGATATATGGATATATATCAAGACATCAGAAGACATGGGTGGGGATCCATATCTTTGGCATTAGAGAATCTTACGATTACTCTAGCATCTGGATATATGGAGATATATCAAGGCATCAGAAGACATGGGTGGGGATCCATATCTTTGGCATTAGAGAATCTTACGATTAGTCTAGCATCTGGATATATGGGGATATATCAAGGCATCAGAAGACATGGGTGGCGATCCATATCTTTGGCATTAGAGAATCTTACGATTACTCTAGCATCTGGATATATGGAGACATATCAAGGCATCAGAAGACATGGGTGGGGATCCATATCTTTGGCATTAGAGAATCTTATGATTACTCTAGCATCTGGATATATGGAGATATATCAAGGCATCAGAAGACATAAGTGGGGATCCATATCTTTGGCATTAGAGAATCTTACGATTAGTCTAGCATCTGGATATATGGGGATATATCAAGGCATCAGAAGACATGGGTGGGGATCCATATCTTTGGCATTAGAGAATCTTACGATTACTCTAGCATCTGGATATATGGATATATATCAAGGCATCAGAAGACATGGGTGGGGATCCATATCTTTGGCATTAGAGAATCTTACGATTACTCTAGCATCTGGATATATGGAGACATATCAAGGCATCAGAAGACATGGGTGGGGATCCATATCTTTGGCATTAGAGAATCTTACGATTACTCTAGCATCTGGATATATGGAGACATATCAAGGCATCAGAAGACATGGGTGGGGATCCATATCTTTGGCATTAGAGAATCTTACGATTACTCTAGCATCTGGATATATGGAGACATATCAAAGCATCAGAAGACATGGGTGGGGATCCATATCTTTGGCATTAGAGAATCTTACGATTACTCTAGCATCTGGATATATGGATATATATCAAGACATCAGAAGACATGGGTGGGGATCCATATCTTTGGCATTAGAGAATCTTACGATTACTCTAGCATCTGGATATATGGAGATATATCAAGGCATCAGAAGACATGGGTGGGGATCCATATCTTTGGCATTAGAGAATCTTGCGATTACTCCAGCATCTGGATATATGGAGACATATCAAGGCATCAGAAGACATGGGTGGGGATCCATATCTTTGGCATTAGAGAATCTTACGATTACTCTAGCGTCTGGATATATGGAGACATATCAAGGCATCAGAAGACATGGGTGGGGATCCATATCTTTGGCATTAGAGAATCTTGCGATTACTCCAGCATCTGGATATATGGAGACATATCAAGGCATCAGAAGACATGGGTGGGGATCCATATCTTTGGCATTAGAGAATCTTACGATTACTCCAGCATCTGGATATATGGAGACATATCAAGGCATCAGAAGACATGGGTGGGGATCCATATCTTTGGCATTAGAGAATCTTACGATTACTCTAGCATCTGGATATATGGGGATATATCAAGGCATCAGAAGACATGGGTGGGGATCCATATCTTTGGCATTAGAGAATCTTACGATTACTCTAGCATCTGGATATATGGAGACATATCAAGGCATCAGAAGACATGGGTGGGGATCCATATCTTTGGCATTAGAGAATCTTACGATTACTCTAGCATCTGGATATATGGATATATATCAAGGCATCAGAAGACATGGGTGGGGATCCATATCTTTGGCATTAGAGAATCTTACGATTACTCTAGCATCTGGATATATGGAGACATATCAAGGCATCAGAAGACATGGGTGGGGATCCATATCTTTGGCATTAGAGAATCTTACGATTACTCTAGCATCTGGATATATGGAGACATATCAAGGCATCAGAAGACATGGGTGGGGATCCATATCTTTGGCATTAGAGAATCTTACGATTACTCTAGCATCTGGATATATGGATATATATCAAGGCATCAGAAGACATGGGTCCATATCTTTGGCATTAGAGAATCTTACGATTACTCTAGCATCTGGATATATGGAGACATATCAAGGCATCAGAAGACATGGGTGGGGATCCATATCTTTGGCATTAGAGAATCTTACGATTACTCTAGCATCTGGATATATGGATATATATCAAGACATCAGAAGACATGGGTGGGGATCCATATCTTTGGCATTAGAGAATCTTGCGATTACTCCAGCATCTGGATATATGGAGACATATCAAGGCATCAGAAGACATGGGTGGGGATCCATATCTTTGGCATTAGAGAATCTTACGATTACTCTAGCATCTGGATATATGGAGACATATCAAGGCATCAGAAGACATGGGTGGGGATCCATATCTTTGGCATTAGAGAATCTTGCGATTACTCCAGCATCTGGATATATGGAGACATATCAAGGCATCAGAAGACATGGGTGGGGATCCATATCTTTGGCATTAGAGAATCTTACGATTACTCCAGCATCTGGATATATGGAGACATATCAAGGCATCAGAAGACATGGGTGGGGATCCATATCTTTGGCATTAGAGAATCTTACGATTACTCCAGCATCTGGATATATGGAGACATATCAAGGCATCAGAAGACATGGGTGGGGATCCATATCTTTGGCATTAGAGAATCTTACGATTACTCTAGCATCTGGATATATGGAGACATATCAAGGCATCAGAAGACATGGGTGGGGATCCATATCTTTGGCATTAGAGAATCTTACGATTACTCCAGCATCTGGATATATGGAGACATATCAAGGCATCAGAAGACATGGGTGGGGATCCATATCTTTGGCATTAGAGAATCTTACGATTACTCCAGCATCTGGATATATGGAGACATATCAAGGCATCAGAAGACATGGGTGGGGATCCATATCTTTGGCATTAGAGAATCTTGCGATTACTCCAGCATCTGGATATATGGAGACATATCAAGGCATCAGAAGACATGGGTGGGGATCCATATCTTTGGCATTAGAGAATCTTACGATTACTCCAGCATCTGGATATATGGAGACATATCAAGGCATCAGAAGACATGGGTGGGGATCCATATCTTTGGCATTAGAGAATCTTGCGATTACTCCAGCATCTGGATATATGGAGACATATCAAGGCATCAGAAGACATGGGTGGGGATCCATATCTTTGGCATTAGAGAATCTTACGATTACTCTAGCATCTGGATATATGGAGACATATCAAGGCATCAGAAGACATGGGTGGGGATCCATATCTTTGGCATTAGAGAATCATACGATTACTCTAGCATCAGGGCGTCTGGCGACACCCTGGGCAAAGAGGGGGGAGGGGAAGAAATGAAAAATGAGGAAACTGAGTTGTATCTTCACTTCGCTTGCGTCTTCACTTAAGGGGCGGGGCTTAACACACCTGAAAAAATCCCGCCCCCTGGGAAACTCCGCCCCTTTGCTCACACTTTAGAGTACTTAACACGTCTTCAGCTGATATGTGAAGATGATATGTGAAGCTGGCATGTGAAGACATGTCAATATGCGAACGTGAAGGCGTAAAATGCAATAAAACAGGTGCGAAATGGATTCACACCTTTGATTGTTAACCGCCGCGCAGGTGTCATAAAAAGTCGACGTTTCAGAACGAACATTTGTGTTACCGAACGTTCTAGAACTATCCTGAATTGTCCGGTTGAAATGACCGGTTCTGAAACGCCTTCGGCTCAAAATTGCTCATTTTTCATGGATTTTTTTGAAAACAAATCCATCACATTTTTATTGAACAAAATTTTGAAACATAGAGGATAGTAAGGAACAATATTGGGAAAAAGAGAGAAGGAAAAACAAAAAAGACAAAAATGAATGTCAGAATAAAAAAAGTTTGAAAAAAGGATAATCATTGTCGTCAATTCAATTTTGTTGAACTACAAAATTAAAACGGATAAAATCAACATAAAGGAACCCTCGTTTTCCGTCTGTGATTCGTTTTATTTCCTTAACGTTTCGATCTCTGAGACGATACTTCGTTGGAGTGGAACGAAAATACCTGAAATATTAAATAATAGGAAAACACAATTTATGATTAATAAACTTACGGTATATCAAACATAAGATATTCTGGTCTTTTTTCCGGTTCATTAGGATCGTATTCCTCATAATTGATAGCTTGCTGTATCAGACCCAGTTTTATTGCACTATGTCTAGAAGCCATCATGGTTTCCAGATTGTAATAAGCTTCGTTGGAACTCCATTTTTGAAGAAACTGAATGAGGTCTTGTTCGGTGAAAGTAGCATTGTCCAAACACAAGTTTCTACCGAAGAAATTCTGAAAAAAAAAAGAATTAATTAGAACTATTAAATTAGGAACCCAAAAAAACTTTACATGAATGTAGTCTGGTCCGCACGAGGATAACACACGAAAACTTGGAATTTGAAAAAATGGAGACTCATTCGGTATATCTCCAACAATTTCCGAGTAGATAAATACGCTCTGAGCCTCGGGATACGTTGTCATGACGTTCGTCAAGAATTCTGGGTCCACAGTTAAGCGCCAAATCTCTATGTCTTTCACATTGGTAATGTTTGGCAGACGTCCCTCACGTTTCGTGGATATAATCAGTTTGTAGGAACCGGAGTAGTGGAATATCGAATTGATATAATCTTGAGACACTTTCTGAACTGCCATTGGCTCGATGGCAATTTTCAATCGGTTGACAAATTTTCCGGGTCTCAGGCGATAGTATTCGAAACTGCAAAAATTTAATGTTCAACATGCAATGGGTTATTTGAAAATTTTACGAAGTTTATATTAAGCATGTTATCAAAACTCACTCTGCATCTGCTTGATTGTCATGTCCCAGCTTCACAGTCAAATTTGCTTTCATCAATTTGGAAACATGTAGCACTGATGTTACAGGCAACCGTTTCCTTGTTCCAGTAACAACTCTAATCTTCAATTCATTATACCCACAGGACTCTCCATATTCGAATGCTAACTTTGGAGCCTTAATTCCCGCTTTTTCTACCAAACATTTGGTGCGATAAGAGCATAGACTGAGTAGGAATACTTCTTGGTAATCCGATAATTCAGACACGACAATGACGCCAACTAAACTAGATAGTTTGTGAAGGTTGATTGGCATTCTGAAAATAGAAATGTTTAAGGACAATGAATATGGTTTTTATGATACATATGAGAAACGAAGTAATAGAAGGATTAATAGTATTACAGATATTAGTAGTCGAGTATTTCAATATCTCATACTGTATTTTCTTTTCCCTAGGTCTGAATTGTCGTCTTATCGTCTTGTTAGAAGTTGACTATCCAATTCCCGAACTCAGACTCAGTAACTATATTCCAAAAAAGATGGTTCAAAAAAAATTTGAGAAAAATTTATCGATTGTCGTATGATGAGGAGAAAAAAGGAATGGTGAGAAGAAAGGTCCAGAATATGGTCTGTGGGCTGTGTCACATTCTAATCGGTGTGATCCTGCGGTGGTGGGGCGGATCTTCTGTGGGGACACATCTTACGAACAGACCCCCGAAGTCAATAGAATCTTTCCCGCGTCGGATGGTCCAGTCGACATACATGGTTCAGTCGACATGTGTCGAATTATTACGTTAATACATTGAGTTTTATAGATTTGGTCTACTGTAATGTCTTCCAAGAGAAGAGGTTGGACAAGCAGGGATAAAAAAAAGTTCTTATCCGATAATTGCGTACTCAGAAGCTCAAGTTCTTTATTATGTGTTGAATGTTTTTGAAACATGTAGAAAAGTAATGAACAATAACATCAAGAAGAAACAAGAAAAAACAAAGAAGGAACCAAACTTTCATAAAGATCAGAAATTTCAGCATTAAATAAAATTTTCCTTTCGAAAAACTTGAATTTCCGGCTCAAAAAAAAGGGGATTTAAGGATAATCAATGTCGTCGAGTCAATTCGTTTGAACTAAAAAAGTAAATCTGACATTATCAACATGAAGGAACCCTCGTTTTCCGTCTGTGATTCGTTTTATTTCCTTAAAGTTTCGATCTCTGACATGGTACATCTTTGGAGTGGAACCAAGGTACCTGAAAAAAATAATAATAATAGGAGAACACAATTAGAGAACTTACGGTATATCAAAAATAAGTACTTTCGGTCTTGTTTCCGGTTCATTCGGATCGTATTCCACATAATTGATCGCTTGCTGTAATATACCTAGTCTTATTCCATGATCTGCAAAAATGGTCATAGTTTCCAGATTGTAATAAGCTTCGTTTGAAATCCATTTTTGAAGAAACTGAATGAGATCTTGTTCAGTTAAGGAAGCCCTTCCCAAATACAAGTTTCTACCGAAGAAATTCTGAAAAAGAATTAATTAGAACAATTCAACTGAGAACTAAAAAAGCTTTACTTGAATGTAGTCTGGTCCGCACGATTCTCGACCACATGCTACACAAAAATTTGGGATTTGAAAAAATGGAGACTTGTTCGGTATATCTCCAACTATTTCAGAGTAGATAGATACGCTCTGAGTATCGGGATACGTCGTCATGACGTTCGTCAAAAATTCTGGGTCCACAGTTATGTGATTAATCTCTATCTCTTGCACATTGTTAATATACGGCAGGCTTCCTTCACGTTTCGATGATAGGTTCAGTTTGTAAGCACCGGAGTAGTGGAATATTAAATTGATGTAATCTTGAGACGCCTTCTGAACCGTCCATGGCTCAATGGCACATTTTAATCTATGTATAAGTTGTCCACCTTTCAGGCGCCAGAAATCGAAACTGTAAAATGTTATTATTCGGCGTACAATTGGTAATTCTAAAAAATGTTTTATTTGTATATGGAATTTTCCAAGTAGATTATTTTCAGAGGGGTGAATGAAGGTTTTCTACTTGATGATATTGTTAAAGCGATAATCACGATCTACCATTGTGGTTAGTGTTTCTTGTCTTGTCAAACATGTTATTAGAACTCACTTTGTATTTGCTTTTTGATCATGCCAAAGTTTGATAGTAACAATTTTGTTAAACACCAAATGGTAAACATGTAACACTGATGTTACAGGCAACCATCTCTGCTTATGAGTTATAACTTCAATCCTCATTTCGTTATACCCACAGGACTCTCCAAATCGAAATGCTAACTTTGGAGCCTTAATACTTGCTTTTTCTACTAAACATTTGGTGCGATAAGAGCATAGACTGAGTAGGAATACTTCCTGGTAATCCGATAATTCAGACACGACAATGACACCAACTACACGAGGTAGTTTGAGAAGATTGATGGGCATTCTGGAAGTAAAATGATAATGGATAATGCAGTTTTTAGAAAGATACATATAACAGGAGGATGAATAGTATTACTGATATTCGTAGTTGTTGAGTTATTTCAACTACGGTAACTCTGGTTCAAAAAAATGAGAGAAATTTATCGATTGCCGTATGATGGGGAGAAAGAATAATGGCGAGAAGAAAAGACCAAAATGAGGTAATGGCTTGCGAACGGTGTCACATTCTAATCGGTGTGATCCTCCGGTGGTGGGGCGGAGCATCTGTGGGGACACATTTTAGGCACAGAACCCCGAAGTCAATAGGATCTTTTCCCGCGTCGGATGGTCCAGTCGACATTCGCATGTGTCGATTTATTACGTTAATACATTGAGTTTTATAGATTTGGTCTACTGTAACGTCTTCCAAGAGAGAAGGTTGAACGTGCAGGAATGAAGAAAAGTTCTGATACGATAATTGCGTACTCAGAAGCTCAAGTTTTTCATTATTTGTTGAATGTATTCGAAACATGTAGAAAAGTAATGAACAATCACATCGAGTAGGAACAAGAAGAAACGAAAAAGACTTCAAAAATAAAGTTCGGAGTAAAAGAAGAAAGCCACTAAACTTTCATGCAGTTTAGAAATTCCAGAGTTCGAAAATATTTTTTCGAAAGTCGTCAAGTCAATCCTTGTGAACTAAAAGATCAAAATCAAACGGACCAAGAGCGAGGAACGCTCTTTTCCCGTCTGTGATTCGTTTTATTTCGACA
This sequence comes from Caenorhabditis nigoni, assembly GCA_027920645.1. Classification (NCBI taxonomy): domain Eukaryota; kingdom Metazoa; phylum Nematoda; class Chromadorea; order Rhabditida; family Rhabditidae; genus Caenorhabditis; species Caenorhabditis nigoni. Next base: position 1,521,458 of record CP115868.1, read on the forward strand.
AAATCTTGGTTGAGATACAACGTTATTGGAGTGGAACTAACATACCTGAAATATTTAATAATAGAAAAATACAACATATAGTTAGAAAACTCACGATTGATCAATACGGTAATCAGCTGGCCTCTTTTCTGGATGACTCGGATCGTATTCCTCAAATTCGATCGCTTGCCGTATCAGATCTATATTTATTCTATGTTCTGTATAGATGGATAGCGTCTCCAGATTGTGATAAGCTTCGTTTGAAATCCATTTATGAAGAAACTGAATGAGATCTTGTTCAGTTAAGGTGATAGTATCCAACCGCATGTTTCGACCGACGAAATTCTGTATAAAAAAGAATTTCGCCAATGAAATTTAATCTACAAAACTTGCCTGAAAATAATTCGGTCCGCAGTGAGATTTTATAAAAACACTTGGAACTCGAAAAAGTGGAGAATCGTTCGGTAACTCTCCAACAATTCTCGGTCGGACATGTAAGCTTTGATGATCGGGATACTTCGTCAAAACATTAGTCAGAACTTGTGGGTCCAGAGGGTCGTCCCTTATCTCTATATCTGTCACATTTGTGATATTCGGCAGATTACCAGGAAATATTCCTACTCAGTCTATGCTCCCGTCGCACCAAATGTTTAGTGGAAAAAGCAAGAATCAAGGTTCCAAAATTGGCATTCGAACTCGAAAAATGTCATGGATATAGCGAATTCAAGATTGGAGTTTTGATTGGAGATGTGATTAATAACTGGATTCGTGAGTGTATATGGTTGCCTGTAACATCAGTGCTGCATCGTGACACATTGACCTTGAAAGAAACATTTACTCTGAAGCTTGGAAATAATTACGAAGCAGGTGCAAAGTGAGTTTTGATCAGATTAATTATAATCTATTATACTAATCATATCTGTTCAGTTTCGACTTGTGGATCATAAAAGGAGGAAAGTTTCTACATAGAATGGAATGTGCCAACGAGCCAAAGACAATGCAGAAGGCTCTTCAAGATTATATCAATTCGATATTCCACTACTCCGAAACTAACAAGCTTTACCTATCGATGGATTGTGAAGGAAGTCTGCCGAATGTCACAAATGTGCAAGAAATAAAGATTGATCCCGGAAATGTTGACCCACAATATTTGACAAACGTTTTGACGATGTATCCCGATCATCACACCATATCTGTACGGAGAATTATTGGAGATATACCGAACGACTCTTTATTTTTTCAAATTCAAAATATTCAAGTACTGTTTAAGAGCGGACCAGATTACATTCATGTAAGTTTGTTTGGATTCAATCTCATTGTTCGAATTTCTTTTTTTCAGAACTTTGTCGGTCGAAATATGCTGTTGGGTTGTGTTTTCTTAACTGAACAAGATCTCATACAATTTCTTCAAAGATGGATCTCCAACGAAGCTTATCATAATCTGGAGACTCTCTCTATTGTGACAGGAAATGAAACAAATGCCGATCTAATACGTCAGTCAGTCGAATTCGAGGAATACGATCCGAACGAACCAGAGAAGAGACCAAAGGAATACGTTGTTGATATGCCGTAAGTTTTCTTATCAGAAATTGTCTTTTCCTATTATATAATCAATATTTCAGGTATCTTGGTTCACTCTGCGATAAGTATGATCTCAACGAAGATTTCGTCGAAATAAAACGGATCACAGACGGAAAAAGAGCGTTTCTCAAAGTTACTGTTTATTCATTTGATTTTTTAGTTTTCAAAAATTGACTTGACAACAACGATTCTTTTCAAATGATTTTCTTCTCGACAATATTGCTTTTTACTTTTCTGTATTTTTCAAAACCATTTTTGAATTAATAATAATCATGACAAAACATTTTGAGCTCAATTATCTCGGTTCTTAAGAGATATATCCAAATTGTGCCAACTGATAAAACATTCATCATCATATCACCAATATTTTACCAGTTGACAGTTTTTCGATATCTCTTACAGTAACCGAGATAATTAAGCTCGAAGCGCACGTGCTTTTATTAGAGCAAATACGGTAACACTTTTTGGTAATATCATTTTTTTTCCAAATTTTCTTCTTTTCCCGTTTATTCGGATACCTTTATCCCTCTTTATTGAAAAATGTTATTTTTCTATTGATTCCCCATTCTTTTCCAAACCAAATCTCTTCCCAATTTTCTTTCAAATTCCTTCGTTGTTTCTATTTTTCTCACAAAATAAATTTTCAAGCATCTCATTCAAAGAATATTTATCTAAACAACAGATATAACATCATTATCAGAAGAAAAAAAGCAACAACAAGAAAAACTCCAGAATCACTCCTTATTGATCCGTTGATTCCGCTTCTCTCTCAACTCGCGATCCCACGTGGCAAACGGTTCCATCGTCAGAACGCCGGTGGTGCTCGTGAAGAATTGTTGAAGATCGATGGCTGAAAACAGTGGCTTTTAAATGTTTTACTCTTATTTTAAGGTCTTACCATGCGTCTGCTCATACTTATCCGCCTGCACAATCATGTCGAACTTGTCGAGATGCTTGACGACACGGGCGGTTAATGACGCCGCCTCCTCGTACTCCTTCCACAGCATCGTCCACTCATCGCCGACATTCGGAACGTAGGAGGCGATTGTGTCGATTGCCTGAAAGAAAAAGGAGAAAATTGACTGAGAATTGAAGTTTTTTTTCGAATTTTTGGTTTTTTATTCCGCAAACGATGCTCCGGAATAACGGGGGCGCGCGGGGTTTAGTGGGAATTTTCAGCGATTTTTTCTATTTTTCAGAGGGATTTTTAGGCTTTTTTCTGGAATTTCGCGGTTTTAACCGTTTTGCGAGCTAGCTAGTCTCTCTAACCTTTTTTTCGAGATCAAATTTGTCTTGATCTGAAACTCCACAATGCGGAGTGATATCACCGGCGATAGCCTCTCCGATATCGTGTACAAGTGCCATTTTCACCGTTCTCATCGCATCCAGATTATCAATTTCTCCTTCTAACGCCATCGCGAGCACCGCCATTCGATACATGTGGCACGCGACGGTTTCCGGCTCCGGAACTCCACACTTCACCCATCCGGTCCGCTTCAGATGCTTCAGATTGTCAAGAACGTCGAGGAGCTCGAAGATTTGCAATTTCGACGACATTCTAATATGACAAATTGTAATCGAAGAAGCTGCTATTGACTAGATATCTATCGACCTACACTAATTGAGAACTTTGAATGTAAACGAAGATTCACAGTGAGAACGCCTTCATAATTTAGAAAAGAATGTGTGTCTTAATTAAGACTCAATACATACACGAAAAAAACCGAAATGAAATGAGAGAGCGGAAAATTATTGGAAAGCGGTGGGGAAAGAGGGCAGAAAAGAGACTATATATGGAGAAGGATAAGCTAGAGAAAAGAAAGTGATAGCTTAGATAAATAGGGGAAGAAGAAAAACGATTAGCACAAGAAATACAATAGTTATATAACAGGAGAAAGTCCTCCGTATGAGCATGATTTTCAAGGGGCTTTAAGGGGCAATGATGGGGGTGTGTGAGCATCTTCGTTTACTTTAAAGGAGACGTACATATATAATCGGGAGAATAATCGGGAGAAGGGTAGGGAGGAATTCATGGAAGATAAGAATAAGGCAAGCGGAAGAGAGCAGGGTACAAAAAAGGGGAAGAAATATGATTAAAGGGCATCAGACACAAATTGTTCATTGGGTAAAAAAAGAGAAGAGAGAACTGATCACTCCGTTTTCGTCTTTTCTCGTTTGTTGTTCACAGCATTGGGCACCGAAGCAGAAGCAGCAGCACTTCTAGCAGCCGTCTCGGCTTCCATCTCGGCTACAGCCGTTTCCATCTCCTCCTTCTTCATTCTGTTCAGCGCGACTCCACGGTGAACATCCGCCACCATTGAATTGTATCGCTCTTCTTCCTCTCTCGCCTCTCTCTCCTTACGATTCACTTTTGCTGCGTTTTCAGCCATAATCGCAGCTTTCCTCTTGGCCACTTCTGCGGCGACAACCTCCGCTCGTTCGTCCTGGTGGTTCGGATTAACGGGATATTTGAACATTGGTTCGACTTGCTCTCGAATCTTCAATTGAATCGCTTGCACCATAAAGAACGAATCCTTGAATCGATGACTAGCCGTCTCGGAAACGTTGATGTTGAGAGTGATTTGTCTGTTTGGACTGTCCGGTAGTGTATCTGAAAAAGAAATAAAATTAAGATTTGCGGATCACTGATGGGGTTGAAGCAATTCAGCAAATTACTGGGTTCTTCCTTATGCAGAACGCAGAAAAACCAGCAAGAGTTTTCTAGGTCATGTGCTCTCGTCCTCCTCCTCGTGAAGTACACGACAGATGTCTAGGCGAGACCCAAGCGGGAAAATCCATGCGCCTTTAACTGGAAGCGATTTACGCGAGGAGGAGGACCAGAACATATGGCATAGAAAGCTCAAGCAAAATTGCTGGTTTTTCTGCTTTTTGCATAAGGAAAAAAAAACCAGCACTTCGCTGTATTGCTTCTCACTGAATAACCCCATTATAGTTAAACTTACGAGTCACACTGTTTGGAAGAATGTATCCATAAATCAACCCGTTGTGCTCCCATGAGAAGAATGACTCCAGAAGATCGACTCGTTCCATGCAGCTATCCGCATACGTGATACTGAAAAAGAGATACTTTATTCCGGATAAATCATAGTAAGCTAGCTTACGAAATAGGCGTGGTGAGCACTCGCACCGGTCGACAATTCGTGATATCACTCGTATAGTCGATGCGCTGTTCACTACTTCTTTGTTTCTCCTTATCAGCGATAATCGCAGCGATTCTATGAGTGTCGGTGAGCATAGACGTACGGACGATATGAGGTGTGTGTGGTCCCATAGTCGTGTCGAATCGAGTGTACTGGCATGGAACCAGGAAGAGAACCTGGAAATTGCATTTTTCAAATTTCAAATCCCGATTAAAAAACTCACCACTGGCCCCTTTCCTTCGGCTCTTTCGATCGACATTCGCAGGGTTTTCTCAAATCGTTTCTTTTACGTTATAGGAAATCTGCTCGATAGTCACTTACTTTCAACACCCCTCGTTCCATCGCCACTACCAACGGATCCAGAACATCGCCTCCGATGCGAACTTGATGCAGAGCAGATACACAGGAATCGACTCCGAGATTCAGACGAGGATCGGCTTCAATCAGTAGAGCCTCGACCCACGAGACCATCGTCATATTCAGCGATTTGAGGCGCGCGATGATGAACTCGCGAGCCTTGTAAGGAATCGCCTTCGCACAGTGATCTTCGTATTCCGACCAATCCTTGTTCTGAAAGAACAGGAATTTCAAAGAAAAATAAAGGTGAAAACTCACAAGACTCTCTCGGATGGATCTTGGGAAGATGTGATTCAAGTTTAGCGCTCCACCAATATCGGCACCGTGCCACATCAGCTGCCGAGCAACCAAGCTTTGGTGTCTCCGAAGAGCCAGCGCAACTGGCGACTTGAAATAATCGTTGAGCTCGTTGAGAGCGGCGCCTTGTCGCAGAAGAACATCAACTTGGCATGGCGATCCGGTCATCGCAGCGAAGTGAAGAAGAGTCTGTCCACCGGAGAACCTATGCGTCAAGAACTGAGACTTCAATTCGGGATTGCTTTCACACTGCGAGAGGAAGAAATGCAAAACGGTGCACTTGCGATGACGATCCTCGTGGCATGGCTTCTCGTTCAGAGCTGTCGAGGCGAGATGCATTAGAATCGAGCAAGCACGCTTCTCGATGGAGTTGTCCTCGAAGCGTTCGTTGAAAAACTTGGTTCCCCACTGTAACAAAGAGGACACAATGAAGCCGATGCGTTGTGGACGTGTTCTTTGCGCCAGTGGAATGTTGTCCAGCTCCTTGACTCTTCTACTCGACTTGGCTTCCTTGCGAGCAATGTATCGTTCAACCTCGCCAAAACGAAGTAGAATATCCCGAAGATCTTTGTGTACAACAGTGCGAAGTGTCTGCTTCATCCACTCGTCTCCAATGGATTCAATGTAGGATTCCAGGAAGTTTGAGAAGGTGTCCTGGATGATTTTGTACTCCTCCGCTCTCGCACCACGATCCATGTCGGCTTGAGATTCGAACTCGGCTCGCCAATTGACAATCTTCGCTCCATCAGCAACGTATTCCGAATATTTATGCTTCTGGATGTTGTTCTTCGCGCTGCTCATCGATAAAGGAAGCACCGGTTCATCGTCTGACATGCCAGAGCCTGCGATTCCAAAACCCATACGATGGAGAAGCTTCACTGATGCTGGCAGACTGACGTAGTCTCCCCTGAAACGAAGGATAAAGATTACTTAAACTTCACATAAAGTCAGTGATATATAACTTACAGTCCTGTGACGTAGCGCAAATATCGCACCTGTGAATTCCTTTGAAGATCCGTGAAGCGCATCTCCCCACCCAGCTGCTCTTCGCCACGAAGAAACGGAACGGCGACGTCGCGGTTGGTGCCGAGGAACATCTGAGCCGCAGCATTTGTTCCACGTATTATCATCTCACCATCTCTTACGTCAGATCCGCCAGCAGACTCGTCGAAGTGGTGCACCTGGACATTCTCGTTGCCACCACCGCACACGACCTGCAGCGGCGCCTTGCTCTTCTGCCCCGGATACTGAATTTCACCCTTCTCCTTCCTCTCCATAGCCTTCCGCTCCTTCTTGGTCAACTGCTTCTGCTTGCCGTTGCCTTTGTTGGCAGGCTTGTGCTTGGCGCTGCTTGTCTGAAACTTCGAGATTTGTAATAAATCTGGGACCAAAATGAATCTAGGTTACCTGTTGTTCTTCTTTAGATGCAGACGTTGACGGACCGTCTTCTGAAGGTATCGGCACGAAGTGTGTGTTGTCTGTGACTGGGACACCTTCCTCGTTGGTTACAAACCGCACTGGCATCTCTCGCTGCTGTGACATTATCCGGCGCATCTCTTCAGTACGATCACGCATTCCCACAACGTAGTTTGCCGAGCTACAAGCCTGGCTGGTGCCCTCCTGACTGTCGTTGGTCATTGTGCCTTTCTCGTTGTCTGAAACTGAGGAGACGATTATATATATAGGTGGTGATGGAGGGAAATAACAGGAAGAGCGCTACGAAAATCGCATCTAATTATTATTTGTATTTGAAAATCGATTGCTAAGACTTAGAAGAAGCAAGACAAGAAGCATATTTTCTTTTTGGCTATGATGGCGCGCACAAGCAGATGCTCGAGACAGCACAGACGAAAAATCGTACCGAATCCACCGACAGATCCGTCACTGTCGCCCGCCAGTGATCCGTGCTCAGACGACGTTCCCGAAGACGACGAGGAGGAAGAGGAGGAGGAGCCGCCACTCGAGTCGACAATCGAGCTTTTCCGCTTCACAACGACTTCGACTTCTTGGCTCGTTCCTTCCTTCTTTTTCCCGTCCTTCGACTTCTTGTTGTCCTTTGGCATTGAACCCGACGAAATGGTATACGGCTGTTGCTTCTGACAGTCGTTCTGTAATAAAACCGCTAGCGAATGGTGAGTTGACGATGGAACGAGAATCTATTTAATGAGAAAACGAATGTAGGTGTCTGTGTGCTGGGCGACGACGATGACGATGGGGACGGCACTCGCACACAAGCCACCGCGCTCACCACGCACAGAGACACAACACACCGATAGGGGAGCGAGAGAGCATTAAAATTGGAGAGGCCGACAAGGGAAAACGAGAGAAAGAGTGTCGACGGAGTGTTCAAAATCAACTGGGGACGACGCGAGAGAGACGACGATGGTAGTGGTTGGAGGTCCCGCTAACCGGAGAATGGAAGGGAAGAGAGAGAGAGAGAGATGAAAATAACTCTCGGCAGTGGCAGATAGGGGAAAGAGACGACAAGAAATGAAGAGAGAAGGCGTGGAAGATTGGTGTGCTGAGATTAAAAGGGGCTTTGAACTTCTAACGGCTGGTTGGGAGCTTTGGAGCGGAACAGAAGCTGGAAAGCTAGCTTCCGGAAGCCGAGGAGATTTGAATTATGATTGCGAAATCGAAAAATTGGCGCCAAAGCTTAAAGGCGCATCGGCTCAAAACTCCATTGGGTCTCACAGCGAAAACAGTAACAAAATTGCCACATCATCATAGCAGACAGCAAAATGGATTTTTTTTGCATAATTATGCATGAACATGGAATCTCATTAAGATAAATAGCAAAATATCAAAATATATCTATGGACATGCATCCTAAAAATTCCAGCCGAACAAAAAAATCTCCATTAAACGCACAAGAAAGAAAGTTTCATTGTGCAGAGTCAGGGAGAGATAAAAGGAAAAAAAGACACAGTCTGTATGGTTTTCAGAGAGGTTGCAAGAAAGAAACAGAAAAAAAAGAAAGAAAGAAAGAAGCGCATCAGAACAGATAGAGAAACAAAAAAACAAAAGCAAGAAAAGGAAACAACTAGTTGTGACCTGTAAAAAATTGAGAAAAAAAAGAGAGGGGAGCACATAAATACAAAGATTTTCAGAACATTTGAGAGGCGCGTGCTCATATCGAGACATGGTTTCAGGCAGTGTCTGCGATGCATCGTATTTGACGCCACACTGCGGACTAGATCCTATGTCTTATTTTGGACACTCCACCGATTCCGAGGAAGGGGTTGTCTCCGAGGAACCGATTCCGAGGAAATCGGGGCGGAGTTTATTTTTGCAACCGCCGCACGGTTTACTGCGGCACTGCGAAAGTTGAAACTCCGCCCCGATTTCCTCGGAATCGGTTCCTCGGAGACAACCCCTTCCTCGGAATCGGTGGAGTGTCTTATTTTGGGGGATTGAAGGGGAAAAATAAAGGCAATTTTGCCGAAAAAGAGACAAAAAAGAAACAAAAAAAGAGAAAAAAAATAGAAACAGAAAAATATAGAACAAAAATCAAGTCTAGTCTCTCTTTCTCAGCTCCAACAGAGAAACATTATCCTGTAGCTTCTCGATTTCGCCGAGCTGATTATTGTTGTTGTGAAGCGACGAGGTAGAAGACGATGGCGTTTCAGGAGGCGACAATAGATACATCGAGATCGGCACACACATTATAGGCGGATCGAATGGAACATCGACTGGGTATGGAATCGGTATCAACACCGGTGGCGGTGGGATGAACGGTGGAGATGGGAAGGGGAGTCCTCTGCAAAGAATCAATATAAAAGTGCTGAAAAACAAGGAGTAGAACCGTTTCTGATGCAAATTCGGTGGCAAGAAGAACTGAGGAGGCAGTGGTGGTCTCCTGTTGACCATCTTCTTGACGAAAGTGGAGAGCGTTTTTCTGGAAAAAAGGGGTAAATTGAGATCTCTAATTAGTATAATTATAAAGAAGCTCACTCCTTGTAGACGCTTTCTCTGGAAAACGTCTCCCTTTTCATCTCTTCCGCCTCATTGACACAAATCGAAGGCTCGTGATGCTGTTTGGCGGCGATTCGAATCTCGCGAGCAGCTCTCTGGAAACGAAATTCACATTATGTATCACAAACAGATCCTCATAGTGAGGACTTACCCTCTCCCGATTCTTCCTTCTCTTCAATTTATCTATAAACCTTGAGTGCTCAGACGCATCGGAATACTCGCCTTCCGATGATGATTGCGACGACATTTCTGTCAAATGAGCGCGCTCCTCAGCTTCCAAATCGCGAAACGGTTCGATTTTCGGTGGCAAAGGGGGATAGGCCTCCGGAACCTTGACGCCCATCTCAAGAAGGACCGATCCAGCGAGAGCATAGGTCAAATCGATATACTGATGGGGCGCCAAGGTCCTAATCATCTGAAGGTAGACATGTGGCGGTGGAAGTGGCTGAAAATCCGAAGGACTGAATCGCTGAGCGCGATTTTCGAGTGAAGTTGTGTTTGGAGATCTTGCCTGAAACTTTGCCAACGATTTATAGGGAAATACACATTGGCAAGTAAGCTTGCTGATAAACTTACTGATAAGCTAGTCGCCGCTTTCTTAACGGCTTCGAACGCGTTGTACGAAATCGCTCTACTCGCCGCTATCATTGCCGATGGGAGCGGTGGAGGAGGAAAAGGAGGAAATGGTCCACGCAGGCCTTGCTTGAACTCGACTCCGAACATCAGAAGCTTCTGGTACCACTCTTTATGAGGCTCCAACTCGTTCGGATCGTGTACAGGTCTGAATTCACATTCCTCCTCTTCCAGGATTTCCACCTCTTCATCTGTCTCCAAGTAATCTGTTTCCACGTGGCGATTTGGATTTCTGAGCTTTAACTCCAGTTGTGTCTTGCTCCTTGTTGTCTTCAGCCTGGAAAAATCGATTTTAAGACTCTAAAATTGATTTCAAAAAACTCACAATGAATCCTCGTCGGAACTTTGTGGAGAAGTTAACATCGATGAGTACCCGGAAGAAGAAGATTCGGCGTTTTCCATGTCAGTTCGGTTAATATCCGGCAGCATTTCGTCGTTTATTAGGCGTCAATCAATCATTAGAAACGAAAAATTCGGAAAAATTCGTTAATTTTCGTAGAGAATGTGATGTAAAATGATGACATTTTCAGGAAAAACTGTAATCGTGCCGAGACCCGGCTAACAAAACTTTGTGTGCGCCTTTAACATACGGTAGCTGAAATTTTTATTTTTCAGCAATTTCAGGTTCAAAAATGAGTATTTCAAAGTAAAATTAAGTTTATTCGAATTCGATATTGAAAAAAATGTCTGAAAATACTATTCGAATGGAAAAAATCAAAGAAAACCGCCCATAAGTGTCGCCAAAGGTCCCACAACGAAAACTACAGTAACCTAAGAACTGAAAGATGTTACAAGGGTTTAGAGTAGAAGAATCTGGAAAAATAACATAATATTATTATTGACACTTGTCAACAACCGTTTTCAACAAACAATAGACTCTACAGTAGACGACGCCACGTGGTTAATTGAGGGTTTGAACTCAAAAAATGACTAGGTTTGCTCAACAAATATTTGATTCTTGAACAAGAAAAGTTGTAACTTTGAAACATGAGGAACGTTTTAGTAACTGCTTATCTATTTCACAATATTATTGAATAAGTGATTCTTGTGAGATTACCCTAGGAGAGCCACCCAAGTCGTCAACTTTGAGCTCATATATCTCATCTCCTGTAAAAGATATCAAAAAGTTGTTAACTGATAAAGTTTTGCTGATATTATGATAAATAATTTATCAGTTGACAACTTTTTCCTATCTTCTATGGGAAGCGAGATATATGAGCTCAAAGTTACAGTACCCCTGACATTGAGTGCAAACCACCAAAGAACGGGGATTAAAGGTGTATCCCGACGAAAAAAAAAGAAAAAAAAACTTATTTGTTGATTTTCTAAGTTTAAAGCAAACATTCAAACATAAAACTCCACAAATGGACATGCCAATCGAGTGTGTTTGATATTACCCACCCCACAGGACTACTGTACCTCTCGCCTCTCGGTATAAATACACAGAAACGCGTAGACATAGAGCACAGTCGAAACGAAAACGAAGCAATTTGTCATGGTGGTGCGTACTACAAGCAAAAATGAGTTGGCGAGAAAGGGTAAGTCATAGATTTTGTGTTGTTCCTTGTTTATCTATTGTATCATGTCCCTTTAAATAAATACAGCTGACAGCTGTATTCTGAATATTCTAGAAGAATCCTAACTCAATGCTTCTAGAACCGCTCCGGGAAAAAGAATCCATTGTCAGTGTGGCTAGCACGTCTACAGCTCCACCTGGCCATCTACCAAGCACTCCACTAGCCTCCCCGACGTCTTCAGAAGATCCCCTTCTGGACCAACATCCCGAATGGATTCAGAATCCAAAAGCGACCCGATTTCTTGTCGGTTTACTGACAAGTATGTATGTATTGCTGTTAACTATTGTTTCCTGCCTTATCTCCTTATCATCCGCATGGCAATCACCGGATCTATGGCTAGCGGAGACGGTAGAAGATGAGTTCTAGAAGAATATTTTATTGATTTTTGATTTTCAGATATTCTCACTTTTGATGTATGGTATTGCCATCTTATTTTTCATTTACACATATTTTATGGTAATTTATCCGAAGCCGATAAACGCCTTGATCATGTTTCTGAACAAGAAGAGACCAGCATGGGTGCCAAGACCAGATGTGAGTTATTATTTCAGTCCCTGTAATAGATATCAGGATTTTGTCAATTGATAAAATATTGGTGATAATATGAAAAACAATTCATTAGTTAACAAGTGTTTGATATCTTTTACAGGAGTCGAGATAATTGATCTCAAACAAAGTGCACCTTTCTCGCACACAAAGACTTTGAGCTCAATTACCTCAGCTCTTATAAGAGATATCAAACTTTTGTTAACTGATAAAATATTGCTGATAATATGATAAACATGTGATCAGTTAGCAAATTTTCAGTATCTCTTATGGGAACCGAGATAATTGAGCTCAAACAAAGTGCACATGACGAGCATACAAGAAGACTTTGAGCTCAATTATCTCGGTTCCTATAAGAGATATCAAATATATGTCAACTGATAAAATGCTTATCATAATATTAACAATATTTTATCAGTTGACTAATTTTTTATATCTCTTACAAGAACCGAGATAAGAGAGATAAAAGTTTAGAGATGGCTGATCCCGCCACCGTTGCACAATGGAGAAGGAGCTGGAACTCTCTACCTACGACTGGGGGCACTTTGTAAGTTACTATTACAGTACCAGTACACAAAAATGTCAAAATTTCTGTATTCGGAACCCTTGGAAGTGTCCTTTGGGGTTGCGAAATCTACCTCTGCTTCTCCGGAGAATGCGTTCATCGTCTGGTGTCTGCCAAAGACATTGCCGCTATCATTTTCACTTTTCTCCAAATGCATTTCATCGTTTGCAACTCCAAAATCACATTTCATCGGAATAACCATCTTGCGAGTTTTGGAATGATGCATTGTGTAGCTGTGAATATCTGGACATGGTTTTCAATGTGTTTGGTGAAAGCGGTAAGGTCAACTTTGATCTCAATTATCTCGATTCCTGTGAAAGATATCAAAATTTTGTAAACTGGGAAATTGTTTATCATAATATCAGCAATGTTTTATCAGTTGACAAGTTTTTCCTATCTTTCACAGGAACCGAGATAATTAAGCTCAAATTTAACGGTTTGAGGGGTGCCTATAAGAGGAAAGGGAGAGGGACCCTTTGGGCTCAATTATCTCGATTTCTGTAAAAGGTATCAAAAAGTTGATAACTGATAAAATGTTGCTGACATTATGATAAACAATTTATTAGTTGACAAAATTTCAATATCTTTCACAGGAACCGAGATAATTGAGCTTAAAGTTGACAGTCCCCTTTAAGCTCAATTATCTCGCTTCCTGTGAAAGATGTAAAAAATTTGAAATACAGTATCTAATTTTTCTCTTATTCCAGCAAGTGAAACGGCTCAAGAAGGAGAAGAAGGAATTGGAATACCAGAAGAATTCAACAGCTAGCTATTCTGAATCCTCATCTTCTTCTTCTTCATCATCGTCGGAAGAACTCGAAGCCACTACAGTACTAGAAGGACTAGTAGAAGTTGTAGTTGAGAAAATGAAACCAATAATGGTATCCACAAATTCGTCCTCTGCCAAAATCTATTCTTCCAACAACTACACAACTTCAAATCACACTCTTCTCCGAATGCAATCTATGGCTAGATTAGGAGATATCTCCAGTTTCCTATTAACCTGTCTAGTGGAATATTCTCTGATCGGAGCTGCTGTCTGCTTCATAATTTGGAAATACATGGGTGCTACGAGTATGGAAGAGAAGGTTGATAAGAGGAAGAAGAAGTTGAGAATGGATTGTACAAGTACTACCGTCGGACTGTTCGCTGGTATCTTCTTCATGACAGCGGCATTTGTGACGATTGGAATTTACACAATGTTGTATAATAAGAAAAACTATGGAGGGTCGGATCTGATCATTGGAATCGTGTGCTTGATTTTGTTCTGTGTAGCGCTGATAGCAACGATTTTTGGGTCATGGAGGTGAGCTTTAGAAATTTTGGTTCGAAAATTGAATTTGACAAATTTGAAGCTAATTATCTCGGTTCCTATGAAAGATATCAGAAAGTGCATAACTGATAAAATTTTTATGATATTATGATAAATAATTTATCAGTTGACAAAATTCCGATATCTCTTATAGTAACCGAGATAATTGAGCTCAAAGTGGACGGTTCGGGTGAGCTTGTATAAAGAAGACATATCAACTTCGAGAGCAATTATCTCGATTCCTGTGAAAGATATCAAAAAATTATCAACTGATAAATTGTTCATCATAACATTTCCAATATTTTATCAGTTAACAAATTTTTGATATCTTTTACAGGAATTGAGATAATTGAGCTCAAAGCTCCCGTATAGCGTGGTCTGCCTTCTATTAGAGGAATTACGGTACAAAAGAGCAAAGTTGACTTTCAAACTTCAAACTTTTCAAAAACCAATTTCATGTTACTCTCTATTTGTTGAGCAAACAAAGAAGTCAATTATAAACCACTCAATTTTCAGAATGCGTGTCCTCCAATACCGTCTACATGCTCATGGAGAAGTCATTGATGAAATCCTGCTTATCATCGGACTTGTAGGAGAATTGGTTTACTGTTCCATTGGATTTGATATGATAATCAATGGAAAACGAACCGGAAAAGATGCTCCAAACCTTGCAATCGCAGTTTTCACATTTCGAATAGTTCAAGTTATCGTCCAAGCCATCTACATCCTGATCGCATCTAGATTAAGATGCTTGTCAGCTACAAATGCCCAATATCAACCTGGAAAACAGACACTGACATTTCTAATCATTATCAACATCACTCTGTTTGTCTACCATGTTTTCGAGGGAATGAAGAACATGTATGGATTCCCGAGTATCATGGAAAACAAATACTTCGAGCTCCTTAACATTTCTTCTCCTCTAGTGGTCTTCTATCGATTCCACAGCTCCGCTTGCCTGGCGGAAATCTGGAAGCACACCTACTCAACGAAGCACAACCATCATCATAATGTACAGTCTCCGATAAGCTCTCCGATTAATTCTCCGACTTCTCATCATCATGTCTAATTTTGTAACCCAATATTTGTCTACATTCACCACTGATCTCAATCTTTGATAATGATTCTTGATGGTTTGATTCTTAATAAATGTTCCAGTACTTCTTACATATGGCCCTGTACTTGACACATATTTGTTCTTATATTTACTGTCAGTTCAGTTTAGACACCTTTGGCCAATCTTTGAACAAGAACAAAAAGGAACAAAGACAATGGAGTAAACTACGTGTGAAATCTTCTCAAAGCACCCGAATGGAATTTCGGAGTGGGTGCAAAATGTTATATGGGTCAATAAGAGAAGGTTTCCTTGTTATTCTGGTTTCAATTTGAAGTTTAAATATTGGAAAAGGGGGGTCAGGAAGTGTCAGGGAAGGTCTAGCCATCAGAGTTGGCAGGAAGTGAAGTTTAGGAACTCGGAAGTCGGAAGTCGGAATTCCTGACATCTCTGCTAGCCATATGTAACGGAGCCGGGACCAAAAATTCACTCAGCAGGTGAACCATTTCATAAAACAAAATAAAACAATTCGACAAGTTCCTGGTCAGCCTGGTTTCATATTGAGCCTACCGTAATCCCTTTAATACTATCCTTCCCACAAGCGTCAATTTTAAGCCCATATATCTCACGTCCTGTGAAAGATACCAGAAAGTAATCAACTGATAAAATGTTTCTCATAATATCACAATCATTTTATCAGTTGACAACTTTTTGATATCTTTCACAGGAACCTAGATAAATTGGCCCAAAGTTGAAAGCTAGGGTGGGTACCTCTATATAGAGGGCATACGGTATTTGTAATTTGTGTTTTTAAGCTTTGAATGTCAACTTTACTGTTCAAAATTTGCTTTTTTTTCAGAAATTAACTGATTTTGAAAAAATGTATTTAATCAGTTTTTTTTCTTTTTTTGCTCAATCCATTTTCAGTCAACACATCACACATTTTGCTGTATTGCCAATTTCAAAATAATTTATCTCGGTTCCTATGAAAGATATCAAAAAGTGCCTAACTAATTAAATGTTTATCATAATATCAACAATATTTTATCAGTTGACAACTTTTTGATATTTTTGACAAGAACCTAGATAAGTTGTTTCAAAGTTAGGGAACCCTTTTATCACAGGTTACGGTAGCTGCATAACAAAAACTCATATTCTATGTCTTTATATACTTTTCCATACCGTAACCTTCTTCTATTTGCTTTTTCTTTCATGTTTACCGCCAGTTCAAAATCGTTTCGCACATTCTCTCTTGCGATCAACCTTTGAACTATGTACAGAACAAAAAAGATTACTGTATTTACTCCAATTGGAGGCCACCAGTATATTCAGTTTGAGCTCAATTATCTCGGTTCCTATGAGAAATATCAAAAAGTTGTTAACTGATAAATTGTTTATCATAGTATCTCCAATATTTTATTAGTTGATAAAATTTTGATATCTTTCATAGGAAGTGAGATAAATTGGCTCAAAGTTTGAGGGGCATTCTATTGGAGTATTTGAAACATTAACCTCAAATTGTAGTCATGGAAAAGAAGTACTCGTTCACCCTTTTTTGAACTAGCTGAAACTGTATATATAAAAAAAATGATTCACCTATAAACGTGCCAAATGATAAAATGACTCATCATCTTCTCTTATCACCCCCACTGTTTATCTCCAATATCCACAAGTGGACAAACAGATAAACAGAATAGTTGCTAAATATAATATATGGGTCAATAAGAGAAGGTTATATGGGTCAATAAGAGAAGGGTTTCTTGTTATTCTGACCTGAATTTGAAGTTTAAATATTGGAAAAGGGGGTCAGGCAGTTTCAGGGAATGTCTAGACATCAGAGTTGTCAGTAAGGGAAATTTTGGAAAATGGAAGTCGGAAGTCGGAAGCAAATTTTTTAATTAGAAACTCAGAAGTCGGAAGTCGGAAGGGAAAAAAATTCCCGGAAGTCGGAAGTCGGAATTCCTGACATCTCTGCAAACCATAGGTAACGGAGCTGGGACCAAAATTCCCAAGTTCCTGGTCAGCCTTATTTCAAATTATGCCTACCGTAATCATATTTTTTAATGTCATGCCTCTCTTATCCTCAACTTTAAGCCCATATATCTCACGTCCTGTAAAAGATACCAAAAAGTGGTCAACTGATAAAATGTTTATCATAATATCACCAACATCTTATCAGTTGACAACTTTTTGATATCTCTCACAGGAACCTATATAAATTGGTTCAAAGTTGAAAGCTATGATGGATCCTTCTATGTAGTGGTCTTACGGTATTTGGAAGCTGTGTTTTCAAGCTTTGAATCTCAAATTCACAGTGCAAAAGTTGCTGTTTATTTTCAGAAGTTAACTGGTTTTGAAAACATGTATTTAACTTGTTTTTTCCTTTTTTGCTTAATTCATTTTCAGCCAGCTTACATATCATAGCATTCGTTTTGCCGTAAAAGTTCAAACTACTTTATTTCGGTTTCTATGAAAGATATTAAAAAGTGCTCAACTACAAAAATGTTTGTGATATTCTGATAAACAATTTATCAGTTAACAACTTTTTGATATTTTCGACAGGAACGGAGATAAACCGGCTCCAAAGTTAAGGTGCTTTTCTGTAACAGGTTACGGTAACTGCATAACAAAAACTGCAATTCTATGTCTTTATATACTTTTCCATACCGTAACCTTTTTCTATTTGTTCTGTCTTTCATGTTTACCGCCAGTTCAAAATCGTTTCGCACATTTTCTTATCTTGCGGTCAACCTTTGAACTTTGTAGAACAAGAAAGATTACTGTATTTGCTCTAATAGAAGTACTAAACTATCTCGGTTCCTGTAAAAGATATCAAAAAATGGTCAACTGATAAATTGTTTATCACAATATCACCATTATTTTATCAGTTGATAAAACTTTGATATTTCTTATAGGAACTGAGATAATTGAGCTCAGCTCAAACTTGACAGTGCCCTTGTATTACAGGTTTTACGTTTCCTGAAGTTTTGACCTCTGCTACCATTTTAGCTGAAACTGTATTTCAAAAAATGATTCACCTGAAAACGTGCCAAATGATAAAATGACTCATCATCTCTTATCACCCCCACTGTTTATCTCCAATGCCCGCAAGTGGAGAAACAGATAAACAAAAATAGCTGCTAAATATAATATCATCTCTATTAATTTTAATGATGATATTTGCTATCATCATCCCTTAATGCTCCGTTCTGAGCATAGTAACACCCATCGCCCACCTTCAAAAACTATGTAACCTTTCCGATTGGAATTGACACCCACGGGTACAAACTGTTCTGTTTCTCCGATGTCTAGCACATGGCGCTACTGATGTTGCGGTCCGAATAAACAGAAAGGCGGCGAGACAATAAGTTTGGTGGTTTTGTACTCGATGTTACTTCTTCTTATTACCCCTCCTGTCTTCCGCCCCAAACCATCAGTCCGAGAGGGGTTTGTCACTATAATTTACGAGTTTCACGAGAAGCAACATGTCTGACAAAGGTTAGTTTATATTTTTTCTTAATTATGATACTATATCAGCTACGATGTTAACTGATATCAGCTATAGCCTAATTGAAGAGACCTCTTAACTTTGAGCCAATTTATCTCACTTCCTATGCAAGATATCAAAAATTTATCAACTGATAAAATATTTTTGAATTTATGATAAACAATTTATCAGTTGACAGCTTTTTCGTATCTTTGACAGATACCGAGATATACCTTAAAAGTGTTACGGTACCCGAAAATTTCCAGAAAGACTCCGCATGAAAACTTCGATCGAGTCGACATCCAGCGATGTGACAGTGTTGTCAGACTACAGTAGTACGCTGCCAGAAAACCTTCCGACATGGACAAAAAATCAGAAAGCACAGTGAGTGAAATGGGTTACTGTAGAAACTGAACTAACCTTGAAACTCCATATAGCGTAAGCACTCTAATCTCTACTTTAAGCCAATTTATCTTGGTTCCTGTAAGAGATATCAAAAAGGGGTTAGCTGATAAAATGTTGGTGATTTTATGATAAACAGTTTATCAGTTTACCACTTTTTGATATCTTTCACAGAAACCAAGATAATTGAGCTCAAAGAAAATTTCCGTACCAGTTTTTTGAATTTTGACAATTTCCAACTTTCAAGTTTGAGCCAATTTATCTTGGTTACTGTAAGAGATATCAAAAAATGGTCAACTGATGAAATGTTACTGATATTATGATAAACATTTTATCAATTGACCACATTTTGATATCTATCACAGGAAATGAGATATACATGAGCTCGATGTATACGACTTGAAGAGACGGGGGTCAGGTACTGTAAAACTAGGTCATCTCCAAACTTTGGCCCCATTTATCTCGGTTCCTGTAAAAGATTTCTGAAATCTGTCAACTGATAAAATCATTATCATAATATTAATAAAATTTTGTCACTTGACCACTTTTTGATATCTATCATAGGAATTGAGATAATTGAGCTCAAAGTTGACGGTTTCAAGGAGCATTTTATTAGAGCGTTTACTGTAGTCCCCTTTCATTTTGTTAATAACTTTTTCCGGGTTACGGTAGACAAAAATTCTTACAGACACCAGAATTACAGTATCCCAATATTCCAGAACCTTCGGCCTAAAATCCCTCACCGCTCTGTACACTCTCATCCTCACCATCGTCGCCTTCATCATCGAAATCTCCCCCACATGGCAGTCAGACGCCATGCACATCGAGTACACAATATTCTGTGTTCTAATGTATTACATCGCAATTCTCTATTTCATTTATCTCTATGCAGTTATTCTCTATCCCATCGTTTTCAACACAATCCTACTGTACCTGGAGAGAATCCACGTGTTGAGTGTTCATTCTGTCAAGAAATGGGTCCGTCCAGAACCAGTTTTCACTGGAGAAGGAGCTGGAACACTGTATTTGAGATTGGGAACTTTATGTGAGTTCAACTGGTTTCAAGGGTTATAATAAGTTGTAACGATTACAGTATTCGGAACACTTGGAAGTGTACTATGGGGCTCTGAAATCTTCCTATGCTTCTTCACAGAAACCCGTCATAACATCTACGTTGTCAAGTACATATTTGCATTTGTCTTCACCTACATGCAAATGCACTTCCTCTGCTGTAACTCTAAAATTGATCTACCCAAGAATAGCTTCATCGCTTCATTCGGAATGATGCATTGTATCGCTGTGAATCTTTGGGTTTGGTTCTCCCTATGCCTCGCGAAAGCTGTGTATAAAACTAACAAGAAGACGTTGAAGCTCCAGGCGAATGAGGAGAAGTGGAAGAAGAAGAATATGACAGAGAATGTCACAGAAGCTATTACTACGACAGTAGCCTACGTGTTGGAAGGAGAGGGAGAGTTCAGTGCCAGTGAGAAGCAGCTGAGATCGTTGTACAAGCTCGGCAGTGCTGCCAACTTTTTGCTGACCACACTTGTCGAGTAAGTTTGTGGTTTCTGTCGAAATGTTTGAGGTTGGAAAGAAAGTTTTAATCTTTGTAGGTTTTCTCTGATTGCCGCTGCCGTGTATTTCATCATTTGGAAACACGAGGGAGAGGAGAATCCACAAGAAGCGAGGAAGAAACATGTTAGGTTCGATTGCAAGTGAGTTTGGGGACTATTTGAAATTCAGGTTTTTCGATTGCTTCGAGACTATCGTAAACACTCTAATAGAATGGTCCCAGAGCCGTTAGCTTTGAGCCCATATCCCGTAAAACCTGTATTAGAAGGGCCGGCCCTTCTATTTTTCCAAGGTACCTCCGGAGGGCCCTTCTATTACAGGGGCCTTTCTATTTTTCCGGCCTATTTTTTTCCCGAAAATTAGCATCGAAAAATTAGACGAACTTTTGTTCCAAATTCATGAAAATCTGCCAGTTTCACCAAAATTTAGGAAGATTTTCATCGAAAAATAGAGTTTCCCCAAATTTCTGATAAATTGTGGAGTTCCCGGAATTCCACTGAAAAAGTACGGAAATTTTCTGATTTCAAAACACATTTTGAAGAGGGGGCCCTTCTATTAGAGGGGCTCTTCTATTAAAGGGGCACTTCGAATACGGGTTTTACGGTATCTAATTTTCAACTGATAAATGATTTATCACAATATCATTGATATCTTTTAAGTTGACAAAAAATCAATATCTTCCACAGGAGCCGAGATATTTGAGCTCAAACTATACATTGTGGATGCCCTTCTATTACAGGTGTTATGGTAATATCTTAACACCGAGCCCAAAAAAGTTCTAAAAATACTGTAGACACTCTAATAGGTTTTCCACCGAATGGTCAACTTTGAGCGTGTATATCTCGTTTCCTGTAAAAGATATCAAAAACTGGTCAACTAACAAAATGTTTATCATAATATCAAAAATATTTTATCAGTTAAGCACTTTTTGATATCATTCACAGGAACCAAGATAAATTGAAGTTTCAAAACATAGTCTCCTTTAGATCCACCTCGGTCGGAATCTTCGCTGCCCTGGTCCTCCTCATCGGATCCTTCGTCTCCATTTCCATGCACTACATCTACAACAACAGCGACAAGCCACGTGTCGCAGATGAAGTCATCGGAATCGCTGAAACCGTACTTTTCTGTGTGACCCTCCTTGCCGTTTTTGCCGCTTTCATCAGGTTCGTCATCTGATTTCGAAGGGGGAAGCCCTTTTGCCCTCACAACTCCCCCCCCCCCCCCAAATGCATTTCATAACATTTGTTGTCCTTTACTACTCAGACAAGAGACACAAAATTTGTGACTTGATCTTTTGTGTATGTACATATGTATTTTTGTAGAATGCGCAAACTCCAGTACAGATTACACGCTCATGGACAAGTGGTTGACGAGATTCTGTTGATTGTTGGATTAGCTGGAGAGATTGTTTACTGTAGTACAGGTAAAATTAGAAATCGAAGGATCTGGAAAATTCTAAAAGTTTTCAGGATTGGATTTATATGTCAATGAGAGACTAGAGAATATGAAAGGGACAACTTGTCTTACTGTAGTGGCATTTGTATGTAGGATTGTGCAGGTTGTGGTGCAGAGTGTATTTATTTTAGTTGCTTCGAGGTATGTTTTGGGTATTCAAGAAAAATTGTAAGCGTTGGATTTCAGGTTGCGGAGCTTATCAGCTAGCAATATTGCTAATCAACCTGGCAAGCAGATAATCACTTTTCTAGTTGTCTGTAATATCAACTTGTTCATTTATCACACTTTTGAAAGTGAGTTTTTTTCTACTGGTAGGCTGCGGGGGAGGCTGGTAGGCGCCCAGCGGGCGGCCCGCAGGCATCCATCGGGCGGCCTGCGGGCGTCCACCGGGCGGCCCGC
The DNA here is from genome assembly GCA_027920645.1 of Caenorhabditis nigoni. Lineage (NCBI taxonomy): Eukaryota > Metazoa > Nematoda > Chromadorea > Rhabditida > Rhabditidae > Caenorhabditis > Caenorhabditis nigoni. The sequence goes on from CP115868.1 coordinate 1,543,813, forward strand.
GTGCGTCCATCGGGCGGCCCGCAGGCATCCATCGGGCGGCCTGCGGGCGTCCACCGAGCGGCCTGCGGGCGTCCACCGGGCGGCCCGCAGGCATCCATCGGGCGGCCTGAGGGCGTCCACCGAGCGGCCCGCGTGCGTCCACCGAGCGGCCTGCGGGCGTCCACCGAGCGGCCCGCGGGCGTCCACCGGGCGGCCCGCTGCCGTCCATCGGGCGGCCTGCGGGCGTCCACCGGGCGGTCCGCGGGCGGCCCGTTTTTCCTACTTTCCTGTAATTCTAGCTCTCAATTTTCCCATTTTCAGCGATCGAATCAAACTTCGGCTTTCCCCATAAAATGGCATCCGTCTACTCGGCGCTCTTGAACATCTCATCTCCACTAGTGGTGTTCTACCGATTTCACAGTTCAGCTTGCCTTGCGGAAATATGGAAGCATGCATATTCAACGAAACATAATCATAATCATAATGTACATCACAAACCATTAGAAGATCATCATATTGCTTGAATCATTCAAGTTGAATGTTATGGGTTTTTATCGAAATTACGAGAAAAAATGAATTTGTATTATATGTATATTTGGTCTTGTTTTGTGCATTTTGTGTATTTTGTCTTGCTTGATTCGAATAACAAAAACTTAGAAAAAGAGGAATTCCAGAAAAAGGTATTTTGAAAAAAAAAATAATTCTAGAAACCTGCAGACTCTAGAGCGCTAAAACATACAAGACAATATTGGCACACAACTATGATACCATCCGGACTGACAAAAATGAGTATATCTTTAGACAGAAGTATCTCGGAAGCACGAAAATTGGTAGAAATATAATTTTAAGTTTGATTCAAACTTACTGAAATTTTCAAAGCGATTCCTGAAGTCTAGGTTATGTTATGATTGTCCAATGATGGCACACCGTACGCCTTTGTGAGTTTCATGAGAGGAAGCAACTTTGACAAGTGATAACTCAGCTGAAACTTCATCAAATAAGCTGAAACTTGGTCAGTTCACTGATGAATTATTTGAATTTAAGCAGTCCGAATATGAGCTCAATACAACACTTTTCTCAAGTTTTATACTAGTGCAAACTTTTGTCTCGGGTTATGATCCACCCACACAATTATGATCCGCCCACACTGTATACCAGTTTGGTGCACTTAGGAAAATGCCCAATTCTAGAAAAATCCTAGACCAACTAGATCGTATATAGCTAGAGCTTGCCAAGTACTACAAAATGATACTATTTGGATTAATGTACTTTGCCTATGAACAAAGTTACAAGCCAAAAACCGGCTAAGCTACGCGGTCCTAGCTTTATGGCTTTTTAACTTTGTTCACAGACAAGATACAGTAATCCAAATATTATCTTTTTGTAGAACTTGTCAAGTTCTATTACAATTAATTTAGTTGGTTGATGAAAATTAATCATAGGAGAAACTATGAACTTTTCAAGTAGACTTACCTCTACAGTCTCAACAGGTATACCGTAGACACTCTAGTACTTGCCCTTTGGGCTTATATATCTCGGTTCCTGTAATAGATATCAAAAAATAGTCAATTGGAAACTCCTTGTCCCAATTTGTCATCATTTTCTCGTTTCCAATTTTTGTAAGTTTTTCTTAATTGGAACGGATGTCTCTAATTTTTATTTAATTAGCTTTTAATTCTGCTAACCCAGCTAAATACGCTTTTTTGCCCGCAAACTGCAAACCCAATATGATCTATTACATCAGAATGTTCCTTTAAAGAATTGTTTCTTTGCTCGACAACAACCCAAATTGCCTTCCGTTCACGATCACTAATCGCCTTCACACAAGTAAACAACCTGCACCACACCTACAGTAACCCGAGATCAAACCATTATGTACACACCGAGTACAGTAACCCTCTCTGGAATAAATTGACCCGCTCATCTTTCCAAATAAATCCTCGATTCGGAGCAGTAATTGAGCAAACAGGCGGTCTGCCCCCTGCGACACGTGTATTTGTGTCGCCTCCCTAACAAGTTGTTTCATGATCTGTGACAAAATGAAATGAACAAAAAGTTCATAAGACTCCACCCACCCAGGTGGGGGAAAGTCTAGGGGGTCATTTCCAGTTTACTTCTCCAGCCATGACTAATGCGATTATACAAAAAGGTAAGTCTGAAAATATAGGGGGCACAAAGCATAAAGTTTGTGATTGTATCATAAAATAGAATATGGAGTATAAACATGCCCACGTCTTCTGAATGATAAAAATTTTGAATTTTGAGAATCATATTCTGAAAAAATGTCTGCTGAAAATTTGAATGGTAACTTTTTTAAAATCAACTTTGAGCCAATTCATCTCACTTCCCATGAAAGATATCAGAAAGGGGTCAACTGATTAATTGCTTATCATACTATCAGTAAAATGTTATCAGTTGTCAAATTTTTGATATCTTCAACAGGAACCGAGATAAATGGGCTCAAAGGGAGCTTCTTATTAGAGCATTCACGGAACCCGATTGTTAACTTTGAGCTAATTCATCTAGGTTCCTTCGAAAGATATCAAAATTTTGTAAATGAGTAAATTGTTTATCATGATATCATTAAAATTTTATCAGTTGACACCTTTTTCGTATCTCTGACAGGAACTGAGATAAATTGGTTCAAAGTGAGGGGCCCTCACCGTAAATGCGGCGCCATCCTATACTTGCCCTTTGAGCTCGCTTATCTCAATTCCTTTGCAAGATATCAAAAATTTTTCAACTGATAAATTGCTTATCATAATATCACCAACATTTTATCAGTTGTCACATTTTCCCAATCTCTTACAGAAATCGAGATAATTGAGCTCAAAATAAGATGACGTACAGGAGCAATATTACAAAATTTGATCCAACCAATATTGACTGTTCACACGTTTTTCAGTAACCAAAACTTTTTTGAACACAACTTTTTGACAAAAAGTTATTGTAGTTCCACATTCTGTCACAAAAAAGTTGGGTACATTTAGTCTAGCGATCTTGAGCACACTGCTCATTTCCTCTTTTCCAAAGTAACGTAATCCGAAAGTTCGGAAGTTAGTGAGGGAGAGAGAGAGAGAGAGAGAGAGAGAGAGAGAGAGAGAGAGAGAGAGAGAGAGAGAGAGAGAGAGAGAGAGAGAGAGAGAGAGAGAGAGAGAGAGAGAGAGAGAGAGAGAGAGAGAGAGAGAAATCATTACAAACCCCAAATTGTCAGCAAAAATGATGATGAAATGCAAACAACGAGTTACAGTAACCTTTTTTAGAATCTCTAAAGAACAAGGTGTCGACGGCGAGCACATCTTATTCGATATCTACGGATGATTATATCAATCATGACAATGAACCGCAATGGACCAGGAATTCCACGGCCAAGTGAATTTTGATTTGGATTCTACGGATCCTTAATCTTGACATTTCAGAAGCTTCTGCATCAACATGCTCTGCTCCATCTACGCATTGATCCTTACCATGGTCGCGTTTGTAATCGAGATCTCTCCGACGTGGCGATCCGAAGACATGTGGCTACCGTACTCCATATTCTGCGTCTTGATGTATGCAGTAGCAGTTTCTTATTTCATCTATCTTTATCTATTCGTGATTTATCCTAATATAATCAATTCATGCATTTACTTTTTATTCCGGAAGGGATTTCTGGTGGATCCAGGAAAATGGCTCCGCGATGAGCCAGTGTTTAATGGAGAGGGTGCTGGTACAATGTATCTTCGGGTTGGGACTTTATGTGAGTCTAAGAATATATAGAATCCAAAATATTGATAAATTTCAGTTTTCGGGTCAATGGGAAGTGTTTTATGGGGAACCGAGGTGCTCTTATGTTTTTTCGAAAACCAGCGACATGGAATTTACGTCGTCAAGTATACATTGGCAGTTGTATTTACTTACATGCAAATGCATTTCATTTTTTCTAACTCGAAAGTAGGTTATATTATTTTTATGATCATTTTTTTGGAATTTTGCATTTTCAGATCTCTCTGAAACGATCCAATATTATTGCTAAATTTGGTTTAATGCATTGCGTCGCTGTCAATTTATGGACATGGCTTTCGATTTGTCTCATCAAATCGGTATGACCCTTGTTTTTCTAGGTCTTGGCCTAATTTTTTCTAAGTCATGACCTAATTTTTTCTAGATCATGACCTAATTTTTGATATTTTTTTCTTAAAATACAGTAAGCTCGACATTTCGCAAAATCCCAGTTTATTCCGTATTTGCTCTGCTAGAAGCTGTGCACTTTGAGCTCGATTATCTCGATTCCTGTGAAAGATATTAAAAAGTTGTCAACTGATAAATCGTTTATCACAATATCACCAAAATTTTATCAGTGGACAAAATTTTGATATCTTGCACAGGAGCCAAGAAAAAATACCTCAAACACAATCAAGGTGCCGTAAATAGAGCCCACCTCTTACGTGGACTTGGAGCTCGATTATCTCGGTTCCTTCAAATGTTATCAAAATTGTGTCAACTGATAAAATATTGGCGATCTTCTGACAAACATTTTAACAGTTGACAGAAATTCGATATCTCTTATCGAAACCGAGATAATTGAGCTCAAACTTGGGGGCCCTTCTATCACAAGTCTTACGGCATATTTCGCAATTTTAGAGCATCAAACATGCCAAAAAAGAAATAAAGTATGCCGAGGAAGAAGCCAAGAACACTACCAAAACCGAAATATTCACCAAATGGTCGTACGATTTCACAATGGATGAGTTTGGACCACACGATAAACAACTACGAGCTATAATTAAGCTAGGAAGCAATTCGGAGCTTCTCCTAACATGTCTCGTGGAATTTTCTTTGATTGCTGCAGTTATCTGTTTTATAATTTGGAAAAATGATGATCCAAATCCAGGAGAATCCCCTAAAAAAGAAAAGAAACGAAGCTTCCGATTCGATTGCAGTGGAACATCAACCGGAATTTTTTTGGGAATCGTAGTCCATATTATTTCTACAGTAGTCATTGGAATGCATGGGATTCTTACGAAAAGTCATAAGACAAACGCGGCAGATCTTCTCGTGGGATACACGGACTTTCTGATGTTCCTTGTAACACTACTGGCGTGTGTTTTGGCATTCTTCCAGATGAGAAAACTACAATACCGCTTGCATGCTCATGGAGAAGTTATCGATGATATTTTGTTGATTGTTGGGCTGGCTGGCGAGTGTGTGTATTCTTGTACCGGGATGGATTTGTATCTGAATGATCGGTTGACGAAGCAGACGGTCACATGGATCACAATTCCATCATTTGTGTTGAGAATCACGGAAGTTTTGGTTCAGACCGTCTTCATTTTGTCTGCGTCAAGGTGAGCCCCGTAAACCTGTAATAGAAGGGCCCCCTAACTTTGAGCCAATTTATCTCGGTTCCTATCAATAGTATCGAAAAGTTGCCAACTCATAAATTGTTTATCATAATATCACCAACATTTTATCAGTTGACACATTTTTGATATCTTGCATAGGAATTGAGATATTTGAGCTCAAACTTCACAGTATGAAGGCCCTTCTATTACAGGTTTTACGGTAGATGATTATCAATTGTTTCAGAATGCGCTGCTACACCTACTCAAACCGTGAGAAACAACCTGGAAAACAAGTGATCACCTTTCTCCTGGTTTGTAACATCAACTTATTCATTTACCATACCTTTGAAAGTGAGTCTCAGCATGTACCGTAAAACCTGGAGGACCTCCAGACCGTCAAGTTTGAGCTAATTTTTCTCGGGTCCTGTGCAAGGTATCAACAAACTGTTAACTGACAAAACACTTCTCATATGCTGATACACAATTTATCAGTTGGCAACTTTTTAGTAGCTTTCACAGGAAGCTTTCACAGGAACTGAGAAAAATAGGCTCAAATTAGGGCGCCCTTCTATAACAGGTTTTACGGTAACCCTAGAAAATGGTTAACTATTTCAGCTATGGAATCAAACTTTGGGTTCCCACTCAAACTACCCGACAACTACTCTGTCATGCTCAGTATTGCTTCTCCCATCGTTGTCTTCTATAGATTTCATAGCTCCGCGTGCCTGGCAGAGATTTGGAAGCACACGTATTCCCGGAAGCATCACCATGAGCAGCTGATTCACGAGCCGACGGTAGAGAATATTGTTGTGAAAAAACTATAACCTTTTATAATAAAGATTTTTCTTTTCTAATTGTTCCTCAGTATTCTTTGAAACACATTCATCTTGTCATGGTCACATTTGCTGCCTCACTCTCCGTAGATCCTTCCAGAAAATACGAATTACTGAAATAGGGGAGAACACTTGGTTTCAAGCGAGCGGGCCAGAAAGGGCGCCCCAGTAAATTTAGGAAAAATTATAAATTCGCTGTCAAATTTCGTTGGCCGAGTTTCAAAGTTTCAAAAGCTGAGCGAAAAAGCGCACGTTGTAGCCCGTTGATTTCAATTAAATAGATCATGATCTAGATCAAACCGGTCCACTTTAAAATTATTAAATTTCTTCTGGTCTACGAGTTTGCTGGGGCGTCTTTTCTGACCCGCTCACTTGAACCCAAGTGGAAGAAGGGATTTGATTGAGCCAATGGTAATGGGAAGCAATAATTTGTTAACTAACAAATTATTTATCATTAAATATTTGTCATAAAATTCCCAATATTTTATCAGTCGGCAAATTGTTGATATCTTTCACAGGAATTGAGATAATTGAGCTGAGCCGCCGTTGGCTCGCCTTTGAGACATCCCGTTCTAGTGTTTGCTGCGCCCCCGGTAGGTCAAATTTTGTTTCTAGGATCTGTCCTCTAGGATGTGTATAATAAACTCAATAAGGTCACATTCTCCTCATGCACCCATACTCCTCCTGCACCCATTCTTTTCCTAGTTTTCCATTCTTGATTATGGCCTCTCATTCTTCTTCCGGTTCTTACCAAAAATCAAAATCGTTTCCAAAATTTGGTCCACTGAAGTACATAACTCTCAAAGATTCCCCCTATTAGTACTATTTGCTGTTTCCACTTCAAGATCTACAAAAATAGAATTTTTAGGTTGTTGAACCGACATCCACGACGCTCTTAAGGTATGAATGTCATTCTCTGTCTCGACAGAATTCCAGCCTTTAATTTCGAAAACTACAGTAATCCTCTTATTTTTCAATTTTGAAAAAAAGAAAAATACTAAATACAGTAATCCTCATCTTTTGAAAACTTTTCGAATAAATCTCCGAAAGCTACAGTAATCCTCTTTTTTTTTTAACTTTTTGAATGGTTCCAAAAACTACAGTAATCCTCTTATTTTTGAATGTTGAAAAATGAATTTAAAAACTACAGTAATCGTCATTTTTTTTTCATTTAGAAAAATTAATTCGAAAAATAAATACAGTAATCCTCATTTTTTGAAACTTTTTGAATAAATCTCCGAAAACTACAGTAATCCTCTTTTTTAACTTTTTGAATGGATCTCCGAAAACTACAGTAATCCTCATCTTCTCAATTAAAAAACTAAACTTTTTTAAAATCAAAGGTTGATAATATGGGTTTTACTTGAGGATGATCATGATCAATCTGTACAACACGAAATAACACATTAGTCTGAACTGAAATTAAATATTTCTTTGAAAGGAAAACGTTTTTCTCTTTGTTTTGAAAAGTTCTTGAATCTACAGGATATCCATTATGTTTATAGAGATCCACTATTTCTCTTTTTGGTTCCTCTCTCCTCCCCTCATCTCAGCTCCTCTTTCCCAATTATCTTCTCTTTCTCTTTCCACATCCAGAGACTACCCCAATGGCGCAACGGTGAGCGCGCTGCGCCACCACGCAGCCGAGGGGGAAGGTCGTTGGTTCAATTTTTTGGGTCCAAAATTCAAATTTAAGATGTTTGCAACTGCGCTCCGTTAGACGGGTCTATTTCGCATGTTGAATTTGTTGAAATTGACCTATTTTCCAAAAATTCTCCATTTTTCCTCAATTTTTTTTGGTTTTCTCGCAACCAGTAATATTTCTGTGTATTTTTATTCCATTCAATTCAATTATTAGCCCATTTTTTCCGTTTAGAATCCCCTTTTTCCGATCAAAAAGCGCAATGTAGATGTATTTGGATTTTTCAGAGTTGTTCTTCCGACTTCTACCCATTTTTTTACCGAATTGTTCGATTTTTCACTTGTTATTCTTGTCCAAAATCAATTTCAGAATGAATATCTCGCTGAATTTACCTCAAAAGCACAAGAGTGAATCATCGTATTTTTGAAGCTTAATTTAAATATTATTTTCCCTTTTCTCAATCATTCGGCGGTTTCTATCCTTCTTTTTCAACGATTTTTATAGGTTAAAGTCATTAATCTCTAATTTAGATCGAAAAATCGGTGAAAATCGTCGAAAAATTCAGAAAAAAAAGGAAAATACAGTTAAACATGGGCTCAAATAATTCGGTAGTTTGCTTTTGGGCTTTTAAGGATAATTAAACGAGACTACCGTACTCAACGTTAATTGAATTCGGGAAAGAAAAATACATCAAAAATAGTTTTGCAGAAATGTCAAAAAAAAAGTTAAAAATTCGCGGAAAACTGGTTAGAAATCGGAAAATCTCTGAAAAATTCGAATCGGAAGCTTCGGCACGCTGGCTCGGTCTCCGGATTCGCATTTGTGGCGAATTTTTTTCGTTTTCATGTGAAAATAATTTTTCAAACAAAATTAGGCAACGAAAAATGCACTACAGCAGAAAAACTACTCTAAAATTACTCATTTTCAGTGCGCGGTTGCGGCTAGAAATCGATGATGGGCGGAGCTTGGGCTACAGTAGCGGTACGGTAGCTGAAAGGAGCATGCACATTGTGCATTTGTGTTTTTTCAAAATACCGCTTGTGTGCATCAGTGGTACGGTAGCTGAAAGGAGCATGCACATTTTTTTCATTTTTTTTTTCAAAATACCGTAATTTTATTTATTTTCTAGCTTTTTTTCGACGATTTTCATCAATTTTCAAGGAGTTTCATGATTTTTATGAGATTTTTTTGCGATTTTTCGGATTTTCGTTGTAAAAATGTTCGAAATTTCGGTCAAAGTACCGTTTTTCCCGATTTTTGGCAGAGAAAATTATTTTTTTTTGTTTCTTCATCTTCTAAAAGCTTTTTTCCAGGTTTTTATCGGCGCAAAAAGGAAGAAGCGACTGGAAAGATTGGAATTCAAAACGAGCAGATGGATTTGAAGAGTTTGCTGAGTATTTGCGGTTAGTTTAGTGTTTCGAACACATATTTCTTCTCCGCCAGTGTTGATTTGTTTCAGAAATGCGGCTACACGACGTTCAATCGATGAAGACGAGGAAGTTTTGGCAAAATTTTTTTTCTTTAACATTTTTTTGCGATTTGTCAGATTTTTGAAAACTTTATTTGGCGGATTATTGAAAAATTGAAAAAAAAAGTTGAAAATTTTGGTCTAGATTTCCGGCAGAGTAATCAATTTTGTCAGAAAATAGGAAAACAAATTGATTTCTTTGCCGAAAATCGAGAAAAGAAGGTAATTAAACCGAAATTTTGAACATTTTTTAATTCGAGAAATCGCAAAAAAAAATGTCCGTGTAGAGAAATTATAATGATTATTCCCTTCCCCCTAACACATTTTCATTGTTATAAGATTAAAATTTCAATAAATCGATTTTGTGTTCTTGTGTTTTGTGATGTATAACTGACAGAAAAAGAAATATGACAGATACAAAGAGAAAAGACATTTACTAGCGGAAAATTTAATTATTTGAAGTGTCGGATTTTAAAGTATGAAGCTCTGTTGGACATCCTAACACGCTTAATAGCTAGCTCAGATATCGTTTGATTAGAATTTCTGGATGCGTACCAGCTTGTTAGTTCCCGACAGAATTCCAGCCTTCGATTTCGAAAACTACAGTACTCCTCTTATTTTTCAATTTTGAAAAAAGAATTCGAATACTAAATACAGTAATCCTCATTTTCTGAAACTTTTTGAATAAATCTCCGAAAACTACAGTAATCCTCATTTTTTTTGCATTTTGAAAAATGAATTATAAAACGAAATACAGTAATCCTCATTTTTTGAAACTTTTTGAATAAATCTCCGAAAACTACAGTCTTCCTCTTTTTTTTAACTTTTTGTATGAATCTCCGAAAACTACAGTAATTTTTATCATTTTTAACTTTCTTAATGAATTTCCGAAAACTACAGTAATCTTCATCATTTTTAACTTTCTTAATGAATTTCCGAAAACTACAGTAGTCCTCATCTTTTTTAACTTTCTGAATGAATTTCCGAAAACTACAGTAATCTTCAGATTATTACTGAGGGCAGAATTCTAGTCTTCTTCTAGTCTTCACATACTGTATTCTCTCTGACCCATCCTGAACGTGCCCTTCGAGTGTCTGAAGTTCTGAAATTTGGAATTTCTAAATTCAGGACTTTCTGATTATCCGAATTCTGAAGTTTCTGATAATCTGAATTTGTGGTGTTCTGAATTCTGGGATTTCCGAACTTTGGCATTTTGTAGAAAGAAGTTGAACCAATCCTCAGTCCGAAACCATACAGAGTATGCCGACGTTCCCCCACCAGTAGTCTGCCCATCACTGCTCAGCAGCCGTTTAACTGCCGACGGTCCGTTCATGATTTTTAGTTATAATTTGATCTCAATGAAAGCCTTATATTCTCCTGCTACCTTGCTTTTTTCTTCAGAAATGATAATTTCAGGTTATCATGGCCCGTCGGCATATGATTGAGATGATGTGGCTCTTTGAAAGCGAGAGGTACATATGTTATGTTGACGGCCGAAAGACGTTGAGTCATATATTTTACGAAACTGTAAGTTTCTCCCAATTCAATACAATCAAAATGAGAGACGCTCCAAATCAATAAGCTGAATTTTTCAGGTGTCGCGTCACCTTCGGATGATCTACGCTGACCGCGATCCCACAATGTGGGCGCTCTTGCACCGCTTCACTCCCCTCATACTGCTTGATCCAATCTCTACCTCCTCCACAAGACTCGACGTATATAAAAAAGCCGCAATATCTCGGCGGGTAATTCTCGTCGAAAACCCACTGCGTATGCGTCGGTTTATCCGTTTGAGCGACGAATCCGAAGAAGAGGAGGACGATTCAGATGTGGAGGTGAGAAAAGTATTCGCTTTGATGGAAACAAACCCTCTAGCTATAAATGTCTTTGTTTTATGAAAGAAACCTGGAATTTTCCAAATTTTATCTCATTTTTCTAGAAAAATTCTGATTTCCACCTGAAAAACTCTATTTTTTCCTTTCTTTTTTGTCATTGAAAAATTGATGCGTCCGCAACATTGCGTAAGCTCCAATACATTCGACTACTGTAGACACCTAATCTTACGCGCAACTCCTCATTGTTTTCGACTTTCTGAAGACATTTTTCTCTAAAAAAGTTACTGAAAAATGCTACAAATGTGCTCAAAAGAACCAAAAAGAGTTCGAATCTGTTCTATACTCTGCTTCATTTTTCTTCCTTCTCTGTCAGTGTCGTTTCTTTTTCAATTTTTCGTTGACCTATAAAAAAAACGAAAAAAAACTTTTTGATATCTGCTGATGATGTTGCGCTTCGTATGTTTCGAAATCTATATTTTTTCTATATTTTCTGGCCCGCCTTTCTATCATCCAACGACGTCAATGTTTGGTGCGAGGCACGCGAGAGAGCTACTTCTCCTTCACACGTTATTATTCCCTTTCGCCCCGTTTTTCACTTTTTCGCGATCTCTCTCTCTCTCTCTCTCTCTCTCTCTCTCTCTCTCTCTCTCTCTCTCTCTCTCTCTCTCTCTCTCTCTCTCTCTCTCTCTCTCTCTCTCTCTTTTTTTTTTTGAAAACAAAATATCGAAATTTTCCTTATCAAACAATCAAACAAATATAAACGCTTCCGTTTCAAAGCGCTCTCCCCTCTACAAATCAATTTTTTTCAGGTGCCGTCTGCTGCTAGCAAAGTGTCCGTTTTACTGGGTGCTCAATGGGGAGATGAGGGAAAAGGAAAGATCATCGATTTCCTGATCGAAAATCACAAGATCAACGTCACCGCCAGATGCCAGGGAGGAAACAACGCCGGACACACCGTTGTTGCCAACGGACGCAAGTACGATTTCCATATCCTGCCAAGTGGAATCATTAGCCCAACGTGCTTCAACGTCATTGGAAACGGTGTCGTAGTTAATTTGGACGCCTTCTTCTCGGAGTTGGCTCACAATGGTGTTCTCTCGGAGCCAGGATGGGAGAAGAGAATCATGATCTCCAGTGAGGCCCACTTGGTCTTTGGAGTTCACTCTCAAGTCGACGGGCGCCAGGAAGACTCGCTGGCCGCTAAGAACAAGATTGGAACCACCAACCGTGGAATTGGACCAACCTATAGCTCGAAGTGCTTCAGAAATGGAATTCGGGTTGCTGATTTGATGGCTGATTTCGAGGAGTTCTCCGAGAAGTACCGTCGTTTGGTGGAACATTACAAGAAGCAGTTCCCATCGATTGAAGTCGACGTTGATGGAGAGCTTGCGAGATTCAAGCAACATCGTGAGAAGCTCGCCGAGCTCAAGCTTGTCGGAGACACCGTTGGATTCATCCATGAGCAACGCAACAATGGAAAGCAAGTGCTTATCGAGGGAGCTAATGGAGCTCTTCTTGACATTGACTTTGGTACCTATCCATACGTCACGTCTTCTAACTCGACTGTCGGAGGAGCATGCACTGGACTTGGAGTTCCACCAACCGCCGTTGGAAGTGTCATTGGTGTTGTGAAGGCGTATCAAACTCGCGTCGGAACCGGACCATTCCCAACTGAACTCTTCGATGCTGATGGAGAGAAATTGCAATCAATTGGAAAAGAAGTCGGTGTGACGACGGGAAGAAAGCGTCGTTGCGGATGGATCGACTTGTTCTTGCTTCGTCGTTCGGCCATGATCAACGGCTACACGGATATTGCTCTGACGAAACTCGACATTCTCGACACTTTCCCGGTGAGTTTTTTCTATCTTTTCCGTTTGACTTTTCATCGCTGTTAGGTGTAAAGTGAGTGATGTCAGTTAGAAGAGATAAGAGATAACGAAACAAAACGCACGTGACGATGATGATTATATACCAAAAATCGAACTAAAAATCGAATTTCCAGACCATCAAAGTCGCTGTCGGCTACAAGCTCAACGGACAGACGCTCACCGCGCCTCCAGCTCAGACGAACGCGTGGGGAGCCGTTGAGGTCGAGTACAAGGAGTTCGAGGGTTGGATGGAGCCAACTGTCGGCGTGAGGAAGTACGAGGATCTTCCCGAGAAGTGCCGGCAGTACATTCAGTTCATCGAGGAGTTCATCAAGGTAAACAGGATGGGGTTTACCGTAAAACCTGTATTAGGAGGTTCCCCTTCTAAATGTGTCACAGAAACCTGACGAAAAACTCGTTTTGTTCGAAAAATTGCTCAATTCTTGTAGAAATCGATAGATTTTCATGAATTTTGAATGGAAATTCACCGAATTTTTAGTTTCAAAAATGTTGAAAAAATGGACGGAAAAATAGAAGGGTCGGTCCTTCTAATAGAGGTTTTACAGTATTTGGGAATAAAGTGCGGAACGAATGACTTTTGAAATGGTGAAAACAGCTGTTGTCATGTAATTACTAGGGTTTCCTGCCGCCAGACACCAACAAAAACAACAATCAATCAATATAACGTCGTTGCAGGTCCCAATCGTCTACATTGGCGTTGGAGCGGAGCGCGAATCTCTCATCGTCCGGCAAAAGCAGTAGTACAACGACGACGACTCTGAATCCCATTATTTCTCTTTTTCTTCTTCGAATATTCCAAAAAATGTATAATTTTTCGTGCCTTTTTGCACCTTCTCAGGGACTTTTTCCTTCTCTTAAAATTCGTCAGAACTTTTTTCTGAATTTTTTTTTTGCGTAATAATCCCTACACAGTATTCTTCTTCTTCGTTTTTACTTGTTTTTTTCTCCTTAGATAGCATTCTCTCCCTGTTAGCTGTCGGTGTAACAGTCTACCGGGTTCGAATTTGTTATTTTCATTATTTTTGTCCTTTTGTCCCCCTATGAATTTGAAAATGTTGAATCTCAGCTGTCTCTTCGCATATGGCTTTTGGATACCATTCTGATTTTTAGGATTTCTTCACTAATTTTCACTCAAAAAACGGTTTCAAGAATGAGCGAAGATTCAAAAGAACGACGAGAAGACGATGAAGAGGAGGACAAGGAGAATCTAGACGATTCGCGAGCGAATAGCTCGCTAACCAACTCGACGTTTCTAGCATCCGGAAGAATACAAAACGAAAAGGCAGAAGTCACTTCAGAAGGCGTGCTGGACTTGACGAATCTCTCGCTGACGAACTTGGAGCGAAACTTCCACGTGGAATATGCGAAAGTGAAGAATTTGGCGATCAGCGGGAACAATTTACAGAAATTCACCTATGTGAAGTTGTTCCCGAAGTGTGAAATTGTAAGAAAGGACATCTGGACACACAGAGAAACAGAAAAAATAAAAGTTTTCAGCTCAACGCGCAAGATTGTCAAATCAACAAGTTTGTCGCCGATTTTAACTATAATTTGTAAATTTTAATCAAAAATCTTCTGGAAAATTCGAATTATTTTCAGACTAGAACTGTACCTATCACGAAATGAGTTAAGAGAAACTAATCAATTGGGAAGGTTCGAGAATTTGAAAATCCTCGATTTATCATCGAATTTGATCGAGAATCCAGTGGTTTTTGCGCTGAAAAAGCTGGAAATTCTGAATCTGAGCTCCAATTACTTGACGGAAATCCCAGATTTGACTAAATGCGTTTCGTTGAAGTCGTTGAATTTGGCGGAGAACAAAATTCGGGATCTTACGGTAGCAAACACACTATTTGAATAAAAAGTCAATAGAATTTTCCAGAAAATCAAGTTTAATCTGCGCGACAAGTCTTCAAAAATTGGATATTTCTTCGAATTCTATCGACGATCTTTCTCAGTTTTCAACGCTGTCAGCGTTCAAAAAATTAGATGACGTGGCAGTTGGTAAGCTTCAGATACGGTAGAAACTGTATTAGAAGGGCGGGTGGAATAGCCTTAAATCGGCCTAAAATAGCCACAAATCGGCCTAAAATAGCCAAAAAATCGGTTCAAAACTGTCTGAAATAGCCAAAAATCAAGTTTTCGGCAGCGGAAAATTCTAGAAAACGTTTTTGGGGTTTGCAAAAACCCGCTTTTTTCAATTAAAAATGCCCTAAAATCGGTCTAAATCTGCTAAAAAGCGTACCTACAGTACCCCCACATTGTCGAGTTCTCATTCAAAATCAATGAAAATTGTATCAATTTCACCGAAATTGAGCAAGTTTTCAAATTCAAATTTCTGTAAAATTGTGGGATTTTCGGATTATTTTTCACTGAAACGTACGACAATTAGGGGCCCTTCTAATACAGGTTTCACGGACACCTCCAAAAACACCTCCAAAAACACCTCCAAATTCTTCGATTTTCCAGCTGAAAACCCTTGCATCACTGAAGTCGTCGAATCCGATAAATTCGAATATCGGTCCTATATCGTATCCTGCTGCTCGGAGGCTTTGGTATCCATTGACCATCAGAAATCGCAGATCACATCCAAAAAAAAGGCGAGTGGCTTGCTCTTCAAAGTGGAATCAAGAAGATCGGTCCGGGTAGCCACATGGCACTGTGCGAACAAATCGCATCGCATGTCCCGAAAACTGAGGATGGACCACCGATGCCGGCGCAGAAGTCGTGTCAGAAGGCACTGGAGAAGAGGAGGTCGATGGCTGTGGAACCTACTGGAGATTCATCGGTTCGAAGTGATGACACTGTGAACTATGTCTACTCGCCGTTTCGCGCATGGGAAGATTAGGGAGAATTTTGAATGTGAGAAGGACGCCTGCAAGTGCCGGGAAAAATAATTTGAGGATGTGTTCGCCTCCAGAAGCCAGGAAGAATCGATCTTTAACATTTCAAAGTGAGTTTTTTTGTTGAAAATTTTGAAGTACAGAAGCAATCTAAAAATCCGTTTTAAGCTGTGCAATTCTGTCTAAAAACCAACTTCCTAGCTCATCTAGAAACCGAGATACGGTCATTTAAAGTTTCCGAGGTTAGAGACGCAGCGTGTCTCGTCGTCTGCGTCTCTAGCCTCCAAAACTTGAAGCGGCTCTATCTCGGTTGCTAGAAGTGCTAGAAGTGAGATTTTTAGACAGAATTGTAGGAAAATCTGTCTATTTGTTCAAAAACCGACTAAAATTGGGTGTTTTCCAGAATATCTGAAAAGCACCAAATATCTGAAAAGCTAAAAAATTTCTAGAAAATCCTTAGAATGCAAAGTTTCCAATCTAGGTATGTTATACACCCTCCAAAGTTTTCAAAATGATCGGAAACTTGTCAGCCCAGCTTCAGACTTTTGAAAATGGTCAAAATGACTGAAAATCAACTTAAAAATACCCCCGAAACAACTCATTTTTTTGCAGATTCCACCAACCAACTGGAGTCCTTCTTCGCCACGTCCTCACCTACCCAACGTCTCCAAGAATCCACGCGAACCACGTCAACCGAAACCGTAATCTATTCGGCTAGAACGGAACTCAGTTTCACTGTGGACGGTCGAAGCGAATCCACGCCTCTTCCGATTCTTGAAACACCAACGAAAGCACCATCGCCCACGTCTTCCAACCGCCAGCTAACTCCAAGTGTGGCTGAAGATCAACGATGCGCTGGTGGACACTCTGGAGACGTTCAAAACGGAACAGTCGAAGATGTGGAAAGCGATTCGGAGTCAGATTCCGACGCCACAGAATATGACGAATTCATTAGTGTGTGAAACGGAACAAGGACATCATGTACATCAAGTGAAATGGGAAATGCCTTCAGTGAAGGGATACAGAATCTTCGTGGACGGAAGTTCGTGCGGAGAGGTTGTGGGGAAGAATCAGTCGACGTGTATAACCGATTTGACAGCAGACGAGCCGCATTTTGTGCAGATTCAGCCGATTGGAAACAACGGGGAGAGTGGGGTTCTTCACCAGCACCACCGACAATGGAACCGTTTGCCACGTGGGATCGCGAGTTGAGAGAGAAGCGGAATCAACGGATCAATAAGGAGTGATTCTAGAGTTTTTTTTTAGTTTTTGTTGCTTTTTTCTTTTTATAATGTTGTTATATCTGTTGTTTAGATGAATATTCCTTAAATGAAATGCATGAACTTCATTTTGCAAACAGAAAAATAGAAACAACGAAGAGATTTGAAAGAAAATTGGGAAAAGATTTGGTTGGAAAAAAATAAGGGAATCAATAGAAAAATAACACTTTTCAATAAAGAAGAATACATATAGGTATCAGGATAACGTTAAACGGGAAAAGAAGAAATCAGGAACAACATCTATTACCAAAAAGTGTTACCGTATTTGCTCTAATTGTAATAGAAAGCCCGTGCACTTTGAGCTCAATTATCTCAGTTACTGTAAGAGATAACAAAATACTGTCAACTGGTAAAATATTGGAGATATGATGATGAATGTTTTATCGGTTGGAAGAATTTGGATATCTCTCATAAGAACCGAAATAATTGAGCTCAAATTGTTTTGTTTTGGTTTTTTTAAAATTAATTCAAGAATGCTTTTGGAAAATACAGAAAAGTAAAAAGTCGTCAAGTCAATTTTTGAGAACTAAAAAATCAAATTTATGATCACTAACATGGAGAAATGCTCTTTTCTCGTCTGTAGTTCGTTTTATTTCGACAAACTTTTGATCTCTGATAGGATACTTCTCGGAGAACCTTCCATCATACCTGAAATGTTAAATAAATACAAGGAAGAGACAATTTATGATTAGAAAACTTACGGTATATCAAGAACGTACTCCCTTGGTCTCTTCTCTGGCTCACTCGGATCGTATTCCTCAAATTCGACTGACTGACGTATCAGAACGGCATTCATTTCCCAACGAACATGGAGAGGGTTTATTATGAGCATGGTGAGAGTTTCCAGATTATGATAAGCTTCGTTGGAGATCCATTTTTTAAGAAACGTTATGAGATCGTGGTCAGTTAAGTTAATGCAATCTAACCGTATGTTTCGACCGACAAAGTTCTGAAAAAAAGAAATTCTAACAATGAACTCGAATCCAAACAAACTTACATGAATGCAATGTCCGAGCGTACTCGTTACATGAATATTTTGAATTTGAAAAAATAAAGAGTCGTTTGGTATATGTCCAGTAATTATCCCTGCAGATAGGGTGTGATGGTCGGGATACGTCGTCAAAACGTTTGTCAAAAATTGTGGGCCAATAGTAAAGGGCACAATCGTTATTTCTTTAACATTCTTGACATTTGGCAGACTTCCTTCACATTCCATGTACAAGTACAATTTGTTAGTATCGTTGTAGTGGAATATCGAATTGATATGATCTTGGAGAGCCTTCTGAATTGCCATTGGCTCGTTTGCGCATTTCATTCGATTTAGAAATTTTCCGTTCTTCTTTCTCCTTAAGATGAATCTGAAAATTTGTAGGATATGCGTACTATTGGAAAGATTCATGGACAAAAAACATTTTAGAATCATATATACCGTAAAACCTCTAATAGACCGACACCCGGATCGTCCACTTTGAGCCTATATATCTCATTTTCTGTGAAATATATCAAAAAGTAGCTAACTAGTAAAATGTTGCTGATATCTTGATAAACATTTTACTAATTAACCACTTTTTGATATCTTTCAAAATAATTGAGATATATAGGCTCGAAGTGGACGATCCGGGTGTCGGTCTATTAGAGGTTTTACGGTATACCAGCAAGCTGGTGCGCCTTCGGTGCGATTCAATCTAGTTTTTTAAACTGTTTCTTATGTAAATCTGACCCCCTTTTAATTCTAAACCCTCCCAACTATTGACCTTTTATTGTACACATGCTTGTAACGGGCCGGGCTTTTTTCGGAATTTCGAAGGCCCGGCCCGGCCCGACCCGCGGGCTCGTCATTTCACAAGTTTTGCAAATTTCAACAGGGGGGCCGGCCCGGATTTTTACAAGTATGATTGTACATTGATTATATTAGTGGCTCCGCCCCTTTATCAATGAATGTATGTTTAAAAAATATATGTACAGTGGCGAGAAGTGGTGAGGAGAATTTTTTCGAACATTCATAACTTTGTTCAAAATTGCTCATTCGATTTGAAATTTTGCATGAGAATAGCTGTAAAATCCAAAAACATAAAAATCGGTTTTTTGAACATTTCTCTTTTTCAGAATTTTCAGAGCAGTTTCAGATGTAACAGTGGTTCGAGAATCCAAAAAAAACTTTTTTCCAGAATGTTTCCTGGTTTTGATTTTTAATGTAACATCATTCCCAGTGTCCAAATATGCACCGAAAAAGTTTTGAAGAGTTTAGGAAGTCGGGCTCTCGAGTTATGGTGCTCAGAGCACAAAAGATATGCGTCGGCATTTTTGGCATAACTCAGCTGAAAATGTATTTTTGATGCTCAAAGTTTTACAAATTATGTGTCTTGAGTTGTTTATCAATTTGGTGTTAAAAATTTTATAATTGTAGAAAAAATTTTTTTCGATTTTTTCACCTCTAGAGAAAATCTCTAAAATCGAAAAATTGAGAAATTTTTTTTCTACAATTGAAAAACTTTTTAATATAAAACTAAAAAACAACTCAAGACACATAATTTGTGAAATTTTGAGCATCAAAAATACATTTTCAGTTGAGTTATGGCAGAAATGCCGACGCATACCTTTTGTGCTCTGAGCACCATAACTCGAGAGCCCGACTTCCTAAACTCTTCAAAACTTTTTCGGTGCATATTTGGACACTGGGAATGATGTTACATTAAAAATCAAAATCAGGAAACATTCTGGAAAAAATTTTTTTTGGATTCTCGAACCACTGTTACATCTGAAACTGCTCAGAGCTCTGAAAAAGTTCTGAAAAAGAGAAATATTCAAAAAACCGATTTTTATGTTTCTGGATTTTACAGCTATTCTCATGCAAAATTTCAAGTCGATTGAGCAATATTGAACAAAGTTATGAATGTTCGAAAAAATTCTCCTCACCACTTCTCGCCACTGTATGTAGTTAGCATAGCCAAAACTCACTTTGCATCTGCTTCGTAATCATTTCCCAGCTTCACGGAAAAAGCTTTTTTTCGGGTCAATGTGTTAACATGCACCACTGATGTTACAGGCAACCATATACACTCATGAATCTCATTCTCAATAATAGCTCCAACCTTGAATTCGTTATGTCCATGAAGTTCTTTGAGTATAAATGCTAACTTTGGAACCTTGATTTCTGCTTTTTCCACCAAACCTTTGGTGCGACGGGAACATAGACTGAGTAGGAATATTTCCTGGTAATCCAATAATTCAGTCACAACCGAGACGCCAACTGAACGGGGTAGTTTTAGAAGATTGATGGGCATTCTGAAAATAAGGGGGTCATGGATAATTGAATTGTTTCGAAGATGAGGAACGAAATAATAGATACTATTACTAATATTCGTAGTAGTTGATTAGGAATTGTCTATTCGTAAGTCGATTATCAAATTCCCGAAGTCAGACTTGGTAACTTTGTATCAAAAAAAGATGGTTTTAAAAAACGAAAGAAAAAATATCGATTCGTATGGTGAGGGGGACAAAGAATTGTGAGAAGAAAGGACCACAATGCGGTTATGGTCCGTGGACTGTCTCCCATCGTAATCGGTGTGATTCTCCGGTGGCGGGGCGGTGCATCTGTGGGGACACATCTTGAGCACAGATCCCACAGTCAATAGAATCTTTCCCGCATCGGAAGGTCTAGTCTTGTTGCATGGGTCGATTGGTAACTCTGTACCAATAAATATGGTTCAAAAAAAGAGAGAAATCGATCGATTGAAAAACAATGAGATAATAATGGTCCGAGGACTGTCTCCCATTCTAATATAGTGTATCTCCGGAGGCGGGGCGGGGCTTCTGTGGGGACACATCTTGAGCACAGATCCCATAGTCAATAGAATCTTCCCTGCGTCGGATGGTTCAGTCTTTATTTGTATTCTTTGGTTTTCGTCAGTTTCTCACGTTCATATACAGAGTCTTGAAATTTTAGAAGGTTTATGGGCATTCTGAAAAGAAAGTTCTTATACGAGATCGTACTTATGTCTGAAGATGTTTCCATTCGTGCGGGTAATTATGATATACCCGAAATTAGACACTGTTGTCAAGACGGTATTCGGGTAGTGAGCCCGTGTCCGTCTCGGAAACTGAAAATCAAGCCCCAAGAGAAGTATAGACCAATTTCAACAACTCAAACTTTATTTTAACGAACCCAAATGGTTATCAGTTGAAGTAGGAGAGATTAATACTGTAGCTAGAAGAGTTGTTCCTTCTTATCTATTTACAATACCTATGAAAGTAAGTCCTAGCAATTTAGCCCGAAAATGATTTTATAATTCAGCTATGGAATCAAATTTCGGGTTCCCTCTCAAACTACCCGACAACTACTCTGTCATGCTCAGTATTGCTTCTCCGATCGTTGTCTTCTATAGATTGCACAGTTCTGCGTGTCAGGCAGAGATTTGGAAGCACACGTACTCCCGGAAGCATCACCATGAGCCACTGATTCATGAGCCAATGACAGAGATTACTGTAGTCAAAAAACTATAGACACTGAATAAAGATTTTCCACACTTTATTATTTTTTGAAAATTTGAATTTTTCTCCCCACTGTTTTTTGAAACACATTCTTCTTGTCGTGGTCACATCTATTGCCTCACACTCCGTAGACATCTGGGTCATTAAAATGGGGGAAAAGACACATTTCATTCGTTTTGGCGCGGAAAAATTTGAATTCAAAGAATTATTTAGGTTGAATCATTGAAGTCAATGAATTTGGGTTTCTGAAACTCAAGGTTCAGATGAAGGTCTGTGATCTAGGTAGAATTCAAAACCTTTAAAACAATTTCTAACTAATACATTTATTCACAGAAAAAAAAACATTCTGGATTTGCGTATATTTGTGGCCCTAAAGAGGGCCGTTGGGTTCGGTTGGAGGATGGCTTTCAGCTGGATAGCTTACTTGCTGGAGGTGTACTTGGTAACAGCCTTGGTTCCCTCAGACACGGCGTGCTTGGCGAGCTCTCCTGGAAGGATCAAACGGACGGCCGTTTGAATTTCGCGGGATGAGATGGTCGATCTCTTGTTGTAGTGAGCAAGACGAGATGCCTCGGCGGCGATGCGTTCGAAGACGTCGTTGACGAACGAGTTCATGATCGACATGGCCTTGGAAGAGACTCCAGTGTCTGGATGGACCTGCTTGAGCACACGGTAGATGTACACAGAGTAGGACTCCTTGCGGTGGGCTCTTCTCTTCTTTCCGTCCTTTGGCTTCGTGACGGTCTTGGCGGCCTTCTTGGCTCCCTTGGCGGATGGCTTTGGTGGCATGGTGAGAGATGGGGACTGGTCAGTTGACAAGTGTGAATCTAAGGGTTGTTCGCATTTCTATTTGAGTGTTTCTGCGGTGGAGGGGCGGAGCATCTGCGGGGACACACCCTTGGTGTTGCCAGAAGAACCGAATAGACAGTCTTCCCCCTCTCCCCGCCTCCCCACCATAGAATCATATAAAAGCGAATGTCCACCCTGTCCTCCTCAGATCGTTTCTACATCTACCAACTCATCAACCATGTCTGGACGCGGAAAGGGAGGCAAAGCCAAGACCGGAGGAAAGGCCAAGTCCCGCTCATCGAGAGCCGGACTCCAGTTCCCAGTCGGACGTCTTCATCGTATTCTCCGTAAAGGAAACTACGCTCAACGTGTTGGAGCCGGAGCCCCAGTTTACCTGGCCGCCGTTCTCGAATACCTCGCTGCTGAGGTTCTCGAGTTGGCTGGAAACGCTGCCCGTGACAACAAGAAGACCAGAATTGCCCCAAGACATCTTCAACTCGCCGTCCGTAATGACGAGGAATTGAACAAGCTGTTGGCTGGAGTCACCATCGCCCAAGGAGGAGTTCTTCCAAACATCCAAGCTGTTCTTCTCCCAAAGAAGACTGGAGGAGACAAGGAATAAGAACTAACTTCTTGATCCCCATCTACCGAACCCAACGGCCCTCTTTAGGGCCACAAATATGACAGAAATCCATTTGATAAATTTTTTAATAAAGCTAATGATTTTTCTTAATTTTTTGCAAAGTCAACGTTATGAAGAGCGAAGACAGAATTTTCAGAACTTTGAAGATTTTATTTTCAGACATAAATGTTAGGAACATTTCTCAATTTTCACTGAGAATCTTCATTTTCGCCACTTTTCAGAATTTCAAATCGAATTTTCAAAATTTTGAATCAGACGAATTTTAAATGTTGCCGCCAAACTGATGTTTGTTTGCAGGCGACAAACGAAGATAACAAAAATTCCTGATAAGAACCTCGCATGGGTACAATCATATAACGCTGCAGATTCTCGTTTGTACAACTATTTGAATTCAAAATTGGCGCCAAACGAAATGTCCTTTTTTGCATCGCACCATTAATCTAATACTGTGAAGGTCGATTCGATTTGAGAGATTTGATCGATAGATTCTGAAAGGACATTGAACATTGTTCAGATAATATCTAGCATTTTTCAGGAACAAGATCCTAACAAATCGGAAAAAGATTAGCAGTGGATGATAAATTATTTGTAAGCCAAAACTCGGACCTGGTCAAACTGTGACCAACTTTGAATTTTGATGATGAATAGTAAAAAAAGAAATAGGGTTAATACAGAGCAATTATTTATTTGATTAACAACAAAAGATTTTGGATATTTGTGGCCCTAAAGAGGGCCGTTGGGTTCGGTTGAGTTTTTGTCAGTGAATCGAAACGGTCTCAAAATCCAAAAGCTGGAAATTTAAGCACGCTCTCCTCGGATACGTCTGGCCAATTGGATGTCCTTTGGCATGATGGTGACTCGCTTGGCGTGGATGGCGCACAAGTTGGTGTCCTCGAAAAGTCCGACGAGGTAAGCCTCAGCGGACTCTTGAAGAGCCATGACAGCGGAAGATTGGAAGCGAAGGTCAGTCTTGAAATCTTGGGCGATCTCACGGACAAGTCGTTGGAATGGCAACTTGCGGATGAGGAGCTCAGTCGACTTCTGGTAACGTCTGATCTCACGGAGAGCGACGGTTCCTGGACGGTAACGATGTGGCTTCTTGACTCCTCCTTGAGCTGGAGCAGACTTGCGAGCAGCCTTGGTGGCCAACTGCTTTCTTGGAGCCTTTCCTCCGGTCGATTTGCGGGCGGTTTGCTTGGTACGAGCCATTTCAATTGGAATCCGATTGGGACTGTGAAGAAAACGGAGGAATGGGGAAAGATTATAAGATGGGGTGCGGTGGAGGGGTGGAGACTCGGAATAGGAGAGGGAAGAGGGAGAATCAGACGGAATGAGTGTAATGTGTCCCCGCAGATGCGACTCCTCCTACTCACCGCACAAGATCACATTTTCGTATATAAGACGGCATGAAACAGTCAACAGCATCTCACTTGTGAGTCTTCATCAATCGCATTCAACATGTCCGGACGTGGAAAGGGAGGAAAAGGCCTCGGAAAGGGAGGAGCCAAGCGCCATCGCAAAGTTCTTCGTGACAACATCCAAGGAATCACGAAGCCAGCCATTCGCCGTCTCGCCAGAAGAGGAGGAGTCAAGCGTATCTCTGGACTCATCTACGAGGAGACTCGTGGAGTTCTCAAGGTGTTCCTCGAGAACGTCATCCGTGATGCCGTCACCTACTGCGAGCACGCCAAGAGAAAGACCGTCACCGCCATGGACGTCGTCTATGCTTTGAAGCGTCAAGGAAGAACCCTGTACGGATTCGGAGGATAATTTTATTATTCATTCTCTGATTCATACAATCAACAACTAACCGAACCCAACGGCCCTCTTTAGGGCCACAAATTACCAAAAATCCAATTAATTTCTAATTGTAAATAAATTGTTACTTGATCTTATCTTTATATTTAGCTTTTTGCTTGAAGACATTCGAAGTACAACCAACAAGGCTAAATAGTAGAACAGCTAAATTAATCAAAATGTAATCTAATCAAAATTTGATGTTTCGATCTCACAACTCACATATAATACTACTGGCTTCCCAACTGGGAAACAAATAATACAAGTGCCTGATAAGAAGCACCAAGCCAAGTGTATTATAAAATTTAGTACCTCATAGTGGAAATGACTGATGTCAAGATTGCTTTTCTCGGCTTCCTCATTGTCAATTCTTTAATTTTCAATATTCTTGGCATATTCACACCGAATTGGACAAGTAATAGAACTTATCTTGAATTGGTAAAGTTTTTTTTTGTAAATAAGTCAATAGTACATTCTAAAACCCAAAACCATTTTCAGGGCGCTGGACTTCGGTTAACTTTGGCTAGCTCATTTATGCTCGGAACTTTGGCTTTGTCTGGCATAACTTTTGCGTTATACCTTTATGTCTAGTAATTTAATTATAGTTAAAAATTTTTAAAAAATAAGTTTCAGCTATAAAGTCAAGAAAAACGATTATTCTTCATCTCTTCGAAAATGGTTCCGTATTATCAATTTCGCTTCTATAATCGCTATTATCTTAACTGTTGCAGCTATAATCATAATAGCTACTTCGAATTCTGATAATCTGGATAACACACCTCAAGGGGGTCCCGATCCTATTACTGTAAGTAAATTTTTCTTCAATATTTTGTTTATTCCAGAAATTTTCAGCTCGGCTACTCAGCTTGGTTATGTTTCATTTCTGTAATTCTAACTGTTGCCATAGCCTCGATTTCGGAATACATTGCCAGTGAAGAATGTTGAAATTCCAATTTTTGAAGCTTTTTGGGAAAATAAATGCGTCATTCAAATTCAGTTGATATTTCCAAGCATATAATTTGAGATTCCCCAACCACATCCCCCAAAATTCTTTCAAGATTTTTCTTTTAACCGAAAACAAACCAAAATTTTCATGCTTTCCTATTTATTGATTTTTATTCTTTTAATTTCTACAACATCTTCGGATTTTGAAGCTGACTTACAAAGAATTAAGGATGAGTACACTTGCTGTGAGTTTTGGTTTTATTTGGGCCTCTAACGTTGAGTCAATTCATCTCGGTTCCTGCCATAGATACAAAAAAGTTGTCAACTGATAAATTGTTTATCCTGATATCAGACGTGTTTTGTCAGTTGACATCCTTTTTATATCTTTTACAGGAACCGAGATACCGTATTTCTTCTAATAGAAGCCCATGGGCTTCTATTTTTCAACCTCTCTCTCAGGGTGGGCTTCTATTAGAGGTGGGCTTCAATTAGAGGGTGGGCCTCTATTTTTTAAAGATTAATTTTCAAAAATATTTGTTCAAAATAATCAGAAACTTGACAATTCGGAAGTTAAGAATTCTGAAATTCGGTGTTTTTTTTTCAATTCGAAGCTTTCATTCTGCAATTCGAAACTACAATTTACGAAATTCTGAGATTCCAAAATCTTAAAATTCAATATTGAGGAACAGAAATAAAGATATTTAAAAATTGAAAAAAGCCCATGGGCTTCAAATAGAGGCAGACTTCTATTAGAGGAAATACGGTAATTTTTCTCAAAGTTAAATGCTATGCTAACTTTTTCAGCTCCAAATTGCACCTTTAACTATACTGAAATCAATTCTGAAACCGCAAAATTTTTTCCATCGTCTTGCTACTCGATTTGTGGATTAATAACCATTAATGAGAACACTGATGTATCATTTGCAACACTGGAAAAGTTGTTCGATAGAATGTACACCTTAAAAGGGGGTTTAAGAATCGAGAATACCACACTTCGAAGTTTATCTTTTCTACAACTAGATGGAACTCTCTATTTCTATTGTTTTCCATGTAAGTGGTTTTGTTTTTGTCCTTTTTTTTTCGAAAATTAAATTTCAGTCGGAACCAGAATCGTCAACAACACAGAGCTAGTAGACACCGAAGCTTTGGAAAACATTTACCACGTGTCAAATTCCACTTATGAATGTAAAATGGAGATTTTGGATAATGCAAAACTAGACGCCTCCAGACTATGTGAATCACAGTTCTACACTAGTGTTCAGAGGATTGAAGTGATGGATAACGAAAAAGATTGTGGATGTCCGTCGGGAAAAATCACTTCTCGAAATTTGCCGGACTTTAAAAACTGTATTGGCCTGTTTGATGGACTTGTATTAACCAATATGTCCTATAGCTCGAAGTTGAAATCGCTAGCGAAAATTGCGAATATCAGAGAAAATGTTGAAATCGGTTATACCAATTTTAAGGATCTCTCATTTTTGAAATCGCTTTCTAATATTAGAGGAAACACTTTTGAGAATCTGGAAACAGTTATTCTGGATATTCATGATAACCCAAAAATGAAACGATTAGGTCTGGATTCAATGTCGGTAAGGAAATTCTTTTTTATTAATAAAACTGCTTTTTCAAAGGGATCCTTTCTTGATACACTGGAGCAAGATTGGGTACCAACTATGAATTTGGAAAATCTACATCCGGATTTTTGTATAACTTATAAAGAAGCTACGTCACTGTCCTATGTGAGATTCAAAAATCTGGAAGCTAAATTTTGTGAGATTCCCGAATTGGAAACAGATATGAAATCTTGCAAATTCAAAAGTTTGCGGGAACTGGAATCGGATTGTATTATAATTTATGGCAACGTTTTGATCACTTCTGGAGACGAGGATTACGTGGAGAAGTTAGAAGACACAGTCTATATTTTTGGATCACTGACAATTCAGAATACCGAATTGAAGTATATCAGATTTCTGAAGACGTTAGGATGGATTTATTTTCTCCATGGTAAAAAATGTTTTATTTTTGAAAAATAAGCATTTTTTTAATTTTCAGAAACACTTCCAGTCATCCATATCATTAATAACAAGGATCTCAAGAAAGTCGGACTTCCCTCTTTAGTATTTTGAAACCCTATGGATTTTAGAAAAGCTATAATTTTCAGACAATTTTCGCTAGAGGGAGAAAGGATGTAATCATTGAAGGGAATGCCCCAAATTTGTTCAGAGCATCGATTTCCTGTTTGGCTTTTCAGTCAAAAATTGGTGCTAATGTAACCTACAACGGAGGGAATTGCAGTGAGTATCCATACGTGCCCTTTGAGCTCAATTATCTTTATTCCTAGGAAAGGTATCAAAAACCTGTCAACTGATAAAATGTAGCTGATATCATGGTAAGCAATTTATCAGTTGACCAAATTTTGATATCTTTTGAAAGAACCGAGATAATCAAGTTCAAAATGCAGATTGAGGGTGGGTTTCTATTAAAGCAGTTACGGCACCACGATTGTTTAAGCTCAATTTTCTTGGTTCCTAGAGAAGATATCAAAAATCTGTAAACTGATAAAACATTGGTGATATTATGAAAAATAATTTATCAGTGGAAAGACTCTTGATATCTTCTGGAGGAGCCGAGATAATTGAGCTCAAAGTGGGTCATAAATTTTTTAATTGAAATCCATTTTCAGAATCTATTGATATTACGAATGAAGCTACGCAGAATTTTATCATATTTGGATTACTGATAATCGTTGGATCTCAAATTTCGATATGAAATTTGAATTTTTTCAAAGTTTTTGTAGGTGGAAACCCCCACATGTTCAATCTTTGGCTTTTTCGGAGGAGTGGCTGACAAGCCAAATACTATCTAAGAATCTTTTTGAAATAAGCCGAAATTTGACCAAAAGCCTTATCATCCTAATACAAATTCCATATTTTTATGTATACAAATAAAATCAGAAAAACATAAAAATTTACTAACGCTAACGAAAATGATAAGGTACAATACAATAGTATACACAAAAATTTGGACAATGCCTAGTCGAACCTTCGCGGCTCTCGGATTTCTGCTCTTCGTTGTTTTTATCCTGCTTGTGGTTGGAATTTTCACCCCGAATTGGTTAATTTCCACAGATTTACGTAGTGGTGTCAGTATTCCCATCGGAATGGTACCGTACCCATCTCAGGTAGTTTTTTCTCCAAGTAAAAATAAATGAGTATGTTTTGGTTTTCAGCTTACCTCCATGTTTCCTACATTATGCATACTGATGTATATAGCACTTGGCCTTTCAATGGTGTCTTTACTATTCTTCATGGTTGCTTTGTAAGTTGTGGATTGAAAACTGATTAATTGATAATTCCCTCTTACAGCTTACTAGTACGAAAGGATGACTATTCCGGAAAAGTGAGATTCCTACTTCACCTCATAGCCGGTTCATCACTCCTAATTGTTCTCCTTGTTGTAGTTACAGTTGCTCTGGCCGGATCTAACATGGCCTGGAATGTGGCGGTAATATTCCACTAACTGGTTCACTGAAAATCTGAAATTTTGCAGCTCGGCTATTCGGTATGGTTCTGCGTGGCATCCGCTATCATATCAGCTGCAAATGCATTGATATCTGAATATATTGTGGGAAAGAAGTTCGATTGATATTGATAATTTTGATCAGTTTTTTAAGACGAATAAAGTTTGAATTGTTGAACATTATCAAAAAAATTTAGATTCAGAATATTAATTTACTCCGAAAAATTGATTATATTCGTTTGTGGGATTAGAGAGGTTTACAAAGATACCGCTATATAGAAAAAAAAAATACAGATTCATAAAAATTGCAATTCGATTAGATTATTGTATTCTTTAGCACTAAAGATGTTTTTAAAAGTACGATAACGACCCTGTTCTAACATAATCCAACATTTGTGGTCATCAATTTGATGAACAGAGATAATGAGGTGACAGATGACGTACAACAATAGGCAGATGGGATTGGATTGTGACGTCATGGGTGTACCAAGATCGATGAGATCAAACAAATATTGGGTGAGAAAATGGTGACGTTAGAAATATAGGTTGTGATTGTCTTCTAAAGAAAGACTAGTTTTTGAACACAGTATGGTTTTCCAAAAGTTGTTAACTATAAAAACAGAGTTTCAAGTATAGAATTAGAATCATAGACAACAATTTAGTTTTAATTTAGGCGGGTTCATTTGGTGTTTATGGTCCTAAAAATAGTTTTCCATCTGATTTTTAATTTTATGATAACATGTTATTTTTATGAATCGGAAGAAGATTCCTTCTAATTCGTACTCTTCTCCCACCTATTCAGATTGTCCTATTTCGAGTCTCCACCCCTCCACCGCACCCTCTCTTATAACCGTCTGTCATTGTTCATGTGTCTTCTTATTTTGCCGGCTGCCAACACAACAAAAGTCACATCATAGTATATATTTTTTAGAAAAAAAGTCCACTTTGCCGCTCTGATAACATCAATGAACCGTCGTCAGGCTCCCTCTATGACTCCTGAAGAGCGCACACGAATTATGGAGGAGCAAATGCACCAAAAGCTTGCGCAAATACAGCAGATTCGGGAGCGTGAAGCTAGAGGACATCTTGCTCGTGAAGCAAACGCCCATGTAGATCAGATTCAACTAAGTCATCAACGTTCTATAAATTCATTCCCCGGATCATTCACCTCAATGAATTCAGCTAACTCTCTAACTCCAGAAGAGCGTACAAGAATCATGGAGATTCAAATGCACCAGAAGCTCGCGCAAATACAGCAGATTCAGGCGCAACAACAGCAGATCCTGGAGCGTCAGCGCCGAGAACGTGAGATTCGTGAGCGGGAAGCTCAAGAACGTCAGGAACGCCTTGTACGTGAAACTATGCATATGGTAACCAACATAGTTGATAGTTTCCGTTAAGTTTGAGTGTATGAATCGGAGGAAGATTCCTCTTATTCAGGCTCTCCTATCCCGAGTCTCCACCCTTCCACCGCACCCTCTCTTATAACCGTCCTATCCACGTCAATCGATTTTCTCTGGTGTTTTTCATCTGTCCTTATTCCTGTATCCTCCCATCACATAGAGGGTGTTCATAATCTGTTAATTTCGTTTTTGCGTCCTTCTAATCTCCTTTGCCAACGGCATGTTTTAAAAATAAATTTTAAGTTTCAAACCAATTTCACTTTGCCCCTCCAACACTTGGACCAATCACCTAAATGGACCGTCGTCAGGCTCCCTCTATGACTCCTGAAGAGCGCACACGAATTATGGAGGAGCAAATGCACCAAAAGCTTGCGCAAATACAGCAGATTCGGGAGCGTGAAGCTAGAGGACAGCAAGAGCAACTTGCTCCTGAACCCGGACCCAACAACGCCTCAATGAACCACCGTCCGGCTACCTCTGTTACTCCCGAAGAGCGTGCACGTATCATGGAGGAGCAAATGCATCAGAAGCTAGCGCAACGACAGCAGATTCTGGATCGTCAGCGCCGAGAACGTGAGATTCGTGCACGTGAGGATCAAGAACGTCAGGAACGTCTTGCTCGTGAAGCTCATGAAGCTAATCAATGAAAAAGTAGACTCTACTGGAGCCGGAAGATGAATACATGAATCATAAACTTGTTAAAACAATTCTTTTATATCCGATTTTGATTCTAAAACTGATATTAAAGAATTACAGTAACCATAAACCATTTTGTTTTTGTTTCATCCCATTAAAGCTCCATATTACCAAACCAGCAGTGTTGCTCAAATTCTATCGAGTTTATGTATGCTTTTCGTGCTTGTATGAGTTGGAGGAAGATTCCTTCTGATTATCCCTCTTCCTCAGGCACAGTGGAGTCTCCACCCCTCCACCGCACCCTCCCCTATAACCGTCCTATCCACGTCAATCGATTTCCTCTGCTGTTTGTGATCAGTCATGATGAATCCCATCCCGTAACGTTCGAGAGAGTGTCGTAATCCGTTCCTAATCTGTTTTTCGTTTCTCCTTTCAAGTGCCAACATCTAGTAAAAAAAAACATGTTTCAGTTTCCGATCAATTCCCCTCCGAACCCGAAACCAGTAACCCTCAATGGACCGTCTTCCTCTCGAAGAAGAACTTGAACGTAGAAGACGATTGTTGGAGGCAGCTCGGCGTTGGCGCCAAGAACGTGAGATTCGGGAGCGTGAAGCTAAAGAGCTTCAAGAACGCTTTCGCCAAGTTGAGATTGATAAAGGAACAGGTTCTACTAGAGAGAAGAAGACCTGAAGAAGAAACTTTCTTAACCAATACTTTTATATCCAACTTTGATTTTTTTATAATGTTAAAGTTAGTCTTAAAGGATTACTGTAACCATAAATTGTTTTTTTTTTTTCATTCTATCAAGACTAATATTTTGAAAGGTCTGTTGGTATCCATCAATTTAACGCATTAGATGGTAGACGTAACAAAATGATTATAGACTAATTATAGTACGGGGATTGGGACTTCCAGGGTGTGCAATAATTGAAGTGGTAGACAGTACAACTTTGTTAAGTTCTTCTAGTTGTCCAATTTGGTTACGAAGAACCCGAAAAAAGCAATCTTGACATCAGTCATTCCCACATGTACTGAATTTTATAATGCACTTGGTTTGCTATTTCTTATCAGACACTTGAATTATTTGATTCCATTTGGGAAGTCATTATATGTGAGTTGTGAGATCGAAACATCAAATGAAACTATTGGCAAATTAGATAATTTTCTATTCAGCCTAGTTGGTATTATTTTGGATCTCATCTAACGAAAAGCAGCATCTATAGACAAGAAACAATTCAAACTCATTTATTAATCAAACTCAATTGGATTACTGAATCTTTGTGGCCCTAAAGAGGGCCGTTGGGTTCGGTTGAAAGTTGTTGTATGAATCAGAGATAATAAAATTATCCTCCGAATCCGTACAGGGTTCTTCCTTGACGCTTCAAAGCATAGACGACGTCCATGGCGGTGACGGTCTTTCTCTTGGCGTGCTCGCAGTAGGTGACGGCATCACGGATGACGTTCTCGAGGAACACCTTGAGCACTCCACGAGTCTCCTCGTAGATGAGTCCAGAGATACGCTTGACTCCTCCTCTTCTGGCGAGACGGCGAATGGCTGGCTTCGTGATTCCTTGGATGTTGTCACGGAGAACTTTGCGATGGCGCTTGGCTCCTCCCTTTCCGAGGCCTTTTCCTCCCTTTCCACGTCCGGACATGTTGAATGCGATTGATGAAGACTCACAAGTGAGATGCTGCTGACTGTTTCCTGGCGTCTTATATACGAAACTGTGAATGTGTGCGGTGAGAGGGAGGAGTCGCATCTGCGGGGACACATTACACTCATTCCGTCTGATTCTCCCCCTTCCTCCTCCTATTCCGAGTCTCCACCCCTCCACCGCATCCTCCGTTATAACCTTCCCCCATTCCTCCGTTTTCTTCACAGTCCCAATCGGATTCCAATTGAAATGGCTCGTACCAAGCAAACCGCCCGCAAATCGACCGGAGGAAAGGCTCCAAGAAAGCAGTTGGCCACCAAGGCTGCTCGCAAGTCTGCTCCAGCTCAAGGAGGAGTCAAGAAGCCACATCGTTACCGTCCAGGAACCGTCGCTCTTCGTGAGATCAGACGTTACCAGAAGTCGACTGAGCTCCTCATCCGCAAGTTGCCATTCCAGCGACTTGTCCGTGAGATCGCTCAAGATTTCAAGACTGACCTTCGCTTCCAATCTTCCGCTGTCATGGCTCTTCAAGAGTCCGCTGAGGCTTACCTCGTCGGACTTTTCGAGGACACCAACTTGTGCGCCATCCACGCCAAGCGAGTCACCATCATGCCAAAGGACATCCAATTGGCCAGACGTATCCGAGGAGAACGTGCTTAAATTTCCAGTTTTGGATTTTGAGACCGTTTCGATTCACTGAACCAACTCAACCGAACCCAACGGCCCTCTTTAGGGCCACAAATATCCAACAATCCTTTTTAACATGTTGCTTTTAATAAATAAATAAATTTTCCTGTTTTTGGCCTATTTCTTTATTTTACTGTTTATCATCAAAACTAGATATGGGTCTCTGAATAATCCACTGAAAGTTTCTATTCAAATTGTCTGGAAATCTCATGCAGTGTGTCTCATCCCTGAAACATTTCAAATGTTATCTGAACAATGTTCAATGTCCTCTCAACATCTATCGATCAGATCTTTCAAATCGAATCGACCTTCGCAGGATTAGATTGATGGTGCGATGGAAATTGGGACATTTCGTTGGGCGCCAATTTTTGAATTCAAATAGTTGTACAAATGAGAATCTGCAGTGCTTCATGATGGGTGGTTCTTATCAGGAATTTATGTTATCAGTTGGCTTTGTTTGCTGATCAATATCAATTTTAGCGGAAAAATTTAAAATTGGGTTGAATAAAAATTTTAAAATTCGATTTGAAATTCTGAAAGGTGGCGGAAATGAAAGTTCTTAGTGAAAATTGTAAAATGTTCCTTTCATGTCTGAAATTAAAATCTTCAAAGTTCCGTGTTGATCTCTTCATGTTACTTTAATAATGTGAATCTGCAAAAAAATTAAACAATTACAACCTTTATTAAAACGGGAATCGAATGGATTTTTTGAATATTTGTGGCCCTAAAGAGGGCCGTTGGGTTCGGTAGATGGGGATCAAGAAGTCAGTTCTTATTCCTTGTCTCCTCCAGTCTTCTTTGGGAGAAGAACAGCTTGGATGTTTGGAAGAACTCCTCCTTGGGCGATGGTGACTCCAGCCAACAGCTTGTTCAATTCCTCGTCATTACGGACGGCGAGTTGAAGATGTCTTGGGGCAATTCTGGTCTTCTTGTTGTCACGGGCAGCGTTTCCAGCCAACTCGAGAACCTCAGCGGCGAGGTATTCGAGAACGGCGGCCAGGTAAACTGGGGCTCCGGCTCCAACGCGTTGAGCGTAGTTTCCTTTACGGAGAATACGATGAAGACGTCCGACTGGGAATTGGAGTCCGGCTCTCGATGAGCGGGACTTGGCCTTTCCTCCGGTCTTGGCTTTGCCTCCCTTTCCGCGTCCAGACATGGTTGATGAGTTGGTAGATGTAGAAACGATCTGAGGAGGACAGGGTGGACATTCGCTTTTATATGATTCTATGGTGGGGAGGCGGGGAGAGGGGCAAGAAGAGGGAGACTGCCTATTCGGTTCTTCTGGCAACATCAAGGGTGTGTCCCCGCAGAGGCTCCGCCCCTCCACCGCAGAAACACTCAAATAGAAAATCGAACAACCCTAGACTCACACTTGTCAACTGACCAGTCCCAATCTCTCACCATGCCACCAAAGCCATCCGCCAAGGGAGCCAAGAAGGCCGCCAAGACCGTCACGAAGCCAAAGGACGGAAAGAAGAGAAGAGCCCACCGCAAGGAGTCCTACTCTGTGTACATCTACCGTGTGCTCAAGCAGGTCCATCCAGACACTGGAGTCTCTTCCAAGGCCATGTCGATCATGAACTCGTTCGTCAACGACGTCTTCGAGCGCATCGCAGCCGAGGCATCTCGTCTTGCTCACTACAACAAGAGATCGACCATCTCATCCCGCGAAATTCAAACGGCCGTCCGTTTGATCCTTCCAGGAGAGCTCGCCAAGCACGCCGTGTCTGAGGGAACCAAGGCTGTTACCAAGTACACCTCCAGCAAGTAAGCTATCCAGCTGAAAGCCATACCGAACCCAACGGCCCTCTTTAGGGCCACAAATATACACAAATCCAGAATGTCTTTTTTTTAATAAATCAATTTCTTATGAATTGTTTAACATGTTTTAGTGTCTACCTAGATCACGGCCCAATGATTCACTCCAATGATACAAACTGGACGATTCTTCGAATTCAAACTGCTTCGCACCAAAACAAATGAGATTTTTCCTTCACACATTTGACAATGACCCACATATGTCTACGGAGTGTGAGGCAACAAATGTGACCATGACAAGATGAATGCGTTTCAAAGAACAGTGGGGGGGGGGGGGAATTCGAAATTTAAGAAACTAATGTTATCTGGGGACGACGGAACTGGACTAGATGGAAATCTGAGCATTGAAAATTCACAAATTCATTTCCGTACAAATTTTTTTATTTTTCCGGAAGTGCGTGTTTATTTGTTTCCCTGTTTGTCAACAACCTAGACGATAACAACCTAGACGAAGTTATGATAGTACGAAAGAGAAAACCTAGACCGGAAACCCAACTTTCCTATTTCCAAATAACAATATTTTTCTTGGTTTTGAAATATTACGGGGTTATAAACCCTACTGCTTAGACTGGAACTATTTTGTTCCCTCATTTTCAGAGCAGTTTTATTTTTCAGTTTTTTCAGCCATTAAAATTGTAGAACTATAAAACTTCTGTGATATTCGTAAAGTCGAATAATTTCAGAACTACCTCGCTTTTTCATGATCTCGAAATGTCTGCGATAGCTTGGGAAAAGTTAGTTTTTCAGTACTCATCTTCCCTAAATACCGTAAAACCTGTAATAGAAGTGCCCCCTGACTTTCAACTTTGAGCTCGTTTATCTCGGTTCCTGATAAAGATATCAAAAGTAAATCAACTGATAAATTGTTAATCATAAAATGTTAAACAATTGGTCAGTTGACACATTTTTGATATCTCTTATAGTAGCCAAGATAATTGAGCTCAAACTTGACAGTCTGGGGGCACTTCTATTACAGGTTTTACGGTACATGAGAATTTTTCAGATTCAAGCTTCATTTATCCCCATACCTCTTTGTGATCTACACCCTTGTCTGGACTTTGGTTTGCTTTTTGGTGGAATTCAGCCCAACGTTTCGATCTGGTGCCTACTGGTACTCCTACAGTATCTTCGGATGCTACAATTTATTAATCTCAATCCTGTTTTTCGCTCTAGTTGGGTTGACAACATGGGAAAAGTGGACGGTAGGTTACTGTAGCTTTTATCTCGGCTCCTGTGAAAGATATCAAAAAGTGATTAACGGATAAATTGTTTATCATAATATCAGCAACATTTTATTAGTTGATCCTTTTTTGATATCTAGCAGAGGAACCGAGAAAAATGAGCTCAAACTTGAAATTTCAGTTTCTGAGAGTGAATGATTCGAGAATAATTGGAATTGGTGCTACAGTATTTTTCCTTCGGTTAGGTGCCGTTTGTAAGTTGCCTAATTTTTGAAAATCAAACTAAAATTTTTCATTTTGAGTATTCTCATTTGCGGCGATTGTTCTCTGGGGTGTCGAATTCTTCTTGGCATTCGCAGATGATGTTCGACCAACGATCTGCATCTTCCGAACCTGTCTGTACATCATTTTCCATGGAGCTCAACTGGTTTTCATTTGGAAAAGTCAGAAAATCGTTTTCCACTGCGACCGACTCATAGTCTACTTTGGCTTGGCTCACACCATCGCTGTGAATCTATGGGTGTGGGTGTCACTGTGTATTGCGAAATCAGGGATAGGCAAGGATTCTAATGAAACGTACCATATAGATTATGACAGGGCATCTACATGGGCGTTACATGCAACAGAAAAACCCCCAGTGGTGGATCTTATTTTTGATGTGAGTCTAGTACTGTAGTACAGTAACTGTACTACCATCTTACAATAGATTTTTCCCAGAAGGATGAGTCCACATTGCGAGTCGTCAAGCTTTTGGGTAGTGCTGCAATCACCCTTCTCACTGGAAACGTGGAATTTTGTCTAATTGCCGTCGGAGTCTGTCTCAGTCTTCTCTATACCGTAGCCTTCAGCGACAACACCCATCAGCATAGGAAGGCTCACTACATTGGATTCAATTACAAGAACACGCAAATCAGCTTGGCTGCTGGATACGTTCTGGTGGTTGTTCTTGCGCTTTGCAACATTTTCGGCAACATCCTTCGAGAAAGTCACTACTTGAAAGCAGCTGGAATGATAATGGGGATCTTCGGCTTATCATATTATTCGATTTCGATAATTGTCTGTCTTGTTGTCTTCCATTGCCTGTTCGCCCATATCATTCGAAACCAGGAGTTCATGCTATCAGAAAGTCGAGATGCAATGCCTCACGAGAAAACCATCAATGTGATTTTCCTACTAGTCGGAGCCAGTGGAGAAGTACTGTACTGCTCCATGGGATTGCTTGGTGTCATTCGTGGAGATGATTTGTCCGACGACAAAGGACTTGTCCTCGCTACCTTCGTTATCCGAGCCATCGAAGTTTTGGTTCAATCCCTTCTTTTATTCTATCTCTTGAAAAGAGGAAGTCGGATAGAACCATGTGGAACAATTGGAAAGCAGTCGATTACATTTTTGATTGTTTTGAACCTCATTTTGTTTGGGTTCCATACTATGGAAGGTACGGAAAAACCTCTAATAGAAGGGCCCCTAAACTTGAGCTAGTTTATTCCGGTTTCCGCAGAATATTTCAAAAATGTGTCAACTGATCAATTGTTCATCATAATATCACCAACATTTTATCAGTTGACCGTTTTTTAATATCTCTTTTAGGAACCAAAATAAATGAGCTCAAAGCATATGTACACTTCGAGCTCAATTTTCTCGGCTCCTATAATGAGATATCAAAAACATGTCACCTAATAAAATGATTGTGAGTTTATGATTAACAATTTATCAGTTGACAACTTTTTGATATCTTCCACAGGAACCGAAATAAATGGGCTGAAAGTTGAAAGTTGGGTGGGCTCAAAGTTCAGCAGTTTGCGGCCGCGGCGGCCCAAATTTCTGGAGTTTCTTAGGCCGTTTTGTTGTCCACTTAAACTCCGCGGCTAGCGAAAAATTCCATGAGTCGTTGTGGCGATTTACGAGCTCAAATTTAAAGGCGCATGGAGTTTCATACACGGGATCCGGTTGGCTGGCCGTGGAGTGCACGTGGACAAGCGAATGACCTAGAAAACTCTGGAATTTTTGGCTGCCGCGGAAGCAGGATACAGTCGCATTCATTAGAAACTTAATTTTCCAATTCCAGGCTCAATCCGTTCATTCGGATTCCCGGACAAACTCGACAGCACCAGCAAAATATTCTTCAAGATCAGCCTTCCCCTCGTAGTATTCTTCCGCTTTCATGCGTCAGTCTGTTTTGCCGAAATATGGAAAATGTACTTCCACCTGGACCCCAGGACCTGTAATTCTTCTGAGAGATCCCCGAGCTCGCTATCAGTGGTTACACAGAATCTCAGCGCGGAGACTACCCAACTATCGGCAGAAACTCTCATGGAGTCTCCTATCCTGGACGAATACCAGCCAATGGATCGTATACTAAATGTGAACACTGAATGAGAATATTTATTATTAAATTTAAAATAAAAAAAAAACTAAAATAAAAACACATGATGAAAGGGGACTTTGAGCCGGTGGACCCGCAAAAAGACACACAAGGGATTTCAGACAAGTCGGGATAATAGAAGAAGCGGCTGAGATCAGACAAGTTTAATAAACCTGCAACGCGTGTTTGAGAGAGAATGAA
This sequence comes from Caenorhabditis nigoni, assembly GCA_027920645.1. NCBI lineage: Eukaryota > Metazoa > Nematoda > Chromadorea > Rhabditida > Rhabditidae > Caenorhabditis > Caenorhabditis nigoni. Next base: position 1,583,033 of record CP115868.1, read on the forward strand.
TGGACAAAGTAGGGATAAGGCAAGATGACAAAAATAAGTGGACTAGGGATATCTTAGGCCATATCGATGCTATCAATGCTTGGTGTTGATGGCGCTTTCGATGATTTTGACATCTTTTTGTTATTTGGGTCTTGTTGCATTGATGCTTTGCTTTTGGCCCACCATTGAACCTGAAAGAAAATTGAGAAATTAAGAATCACTTTTGGATTTGTTTTGCTTACCTCTGTAGATCCCCACACATTGAAAATGACAATTGGGAAGATGGCAATAACGGTTGAAATATAGAAAACCAAGTTCCATTCGGCGGCGGTGCGATCCTTGACAATCATCTTGGTGATGATTGGATGAATGATTCCGGAAACGGCAACAAAGAAGAAGGTGAATCCAGTGACAGCTCCGGAATAAGCAGGAGCCACGGAAACGAGAGCAAGCTGACATCCAGGGGTGTGGAGTCCAGCGGAAGCCATGGAAAGGCAGAGGAACAGAACAGCCATCCAAGCATGCGACTTATCGAGGAAGGTAGCAGCCAGCAGGAAGACTCCCAATCCGATGGATCCAATAGAGTTGAGAACTTTGCAGATGGTGTCTTTCTTCCAGGTGGTGTTCTTTTGAAGCCACGTGTTCAAGTAGGAAGATCCGATTTTAGCGAACCAAAGGGACACCGTTGGGAGAGCAGAAAGGATACCGTTTTCTGTGGAATGATAGTGATGAACATCATGGAGGTAGGATGGCAAGAACATAATCAGGGTCATCAATGGGAACTCGTGACAGACCAGAGAGATAACAGAAGCCCAGACAGCTCCAGATGTCAGAATATTCTTCCATGGCACCTTTCTCTCGGTTCTCTTCTTTCCAACATCTTCGGATTGGTTGGAGATAGTGATAAATTTCAATTCGTTATCAGTAATGCATGTTTGTTTGGATGGCTTGTCGGCACCGAGGAAGATGTAGGAGAAGATGAAGATGATTCCAATGAATCCGGAGAGGTAGAAGATTGATGGCCATCCACCGAAGATTTCAGTTTGAGAGCAAAGGGCTCCTGCTGCTGGGATGATAATCAGGGTACCTGGAATAAAATTTTGATTGAATTAAGAAACGAATATGGTTGGAATCTGGTATAGATGTAAGGGTACATCAAGTTCTTGGGGTACATTGATTCCAATGGTTCCTGGGATCTTGTGGTGTACCGTAAGAACTCAATCTACCTATATATCCCGTACCCTGGAATTTAAAAAATAAGCTCACCAATTTGCCTTCCACCAGTAGCCAATCCTAAGGCATAACTTCTCTCGGACGTTGGGAACCATCTGGTAATCAAAGAATTCATAGCTGGTTGCAGAAGAGCATCAGCGAATCCAACCAAAAATCGACTGAAAATTGCCCAGTAAACGCTGATTGGTGCCATAAATGGAAGAGTCAAATTGGCAAGGGATGCAATGGCAACACTGACAAGGATCATGTATTTGGCATTGAACTTATCAGCCATGCCACCAGTGAATAGCATTACAAGAAGCCCTGCGTTGAAGGCAGAGAAGATGTATCCCTGCTCATCAGAAGACCAATCTAGAAGAGGTGCCGCGTTTTCGGGATACGTCTCGTTGTCATAGGTGACCGAGGAGTTGACCATGCAGACGATGGCCATTCCCATGTTGCTGTTCATCAAATGGACGCTGAAATTTAGGAATTTAAATTTAAAATTTCAAAAATAAAGTTTCATACCATCCAAAACAGAAGCACAACATGATAGATGTCATGAATCTCCACGACGGAAACCACCGATAGGTAAGAGGCCGTTGCTGTGAAGGAATGCCATCGCTGATCGGATGTACTGATGACATTGATCGCAGTAACTGATCTGGAAAAACGGTTTTGTGTGAGAAGATATTAAAATTGAAAGGGATGTGAAAGTAGTAATGCTCTACGGTCGCTTATCATTTTATATGCCAGTTGTTTGCCCCGTGCCTCCTCCCCTCCGGTAGAGGTTGGGGAATGAAGATGGTAACCGGAAATTGGCATCAGGAAAGGGGCACAGAGAAGCAGAAGGATTACTCTCCATCTGCACCCCGGGAAGATGGGGTGGAAGAAAAAGTACACTTTCCGTCTGGACTCTCTCCGCGTGCTCATCAGTATTGTCGCGTGCGGTTGATATCTCTCCCCGCGGAACGATATTGCTCCGCGGAGCACAGAGAGAGAGGGGACGGAAAAAACAGTGGGGGGTTGTTAACCTCTCGGTGGGAAGGGCGCAGAGGTTAACAACTTTTTTCTGGGAGTCAATTTCATCAGAAACAAGTTATTTTACAAGATCGGGAGCTGTGTTTAGTCTGTGATCTTAAAGCGTGTGTCTGCAGAAATCGACTGTTTTAGATCTTTTGAGCGCGGCACAAACTACTGTATCAACTAGTAATGAGCGAGATCTGTGATTCCAATTTGTCACTTTCTAAATAAGCGAGTTCAAATCATCACTTTTCGAAAATGCAGTTTCCAGAGGCGGATGTTTTTTGTGGTGGCTGGTTTTTGGATGAAGTATATTTAAGAATCTTTTCCCCCACTTATTGTCTGAAGCCATATTAGCTATAATTCTTACAAAATCAGTATAGGTGAGTGTAACTTCTAAGCAAAACGTAATTAACTTGAAACCTTTAATAGAAGGGCATTTTAACTTTGATCCAATTTATCTCGATTCCTGTCCAAGATATCAAAAATGTGTCAACTGATAAAATGTTTGTGCTATTATGATAAACAATTTATCAGTTGACACAGTTTCGATATTTCGCATAAGAGCTGAGATAATTGAGCTCAAAGCGCCTGTCCTGCATCCTTACATTGGAGAGTTTACGGTAATTGAGAAATTCCAATCATTTTTCATGATTTTTTTGCTCATTGCATTGGATTAATTGAATTTTAGGGAGAGTTAAAGTTTTTTCGCAATATAATTCCGTAAAACCTCTAATTAAAGGGCCCCCATAGTGTCAAGTTCGAGCTCAGTTATCTCAATTTCTAGGCAAGATATTTAAAATTGGTAACTAACAAAATGTTTGTGATATTGTGATAAACAATTTGTTTGTGATATTGTGATAAACAGTTGACAGTTTCCTCATATCTGTTACAGAAATCGAGATAAACTGGTTTAAAGAACAGGTTTTATAGTAAAAGTGTTATCAGCTGTACTAAACTATAGAAACCACTAGGATCACTTTCTCACACATGCACTCAAAAATTTCAAGAAGCATTGGGGTAGTAGGAGAAGCGTTCGAAAGCGCAAAAGTATAAGATGTTTGTGTGTGTGTGTGAAAAGTCTCTTGGGCAGTGATCAGTAGCCGCCTAGAATCAGAGAGACAGGCGCCGCGCGGAATCCAACACGCGTCAAAAAGGTTTTTCGCGCATATTTTGCGGAAATGCCAATGCCCAATGCACACACACGGGAGATGGGGACAGTATTTTTTTTTTGACGGGCCGTCTTGAAAAGACCTGATATATATTTCAACTGTTTCGTTTAGTGTGGGAAAGAGAGAAGCGACAGTTCTGAAGCTGAATCGTAACAGCTAAGGGGTTACTGTAGATACCGTAATACTTGTAATAAAAGGGTCCCCTAACTGTCAGAGATATTAGAAAGTTGTCAACTGACAAGCCTGTTGGCCGAGCCTCCGGCGATTCAAACAGCTTGCTGGCGCGCCGAAGGCGCGAAACTAAGAAACGTCTCCAGAAGGCTTCAAAAGCGAAATTTCAAAAAACTAAAAGTTGGGGCATCATTTCGCTGCTATTTTGGATTATCTGTGAAAATTTGAGAAATTTTGGTCTACTGGTGCCATCGCTAGGGCCGGCGACACACGCCTGGGGGGGGGGGCCCTTCTACTACAGGTTTTGAGAGGACCTGGTGAGAATAGCCAGAATAAATTTTCGATTTCTAAAAAAACCAATGGAACAAGACTTGACGAAGGAAAAAACCACAAATCTTGATATAAATTTTTTTGGGCTTATCTCAGGTTTTAGGCTAAAACCTACAATCCCTAGCTTATCTTCTTGTCCCTCTCCACGCCTCCTAAAAATTTTCAGACGTACCTGGTGACTTGGCGACATCGTCGTAGCTGATTTTCACTGGCTTTTTAGTGAGCACCACCATTTTTTAGCAAAAGTTGCGGAATATCAGAAAACTGTAGGGTAACCTTCTCCACCATCATTTATATACCCATCTTATCCTTGTTTAGTTTTTGTTTATTCCGTGTCATTACCCCTCTAAGTCCAAACTAGGCGTGTAATTGAGCTCAAGAACCCCGTCGCGCACGTTTTACAACTCCTTGCTCCTGTTTGTATCTCTTGTCTCTACTCTCACAACATGTTTGTTCAGTTTCACTATCGGAAGAAGATGAAAGATAGGACCTCCGAATAAGAGAAAGTACAGCGATCATGTTGGTGCACACGTTCGAAATTTCGCAGTTGATCTTGAAAGAGTCTAAGTCGCCGCTTTTTTCATTTCCTTTCCTTTTGTAAATAGATAAAAAGAGTAACTGATAGTTTGGAAAACGGAGCAAAAAAAGTTTGAGGATTAGACTTTTGCACAAAACCGTTCTTTGTGCTTCTTTTGTACTGAAAAGAAAATCAGATGGTAGTCACGTAGATCCCAAAATTTTGGAACAGTTTTTGTTGATTTCTTACTATCAGAGACCAACATGAGTGCAGAAAGTGGCAATCATAGTGTAAATCTTAACAAGCACTCTCAGCTTTGACTCAATTTATCTCATCTCTTGTGAAAGCTACCAAAAATGTGTGAACTAACCAAATATTTTTGATGTTATGATAAACATTTTGTTAGTTAACAATTTTTTGGTATCTTTCACCGGAACCGAAATAAATTAGGTCAAAGTTAAAGGTTAGGGGGGCCTTCAGATTTTACGGTACTCGCACTTTGATCACATTTATCTTGGCCCCTATAAGAGATATCAAAAATTTGTAATTGAAAAAATGTTTGTGATATTATGATAAATAATTTATCAATTTACAACTTGTTCATATCTTTTACAGGAAACGAGATAAATTAGGTCAAAGGAGGGGGCTTCTATTTTACGGTACTTGCACTTTGAGCTTAATTATCTCGGCTCCTATAAGAGATATCAAAAATTTGTAAACTGATAAAATGTTTCTTATATTATGATAAACAATTTATCAGCAGACAACGTTTTTATATCTTTCACAAGAACCGAGATAAATTGGGGCAAAGTAGAAAGTTAGGGGATCTTTCCTTACAAGTCTTACGGTAGCCGTCTTACGGTAGTTCATCTTTCTACGATAGCAAAAGAGAGTCCAATACATTAACATAATACAAAATTATATTTTGGCTTCATGTGCAGAAGTTTTAAAAAATCTGGAAGACTTATTTTTGGAAGATTACATCCAGACTGAAATCCAGATTATACTACTTATAGCTACGGTTGGAATATTTCAGATTTAAAATCTTTATGGCCTCAGCATTTCCTCATACCCATCTAAAATATTCCCACGACTTTTAGAATATACTACGTATAGCTACGATCGGGATATTTCAGATTTCAAAATCCTTTCCTCATACCCATCTACATCATTTCGTAACCCTTTCTTAATCCACTCAACCAAAATAAACTAGCTCCCTCTATTTCTAAACCTGTCTGTTTGTCCATCTTCAAAGGTCACCCAGTTCCTTAGACTTGACTCATTTCGAATTTTTGAGGAATCTAAAGATTTCGAAATTCCTGAGGAATCCTATTCAATACCGTATGACGTACCACACTTTTTGCCTCATTCCTTGTAAGGAAGTGACGTCTCTAATACCAAAAAAAGTGTCCCTACGCATCACATGGAGCATCTCTCCCGCGCAGCTGCCGTATACGGAAATCGGGTTTCGGGAAGTGCAGCATCATCATCACCCATTATTCTGGTGTGTGCTCGGGGAGGAGGCTCCGCACCGTCTCGTATTGTTTTTTTTCTGTGTTATGTGTCTCGCGGATGGAGATGGAACAGAAGAGATAGATTACGAAACAAAACATGGGGTTCGCATATTTGGAATTTCTCCTAGAATCCAGGGTTCAAAATCTTATCTATATACTTCATCTTGCTTTCTGCTGGACCCCATTTTAAACTGAGACACTCTCTCTATCTCCAAGATATCTAAGTACCCAATTTCACCTGGATGATGTCTTCTATATAGCGTCGTTAAAAAGAAGAAGCAAAAGTGTACCTAGCTAGATGAGTCAATTGTTCGCGAATGGCTGATGAAAATTACAACATTCAGAAAACGATGAAAGATTCAGTGGGGAAGAATCTATTTGCTTGGCAAATAGTTACTGTTTTCTTATATTTTGCAAAAAAAAATATTGGACACAAAAACAAAAGGGTTGTGTTACTTGCGTGGGACCAAGGAAAAACAAGTACAAAAATTTAGGATTTTGACCTAGGAGACAAACGGAAAATGATCAAAAATGGGATGATATACGGTTTGCGGTCAAAATGGCCTGTAGGTGCGAAATGATGCGTTCAGAGTCAAGTGTGGGTCACCGATAAATAAATATTATCTGTTCTCAGATCTAGGACCCCCCATCCATATGTTCTCCTTCCTGGAACCCACACATCGGGTGCAACTGACTCCTGTGACTGTGCCTTTTAACTTGTCACCAAAGTTTGACTTTGGTCCGGTTTTCCGGAGCACTATCAACACGCGCGTGAGTCTTTCTCCCCTCCCGAAAGATGATCTCATTAAACATTCGGAGCCAAAAAGTCAAGTGCAAACAGACTAACCTGTATCTTTATGCATCATCGTCTGCGAAGCTGGAATTGAAGTGTGCGTAAGAGAGGCGAGTAGACTGTATGGTGATGATGGTCTAAAATGGAAATATAGGTAACTGAGACTGACACCGGGAGGAGCCCGAATGTCTCGGACACACGCAAGAGTACGCAAGCTGGTATATGACGGGAGGGCGCTGCTGGCAACAACACCTCCCCTTTTTGACGAGAGATGGGCGAGGTAAAAGGAAGATGATTCTTCTCTTTTTGCTCTTTCAAAGCAAGAAAACAGGCGGCGTCTCCGAAGTTCCGACGCTCTCTCCCCAACATTCCCCATTCCATCGGTTGCTGCGAGAATCATTCGCTCTCGCATCTTTTCCGCCTCCGATTCGCACACGAGAGAAGCTTCCGTAAGAGGTCGGAGGGCGGAGCCCCGGGCGCCCGAGAACCCACGGCGTGTGCTCCTACCTGCCATCATCACCCGTGCAAGAGAGAGCAAGATCACACGAGAGGGTGGGAGAGAGAGGCAATCTGACTGGGGTGGAGTCTGATTGGGATCCTGCGCAACCGAGGCGACGGCGGCGCAGGGCGCTGTGCTCCTGTTCCATGACCTCTCGCAAATCAATCGGGTCATTATCCCATCTCGCACCAGAGAAGGTGCTCTCTAGTCGTCTGCGTCGCCCCGGCACCAGATCAGATTCTACGGTTATCATCACCCAACTAGTCCGCCCGAGGGGTGAGCAGGAGCAGCCCCCACCTAGTAGTGTGAGACACAGACTCCACCTTTCCGCGCGCACTCTTATAAGCCTATCTGGCTCCGCACCGCCGACCGTCAGTGCACTTCATTTCATCAAGAAGCTCATTCATTTCAAATCTATCTCTTCCGTATGCCCTTCCTCTCCCACCACGTGTAACTCTTCTCTTCCTTACTGTTACTCTTTCAGAATCGTCGGATCTTCCGAAACAAACCTCTCAAATTTCCTTTTCATTTTCACTTCTCATCCCTCCATCCTACTGTAATGTGCGGCATTTGGGCCATAATTGGCGAACAAGTCACCCCACAACAGCAGGATGCGTTCATGAAGATCGTGGGCCGTGGTCCAGATTTTACTGTACTGGATGAGGTCCAACCAAATGTTCATTTGGGATTCCATCGCTTAGCAATTGTCATGGTAAGGAATTTCGTTTTTTTAAATCTAACATACTTGTTTGAAGCCCGGAGATACTCCAAGCGCTCAACCAATTGTCGGCGGCGGTTTGTCTGTCGTGTGCAATGGAGAGATCTACAACCATCAGTCGCTGAAGGTAATCAACTTTTGATCTGATTTCTGATTGGACTTTTCGAAAGTTTTTTGCAGATTGATTGTCCTTACACTTTGAAAAATGGTGGGAGCGATTGTGCAGCAATCATTACGTCATTCATCAAGCACAGTGAGTTTTTGGTCTGGTTTTTTTTGTTGTTGAGATGGTGGCTGTTTGACCTCCCCCACTCTTCAAAAAACACCTAAAACAAAAACAATACAATTGATCTTTTTATAGATGAAGACCTCAAGGAGACCTGCGCTTCGTTGGATGGCGTCTTCGCTTTCATCATGGCAGACTCAAAGAACGTCTACATCGGACGAGACCCCATCGGAGTCAGACCACTTTTCTATGGATACAATTCGAACGGTAAAGAGCCAGCCAACCAGTCTACTTATGCCAAAAAATCAAACAAAAGCAGAGACACATTAGATTTCCAGTCAACAATAGACACTCTCGAAATTCTCAAACAAAATACGTCATTTTCAGGTTCCCTTCTCATTGGGTCCGAAGTCAAATGCATTGAGGAGCTGTGCGAGAGAGTGGAATACTTCCCACCGGGATGCTGTGCGACGATCAGCTTGGCAGCTCCAAGCAGACCTATCCATCCACAACAGTACTATTCGGTGCCAAGCATTGCTGATAGATTTTTGAGTATTGAATGCACACAAACCTTGGTCAGAGACATTCTCGTGAAGTCTGTTGAGAAACGACTTATGGGAAATCGCAACTTTGGATTTATGCTGTCAGGAGGACTTGATTCCTCTTTGATCGCTTCCATTGCCACCAGATTCTTGAAGCAGAAACCAGTCGCTTTCTCGGTGGGATTTGAAGACTCTCCGGATCTCGAGGCCGCTAGGAAAGTGGCTGACTACCTGAAAATCCCACATGAAGTTCTCGTGATCACGCCACAGCAATGTATTGATATTATTCCAGGTAACCCCCCACATATTGACACAACCCCTAATATTTACCCCGTCTGTTTCAGAGGTGGTGTTCGCTCTGGAAACATTTGACCCACTGATCATCCGATGTGGAATCGCCCACTATCTCCTTTGTCAACACATCTCAAAGAGCTCAGATGTGAAGGTGCTGTTATCAGGAGAGGGAGCAGATGAGCTCTTCGGAAGTTATGCTTACATGCAAAGAGCACCAAATGCTCTGCACCTCCACAAGGAAATCCTCCGCAGAATGCAACATCTCCACCAGTACGATGTCCTCCGTTGCGATCGTTCCACCTCTTGCCATGGCCTTGAAATCCGTGTTCCATTCCTCGACAAACGATTCATTGACCTAGTTAGTCGTCTTCCACCAACTTACAAATTAATGCCAATGAAATTGGAGAAGCACCTGTTGAGAAGTGCCTTTGAAGGATGGTTGCCAGATGAGGTTCTATGGAGAAGCAAGGAAGGATTCGCTGAGGCTTTGGGAAAAACTGATTTGGGTGATATTTTGGCGAGTCATTGTGATAAGCTGATTTCAAAGGAATTGTACGAACAACGGGCGGAGCGCTTCCCAGACAGGACGCCAGAAACGACAGAGGAATATTGGTATCGTCAGATTTTCGAGGAGACTTTTGTGTATGATAAGATGGGACACTTGGTGCATACCAAGGTTTATAGGTGAGTCTGATTTGATTTGAACTGATGAGAAGTTTTTTAAAATTCTAAAAATCTAAGATGTTTTTGGCTGATCAGTCATAATTGGATGACCATTCTAATATTCATAAGGTCCCCTATCTTTTAGTCTATATATCTCGGTTCCTATAAAAGATATCAAAAATCTGTCAACTGATAAAATGTTTTTGATATTATGATAAACAATTTATCAGTTGACACTATTCTCATATCTTAAACAGGAACCGAGAAAAATCGATTCAAAGTAAACAGTCAGGGTCCGTCTACGGTAATCGGAATAACTTGTCTTTTCTTGTGCCAATTTTGCTGAATAATATTTTTTTTTCAGAACCGCTGCTTGGCACCGACCCGACGAGAAGGAGAACATCATCAATTCTCCTGAAACCGAAAACACCCTGGACGTGAAATCCGACGACCTCCTCCGACTACGCCGACGATCGACTGGATCCCTGGGTGTTGCGTAATCCCCCATTTTATGATTTATTCCCATTCTAGAATATTCGCTTCTTTCATGTGTCTTATATCCCCCGTTTACCCAGTTTTGCGCCTTTCATCATCCCCTTTAGACCCTTCCATTCCCCTTGATCACGTCCCCCCATGTCGAATGTATTGGTGTTGCCTTTTGTCCCCGGTTAGACTCTTTTTGTAGTTGCTCGATTAGGATATTCTCTTTTCTTTATTTAATAATTATTTCTCTTAATTGTGACCTAATTTTGACTAATTTTGACCCCACTATCTATATCCGATTGTTGTACATATACTTCAATGTATTTTTTGTCTTATTTTTGCGTTGTGATAAGAAAAAAAAATGGAAAATGAAGCACTTATCTTTTTTTTTTGGTCTAAACCCGGATCCTTGCCTTCTTTTTCCGTACCCGTTTTCTTTCCGGTTCCTCTCAGAGCCCCTGCTGATCCTCCTATGCGAAACGAGAGTCGGTATCGGCAAACAAAGCACCTCCTCCCTCCTTCCTGCCTCCCTCTTTTTTTCCGAAATTTCGTTGATATCGAGAACTGATATAGTAGAGGAAGCATCATCTCATTGTGTCTGGGGTCTCTCTACTATTGCTCATTCGGTTGATTTTGACGTATCAAAATCATTTTCGTCTGTTCTTTCCTTTCTCTCAGCAATGGAATGCTCTATAATTAACACAAACTGTTAGAAAGAGAAATCGAGACGACACAAAAATACACACAAAAATAAACGGTTTGGTTTTTAGAAGTCTCTGTGACGAGGAGACAAAGTGGCGCAGTTTTTTTTGTTGCTCACACAAAAAGCAAGTAATGATGAGTAACTGGATTCCGGGGATGGGTGGAGGAGGAGATAAGTGGTTGCAATGAATGGAGTGGGCGATAAGATGCATATTGGAACTTTGAAGTTGACATTGGACCACCTGGAGAATTGTAAACTTTTGAAAAACTTTTGGGAGGTCAGGGAGTTCCAAAATTCAGAAACAGGACTTATGGAGAATCCCTAACAAGTTTTAGGTACAAAAACGATCTAAAAGAGGGTGTTCTTGGGAAATCGACAATTATCGTAAAACCTGTAATAGAAGGGTCCTCACGCTGCCCAGTTTGAGCTCAATCATCTCAGCTCCTATAAGTGATATCAAAAATGTGTAAACTGATAAAATGTATAGGATATTATGATAAACAATTCATCAGTTCACACATTTTTTATATCTTTCATAGGAGCTGAGATAGCTAAGCTCAAACTGGACAGTGTGGGGGCCCTACTATTACAGGTTTTACGGTATTTAGAATTCTGGGAATTCTCAAAAAATTCTATAAAAGCAAAACTTTCAATCTAGGTTTGTTTTACACATTCCCAAATTTTCAAACTGATCGAAACCCTGACAGCCGAGTTCCAGACTCCTGAAAATAAACTGAAATTCTACTGAAAAATATTTTTTTGTATATCTTATTGACCGGTACTGTAGCTCAGCTCCTGTAAAAGATATCAAAAAACAGTCAATTAACAAAATATTTCTCCTAATAACAGTATAGTTTTATCAGTTTACAACTTTTCGATATCTTTCACAGGAATCGAGATAAATCGGATCAAAGTTAAAAGCTGAAAACGGAGGGATCATTCTTTCAAATTGTTTACGGTATCTGTACTATCCCGATGCTCTCAATCACTTTTAGAATCATTTTTTTACAATGTGGACTCTCTGAACTTTTGATACTGATCCTACTAGTTTTAGTACTTTTCCAACATGTGTTGGGTGCTATAAAAGTGATTTTTATGGCTCCATTACTCGACAGCCGGTGTGAACGAAAGTGATTTTTTTCAGATACAAAGATAGGACAAGATTAGGACAAGAATAGGACAAAATGAAGACAACATATTTCAAATTGTTTCTTTTTTATTGGAATCGTCTGTTTCTCTGGGAATGTACTGTCAACATTTTAGAAATGCCGACAGATTTGAGAACCATTGGCTACCGTAAAACCTGTAATAGAAGGGCCGAACTTTGAACCAGTTTATCCCGGTTCCTGTGAAAGATATGAACATTTTGTCAACTGATAAAATGTTAATGATATTATGATAAACATTTTATTCGTTGACCACATTCTTATATCTTTCCTGGGAAATGAGATATATGGACTCGAAGCTGACGGTTTGGGATGGGCTTGTACCAGTTTGGGATTATATCCTGTATCAGAGCACTAACGGTATTTTGAATTTATTAAATACTATTTATTTTAACGATCAAGATAAAAAGTACACAAACAACATCGAATTCTACGATTTCAATAGAAAAAGTTATATTTTTGAGGTCCTGAAAGTATAAAAATTCAACAACCTTTGTGGAATTTTGTCTTTCATTTTTCAACTTATAATCTTATTGAGCTAAATTTTTGAAAATTTAAATCAATTTTTCTCATTTTGACCACCTAGCTCCTTTTCCTTGTCCCTTATCCATCATCATCATCATCTCCCTTTTCACAATCAAAAACGACTCTATACACCTGTTTGTTTTCTCTCTCTCTCTCTCTCTCTCTCTCTCTCTCTCTCTCTCTCTCTCTCTCTCTCTCTCTCTCTCTCTCTCTCTCTCTCTCTCTCTCTCTCTTTTCCAAAAAGTCCCCAGAGTGAAATGATTACGAACCCATTAGCAGCACAAAAAAGAAGTAGCGTCAGTACAACCAAAAAGTACTTAAAATCCAAGGCGAAGACAAGCGAGTCCTATTGCTCATTTTCGGCATGGGATCCCCTTGAGATTTACAAATCGGTGTCTTCTTCCCGCTACCCTACAAACGAGGATAGAAAAAAGTTTGTTTTGTCTTCTGGTCCCCTAACTGGTTTCTGTCTCTTGGAATACCCACTTTTTCGTTTCCAATTCATAGGCCAATTTATATAGTGAAGACCAAAAGCCGCTAAAAGAGATGGCACCGAGGTTTCACACATTTAAGAAACGAAATGGAGCCCCATTTTGGATTTTATGAGCCAAGACGACGCGGAGGGTGGTTGAAGAAGAATAGAATAGAATTCACTGGTGATGACACACAGAAGACGTAATTTGATCAGGTTTTTGGGAGTGGAAGAAGAAAAGGATTTTGAAACGAATGCTTTTTTTTGGAACCTTTCAGAAGAGACAAGGTTTCTAAAGTAAACTTCTCTCCCATCGCAACAGTTGTCCCTCTTCTTTCTTGCTCTATCCCATCCGTTTCATTTCGTTCGTTTCACTTTTCTCTCTACGTCTCTCTTCTCCCTCCCTCTCTCTATCCCTCCATGAATTCCAGAAATCCCATGTTGGCTCCGTGATGCTTCTGACTCCACATCACCTCATTTTATTGCTAATTACCCTCTTCCAACTAATCACCGAATCAAATGGGTCCGCCGCTGAAGTTCGACTTATCAATGATCTCATGTCGGGATATGTTCGGGAGGAGAGACCGATTCTGGATAGCTCGAAACCGGTGAAAGTGATGTTAGGGGTCTCGTTGCAGCAGATTATTAATTTGGTGAGTTTAATAAGAATTTGGCTATGTGAGAGTCTAGGGAAAAGTACAAGAAACAACCGTAATAGAAGGGCCTACTAACTTATAATTTTGAGCTCATATATCTCTGTTCCTGTAAAAGATATCGAAAAGTTATCAACTGATAAATTGTTTATCATTATATAGTTAACATTTTATTATATTACAAATGTTTGGTGGCTCTTATTGGAACCGAAATAATTGCGCTCAAACTAGACAGCGTGGGAAACATGCAATATAAGATCCTACTAACTTCGAGCCCGTATAACTCAGTTCCTGTGACAGCTATCAAAAAGTTATCAACCGATGAATTGTTTATCATTATATCATAAACATTGTATCAGTTGACAAATTTTTAATATCTTTCATTGGAGCCGAGATAATCGAACTCAAGCTAGACAGAGTTGAAGACTTATAGAAGGACCCCTGCTTTTAACTTTGAGCCAATTTATCTCAGTTCCTATCAAAGATACGAAAAAGTTATAAACTAAAGAATTATTTATCACAATATCATAATCATTTATCAGTTTTTATATTTTTGATATCTCTTACAGAAACCAAGATAATTGAGCTCAAACTTAACAGCGCCTAACTCGTAATTCAACTTCGACGACTTTTGAGATTCTTTATCACTTTATCCTTTATGATAATTTAAGTCTGAAAAAGAGGAGCAACTAGAAGTGAACGCATGGCTCAAGTTCTCCTGGCGAGATGAGAATTTACGATGGGAGCCGGCGGCATATGAAAACGTGACAGATCTCCGACACCCGCCGGATGCTCTATGGACTCCAGATATTCTTCTTTATAATAGGTGACTTCCGAAGTTCTTTGAATCTATGAAAAACATTTTTCTTTCAGCGTCGACGCGGAGTTTGATTCTTCATACAAAGTGAACCTAGTCAATTACCACACTGGATATATCAACTGGATGCCTCCGGGCATTTTCAAAGTTTCCTGTAAACTTGATATTTATTGGTTTCCGTTCGATGAGCAGATTTGTTATTTTAAGGTAACCTGCATTCTAAACACCTTTAATAAGAAAAGTTTTAGTTTGGGTCTTGGACCTATACTCGTGATAAGATAGAGCTGGAAAAGGGTGATTTCGATTTCTCGGAATTCATTCCGAATGGAGAATGGATTATCATTAGCAATCGGACGAATATCACAGTAAAGCAGTACGAATGTTGTCCTGAGCAATACGAAGATATTACTTTTACACTTCATTTGAGGAGGAGGACATTGTGAGTGTGAATTATACCGAAAACCTGTAATAGAAGGGCATCCATATTGCCAAGTTTGAGCTCAATTATCTCGGTTCCTGTGAAAAATATCAAAAAGTTGTCAACAAAAAAAATATTTTTGAAATTATGATAAACATTATGTCGGTTGATCACTTTTGGATATCTGTTACAGGAACCGGGATATATAAGTTTTAAAAATTTATAAGGTGGTCTTTTATTAGTGTTCACGTGACCTAATTTTTTTTTCTAGGTCATGACCCAATTTTTCTAGGTCATGACCTAATTTTATCTGAGTCATGACCCAATTTTTTTCTAGGTCATGACCTAATTTTTTCTGGGTCATGACCTATTTTTTTTCTAGCTCATGACCTAATTTTTCTAGGTTAAGACCTAATTTTTTTCTAGGTCATGACCTAATTTTTTCTAGTTCATGACCTATTTTTTCTAGGTCATAACCTAATTTTTTCTGGGTCATTACCTATTTTTTTTCTAGGTCATGACGTAATTTTTTCTGGGTCATTACCTATTTTTTTCTAGGTCATGACCTAATTTTAGACAATTTTTCTTGAAATACAGTGAGCTCGACATTTCACAAAATCCCCAATTATAACGTATTTGCTTTATTAGAAGCCGGGCACTTTGAGCTCAATTATCTCAGTTCCTATCAAAGATATCAAAAATTTGTCTACTGATAAATTGTTTATCATAATATCACCAACATTTTATCAATTGGCCAATTTTTGATATCTTTCAAAAAAAACGAGATAATTGAGCTTGAAGTTGACGGTTGGGCGGACTTCTTTCGATAATTCCTTATTCTAGCAAAGTTGATATAACGGGCCTAATGGAATTCAGATTGTCCAAATCTTAATGTTTCCAGATACTACTCCTTCAACCTAATTGCCCCTGTCCTTCTCACAATGGTTCTGGTTATCCTTGGATTCACTGTTAGCCCAGAGACCTGCGAAAAAGTTGGACTACAGGTATTACCGTTCTGTTATAGATTCCAACTCCCCCCCCTACTTCCAGATCTCCGTCTCGCTTGCCATCTGTATCTTCCTCACAATCATGAGCGAACTAACTCCACAAACTTCTGAAGCCGTGCCGCTCCTCGGAGTCTTCTTCCACACCTGTAACGCCATTTCAGTGCTAGCCACTTCCTTTACAGTCTACGTACAAAGTTTTCATTTCCGGAATCAACATGTTCATGAGAGAATGGGATTTTGGGTAAGTCCCTATTTTTCAATAGGATCTTGTGATCCCAATATGGTTGGTAAACTTCCAGATGCGATTTATCCTCCTGGAATGGTCCCCGTGGTTGTTGAGAATCAAAATGCCAGACCGAGATAATAACATGGCGACTCTGAAAGATAGTTGGAAAATGAGGAATCGAAGGGAATCAATGGCTCGAACTGCATTTGAGTATGCAGATGGACCCGTTACCCAGATACATACAATGGGAATTATGTTAAAGGAGAACTTTGAGGAACTACTTTACCAGGTCAAACAGGAAAAATCGACAGATGAGAAGAGTGTCGAGAGGTTACGGGTGTTGCAGAAAATCTATGATCATGTTAAGGTTCGTTTTTGGTCCCTAATTTTTATCTTGATCTAGTTCTTTGGAGATCTACAGTATCGGTCAGATTTTTGGCCATTTTGACCATTTTCAAGAGTCTGGTCGGTTTTATATTATCCCATATTCTCCGTGATCGGAAGCTTGGCAGCCAAGCTCCAGAGTCCTGAAAATCGACAAATTAAGCAACTGAAAGCCGGTACTGTAGCCGCGGGGTAGGTTTCCGTGGACCAATCAAAACCCACTAGAACCGCTAGGTCCTTACACTTAAACATCCCAGAAGTACCCTATTCACCACCTTGCTTTTTCCCCGTCCCTTGGAATTGAAATTTGTCTATATGATCCTTTGCAAACCCCTAAATCCCATATCCCACTATTTTCCAGATGATCCGTGAACACGACGACGACAATGACGAAGACAGCCGCGTCGCCCTTGAATGGCGATTCGCCGCCATCGTCGTCGACCGCCTTTGCCTTCTGGTCTTCTCGATTCTCATCATTATCGTCTCCATCATCATCGCTTGGCGTGCACCGTATCTCTTTGCCTAGAGTCTAGGTCCTAGACCGTGACCGGTCTCTGCTTACTATCATTCTTCCAATAAAACCATTCCATTTTTCTTTTCCCTTTTTTTCCGACCACAAATGGGTCGTGTGGTGGGAGACATGAGTAATCCAAATGCTCCCACACATAAGCTCAAATAGGGCAGCAGCACCCAATTAATGTGCCCTTTTTGTCTTTGAGGAGCTAAAGGCGAAGAATCGTTTTTGGAAATGGGTGCGAATTGGGTGAAATAAGATGAATGGGTCCCGATTCAAAGGGTAGTTGTGGGTCATAAGGTGACAAATGCTCTAGTACAGCTATAAAGGATTTTTATGAGGTTCAAAACGCCAAAAAGGATTTCAGGCTCTGGCGAAAGTCATATAGTCGGAATGGGGCAAAAGAGGTACGGTACCTAATGGCCTTCTTGGCACATTTGCCAGAGCTAAAAAGCCGGGAAAAAAGGATGTTTGCAGGAAATTAGGTTTACGGTAGTTTTGAGGATATTACCCTTTTAGACCCAATAGGATGGAGCTGATGCAGCGGTTTATGGAATTTTTATAACATCCACGATATGGAATGCTGAAGAAGGTAGAGCTTGGTTTTGAGATTGAGGGTCATATGAAATGGTTGTTCCAAGGTACCCTACCCACGGCCTGAATTACGACGGCCGACCGCGGCCGGGATTCGCACAGCCCGACCTAGAAATCTCTGGGGTTCCGTTCACCTTGTTTATTGTGCAGTTTCACATTTCCCGCAATTTTTTTGGATTGTTATGTATGTTTCAAACTATTCTGGAAGTTCGTTTTTTTTCAGAAACAATCAGTTTCAAATGACCCACAATTATGTATTCTATGTATTCTGAACCAGTTTGCTCCCCTCCTGAAATTCTTAGATTTCTGAGACACCGTACAAAAACCTGCAACAGAAGGGCACCCCTAACTTCCAATTTTGAACCAATTTATCTTGGTTCCTGTCAAAGATATCAAAAAATTGTTAACTGATAATTTGTTTATCATAATATCACAGACATTTTATTAGTTGACACATTTTTGATAATTGTTACAGTAACCAAGATAAATTAGCTCAATGTGAGGGCCCCTCTTTTATAGGTCTTATGGTATTCCAACATTCATAACATCCGAAAATACCCAATATGTACTATTTTCGATGTTTGATGATCCTGGCTATTCTCATCTTTCCTTTTATCAGATCAAATTCCAAAAAAAAGAAAGTCCATTGCTCAACTCAACTCATCCCCCTATATATCCTCTTCATTCGTTTCCCCGCCCTTTTTTACCCCCGTTTCGTCAAAATCAAATTCAGTCCCTTCCTCATCCTCCTCCTCATCCTTCTTTTCTTTTTTTCCTCATTTTCCACTGACCCCTCCTTCTCTTTTTTTTTCTTCTCCTATTTTAAACTCTATCTACCTTTCAAATCTTGGCTTGATTAGTTGTCCTAAACCACCCGGACCAGAAAAAAAGTGGATTGGTTTGTATGATGGATCGGTTTGGAACTAGTGGAGAGCTCGAGAAAGAGAGTCCTAATTGAAAAAGGATGTCGTCAATCTGCACGGTGCTGCTTCTTGCTCACCAGGAGAAAATTCGCATTCTTCCCCTTCACAACATCATCCGGTTTGAAGCGAATATAAGAAGTCGAATGGATTTTATGGTCAACTTTATGAGCGTGGAGTTCGGCATAAAAACTATTGGGACGAGAAGACAATGAGAGAAAAGTGGGGGAAGACGGGGAGGGGGCGGAGCTTGTGGATGATGATGATGATGATGATGATGACCGCATAGTGTCTCCAGAAGTTTTTAGACTTTTGTTTTGCACCGCTATTAGTGAGGGTGTACACTTCTGAAGCGAGCAGAGATCGCATTTCATAGAGATCTGGTTAGTTAGAAGTGGGCTCCTATAGATCGGTTGATTGGCGGTCGATCGGCGGTCGGCCGGCTGGCGTTAGTCTAAATTTCCCTACCGAATGTAAACCTTACGAAAGATGATTATGGTGATAGTAAGGGATAGTTAGGAATGAGTATATTTGGCCCCAACTAGAGTAAGGTTACTGTAGCTCTTCATAAAAACAGATGATTTAGAATTCTGAAGCTTCTAGATCCACGTGCCTATGTGCGTCAGACCTAGCAATAAAAATGTAGTAGATGAACTTTTGATTAATAATTCCGCGATATCCTACATACTTTTTTTGTAGTCGTAGTAGTAGGTCACAAAGATCTTCGGTATGTGTCAAGTTGACTGTCTGGCTTATAAGCTTTCAACTTTCAGCCAATTTATCTCGGTTCCTGTGCAAGATATCAAAAACTGATCAACTGATAAAATGTTAATCATAATATTACAAGGCTTTTATTAGTTGGCAAGTTTTTGAAACCTCTTACCGGAAATGAGCTAGATGTGCTCAAAGAGGACGCTATGGGTACGATTTGGTCAGTTTTCACGGTACCTATCGGGAAAAGTAAGAGCAATGGAATTCCTGTTAACTTTTTGGATTTATGAAGTCTGGGAATAAATAAAATCATAAAAATTAACATGTATAAATATTGATAACGCTTTTATCTTAAACCAAACATATTTTTAACCCATAAAACCTGTAATAGAAGGCAACCCAACCTCGTCAGTTTTAAGCTCGTATTTCTCATTCCCTGCTTGAGATATTAAAAAGTTGTCAGCTAATAAAATTTTTATCATAATATCAGTAACATTTTATCAGTTGACAACTTTTTGATATCTTCCACAGTAATCGCGATAAGTAACCTCAAAGTTGGGGCGGGCTTCTAAAAGAGAAAATATAGTATGCCATTTTGATGGTTGTAATCTTCTTTGGTATCCTAGCACTCTTGAATCCCAGACTAGCTTATCCATGACACCTACCGGTTTCCATTAATCCGAACATCGGAAGATTTATGAACCCTTGGATCCTCCCCTCCACATCCCATTTCGCAGAACCCATTCCCTCCCATCCCCCTTCTTGTACCAAGACCACCCACCTATCATCTCCCTCTCCCTCTATTCCATTTTCATTCCATTCCATTCAGTTTTTTTTGTGTTTTCTCCAACAACCAATTCCAAATTTCGAACTAACCCACTCCTTTCTTCTTTCCTCACTTATTCTCACTCCCAAATTCTTCCTCCCTTCCTCCCTTTCTTTTTTTTTCCATCTTCTGTCTTTGAGCTCATCCAATCCGTTTTCCGTGCTTGTTTTTCCCACCGTCAATGTTTCTGGAGCCCTTCCTTGGGCGCTTCCCTTCAAAGCGAGAGGAGGAGTTGGAAAATGAGCTCACTAGTTTCCAAGTGCTTCTTCCCGACGTCTTCTGGTTCTAGTTCTGACACACTTTTTTGTCTTGTTTGTCTCTTATGAAGGACCTCCAGGAGTCGTGAGATTTCCAGGAGTCCAGTTTCAATAGGTAATCTTGGGTCTTGAGATTTTGAGTTCATTTTGGTCAGGTAGGGAAGAATAAGGATTACTGTAAAACCTGAATTTCAAAGAAGTTTCTGTTTCTTCGTTGACCAATACTGATTTCATTATCGTTGAGTTTGCCGGATTTCCTTTAATAGAAGGGCCCCTAACTTTGAGCCAATTCATCTTGGTTCCTGTCAAAGATTGTTGAAAGTTGTCAACTGATAAATTATTTATCATAATCTCAAAAACATTTTATCAGTACACAAAATTTTGATATCTTGCTTAGAAATTGAGATAGTTGAGCTCAAACAGTGTGGGGGTACTACAGATCTTACGGTATCTATAAATTAATTTTCTGCTATTTATTTGTTTTCCAATTCGTTATCACCCGTCTTTAATAATGATATCATCCTTTAGATTAGAAAAATCTCTCCACTCATCGATCTTGAACAAACAATAACCCATATTTCTTAACCGGTCAGTAGTCAAGCCATGTTCGCTGGCGCGCGATTTCTGAACATGCTTTTTGGAACCCTATGAGTTTTCAATTGATCTATTTGATCTCCTCTTCACCACTGAAACATCCCAATCAAACATCTAGAACCAAAAGATGGTTTCCTTCCTCCCACCCCGCTTGTTTCTAGTTCCGATACCTCTGACCGCTTTGTCTCAAATTACCAATGACTCAATGACTTGGCAATAGTCTATCTTTTTTCAAAAAGCAAAGAGTCTGTGTCAAAACAAAACGTCCGATTGTTGTCACCCTTTTGTCACTCAGTGACCTCCTGCCCGCAAAAAAGTTGAGCTGATCAAAGATAAAGTGGGAAAAATTCCGCTCTTAGGATGATATATCGGGTTTTCCGGTTTTTCGAGAAATGATAGATTTTTGGTTTCCCAGGAAGTTCATTGGGTCTGGAGTCACTTTTTTACTTTGACATAGAGAGAGTTCAATTTCTGTGAATCCTGTGATTTCTGTAATCTGTTTCGGTATCTCAAATTCAAAGGTTCTGGAAGCTTTACCTTCCAAGTCTCTTCTCTTTTTTGTTTTGATTTCTTCAGTGCCTTAATTTCAGTAATTTTTTTTCAAAAATTTTTTGCACTTCCGAAAGTCCATGTTTCGTTTCTTGCAACTTATAATTTTCGAATCTTTCAAACTTTTGGAACCAACTAGTCAAAAATCGTGATACTTTGCTCAAGGTTTTTAACGATTCCTAAAATTTCTAAAACTATTTCAAATCTTTGTACTTTATCACCATCCAATTCTTCTAGAATCATTAGATTACCGTAAACACTCTAATAGAATATTCTCCAAGCCGTCAAGTTTGAGCTCATATATCTCATTTGCTGTAAAAGATATCAAAAATGTGTCAACTGATAAAATGTTACTGATATTATGATAAAAAATTTATCAGCTGACAAAATTTTGATGTCTCTCATAGAGAAAGAGATAATTGAGCCCGAAGTGCACGTATAGCGTCTATTAGAGAAAATACAGTATCGGATTCTTCTGGCATTATCAGATAACTTTTTCAAAGAGTTTTGGGTAGTTGTAACATTTCAGTAGACAAACTAATCGAATAAATCTTTAAATTATTTTTCAAATGCATTTTCAGAGCTTTTATTTTCTTGAAAATCTGATAGATTTGAGCCTAATTATCTCGATATGGATCAAATTTGAGCTAATTTTTCCAATTTTCAAAGAAAAAAATGTTGTAAAGTACTACACAAGCAACATATTCGAAGTAACATTGAAAATTTTAGATACCCACTTCGAAACCTGTAATAGAAGGTCAACCCTATACTTGCATTTGAGCCCAATTATCTCGATTCCTATGAAAGATATCAACAATTTGTCAACTGATAAATTATTTATCTTAACATTTCCAATACTTTATCAGTTGACAATATTTTGATATCTCCTATATGAACCGAGATAATTGAGCTCAAAGTTGAGGGGGGGGGGGGCGGGGTCATCTACTACAGTATCGGTTATTTTGAATGTCACTTTAGTTAGCACATGCCAGCGAAAAATACGAAATTTTGAGTCCTCAGTAATTTTTTTCCGTTTTTTTTTCAAACCCAACATCATCCTCATTTTACACTTTCCAGACTCTCATTCTTCCATTATTTTTTCTCTCTCGAATACTTTATGACAAGAAGAAAAGTGAAAACAAAGTTTTTATGACTAGATGAGTCGCAAAAAAGGTATCCCCAAGATGAAGAGAACGACTAGAGAAGTAAAGAATCATGATGGGGTGGTGAAAAAAATGAAAATAAATGAATGGCGGTGGGACTCTCCGGTGTGTTACACTGTGTCAAAAAGAGAGGGAGTCGTGATAAATCTTCCTCTCTCCGGAGGCCCCTTTCGTCTCTTATCCTCCCAGCCATCCTCCGACCTGGGGACCCCGAAAGAGTGATAAGACCAAACGATTTTTTAGTTTTATTATATCACCACAAAATATTTTTTTTTGTCCTGTTCTGATCTGAAAATGATTCGTTCTACATTCTGAGAATTTGGATCTTGTTTTAAGCTTGTAGTCCATCCTCCCGACCGCACCTGTCACTTATCATGTCATCTCTTATCAATGAAGAACATGAAGAAATGGATAAGAAGAAAGATAGGGAGAAGTCATTGAGTTGGGGGGGAAAGAGTGCACAATTTATGTGCATTCTTTGGGATCCACCGCCATTCCAACAAGTGGGTACTGGCTCTTAGTTCCAAACGTTTTTAGTCTAGGAAGAAAAAGTACAATTTTGTTAATTGAGCTCTTTTAGGAATTAGCTTAATAGAATTCGATGTGTTTTCATTTGAAGTTGGATTCCTCCAATTCTTTTAAGAAGAAATCCCGTTGAAAAAATGAGACGTTCACACCATTCCGGCTAGTCATAGGGATATCGAATTTCCAGACGGAAAAAAGATTACAACTATTTTTAACGCTCTTGAAAACTCTTGCAGGCTAGATTTGTGTTTATAACGATTTCTGATTATGAAACTTTTAATTTCTAAATTTTAGAAATTCTGCATTCCGGTGTTCCAGACTTTCAAAATTTCCGAAATTCCGATTTTTCACATTCTACTATTTTGAATTTCTGAAGTCTAGAATTTCGGAATTTTATAATTTCGGAATTGTGAAATTTTAGGATTACATAATTTTGGCAATTTGGAATTTTATGTTTTTTTGGATTTCGGAATTATTGATTTCAGAATGTCTGAAATTTTGGAATTCGGAATTTTGAACTTCGAAACTTTAGATTTTCAGAACTTTCGAATTTTGAAATTTTAAAAATTCAGAGTTTCAGCATTTTCGAATTTTGAAGTTTTAAAATTTTTAAATTTCAGAATTTTAAATTTTCAGAATTTAGAATTTCGAAATTTCGAAACTTTGGAATTTTGAAACTTCATGATTTTTGAATTTCAGAATTTTCGAATTTTGAAGTTTTAAAATTTTTGAATTTCAGAATTTCGGAATTTTGAAATTCGGAATTTCAAAAATATCGGAATTTCAGACCCTTGCAGTTTTGAAATTTCAGAATTTTATAATTTCGGAATTTTAGAATTACAGTATTTTTTAATTTCGGGGTTTTAAAATTTTAGAAGGTAAGAATGCTAGAATTTCGGGATTTCAGAACTTCGGAACGTTAGAGTTTCAGAATTTTGAAATTTTGAACTGTAAAATTTTAGAGTTTCAGAATTTTAGAATTTCAGAATTTCAGAATTTCAGAACTTCGGAATTTTTAAATTCCAGGATTTTCGAATTTCGGAAATTTGGAAATTTGGAATTTCAGAATTTCAGAATTCCAGAACTTCGGAATTTTAAAATTCCAGAATGTTCGAATTTCCAAAATTTGGAATTTTATGAATTTAGAGTTTCAGAAATTCGGAATTTTTTAATTCCAGAATTTTCGGATTTCAGAAATTTGGAATTTTGGAAGAATTTTGGAATTTCAGAATTTCAGAATTCCAGAGTTTCGGAATTTTCAAATTCTAGAATTTTAGAATTTCAGAATTTAAGAATTTTAGAATTTTAGAATTTTAGAATTTTAGCATTTTAGAATTTCAGAATTTTAGAATTTTAGAATTTTCGAATTTCAGAAATTTGGAATTTTGGATTTTTAGAAGTTTCGAATTTTCCCTTTTTGACCTAGTAAACCTATTGCTTCCCTCAAAAAACGATTTGTCAAAATATAAATTCTTTTCTAGAACCCTAACATGACATTCAATCAAAAATCTTGCGTCATCTCATCTGACACCATCTGATTCATCAGTCACCTCCAACTAAATTCACTACCCTCTCCTATTTTTGTGTTCTTCTCCAAATATGAATTGGTCAGTGTCACCGAGTCAAGTCTCCCGGGACCCAACATCCCAACACATTTATTTTGTGTTCCTTGTTCAGTTTGAAAAAGATTTTGCAACTTTTTGTTTTGCTCTTTTTTTTCCCCGGTTTCTTGACCAATATTCCTGATTTCATTATCCTTGTACTCCTCTGATAGAAGAAGATGCCCAAATAGTCATATTTGAGCTCAATTATCTCGGCTCCCATTAGAAATATCAGTAATCTGTCAACTGATAAAATGTTGGTGATATTATGGTAAATATTTTATCAGTTGACAGATTTTTGATATCTCTTACAGGAAAGGAGAAACATGGGCTCAAAGTGGACGGCATTTTTTCGCTATTCCATCCCAATCTATAATTTCAGATCCACCTACCAATTCCCACAAACCAAACCAAATGCTCCCGAACTTTCCGTGAATTCATCTTCCGATCCTTCTCTCATGTCCGTATGTCTTCTGTCTGCGCCCTCCTCGTCTCGTGCGCTCTCTTCTCGGTGGCTCATGGATCACTACAGGAGCGGCGGCTCTATGAGGATCTCATGCGAAATTATAACAATTTGGAACGTCCAGTTGCGAACCATTCAGAACCGGTTACTGTACATTTGAAGGTTACTGTAGCAAGAGTACTGTAGCAAAACTTTAAACATAGTTTTTTGAAGGTGGCGCTGCAACAAATCATCGATGTTGACGAGAAGAATCAAGTGGTCTATGTCAACGCTTGGCTGGATTATGTAAGAGTTCTAGTGCCAATTATCTCGGTTCTTTCAAAAGATATCAAAAAAGTTTCAACTGATAATTTAATTACCATGAAATAAGCTATATTTCATCAGTTGACAAATTTTCAAAATCTCTTTTAGGAACCGAGATAATTGAGCTCAAAACTCCATATTTTCAGACATGGAAAGACTACAATCTAGTCTGGGACCAGGCGGAATACGGTAACATCACAGATGTTCGTTTCCCAGCTGGAAAGATCTGGAAGCCAGATGTCTTACTGTACAATAGTGTGGATACCAACTTTGACTCGACGTATCAAACCAATATGATTGTTTACTCATCTGGATTGGTCCACTGGGTGCCTCCAGGCATTTTTAAGATTTCTTGTAAAATTGATATTCAATGGTTTCCGTTTGATGAGCAAAAATGCTTTTTCAAGGTAGGAATTTCTTTTGGGGCGAAAAATCGAAAGGTTCCACTAATTTTTTTTTCGGAGAATTCGATAACTTTGAAGTTTCCCGTCGGTACGCGACGCACGACCGCGACGCACCCGAAAGAGCTTGATTCGAAGCTCAAAACACAATGAATCTAGATTCAGAACGTTCAGAGCTTCAAAATGAGCCTAAACACGATTAGTCTCCGACCACTTTGAGTTTTTGGGTGCGTCGCGGTCGTGCGTCGCGTGCCCGACAGGAAACTTCAAAGTTATCCGTTTCTCGTCGTGTTTAGACTCATTTTGAAGCGTGAAAAACAATGAATTTGATTTTAACAGATAAAACCTTCAAAAGGAGCCTAAACATAAATAGTCTGTTACAACTACCGTAACCTAAAAATATGTTTATTTTTCGGATTGTTTATTTTTCGATTTTCTGGCTTTTTTCAAAGGTTTTTGGAGAAAAAATGGCAAAAAAACTCGAGGAAAATCAATGAAAAACAAGAAAATAAAAATTTACCTCGGTTACTGTAGTTTTCGCTTGCAGTTCGGTTCCTGGACCTATGACGGCTACAAACTTGATCTTCAACCAGCGACGGGTGGCTTCGACATCAGCGAGTATCTTCCGAATGGAGAATGGGCGTTGCCATGTAAATAGACAAATAAATTCAAAATTATTTTTTAAAATTACAGTAACCACCGTAGAACGCAACGAGAAATTCTACGATTGCTGTCCGGAGCCCTACCCGGATGTTCACTTTTATCTTCACATGAGACGACGAACTTTATATTACGGTAGGGATCCTTTTTTAATTTGGAAACTATTCTCATCTATTTTTCCAGGTTTCAATTTGATAATGCCGTGTATTTTGACCACACTTATGACACTTCTAGGATTCACACTTCCACCGGACGCCGGTGAAAAAATTACACTTCGTAAGGGCTCTCAAAGGTGTCCCATAAAAATTGGTCATTCAGAAATCACCGTCCTCCTTTCCATTTGCTTCTTCTTAAGTATCGTTTCGGAGATGTCACCGCCAACTTCAGAAGCCGTTCCACTACTAGGTAAGCTCATGGCGGCCTAGAAAACCCAACTTGCAAAAGTTAGGCCATGATCCTTTAATAATCTAGAAAACACACCAAGATCATGTTAGATAATTTTTACATTATGGTCTAGAAACCCAACTTGCGAAAATTTAGGCCACCACTTTAAAATAACCTAGAAAACATATCAGGGTCATGTTAATCCATTTCTAAGAGAAAAAAGATGGTGGCCTAGAAAACCAAAATTGCGAAAATTAGGCCACCACGTTAAAATGACCTAGAACACATTCAACATGAATATCAGACCATTTCTAGGCCTTTTCTACATGGTGGCCTAGATACCCAACTTGCAAAAGTTAGGCCACCACGTTAAAATGACCTAGGACACATTCAAGATCAATATAAGACCATTTCTAGATGGTGGCCTAGAAAAACCAAAATTGCAAAAGTTAGGCCACCGTGGTAGAATGACCTAGAACCCCCACTAGATGAGTCAGGTCAATTCTACATGGTGGCCTAGAAAACTCAAATTGCAAAGCTAACGAACATTTTGCAGGTATCTTTTTCACGTGTTGTATGATTGTGGTAACGGCGTCTACGGTATTCACAGTCTACGTGTTGAACCTGCACTACCGTACCCCAGAGACACATGACATGGGACCATGGACCCGCAATCTTCTTCTCTACTGGATCCCATGGATTCTACGAATGAAACGACCCGGCCACAACCTCACCTACGCTTCTCTTCCCTCTTTATTCGCTTCAAAACCCAATCGTCATTCTGAATCCCTAATCAGGAACATCAAAGATAACGAACACTCGCTGTCTCGTGCCAACTCATTCGACGCGGATTGTCGGCTGAATCAGTACATAATGACGCAATCAGTGAGCAATGGATTGACAAGTATGGGAAGTATTCCGAGTACAATGATATCTAGTACGAATGGAGCACTGACAGATGTGTCCCAGCAGGCGACACTATTGATTTTGCATCGCATTTATCATGAATTGAAGATTGTTACAAAGAGAAAGATTGAAGGAGATAAAGAGGAGCAAGCGTCGAATAACTGGAAGTTTGCAGCCATGGTAAGCCTTAGTTTTTTTAAGGTCCCACAACTACCGTAACCCAAAAGTTGTTATATTTTCAGATTTTATTTTCTCGATTTTCACTGCTTTCCGTAGAGTTTTCTGTCGTTTTTTCCCTCAAGAAGTCCGAAAAAATTGACTATCACAAACAAAATCGGGAAAATTAAATCCGGAAAATAAACATATTTTTAGGTTACGGTAGTTGTCGTGTTTAGGCTCATTTTAAAGGTTTTCAGCTGCCGTTGTAATAGCCTGCTCGTGTTTAGGCTCATTTTGAAGGGCCAAATTCAAATTTATCGTTTTTCACGCTTCAAAATGACTCCAAACACGACGAGAAACTAATAACCATGAAGGATTCTTGTCGGTAGGCGACGCATCCGAAAATTCAAAGTGGGCGGAGCCTAGTCGTGTTTAGGCTCATTTTGAAGCTCAAAACACAATGGATCTGAATTCAAGACGTTCCGGGCTTCAAAGTGAGCCTAAACACGACTAGCCTCCGATCACTTTGAATTTTCGGATGCGTCGCGGTCGTGCGTCGCGTACCGACAGAAAAGCTTCAAAGTTATCAATTTATCACCGTGTTTGGGCTCATTTTAAAGCACAAAAAACGATAAATTTGAATTGGACAGTTAACAAGCTTGAAAATGAACTTAAACACGAGCAGGCTGACAAATACCGTAACCTGAAAATATGTTTATTTTCCGGAATTAATTTTTCTCGATTTTCGTGTGTTTTCAGTCAACTTTTTCCGACTTTTTAAGGGAAAATTGATAGGAAAAAAACTTACGTCACGAAAAGCAGTGAACATTATGGAAAATTTAAAAAAAAATCCGGCTACTGTAGTTTTCGTTGTGGGACCTTTTTTTCCAAATTCTCTTTTTTCTAGGTCGTGGACCGTCTGTGCCTTTACGTCTTCACAATCTTCATTATCGCCTCTACCATCGGAATCTTCTGGTCAGCACCCTATTTGGTTGCCTGAGAATCTAAATTACTGTAATTATTGCCAATTAACTTTTAATTAAATTAAATTAACTCTTGCTCCAAATTTTCCTTGTTTTCCCTTTCCCTGTATCGCTTCCGAGCTTTCCTTTCCCCTGTTTCTAGTCATTTCGTTCCATCTCCTCTCACTCTCCCAGAACTTTGTGATTTCATAAATTTGCCACGAGACACATCCTCTTCTTCTTCTTAGTCCTTTTGTATCGCTTTTTCGCCCTGTCTCTCTATATCATCGCTGTGATTTCGTTAAAATAATAAACTATTTCTTTTGAAACTTTCAGAATGACTGGAATTTTTTCAGATGCGAGGCAAAAATACAGAAGAATAGAATCACAAGTCAATAAATAAATTATATGAGGGGGCGATAGATTTTCAGGGAAATCGGAAAAAAAATATAAGCTAATCAGAATTATGAATCCTATGCTTTCGCGGCTCCCGTCGTCTTCTTCTTCTCATCGTCCGTCTTTTTCCGCTTCTCCAAATTGACCATTTGAGCGATGATGATGGCGGAATATTGTGTGTGGAACTTGTTCACTTCTTTAGCTTTCACCTGGAAAATTTTCAGAGCTTTATACGGTAATGACTAAAGCATGTGTCGTGAATGCTGCGTACGCAAACACTCTGACGCGCAAATGCACAGATTCCGGATTAAAGCCTCAAATGAAATGGTCCGAACCTCTGTGGCAATCTTCTTGTTTCCCCATTTCGCTCGGAAGATACACGACACCTCGTCGCCGTCCTTGAAAGTGCTTCCTTTCGGCACTGCTTTTGTACGCCCGTCATCTGAAAAATACGGATTTTATAGAATTCGCCCTTCTAGAATTCTGATGACTTACATGGCTTCATTGTGACATAGACGCTGCGTGGCCCACGGATCTTCGAGTCCCGGTAGAACGTCGTCAGCTTCTGAAGGAATTGGTCGTTGGCAATGTGTTGCTCGACAGACATCTAAATATTAAAATTCGATAACTTCAAACATAGAAAGATCGTAAAGAGATAATCAAGGTTGAGAACCGATTACAAGACAAAAAATCTAAAAGAAAATAAAATTAACAAATCGAAATAATTTATACGACTACTGCATGATGGGATTCAAAATAAATATATCAATATCAAACATTGGGTGACATGGTAATTAATAAAGCAATCACATGGAAATTGATAACTGAGAGGAGATCATGACTTGGCTATTCAACGGGAAGTATCGTCTGCCAGAAGAAGTCGTCTTCGTGGAGGAGATTCAAGAGTGCGCCGTAACCGAAATGCGCGATGACGTCACGGAGCATATCTGGAAACAGATTAATATTGATTCGGAGATGAGTGACCTGCTTACCAGTAGCTGCGGTTTTCTGCCACAACTCGTAGATATCAGTCTCTTCTCCATCGACGTATGGTCTGAGGAATGATCCGATCTGGAATAGCTATGGTTTTTAGAATCCTTCAAATCAGAAAACTTACATGTTCGATATGCTTTTTCATCTCTGCACATTTCAATAAGGATCTGAAGAACGGTCGTTTCGCTGCACACATCATTTCGATAGTTTGACTTTCCGTTCCAAAGAAGCAAATTGAAATCGGCACGCTTGGATCCAAGGATACAATGATTGCCAAAACGATTGGGAAGAATTTGCTCATATCTCCATTGGCACTTCTTTGAATTCGACTAGCAGTGATGACGTCGAGAATCTTGTCGATTTTCTTCCTATGAGACAGCCTCCTTGCTTCCAGCGATAGCAATACGTACATTTTTGCCTCTGTCAAAGTGTTGGTCTCTTCTAGAATATATTCACAAATTCTCTTCATATTCATCTTATCTCCATTATGTGCTTCTGCCCAAACATCGAAAGATCTTGAGATTGATCCGATGAACGCTATTGGGTCCTTTAGAGCACGAAGAATCGGGTCGGTGACTTGAACAGGCTCGTCGAGTTTTGGAAGATCTCCAACAAGGAACTCATGAACAATCGGATCCTTCTCTAGTTCAGCGATAGCGTTGGATAGCTTCAGAACGTTCTCCTTGTCCTCATCCACGATTCTTGCTTGCTTAGTGATTCGTCGGAGAATTATCATAAACTCCTTTCTTGGCAACAACTTCATCACAGTTCGCAAGTTCTCAGCAATCACGTACACTTGTTGTGCCGTCAAATCACCTCCTGCGTAATGGAACAAGACATCCGGAATGTTCTGCTCACATGATAACTTGATAAGGGATAAGCGAGTCTCCGGATCCACCGTCTTCCATTCTGCTCTCTCCAGTACTTTCATCCAGTCAATAGGTGGAAGGAATCGGCCATCTGGTCGTCTATGATCAGCGAAAACTCGAAGAAGCAGTTGAAGAGCATCAGTTGGTACGTTCAGCTTTTCATCGAAAAGTTGAAGGACTCCTTTGAGAATACTACTTTCGGAAAGCTTCTCAACTGGAACAACGGCTCTCTTGCGTCCTGATCCACTAACCAATGCCAGGTAACCCAGTCCTTTGTAGATCTTCATCTTGACATCTTCACCTCCACTATTCCACATCTTCTCGAGAACCTTTCGATTCTTCTGTTGGGATTCGACTATTTGACACCGTGGAGATTTGAAAAGTTGAGTGAAGAATTCTTCGATATCCTCATTGCATTCTAATGATGGGTCGACAGATGATCCAGTCTTCTCTTCTACAGTTGCCTGATGATCACTTTCGAATCTTCTCGCGGTTAAATCGCTGACACCATAAGCTTCTGCAGTCACATACATCATGTATCGAGACACAACCAAGTCGTTCTCGATACGTTTCGAAGAGTCCTGAAGCAAATATCGAAGGTATGGATCTTTTCCGAATTCTGGATCCTTCAAGTCACGATAGTATTCGGTGAGCGTCGGGATTCTACACAGGAGACGGCAGCAAAACATGGCAGTGTGAAGAGACGATTGATTGGAGTGGGTTTTGACTTGATAAATTGGGTTGGCTTTCACTATCCACGCCTCCTTGTGCTCTTTTGGTAATCTTGTGGCACAAAACTCCAGAACTGATATCAACCACGGCTTCTGAGCAGTAGAGACTTCGTTGACAAACTTTTGGTCTTCTGAATTCTTGAGCTTCTCTTCAATGCTCTCAGCTAGTACTGTCAGCATCATCATTATGCTGTCTACCGACTCATTCTTCTGTGCCAAGCTCATTCGTCCCTCTGAACAAATCTGGTCTCTCGCCCAAAGAATGTCATTGCTCTTGGATTCCATTAGAACGTTCAGAATCTCACGAATACAAATTCTCCATCCCGCAACTAGACACATCATTTCTTCTGAACTCGTGGCTGGTTCAACTTGGAGTAAGCAGGATTTCAGAATACGAACTGCAGTAGTTGCTTTGTTGCTTGGAGACGTTAGCTGGAGAATAGAAGCGGTCAATGGGAGAGTAGAAGCCCAAAACCAGGGTTCATCCTTGTACTTGTTCATGAGTTGATCTTTGTAGGTGTCCACTTTCAACATCAAAGGTGGTACATCCGCAATATCCGACGCAGAATTGTACAAAGGTCTTGGATAAGACTCCTTCTCGGTGTCCAAATGATGATTCAAGAATTTCACAAAGCCCAGTCGATGAATTGGATCAAGATTCCTATAAATCTCTCCATATCCTGATGGAACCATACCCATGTGCTCCTGGATCTCCTCCATCGTAAATAATCCCAATGAATCCCATGCTTCTGTGGCCACTAATGGATGTGTGCTTTGTGTGAACTCTTTAAGATCCCCAATGAACTTTTTCTTTCTCTCCTCTAGTTCTGACGCACAGTCTTCCACATCCAAATTCGCTCCGACAGCCAAGAATCGACAGTAAGCAGCACATGCGGCCTCGTTTCCTAGATACTTGACGTTTCTTCCGAGAATGTTGCGACTCGTCCAGACATCTAGAATGTCGTTTTTGGCAAGATCCGCTGCGATTTCCATTGTAGCCGCTAGACGATATCCATTGTCTTTGATGAAACCCTCGATTTGTCCGAGTACGATTTCGTGGTCATCACTGGAACTAAGATGGCATCATGAATTAGTAAAAATCAAGAAAAATCTTACGTAGCAAGACAACACTCCTTCGCGAGCTCCATCTTTGCACGGAAGAGTTCTTCTGGGTCATCACCATCCAACTTGAGAGCCGGTACCGCCTTTTGGACGGCCCATGGATATTTTCTGATCAGTTTCGCCAAGGCTCTAGCTCCTCCAACACGATCTGTACCTCTCGCCATCTCGTAACTCAAAAATCCGGCGATCGGAGTTAGTGCAAACTGGAAAATAAAAAAATTTTAATTAAGATTTATATTAACACTTTTCAACTTACTCTATCAACTTTCATCTCAACAAAAGCTTCCAAAAGCATACTTTTGCTGATTGGAAAATATGCTTTCGCGTATACTCCAATAAAGAAGTTGACAAACTCTTCAGCATGATCAGGTGCACTATTCAAGTAGTGAACGACTAGGCCGACGATCTTTTTCTGAAGAAGTTGATTTTCAGTGCAGTTGGGAAGAAGTGCAAGAAGGCCAGGAAGAAAGTGAGCCTCTAGAAACATCGGTAGCTCTTCGGAACAGTAATCAACGAATCGATAAAACTGCTCCTCCGTATTCTTGGTGATCACATGGCTTAGCATCTTCTCCATAGTCAAATCTGACTTGAAGAAGTCAGGCTCGGCGAACTTGATCTGCTCTACACACTCATCGAACTTGTTTGCAGTGAGCCTTCTCATCTGCTCTGCTTGTTCCGGTTTCATCACATTCGCCACGTGTGGTATGTACTGAGACATCAGAAACATGAATGGTGTGAAGAGAATGGATTTGCCGACGTTGGGATTACGAAGAATCGCGGGTCTCTCGTGCATCAATTGTAGCATCTGGAAGGTGTCGAGACTTTGAAGTGTGTCTTTTTCCATTTCAGGTCCGGAGCAAGCTGAAAATTATTCTGTTTGATAGAAATATTCTGTGGCAAAAACCTCTCAAATGGCGTTCTGGGTCAAACGTCTTCCGATCGTTAACTGGGTACAGGTGTGGAAAGTGTTGCAAGAATATTTCTTGAACCAACTTCAGATTTCCAAGTCTCCTCTTCTGATCATCATTCAACAGTCCGGAATATAGCAGCACCATGATGTATCTATAGTGATCGCGCTGAAGATCTTCCTCCATGAACATATCAGCCATCACATCTTTATCGATACGCGCTGCCAGCTCCAAAAACTTCGAAAAAGACGGGAGACATGCGTTTATCACCATTGGAAATGCCCGACTGATTTGTTCCTTATTAATTTTCAACAGACGAAGCGAGAATTCCTCGAGAATGGTTTGTGCGCTGATCAATTCTGCAAATCCACCATCTGACGGCGGTTAGAAAAGCTTCTCTTTCAAATACTTACGTCTCTCTTGGAGAATTGGAAGCACATCGAGCAGCATTTCCAGCGGAACATCTCCATACTCGTAAAAGCAATCGAATAACACCTTTTTGTATTCGATATCCTTTTTGGCGTCAAGCTTCCGACTGATGATTTGCTCAACAAGAGAACTGAACCCCTGAAATATGTGTGAGAAGGGTTTTTGTGAGAAATAGTCTTCGAGCAAATTACCCTAGATTTTACGAGAATCTGGTTGTATTGCAATCTTTCTCGGATGTCTACTAAATCGAAGATCTGCGGAGGAGGTCGTTGCATTTTTTTTCAGAGAAAAAGGTTCGACTGAAATTTATATGACAAACGACAACGCAGTCTTGAAGTTCCAAATTTTCCTTGACGCATTTCTCGATTTCACCATTTGCGTCAGCAACCGGCTTGGCGCGCTTCGAGGTTTTGAGCTCGAATTTTGTTTTTGTTGATTTTCGAAAATTTTCATGAAGATTCGTGAACAAAAAGCGGAAAACTGGATAAAATATAGATTTTCGACGATTTTCGCATTGTTTTTTGTATCAATCAGGGTTTTTTTACTTTGTTTTAAAAGGGTCTAACTGCTAGAAAATTTCCTTTAAAGTTGTGCTATTTATTTTCGTTAAATACTAATTGGATTTTTCCCGAATCTGTGTGGTTTTTGTGTCTTATAAAACAGTATTTTGCGCACCGAATTCTTTGCTTTCAGATGAGTTACATCGAACTTGACGAGGACAAGGAATCGGCGACAGAACGGATCGGAGAAACGTTGAGGGAAGCACGAGAAGCGGCAACTATCGACAAGAAATTAACATGTCTTTCGACGGTTTGAATAAAAGAAAAATCCAAAAATAAACTAAATATTTTCAGGCGATGCACTTACTAATCGATCCCAATATCTCCAACAACGTTCTCGACAACTTCCTAACAGAAATGTTGGAATTCGCAGAGCTCAACGACTACCGTATCATATGTCTTATCATTGATTTTCTACAAAAAGCCAGTGCCAAAGACTTGACGATCTGTAACAAAGCCGTCGAGAGATACAACTTTTATTTGATTCCGAACGACAACATTTCACACAACGAAAGTGTTATCAAGCGAGTAGTTGTAGCATCGACCAGTCTGTATCCGGTTGTTCTAGAATTTGCGATAATGGATAAAAATGATAAAGCAGAGAGTTGTTGGGAAGCATTCAATCTGTTGAAAAGTCGAATATGCAATCTTGTCAACGATCCTCATGAGGGAATTAGAACAGTTACAGTCAAATTTCTAGAAGCTCTTATCCTTTGCCAATCACCGGCTCCAAAAGAAATGTCCGCTGAATGGGCGAAAGAAGCAAACACCCGATTCCATAAAATCTCACTATCCGACATCCCAAGATCCCATCGCTTCTTATCGATTCACAAGGCACAGCTAGAGGCGGAGCAAAACTTCACAGCTCTTATCACCCAAACCACCGTAGCCGATATCACCTCTCAAAATTTAATCGCTGTTATCGAGTGTCTTTGCATGATTAGTAGATGTCGTCCACTTTGGGAGGAAGCGATGCCACGTGTCTTTGAAGTTATAAAAACCCTTCATTCAAATGTTCCAGCTATGCTCAGCAAAGGACAAGTGAAGTTCCTGAGAAAGTCGTTCAAGTCGAATTTGCTTAGATTTCTGAAAATCCCAGCATCCGTCAATCCGCAATACAATCTTCAACCTAAAATTATGGGAATGCTCACAAACTACCTGGGTGCTTCGGCAAGAGAAGTCAACCAGTCTATTCCTCCGGATCTCATCAAGGCACCAACTCCAGCAAGGGCTACGTTTGCAGAGCCTGCCGCCAAACGAGCCAAGGTTAATAACCCGATTTATGATGACGATGATGAAGAGGAGGGAGCAGAAGCGTCAACGAGTAAAGCGAAGATGGATGCCAGAACCCAGGCTATCGATATAACAGCGAAATATATTCTAGAACGGTTGAATCACGACACTGTTAACAATCTCGTCAAAATTGCATTGTTCACTTTGCCCGAAGAAATGCCAGCTGCTTTCGCTTCATCTTACACTCCGATTGCAAACGCTGGAACAGAATCCAACCGAAAAGAGCTCTCGGAGCTCATGGCCGCTCAAATGGTTCACAAAGAAGTTGGTCCCGGATACGAGTGGTTGGTTCAAAAGCGGAGGAAAGAGCACGAGGCGAAAACCAAAGCGAGAAACGAGGGAATCGCCATTGCGCCGACACCACACCATGAGCCGAATACACGAATGCCCGCTGTGAAGCAACCAGTAGCTCCCGAGAAGAAGGCCCCGGTAGCTCAAAAAGCGAAGAAGGCGTTCAACTTGGTGGAGGAGACGGAGAAAATCGACGCGAAAGAAGCCGCGGAGTTGTTTGAATTGGCATATGACTCGGTGCTTGATGCGGAGAGAAGAGCTAATGCAGGAGGAGCCGGAAAGATTTATATGAAGCTTGTTGTCAGGCTGACCACTCGGTTTTGGGAGGATTGCACGCCATATGAGAACAAACTGGTCGAATTCATCCTTGCAGATCATAAAAAACGATTCGATTTGGCTCATCTATGGCTCTGCGAGCTGTATGCCCAATACCAAGGATATTCAAACTGTGCACTCAGGATTAAGGATGCGATAGCGAACCAAGATGGAATGACACAACCGCAGAGATTAGAACGATATGACAATGCGGTTTGCAAGATTATGGATGAGATGTTGGAACGAAATCTACAGAAGGAGACCATATTTTATAAGCTTCTACTCGAAATACCTCTTCTGACGCCAAATGCGATGTATCGGTTACAGAATGTTTGCTTAGGAAAAGATAACGAGACGGGGATGTTCATGCTTCGTGAGACGCTGATGGTTCGGAATAGACAACGACCACAACTCCTTCAGTTTCTATTCAGTCTCTGTTTCATGGGCCGTCCAGAAGTCCACAAAGGATGTATCGATGTTGTCAAAGAGCTCAGTCATCTGCCATTCATCCGAAGCTCTCTTTGTGATCAGGCTAGAATGCAGCTCAACGATTGTTTGGAGGAGAAACCGCCAGCGTATATGAGAAAGCCTGATGCGCCTGAAGAGTGGACTGATGAGATTTACAAGAATTCACTGTCAGTTTACTCGATTTTGATGCCGGTGGACCCGACGCTTCTTCTTCCGCTAGCTGCTGTTTACGCCAAGTCGACGAATATGTTCAAGCGATCGATTCTGAGAGTTCTAGAGCCAGTGATGCGACAGCTTAGCCAGGAGAGTGTGATTTCTTTAATCGTTGATTGTCCACATGGAGCGGAAACTCTTGTTGCTCGTTTGGTGGTGTTGATTTCCGAAAGAGACAGGCCCTCGCAGGAATTGATTCAGAAGCTAAAGATACTGCACGATGAGCGAAAAATGGATATTCGCGCTTTGCTTCCAATCATCTTTGGACTTGAGAAAGAAGAAGTCATGCAACTGATCCCAACGTTCATTTTCAAAACGGAATATCAGAAGTCAGTGAGCACACTATTCCGGAAGATCTACACAGCACGCGACTTCAAAACAGGAGAGCTCAATTTTGATCCAGTTGATGTTATTCAAAGGTATCACAAGATCGAGCCAAAAGATGATCATGAAGCGGAATTGCTAGTGCATAGTGAGTTTTGA
This sequence comes from Caenorhabditis nigoni, assembly GCA_027920645.1. Taxonomy (NCBI): domain Eukaryota; kingdom Metazoa; phylum Nematoda; class Chromadorea; order Rhabditida; family Rhabditidae; genus Caenorhabditis; species Caenorhabditis nigoni. The sequence goes on from CP115868.1 coordinate 1,621,103, forward strand.
GTTTTGGAAAAAATAAAAGTATTATTTGAAATTTCCAGATCTGGAATCTCTCTTCGATCCTGCAGTGCTGAAACCGGACCTTGCTTCAAAGGGAATCGAAGCCATCTTCAAGTGGGAGCAAGTGCCATTCCTATTCCTTCACTCGCTATACACACTTTATCATAAGGTATCATTCATTTAGCTAGTTTTATTTAATCTTTAAATGTTTTAGTTCAAAACCTTCGACTCGTTCGTCGCCAATCTCTTCTACAAAGTCACGGAGAAGAAGATGTATCAACAGTCGGATCGATGGAAGAAGGCATTCTTCAAGTGCATTCGAGAGATGAAGGCGAAGGCGTACCCGGCAGTATTAATCCTGATCAGTTTTGAAGAGTACGAAGAGCTGAAAGCAGAGTTGGGACCTGAATGTGTCACTGAATTCAAGGCCATCTATCAGACGCTGTCCACGTTGCAGCAGAAGAATATGAAGTAGGTTGATTGTTCACCGGTTGTATTGCGCTTCAATGAGAAAGTGACGTGGTTTCTAAGCCGGAAAACAATCAGATTTATTTGCCACGTCACCTTCTCAACAAAGCGCAACAGCATACCCCACAGCAGTTCAAGACTAATGTAACTCATTTTCAGCGAAAAGATCAAAGAGGAGCTGTACGACAAGGAGCGCGAAACGCGCGATCGTGATCGACGTCTCCGACGAGAGGAACGGAAGGAACGGGAGAAGGAAAAAGAACGAGTAAGATTTAATTCCAGATTCAACGAATTCCGTCAATGACTGGCATTTTCATTAGTGTCTCCTGGTAGATGAAAATGCACGGTGATTGCCGGGATTCGCTGTCTCTTCTGATGTAGGACAGCTAGGAATATAGGTATAAGGAATAAAGAATACTGAGCCGAGAAATCGAGCCGAATAGAAATGGGCGGGTTGAAAATGACTTCGTCGCTCCGCGCAACCCGACGACGACAAAAAGGAGCCCATAAATCTCCGTTGACGACGTCGTCGTCTGCAGAAGCCACTTACGTTTTTTTCGGAGCACCTACTGCTCAAACGCTCTCGCCGTGTACGGATTGAGACCACGACCAAGGATACCAATTGACGAAATGAGTTGGATATATGACAGTTGGTATCCGGAAGTCGGGTATCAATCCGTATGGAGAGTAAGGAATGATAAAGAGTGATAAGGGGACAATGAATGAATAGAATAGCATATATGGTGGGCGGGGGCGGGCGATACTGATGTGTGGCTATGTAAAACATGGGAGCCATAATGAATAGAGGTGGTGATATTTGCATATCCATTGTGATAGACAGTACCGGTCAATAAGAAATATGACCATAGTATCTAGGGGAATTGTATCAGGAAGACTAAAAATCGAATTTTCAGAGCACTCGACGATAGAAGAGCCACGTCATCTGCAGCTACTACTTCAAGACTTCCCATGTGTTCAATATAACGGGTCCCTTAATTTTATTTCTCTTTCATACAGATTTTTTGTTCATATCTCTATTATTTTTTTCATTTTTCTCTTCAAGAACCTCGTTTTTTTGTAGTTGTACCTATATTTATAAAAAAAAACGTAATTAATATTCTCTCTTTTCTATCCAATTTTCCTCTTTTCCTTTGTCTTTTTCAATTTACTCGCTGTAATCCAACCGGTTTTCTATACTTCTAGAGTTAGCTTATTATGTTTTTCGAAATCCAGAGTTCAGATGGCCGAAGCAGTAGAAGCAGCAGAGATTCCCGAGCCAGTGTTCACCTATTTCGGTGTGGATGGCGGTGCCACGTGTTCGTGTGCTGGCGGCAAAGGCGAGAAGCGATTCTTCGTCGGGAGCCAAAGGGGCGTGGTCAGAGAGTACGGATTGGAGAGCAAGCGCATGGAGGGAAACGTCTACAGTAAGAGATTAGGATACGTGGCAGCTTGGCAAATAAAAAAATTTCAGTTGATCGAGAAGAGCGACGGATTCAATCGCTGAAATTCCACAAGGATTACATCTTCGTGCACGTCAGAGCCTTCGCAGTTGTCCAGTTGAAAGAGCCAGAAAATGTCGATAATCCTCTGGAAACATGGGACCTCATTAAAACGTTTGAGATGGATCACATTGGCTTCTGCAACTCGATTATATTCGGCTCCAAACTTCTCTACGTGTCCACCGATGAGCAGAGATATTCGACACTTTGCTGCACAGAAATCGCCGGAACCGAGAACCACACAGCTAAGGCGCGGATTCTGACTGCACCCGACATCTCGCCAATGTGTATGATAATCGGAGAGGAATCGGAGAACGAGGTGTTGATTGGAATGGAGGATGGGCGATTGGCAATTGCCTATGGAGATGAGAAGCAGGGAGTGTTCGATTATATTGTGACGGTATATCCACGTGGCAAGATCTGAGGTCCTAATCATGTTTGTGTTTCAGCAACAGCTAGGAAAGGATCCCATCTTCTGTCTTGCAAGTTCTTCAGAATGGGTTGTGGCCGGATGTGCAAGACCGCCGATTCACTTGGTCAATCGGACAGATCTAGTGGTACAGAAAATTGACTACGTGTCACAGTGAGTGGTTCTGAATCATGCGATCTTCAAAAATTCAAATTTCCAGTGCCGCTGGCTGCTCCGCCATCGCATTCTCACCGAACAACAGACAGATCATCGGCGGCTTCTTCGACGGATCGATTCGCGTCTTCTCCCGCCACAAACTTACCGTACTTCTGGCGCTCACAAATTTCCACGAAGCAACGATCAGCTCTATCCAATGGCTTCCCGAAGAGGATGACGAACTTGTGATCGCCGCGTCGTCAGATGAAACAATTACTTTGTGGAAGTTAAAGTGATCATGATCTATTATATGCGCTTTCTTGTTTTATCGCTATTTATGTATGTGTATTTATTTATTTATTTCAAACCGTTTTTTGCGACACCTTGTGATAGGAATATAAATTTTTTGGACTTTTAGATATTGTAAAAAACTTTGTCTATTCAAAAAAATCGCACCGGTGAACGCACAAACAAACAAGAAAACAAGGAGGCGGAGCGATCCGCCCCTTTTCGCAAAGGCGCGGCGCGGTTTTTCGGCGATATTTTAGTGTCGCTGTTCTTGGGTATTTTTCCACCGATTTTCTTCCAAATTGAAGGAAATTTGTCGATTTTTTTCTACTTCACCTATCATTTAAAAAGAAAAATCGCCTTCTGGCATCACAACTATGAAGAAGTGATGAATAATCTGCGGTTAGTCGACAAATTACTCTAAATACTTCTCCGATCGAGTTTTTCAGGTTCTGGCTTGGCTTCAAAAGATATCTTCAAGAGAAACACTTCGAGAATCAGCAGCAATTCGAGAAGTTCGGGGATCGGAGACAAACTGCATTAATAAGACCAAATAGCAAGAAGTAGAAACAAAGTAGAAACGAAAAGCAAGCATTTAGAAACAGAAAAAAAAGAAAGAAATATTAGAAACAAACAACATAGGCAAGAATTAGAAATAGGCAAGAAGTAGAAAAGAAAACATGAAGAACTTGAGATCGTAAGAATTATCTAGTCTTCAAAGTTTGTGCGTTCACCGGTGCGATTTTTTTGAATAGACAACTTGAATACTTTGAATTTTCGGGTGCGTCGCGGTCATGCGTCGCGTATCGACAGGAATTCATTGAACTAATAACAAATTACCGAAAATCAGACAACAATGTTTTCAAAAAAAAGACAACAACAACAAAAAACAGAATCCTTCCAGAACCACTTTGTTGAATTCCGCTGCTTTTTCAGATCGCAATAGATTTTAGCCAACAAATATAGGATTTTTTATTATTAAAAAATTTAATTGAAACATGCAGAAAAGTAAAAAAGCAAAAAACATAACAAATGAAGTTCATATAAGAAGGAATGCATTAAACAGTCATACAGATGAGAAAATTCAGTGTTTCTTTGCTGGAAAACTCGAATCGGTACCTTGAAAGGGGAGAGAAGTCAATTGAAGCGTCCAATCAATTTTTGTGAACAACAAGTAGAAAACAGCCAATAGTCAAATAGACGAATGCTCGTTTTCTGTCTGTTTCTCGTTTTATTTCGACAACATTTTGGTTTCTGAGGGGAAAGTTATATGAAAACCTGAAATATTGAATAGTGGAAAAAAGGCAACTTATTATTATGAGTAAAAAAACTTACGGTATATCAATAGGGAAATGAGATGGTCTCTTTTCAGGCTCATTTGGATCGTATTCTTCAAATTCAATTGTCTGACGTATCAGATTTTCATTTATTCTACACTGGGGTCCTACTAAAATGACCATAGTCTCCAGATTGTGATAAGCTTCGTTGGAGATCCATTTATGAAGAAACTGAATAAGATCTTGTTCAGTTACGGTAGCCTGATCCAAACGCATGTTTCTACCGACAAAATTCTGAAAAAGAAAAACATGGACAGTTTGAGTTATAACCTGAAAAACTATACATGAAAGTAATCTGGTCCGCACGAGTATTTTCTTGAAGGCGGGTGTATTACATAAATATTTTGAACTTGAAAAAATGGAGACTCTTTCGGTATTTCTCCATCAATTTCCGATTTGACGTATAGTCTCTGGTGATCGGGATACATGTCCAAGACGTTCGTTATAAACTGTGGATCTACAGTATCATCCCTTATCTCTATTTCTGTCACATCTGTGATATTCGGCAAGCTTCCTTTGTATTTCATTAATAGAATCAATTGGTTAGTATCGTTGTGGAACATAGAATTGACATGATCTTGAAGAGATTTCTGTACTGCCATTGGCTCGTTTGCACATTCTGTCCAGTGTAGAAATTTTCCGTCATTCTCGCACAACACATGGAAACTGAAAAGTTGAATAATAAGAGTACAATTGGTTACTAGAGAAATGAAAAAAAAAAAACTAACCTCGTATCTGCTTCGTAACCTAGTCCAATCTTCACAGTTGAAACTTCTTCCGAGGCCAATTCAGGAACATGTAACCATGATGTTACAGGCAACCGGCTCTCATCCGTTACAACTTCAATCTCGAATTTGTTATATCCATGGCGTTCTTCATATCGAAACGCTAACTTTGGAACCTTGATTCCTGATTTTTTCACTAAAGAATAAGTGCGACGAGAGCACATACTGAGTAAAAATATTTCCTGGCACTCCAATTCAGTCACAACCATTTCGCCAACTAAACTAGGTAGTTTGTGAAGGTTGATGGGCATTCTGAAAGTGAACTGATTATGGAAAATTCAGTTTTTTATAAAATATAAAAAACAACAGGAGAATGTTTCAAAGAAGTCGTTAACATCTTACTGTTCAATCTAGTTACCGTAAACACACTGTAATAGAACGCCACCCGGACCGTATTGTTTGAGCCTATATATCTCACTTCTTTTAAGAGGTATCAAAAAGTTGTCAACTGATAAAATGTTCACCATGATATCAGCAACATTTGATTAGTTAACAACTTTTTGATATCTCTCACAGAAAATTAGATACATGGGAATTTCGAAGTAGATGAAACTATGTAAAAAACGACCAAATAAGACAAAATTCTGCAGAATATGCGATTCCATAGGACATATAGTTTTCAGATATAGATTATTGATTCCCGTATGGTGAGAAAAAAGAGAGAGTGGAGAACAATGAGAATATGGACCGGGTGATTCTCTGGTGGCTGGGCGGACCATCTGCGGGGACACATCATACGCACAGATCACACAGCCAACAGAATCTTTGCTGCGCAGGATCATTGGTTCAGTCTTTGCATCAGAACATTTTGTACGTTCTATTTGAAGCTCTTACATAAAATTTCAGGCTGAAATCTATAGTTTAAACAATGTTATGAAGAATTTTCCTAAGCCTATTTTTATTCCAGATTTCAGATGCAATAACTTAAGACAGAGAAGAGGTTTCGGTCTGAAATTTTATACTCATAATTCTAGGATACATTGTGATATGAAATTAAATTTCTCGGTACTATTTATTCATGTTCAAAACCGAAAAAAAAACGACAAGTAGAGTTCTATTCAACTTTTGGACGCCAAGGCAAAGCGATGCGATCCTCGGCCTTGATGATCCCCTTCTGATTCTCCTTACCCAGACACACAGTCCACGTGTCCACATATTCAGCTCCCAACTTTCTCCGTTTCTCGATATCCTCTTTATTGGTAAGATGAGAGCGACCTTTGAGTTTGTGCTGTGGAATTAGAAAATCGTAGCGTTCGCAAGCAGCCGATTCTGCGAATGTGTGATCCTTCTTCTCCACGTAGCCAGTCGCCTTTCTCTTCTTATCCCTCTTCTCATCATCTTTTCTCAACCAACGTCTTCTGACTGGCGTCTCATTGTCATAGAAGTAGGCAGCAGTTCGCTTCGGCTTCTTCTCATAAGCCTGCATCATTTTGGTGGCCTCTAATTGTCCTCGTTGTCTCTCCTGAATCCATCTCTCTCTGTATGCCATTCCGAGATCCCACGACTGATAGTATTCGATGTAGGCCCAGAAGCGTTCGTATCGTTGGACCTCATATTGATAGTACTTGTACCACATTCCATATCGTTGATATTCGACAAACGAGGCATGATGCTTGTCCCTTTCTTGACCATACATGTATAATCGGTATTGCATCTCGGTACGAAACTGACGGATCTGTTGGTACCACTGAAAAAAAGTCAATAAATCGATATTATTCTAGTACATAAAAATCAGAACGCATATTTTAGGTTACGGTAGTCGTCGTTGTGGGACCCCCGATATAGGAAAAAAAAACTCACCAAAAACAATAAATCATAATGAAGTTGCCTCCAAATGTAGACCTGATTGAAGACCACTATCGCCTGCCGCTTCGACGCTCTTCCCGACTGAACCATCGAATGGATTCCAACATCATTATCGTAGTGAGCCATGATTGCAGCCATCACCGATAGGATTACTGTCATTGCTCGTCCCGATCCGTGCTTGCTCATCACCACCACTGGATAATCCACCGAGCTCACTGCGATCCGCTCACAGAGAACAATATAGAGTTGCCATTTCTCCGGCATACTATCCTGATCCCAATCGTCCATGAAAAGAATCTTGATGCTTCTCGCATGAACTCGTTGACGGAATCTTGAATATGTGATGATGAACTTTCTTTCAACACCATTCCCATCTGGATGACGTCGCGCTTTCACACATCGGATGAAGTATTCACGCTCCCGGTTTCTACGGACCTTCAAGACTTCACCAACCTTCTTTGGAAACCAATCAGCGGAACTTTGAAGGTTTCCTGAAGCAAGGATATAAATTTGAGGATGATTCCAAATAGAACCCACTCTCTAACTGCTTGTCCAACACCAACATGAACTTGACCTTATTCTCGTACAACCAGTGCCACAGTACTCCGACGGTGCAGTTGTGCAACGGTGATGCAGCGCAGATGAGTTTGTTCTTGAACTTCTTGTACACCTTGTGGTATAGATCCAGCCATGGATAGACCCAACATGCATCGTAAAAATCGATATCGTCAACTGCGTCGCTGGACATTCGGACTCGGCACCAATCATGGCAATGACGTGGCGAGTAGCATCGATAGATGTGGTCCCATTTGTCCTGATAGGAGGCGTGGATGTAATTGTCGATGCGATCGACTGAAATCCAAGCGATCTTAGCAATCTCCAACTCTTCTTCTGGACATCCAACGAAGGACTCCTCAACGTACAGGGTCACATTCTCGACTGAAAGACGAGATATATTAGATTGAAAAGATCATAGCTTTGGAATCGATATTTTCGAACAAACCAAAATGGATATGCTAGAACTTGACAAGTACTACAAAATGATACTATTTGGATTACTGTAGCTTGTCCATGAACTAAGTTACAAACCAAAAACCATCTAAGCTACGCGGTCACAACTTTATGGCTTTGTAACTTTGTTCATAGACAAGATACAGTATTCCAAGTAGTACCATTTTGTAGATCTTAAGTTTTTCTATCATATCCTATTTAGTTGTTTTAATTCTAAAAGAAACTAATTAACTCACTTCCCGTGCGACTCTTCTTCTCCACCTCCAGCTCCTTCTGATCCATGTTCTCCATAATTACCATCACTCGAACAATCTCCTTGTTATTCGTATTCTTGTAGAGGATCTCTTTTGCATCAAACGCCAGCAGCCTATCCCATGCAGCATACACCTTTTGGTCCCTCTCCCGTTGTGTGATTCCTCCGTTCGCCACAACTTCCTCAGCATCTTGAACCTTCTTCTCGTACTCCCATTTCTCTTTCAAGTATCGCTGATCTTCAAAGAAGTACGTCTCCTCATCGAATCCAGTGAATTCCAGAATGTTCGAATTGATGTACGCGGCTCGGACATCTCGTAACACTTCAAAGTTTTCTGGCTTCTCTTCAGGATACACCATATCACCGGAATCTTCAGTCTCTGGCCACATAGTGCGATCCGATCTTGTTGATGGTAGATAGTCAGATGCATCTGATTGAGTGGATAGAGTCGATGTACCAATGGATCTCAAGTCGTCAGAATCATACAAAACGTTCGGTTCCTCTTTGAATTTCTTTGCGGTAAATGGAACCCACACCTTCTGAAGAGGCGGTGGCCTTTCGATTTCTTTTTTAATATCCTTTCCTCCGACGGCTCGTGTTTTGCTCGCAGAAGATTTTGTAGTTTTTTGAGTAGATGGGGCAGCCCGTTTCGACTGTGCCCTCTTTGACTGAGCTGAAATTCTCTAACTTGTTATAAATTTTAATTGTATACAACAACTCACAAATGTACCAGATAATGTAGAGCTCGTGTCGATAGAACCATCCAGCAGGGATAATGTGAATGAGTAGGAGAAGGGTTAGGACAATCAACAAAATGTAGCTAGGTTCTTCTTTTATTCCAAAAAATTCTTCGAAAAATTCTTCAGTCGATGCCAACAGATCCTCAGTATTTCCTTCTTTCGACAACTTCACAAACTCCACCCCTTGTAGTTGCTCCATCACATCCATCACCCTCGTAATTGATGTCTTCTGAACTGGTGTCATCGTGGAATCCCTAGACAACTGCTTCAACGTCTTCTTGATTTCTACAAAATTCAGATCTGGTGAGGAGATGCTGTCCAGAGACCGGAAGATGGATGCATATTGCTCCAGTGTGTTAGGTACGCTGATTTCCTTCTTCAGTGGGCTCACATCAGATTGGAACTTTTTCAGAACCTTCAGCATGGTTGTGGAATTTTCGTATCCAGAATTTGGATTCTAAAAAATAGAGAACGTAACTGAAAAGTCGGATTTTCCTACCTCAACTGCCCTGTCCACCACTGGTCCGTCATCCGTTAGCACTTGGATGGCTCGATCTAGCCCTGATAATCCTCCGATCACTCGCTGGGCGTATCCAAGCTTGAAGGCTAATGGTTTGACAGATTTCAACTTTGGTAACATCGTCAACCCCTCCTGCGGTAGCACCCAACCAAATCCGATTCTCCAATCCGCTAGATAAGCTTCCAAGTTCGAAAAATCCTGGTGTAACTTTTTGATGTCCGCGTAGAAAGGTGAGGGTTCGGTGCTCAAAGATTTCGCAGTTTCCAGAACATTCAGAAGCCCTAACGACTGCTTCAATTGATCCTTTTCCGGAGATCTCAAATTCAACGATTTCACAAATTCCGGGATTTTTTCCTTGAAATCTATCCTTGGAATTTGAACGAACTGGGCTAGAATCTTTTTGAAATTCTCTAGATTCTCATCTTTGCTCAGATTACTGACTTTCTTGAGAACGTGAGCAGCATGGGACTTCATAGGATTCAAGATCATCGTCATCCCATTTTCCAGAATTTCTTGGGTTCTATTGGAGTCATGACTCATGTCTTCAACCAGATTCTCAAACGCTTCCGAATCAGAAAAAGTTCTGAATTCAGCGCTATTGAATATCTTGCCATATTTCTCGCAGATGATCTTCCGCTGTGATAGGAACTCATCAAAAACTTTCCTTGATGGCAGTTTGAGCAGAGAAGATTCATCATGGATCTGCTTCCATTTTCTAGCAACTGTCATGAGAGACTCGAAGTCTACTGTAGCTGACTTGTAGATCGAATCCAGATCAGGGAGAATCTGGAAGTTAATGATTTGGGAAGTGAAAGCTTATTTCAAAAAAACTTACCTTCAGCTCTTTTCCAATTCCATCTATCATATCTTCTTTCTTCTTATCAGTCCAAACTTTATCAATATCCAGTATCTGTCTCATTAGCTCCATGACAGGTCGCAAAGATTCACGAAGTGTATCTAGACTTTTCTTCTGGTTAAGTGTTTCCATCATCCAAGGATCCGAGAAACTATCCCAAATCCCTTCGGAATCCTTGATGCCACGTGGGAAAGCAGGCAAGTACTTGCTCTCGGATGGGTCATGAAGATAAATTGCGTTTGTGATCGACGCCAGAGATTTAGAAGTTCTCAATGGTGTCTTGAAGTCTTCAGAAGACACTATCCCATCCAGCTGGAGAAGGGTGTTGTTATTCTTCTCGAGAAAAGATTCAAGGCTCTCCAGAATGTCTTTGTGCTCGGTAAAAAATTCTCCGTACTTGATCAGTGGCTCCATGGCATCTTTAAGAAGTTCATCAGAAGTACAAGTCCCAGCTACCACTTGAATCCATGGGCCCATATCTTCTTTGATCCGAGAAATGGATCCCTTGATGTTTTCAAGTGCTTGCTGCACCTCCGTACTTGAACCGTTCTTTTTCAGATCTTCTATCTTGCTAGGTAAATCTGACAGATCTTTGGAGATGAAGTAGTTCGACAATTTTAACGAATTCAGTTTTTCCAGCTTTGCCAACTCCTTATCAATTACAGATTTTTCATCGATCCCATAGAAATTGAAAACTTCGGGAACATCCCAGGATTGTAACTTTTCTCGGTTATTATTCAGAAAAGATCCTTCCACATCTGGCAAGCTTCGAATTGAACCGATAAATGAAGTCATGTCCAAGATCTTCTGATCATAAGGCATTGGAACGTCAGGAATTCCGAATATGTCATTGAGAATCATGGAGGTGGACAAGTTCTTTTCAAATGAGTAGATTCCGTTTTGAAGGTATATGATGTTGATGACGCGGCCGAGCATTGCAGTCTGATTGTGAACGAGCTCAATGTTGGAAGCTGAAAGGGGAAAGGTTCCAAGATTCATGACTTTTCACTTTAAGCCAATTTATCTCGGTTCCTGTGAGAGATATCAAAAAGTGGTCAACTGACAAAATGTTTATCATAGTATCGAAAACATTTTATCAGTTGACACATTTTTGATATCTTCTACAGAAATTGAAATAAATGAGCTTAAACTTGACAGTGTGGGTGCCCTTCTATTACAGGTTTTAGGGTAAATAACAGAGATGTCCGGAATGAATTTTTTGAGAAACGGAATTCGGAATCCGGAATCCGGAATAAAAAAATTTTCTCGGAATCCGGACAAACAAAAATTTCACGGAATCCGGAATTCGGAATCCGGAATGAAAAAAGCCCGGAATCCGGAATCCGGAATAAAATAATTTTTTCGGAATCCGGAATCCGGAATCAGGAATGAAAAAAAAGCCCGGAATCCGGAATCCGGAATACGGAATGAAAAAAGCCCGGAACCCGGAATCCGGAATTCGGAATAAAATAATTTTCTCGGAATCCGGAATACGGAATCCGGACAAATAAAAATTTCACGAAATCCGGAATACGGAATCCGGAATGAAAAAAGCCCGGAATCCGGAATCCGGAATGAAATTGATTTTCCGGAATCCGGAATACGGAATACGGATTGAAAAAAGCCCGGAATCCGGAATGAAATTAATTTTCCGGAATCCGGAATACGGAATACGGAATGAAAAAAAGTCCGGAATCCGGAATGAAAAAAAGCCCGGAATCCGGAATACGGAATCCGAAATCCGGAATCCGGAAGCCGGAAGCCGGAATTTCGAGTTCTCCGAATGGACAGAAAGGTCCTAAAAACACATATCGTGCTTTATTTTTGCATTTTTAGTAGCGGAAATTTAAAAAAATCAGAGGTTTCTTGCAAGTTAACAAATATGTTGAAAATCCGGAATAAAAAATTTCTCGGAATCCGGAATCCGGACATCTCTGGTAAATAGAGTTCACTAACCTCCTGGAATTCTCACATATCGGTTTGTTGAAGCATCGTTACTCAAACTGGCAAGCAAAAAACAGGACAAGACCATGAAAAAGATGGGTACGACGAAAAGTGGAGATGAGAATTTAGCGAGCCAGGAGGTTTCTCTCTCTTTGTGCTCCGACATGAGATCAGATCTTTCATCTCCAGAATCATATCGGTGGTCTGGATTGTCAACGTCATCGAGAAGTTTATCTGGAAAGATGACCTTTTTAATTTTTTTTCATATCGTCAGTACCGTAATCCATTAGTGAGTTTTCACTCTCTGAGTTCATCTCAATGTGGATTGAGGAATCTCCGGAGACGGATGATGAAGGTTCAGAGGTGCCTGGAATTGACAGGATACGATCCTATCCTGGTCCCTTTCAACCCCACCTTTATATTTAGCTTTTGATGATTGATAAATAGAATTTATCATTCTATCAACGGTATCTGTGAAATGATGTTAACTGCACTGGCTCCTATCGTCTTCTACTGGTGGTTATAAAGCAATGTATTACAGGTGGCAAATAGTAAGCCACGGGGTCATAGATGGTGACCACGTGAGGATAAAATATTTTAAATTATCATACATTTAGCTGATAAGCAGTTGAGCATTTTGCAGCTATCAACTTTGGCATCATATTGTTAGGAATTGAACATTCTATAAACCTGTAATAGTAGGGCACCTTACTTCCAACGTTGAGTCACTTTACTGACTGGAAAACTCCAGAATTTCTGAAATTAGGGATTTCTTAGAACACCAATGAGAATCCCAATGAGAATAATCAGTTTGCGTCGAGACGGCCAGAAGGGTCTAGAAGGATCCCGAAGGATCTAGAAGGATCTGGAAGGATCTAGAAGGGTCCAAAAGGATCCAAAAGGATCTGGAAGAATCTGGAAGGATACAGCTAGATCTAGAAGGATTCAGAAGGATCTAGCACCAAGCGCCTCTACTCGGCTACTAGTACTACGATCGGTCTCCGTACTAGTCGTGATGGTGGTGGTGACAGTCTTCTGATTCTCGTGATTCTTCTCAACAAACACACTGATACGTGGAGCCGGATCGAGCAATCCTCGAGACTCGGTGAGCCCACGGAGCGCACGTTGGATCTCCTCGTCCATCCATTCAGAGGTACTGAAAATTCCAAAATCGATTTCAGGTTGGGAAATTGAGCTCAAAACACCATTACAGTATCTGTGTTTCTTTCGAGACCTGATTGATTCTGTTGATACTCAAAACAAGGAAAAGTAAAAACTGTGTCAAAATAAACATTTTATTGGATTTTCTTGAAAAAATATACAGAGCATTGAGATCGCGCGAAAAAGCGGGGGGACAGGATGGGGTAGTTAAAGTTTGTTTTCAAAAGAAAAATTTCCAGGTTCAGGAAAAAAAATAATTGTGAAATAACTTCGTTCATATGGAGGACGATATGAATTTATGGGGCTCGAGAGAACTCTGCGAAGTTATTCATGGGGGTGATTCGTTGCATAGCGACAGGGATGGAAGCGTTGGAGAAGAGAGAGAGAAGACGTGGATGACGTGAAGTTCAGTGGAAACGACGAGCGGCAGAAGTTGAACGGGTACGACGATTCATGGAAGGGAACTGCAAAAATATAGAAATGATATATCGTAACCTGGGGATTCAGAAGCTCAGAAATTCAGAAAAATTCAAGGATGCTTCAAAAGAAAATCAAATGTCTCAAAAAATTCAAAATTGTAGCCAATTCAGAAATGCCCGGAAACTCACTAATCCTTCTGGGACTATCTAGAAAACTCTAGAATATCGGAATCACTCACCTCTACTCGGCTACTAGTACTACGATTGGTCTCCGTGCTAGTCGTGGTGGTGGTGACAGTCTTCTGATTCTCGTGCTTCTCCTCAACGAACACACTGTTACGTGGAGTTGGATCGAGCAATCCTCGCGACTCGGTGAGCTCACGGAGTGCGCGTTGGATCTCCTCGTCCATCCATTCAGAGGTTCTGAAAATTCCAAAATCTGTTTCAGGTTTTTAACCCATTAGAAGTACCGTACCTCCAATAGAAGGATTCAATAGAAGGGCTTAATTATTTCAATTCCTAGACAAGATATGCAAAATGTGTCAACTGTGAAATTTTTTGTGACATTATGATAAACAATTTATCAGTTGGCAATTTTTTTTATATCTTTGATAGGAACCGAGAAAAATTGGCTTAATGATAAAGGTATTGTAAATGGAAACTTACACATTTGCAACGCTGGTCTCATGGAGGATCACATCGTCCAATTGTCTGATGCACGATGCTTGGCACAGCTCTCCGGTGGCGTCATCAGTGACCACGACGACAGCATGAGCAAAGCGCGGACGGTCTTCGATCAAATCGACGGACTCCTCGCCGATCTCGTCGACGAACTGCTCGAGCACACTTTTGAGCAACGACGCGTCGAAACCCATCTCTCTGAAAGTTGATTTTTGAATATGCTGTTTAAGGATTTGGGATAGTCAAGGCTGTGGTTACTGTAGAAGATTAAACATGGATTTCAATATTTTTCTCATAAAGCGGCGTACGGCGCTTAATTACCCAGATTGACAAAAATGAGAGTATCTTTAGTCATAATTATCTTACAATTAGATTCTGAGATTCTGAGATTCTGAGATTTTGAGATTCTGAGATTCTGAGATTCTGAGATTCTGAGATTCTGAGATTCTGAGATTCTGAGATTCTGAGATTCTGAGATTCTGAGATTCTGAGATTCTGAGATTCTGAGATTCTGAGATTCTGAAATTCTGAGATTCTGAGATTCTGAGATTCTGAGATTTTAGCTCACAAGTTCCAAGAAAACCGCCAAAACGTTCAAAACAAACACAAAACTGACGCCCCAGCAGGTGGGGTTGTGTTTGTATGTATTGAGGATGGTGAAATGGTGTCCAAATGGGCGCGATGAAATGCCGAAATAACGGAGAATGATTTCTTTTATTCTTCTTCTTCTCCGTTTCCTCTCCTATTCATTCTAAACGAGCCTCATTCTTATGACTAGGTGATTGCGGTGACCTCAATAGGACCCCATCACTTTTGGTTGGTATGCTCGTTAAAGAAAGTACCTATGATGATGTACACCTCCCGCTATGAATAGTGGAATAGAAGAATAGAGAATGGGGGAAAATCTGAAGAAAGAAGGGAGTTATGGATTCAAAGGGAGATGGAAGAGAACAACTTTGAACTCATATATCTTCATTCCTGTTAAAGATAACAAAAAACGGTCAACTAACAAATTGTTTATCATAATATCAGCTACATTTTATCAGTGATTCACTTTTTAAAACCTTTGTAGAAAATTAGATACATAGGCTCGAAGTTAACAGTTTGGGTGGCGTTCTATAAGTGTTTTCGGTATATGTTTGTATGTACTAGCATAAAATATGAGAAAAGCATTGTACTGGGCTCAAATTTGGAGTGCTGAAATTCGTATGTTCAATCTATAAGCTGACTAAGTTTCAAATCATTTTATCAACTTTGAGCTGAGTTATCGCTTATCAAAGTTGCTTTATCTCATAGAAATCACAGGAAACATTACAGGGTTCATCTTTGGATAATCATAACATCCCCTAGACTGGAGGAATCGCTTTGAAAATTTCAGAAGCTTTGAATCAAACGTAAAATTATATGTATACCAATTTTCGTGCTTCAAAAAAACTTATGTCTAAAGATATACCCATTTTTATCAGCTAGGGTGATTGTGAGCCGGAAAACTGAAAGACAGTTATGTTAAACTGTTTGGAAACAAGCCAAAAAATACAAAATATATACAGAAAAAACGACAAAAAAGGAGATGACAAATCGAATGCGACTTTTATTATAATGTATCATCCCCCTTTTCCTCTCCTGCGTCTTTTTATACAATTCCAACTGTTTCGGGAAAAGAGAAATGAATCACAGCCCAGGAGCTTCTGTATGTTTCTCTTGGCCGCCGAAAAAATTGTGTGTTGAAAAGGAAAAAGAAACAATGGCTTGACGATTGAAAACCGACACCTCATGCACGAGGAATGTGCCACCATCAAAGTGTGGGAAGGGGCAGAATTGGATTGGAGGATTTAGAAGACGTCACAGAAGAAAAAGAAAAGGGGAATCTGATATTTGAATGTCCTTTTTTGAGAAAGAGAGAGAGAGAGAGA
The DNA here is from genome assembly GCA_027920645.1 of Caenorhabditis nigoni. Taxonomy (NCBI): domain Eukaryota; kingdom Metazoa; phylum Nematoda; class Chromadorea; order Rhabditida; family Rhabditidae; genus Caenorhabditis; species Caenorhabditis nigoni. The sequence continues at coordinate 1,637,346 of CP115868.1, forward strand.
GAGAGAGAGAGAGAGAGAGAGAGGCTGTGAACTGCTTTTTAAAGTTTCTTCTGAATAACATGTTGATATGGTTTTTGGGATTTTTGGAGAATTGTGTTTTTATGGAGGTGGTTTTTTACAAGTGAGAAATCTGAAATCAAAACTGTTGTAAATATTCTAATAGAAGATCATCCTCTACTTGCATTTGAGCTCCATTATCTAGGTTTCTGTTAAAGATATCAAAAATCTGTCAACTGATAACATTTTTATCATAATATTAGCAATCTTTTATCAGTTGACAAAGTTTCGATATCTCTTATAGGAACCGAGATATATGGGCTCAAAGTTGAAAGAGTATGATGACCTTCTA